>CM055124.1:162397932-162991521 GCA_029206835.1 Rana muscosa | reverse complement strand
GGGAGCCGGAGGTGAGAGCAGAGGACAGCCAGGACCTCCCCCTGCTGAGCCCGCACATGTCCGCACTGACACCTAGAGAGGCGCCCCTCCTCCACCTGGGTACTGACATACCGCCGCACACAATGTCCGGGTCACACACACACACCATGTCATTAGGTATACCCTCTGACCTCTCCGCTACCTCCAGCTCCGCCATTTTAGCCGTGCTCCAGGCTGCACGAACGCCATCTCCAGGCGCCTGCGTCACTAAGGAAGCGAGGTGTAACCAGAGTCGACCCGGGGGTGTCCTCCATTATCAGAGTCTGTCCTCAGAGCGGAGCCTGAGCGTCCATCTTGTCAGAGACACAGCCCTGCCGCCGCTTTCCGCTAGGGGGCGCCACATGCACTCATTAATAGCTATGATGGGGCGTGTTCCACAGTCATGGCGGGAGAAATGTCTCTGCTATATCCCCCATTCCCATAACTCTATGTGAGACTGTGACCACCCTCAGCAATACAAACCCATTTTATCCAATAAAGGCTGTGTACAGCTCAGGAGCAGGGGATTTTGAAGCAGTGTTGCACAGTTTTAGCCCCATAGATTTTAAGGCTAAACTCATACTGGCAGGGCCTCTACAAATTGTAGGTGTAGCCATGGGCCCCGTTTACTATAACAGGTCAGTGGTCTGTGCATCCAGCAGCGATCATCACAATTAATCACTGGCTCTACCGAGTAGTGAACGGGCTGATCGCAGCTCCTAGCCGCTCTCATCTGTAGTTGTACACAAATGATTTGTGCCCCTACAAATCATACTGGCCTAAACCGCCGCTGTGAATGTAGCCTAAGGCTGTCCATACACCCGTGTGAAGTAGGGTTGCCGCCTGTCTGGGATTCACCCGGACCATTCGGGTTTGGAATCATACATCCAGGTTTCAGTCCACCTGAGACCCGGACACATTATTCAGACCAGACTATGGCTTCCCAGCAGGGTTGCTGGCTGCAGTTGTCTAAGCGGAGAGTGTCTGTTACACTCTCTTTCACACTGCACAAAGCCAGCACTAACATCCCCTGCCTCACACACAGACAGGAGAGGAGGGGGGGCTCAATCTGCTCTTCTTCCTCCCGCTCTTACCCCTCTGTGTCTGCCAACACTCCAATCCCCAGTGCTGTGCCTCAGAAAAGGAAAGTGGGGGCTGGAAATTTGAAGCCCAGCAGCCACAGATACTCTGGATGAGAGGTGCCAAGGGAAATTGAGCTCACTATCCATTCCTGTGTAGTGCCCTCTACCATAGGTAGGCGTTAAAGGTGAGGATTTTTTGTGGTAGCTGCCAGGCAGGTAAATTTAGACAGGCCTATGCTGCATGCTAGGCCTGTTTGTTTTTGATCTGGGGGGCAGGGAGTGGTTAGTGTAGCAGTGGGTGTGACCACCTGTCCTTCAGTTCTTGGGCACCTCCCCTGCTTCCAGGGAGAATGTTCTGGAAGAGGGGCAGGGCTGGGAATTGGAGTGACAGGGAGCTCATGTGAGGAGCCCTGACCAATCCCCATTTGGAATTGGCAGGGGGTAGGCCCCCTACATAAGCTCAGGTCCAGCCCACTCAAGGGGAGTTGTCGGCTGGGTGAAGTGAAGAATGGAGTGTTAGACTGCAGCAGGAGGCCTATCCCCATCTAGAGTCATGGTGGAGGTGTCCTGGAACAGAGGAGCTGGAGAAGCAGTCGGGACGCATGTCCGGGTAAATTCTTCACCAAGGACTCAGGGCAGGGGAAGGTTGGTGAGTGAGGCACAGTGGATATCTGGAGGAGGCAGGCCAGAGGAGCTGGGTGCAAGGCCAGAGGAGAGACTGTGGGGTTTTGTGTCAAATCGGTGTGGCCTGCGGGCACAGGATTTGCAAGTTGGGCTAGCTGGGATCAGTAGTCCACCAACTATCTAAATAACTAGTCCCCCAAGAAGGGGAACAGCAAGTCCATTAATCACCTGGGATTATTCAGAGTGATCCCAGGTGCAGTGTAAAGATGAAGGGTCGGAGATACTAACATGGTACAGTGAAGTTTGTGCAGGAGAAGAGTCCTGGGAGTAACAGTCTGCAGGAGTTGGTGCAGAGGAGGAGTAATGGTCTGCAGGAGTTGGTGCAGAGGAGAGACTGTAAATGTAAGGCTGCTTTCACACTGAGGCACTTTTCAGGCGCTATTGCACTAAAAATAGCGCCTGCAAAGCGCCACTCCTTTCTATCCAGTGTGAAAGCCCGAGGGCTTTCACACTGGAGCGTTGCGCTGGCAGAACGGTAAAAAAAGTCCTGCCAGCCGCATCTTTGAGGCACGATAGGAGCGGTGAAAATACCGCTCCTATAGCGCCCCTGCCCATTAAAATCAATGGGGCAGCGCGGCCGTACCGCCGCTGCAGCTGCGTTTTGCGGGCGGGTTTAACCCTTTTTCAGCCGCTAGCGGGGGTTAAAATCTCCCTGCTAGCGGCCGAAAATCACGGCAAACAAGACGGTAAAGCGCCGCTAAAAAAATCGGTGCTTTACCACCAGCGCACCAAGCGCCTCAGTGTGAAAGTACCCTTAGAGTCCATCATTGCTCAAAGTTCTATTGATTCAACAAACCTTTAGAGCCCTTTCACACTGCTGCAGCCCATAGCGTTGGCGATAAAATAGCGGTAAAACGCTGCTATTTTACCGTTGGATTTGCGGCGCATTTCGGCCGCTAGCGGGGCGCTTTTAACCCCCGCTAGCGGCCGAGAAAGGGTTAAAACCGCCCACAATGTGCCGATACAGCGGCGTATTGCAGACGGTATAGCCGTGGTGTCCCATTGATTTCAATGGGCAGGAGCACATTAGGAGTGGTGAGTTCACCGCTCCTAATGCGCTCCAAAGAAGCTGTGGCAGGACTTTTCCTGACGCCCTGCCAGCGCACCGCTCCAGTGTGAAAGCCCTCGGGCCTTCACACTGGAGATAATAGAGCAGCAGTTTAAGGGCGGATTGCAGGCGCTGTTTTTAACGCTATAGCGCCTGCAATACGCCCTCAGTGTGAAAGGGGTCTTAATAACAATTTCAAAGTCACCTGTTCTATGGGCACCCCATACCCCCCCTCCCCAACCAAGTTATATTCCCCAAATAAACAAAAACAAAACAAAAGAAAATGACTGTTCATTGTCCTTGGAAGAGTGATGTATGGAAGTCTGGCAGCAGGAAGAACATGGTGGATGTTAGTAACTAGTAGCAACCATCCGCTATACCTGTCTGTGACTGAAGTCTTCCCCCTCCCCCCTTCTCTCTCTCCTGCCTCAGTGAGTACACCAAGACCCCTTTCACACTAGGCGTCGGCGGTAAAGTGACGCTATTTTTAGTGGCGCTTTGCGGCCGCTAGCGGGGTGCTTTTAACCCCTGCTAGCATCCGAAAAAGGGTTAAAACCACCTGTGCTGCCCATTCATTTCAATGGGCAGGAGCGGTGTATACACCGCTCCAAAGATTCTGCTTGCAGGAGTTTTTTTTAGCGTCCTGCTAGCGCATCGCCTCAGTGTAAAAACCCTAGTGCTTCACACTGAGACTGCAGGGGAGCCGTTTTTCAGGCGCTTTACAAGCGCTATTTTTAGCCCAAAAGCGCCTGAAAAATGCCCCAGCGTGAAAGGGGTCTAAGGTAAATCAGAGTTCTCAGTAGGGATCGACAGATTATCGGTGCAGCCGATATTCACTTTTTTCAAAGTATCAGTCAAAAAACTGACCGATATTACCGATACTGCTTCAAGGGGTTTACCGGGATGATGCATGACGATAACATTTGTTTTGTTTCGATTTGTTAATCTAGTTATTTTGTTTCGGTTGATTCCTTCAATTCGTAATTTTTCAAATTTTCTTTGAATTTCGTGATTTTTTTCAATTCGCAAATGTTCGAATCGATACATTTAAAAACAAACTTTAGATTTAGGCCCCTTTCACACGGAGGTCCGTTCAGGTCCGCCTGTCAGTTTTTTAGGCGGACCTGAAACGGATCCTCCATGCACCCCTATGGAGGCACGGATGTCAGCGGAGACATGTCCGCTGACATCCGCTCCGCTCCGCTCCGCCAAAGTGTGACGGAGGAAAACCCTATTTTTCCTTCCGTCGGCGGAGCGGATCGGATGACGACGGACTCTACGGTCCGTCGTCATCCGATTCCCCATAGGGGAGAGCGGCGCTCTGACAGGGCGGTCCCTGCACAGTGTGCGGGGACCGCCCAGTCATCCGTCGGCTCAGCGGGGATCAACGGAGCGATCCCCGCTGAGCAAGCGGAGCTTCACGGGGCGGATCTGCACGGATCCGCCCCGTGTGAAAGAGCCCTTATTTAATTTTTTCTGATTCAAATGTGGCAAAGTGAACAAACAATAGAAAAACCTTCATCAAATGATTGCAATGACTCATTAACCCTTTTCGTCGCCGTACGTTGGGGGTTATACACACAATCGGGTGGCTGCAGCCACCAGGATTGTGTGAGAAACTGACAGGCAGACTCATGCCTACACGGTGAGAGCATTCGTGCGGCTCCGCTGCTGCCAAATCGGTCGCACACACCCCCCAGTACTGGCGTTCCACCCCGCCGCTATGCCCCCCCATGCTTACTGTGCTCTGTTTGCCCATCGGCGAGCCCGGGAGCGCCATGGAGGGTGGAGGGGAAGGAGACACATGTTAACTCTCCTCCCTGTCTTTGTGTGACCAGGAAAGTGACATCACTGATGTCATTTCCGGGTCAAGCTCTGGGTGTCCTCCCGACGAGCCCAGCTGGGAAATAATGTTTTGCAATGCAATCTGCATTGCAAAAAAATTAGTGGAGTACAGTGGAGACATGCAGGGTCTTTTAGACCCTACGTATCTCAATAAAGTGAACCTGTCACCTAAAAAACATCACATAGGGGACTTTTTGTCCCCTATGTGATAAAAAAAGATTTCTTTTTTTTTTTGCAAAAAAATAAAGTTACACCCAAGATCATAAACAACCGGGGGGTTGTTCGGCTCATCCCTAGTCTCTAACACAGGGGTCTCAAACTGGCGGCCCCCCAGATGTTGCAAAACTACAAGTCCCATCATGCCTCTGCATGTGGGAGTAATGCTTGTAACTGTCAGCCTTGCAATGCCTCATGGGACTTGTAGTTTCAGAACAGCTGGAGGGCCACCAGTTTGAGACCCCTGCTCTAACATCCACCAGCTCCGTGATGTCCACATGGAGGAGAGGAAGAGGACTCCAGGGGCAACCTGTAAAGCTCTGGTGAACTCCATGCCCAAGAGGGTTAAGGCAGCGCTGGAAAATAATGGTGGCCACACAAAATATTGACACTTTGGGCCCAATTTGGACATTTTTACTTAGCGGTGTACTTACTTTTGTTGCCAGCGCACTAGACATTAATGGCTGTGTGTCGAGTTATTTTGAGGGGACAGCAAATTTACACTGTTATACAAGCTCTACTTTACATTGTAGCAAACTGTCAATTCTTGTCACATGAAAAGATATAATAAAATATTTTCAAAAATGGGAGGGGTGTACTCATTTTTGTGAGATTATATATATATAAAATATGTGTAGCGCCCACCCCAATTTTGGGGTTCTATATGTGTAAGTTTAGGGGCAGCCTGAGCCAGTAGTTGCTCTCACACTAATTATAGTTCAAATTGTTTGCTCTGCTCTGGTTGTGATACTGCCCGGCAGTGTTATTCTCCTTTGCCTGCAGGTGGCACTGTCACCGCCGGCACAGGCTGGATCACGGGGGTATCACAGCACCTTGGGTGTCTTCTCTCGGCAGCCATGCAGTGGGCGTGGTCTACCCGCTGTGCATGCTGGGAGAGGGTACAAAGGGGGCAGACGCCATTTGGCGTGGGGCGATTCCAGGGGGTCCCCAAGGTGTTCGGGGGGGGGACCTCTGGTCCAGTGAGCGTATCTCGTGGCCCACATGGCACGGGGTGCGCGAGAGTGTTTAGGCCTCGGGCACCTTTAGCCCAAGGCTCTGCTGCTGCATAGTAGGCCCAGCTCTCCTAACGAGGGCCTACGCTTCAGAGAAGGATCCCAGGCTGCCCAGTTGAAGGGGGCCCATCTTTAGGAAAAGAGTTCCAGGGAAAGAACAGTCCCGGCGGAGATAGTGACGGTACTGCTATCTCGGGAGAGGGCTGGAGGCCTACCTAAAGGGGGATCCATCATTTCTGACATCCGTGCTCCCCCCGGCTGCTAGGACTGCTCTCAAAGGGTCTATCCTGGTGAGCAATACCCACTCATGCTTAGGTGGCGACGAAAGTGTTCTTTAAGTGTTGCGGGCCTGAACCTTCCCCTATTCTGTCATTTCTACTCTCTCTCTTCCAAGTTTTACCTCAAGAAAAGAATAAAACCTTGTTGCTCGGGTTTTACTCATGTGTGGACATTGGCCTTATTCAAAGAGACTTTCTTCCCCAGACAACGGAGGCCAGGGATCCACTCTGGAGAGGTAACTCGCCTCAAGACCCGAAAACATTAACACCGCTCGCCCCTCTCTAAACAAAAGGGGGGGGGATGCTGGGCAAGTAGCAGGTGTGCCCTGACTGCAGAAACAGGGATGGCAGAAAAGCAGAAACAGGGTGGTGTGTGCTACATATATATATATATATATATATATACAGGGCTCGACAATCCCCGGGCGCCAGGTCGCAAATGCGACTAGAATTAGCGACCTGGCGCCTGGGGCAGCACAGCTGAGGTTACCTGTATCTCCGCGTGCCCCCCCCCCGCGCGATCGCGTGATCTCGTCAGGCCGCGCCGGCCGGTAATTTAGACCGCGACTTTGCAGCCTTCTGCAGGCCTAGGCTTCATTCTGTAATCTGGCGCCATCTTGTGGTGGCCGTTGGTATGACAAGACAAAAAAACAATGCTTGCCTGTTTCACTGCCCGCCCATCTCCTTCCCTTTACTTAGAAGTTAACCCCCAAACATTATATATATATTTTATTCTAACACCCTAGAGAATAAAATGGCGGTCGTTGCAATACTTTCTGTCACACCGTATTTGCGCAGCGGTCTTACAAGCGCACTTTTTTGAGAAAAAAAATACACTTTTTTAAATTAAAAAACAAGACAACAGTAAAATTAGCCGAATTTTTTTTTATATTGTGAAAGATAATGTTACGCTGAGTAAATTTGATACCCAACATGTCACGCTTCAAAATTGCGTAGAATGGCGACAAACTTTTACCCTTTAAAATCTCCATAGGCGACATTTAGAAAATTCTACAGGTTGCATGTTTTGAGGGACAGAGGATGTCTAGGGCTATAGAAATATTGCTCTCGCACTACCGATCGCGGCGATACCTCACATGTGTGGTTTAAACACTGCTTTCATATGCAGGCTCTACTCACGTATGCGTTCGCTTCTGCACGCATTGGTCGTTAAAAAAAAAACCTGGCTCCTAACTTTTTTAGCTGGCTCCTAGATTCCAAGCAAATTTGTCAAGCCCTGTATATATATATATATATATATATATATATATATATATATATATATATTAGGGTTGTCCCGATACTGGTATCGATACAGATACCGAGCATTTGCCCGAGTACTTGTACTCGGGCAAATGCTCCGATGTTTCACCCGATACCTGAGCAGTCAGGGTGATCAGTGCGGTGGGAGAGTTCCAAGCACTGATCACCCTGTATAGGTTTCAAAGTATGACAGCCGGTCCGTTTCTCCGCTCCCACCCCCCCTCCCCGCGGCTTTCAGCTGCTTTAGTGAAATCAGCAGTGATCGGTGCTTGTAACTCTCCCACACACGATCACCGCTGACTGTCCCCGCATCCTCCTCCAGCCCCCCCCCTTCGTTCTGCTGCTGTCCCCCTCTGTGTCCCCCTCCATGCTGCTGTTCTCCTCTGTGTTCCCCTCCATGCTGCTCTGTGTCCCCCTCTCTTCTCCTCCGTGTCCCCCTTTGTGCTGCTGTCCCCCTCTCTTCTCCCCCTCCGTGCTGCTGTCCCTCTCTCTTCTCCCCCTCTGTGCTGCTGTCCCCCTCTCTTCTCCCCCTCCGTGCTGCTGTCCCTCTCTCTTCTCCCCCTCTGTGCTGCTGTCCCCCTCTCTTCTCCCCCTCCGTGCTGCTGTCCCTCTCTCTTCTCCCCCTCTGTGCTGCTGTCCCCCTCGATCTGTCAGGATGGAGAGCGAAGGTAGGAGATGGTAAATCCGGCTCCTTATTGTTCCGAATGAACAGATTCAGTGATCACTGACTCTGTCCATTCACATAACTGAAACATTGTAAACTGTGTTTACAATTTTTCAGTTTATCAATGGAGAGGAGCCGCTGCCATCTCTCCATTAATTTTCAGCGCAGCTGAGGCTGCTGACAAAGGGACTGGGGAATCTGTGTCCCTAGTCCCTTTCCCTGTCTCAAAGTGGAGATGTCAGAGGTCTGTTAAGACCCCTGATATCTCACCAAAGCCCACCAACAGGGCTGATAAAAAATAAATAAAAAATTGCAATAAATAATAAAAAAAATAATTGTAAAAAATAATAAAAAACACACTGATACTGTCCATCCCCTTGCAAGGCTTCACTTCCTGATTCCCTTATCGAAGATGGCGGCGGCAGCATCCGAGAGCCGAGGGACAAATAGGATTAAAAGTCAGCAGCTGCAGTATTTGTAGCGCCTGACATTTAATATTTTTTTTCTGGAGGAACTCTGCTTTAACTATCTCCACCAATACCCACCAATGGGGAGGGTTTAAAGTACAATTTTCAGTTTAGCCTAGGTTCACATTTGTGCGAACACAGGCATCGCCTGTGATTCGCACCTGCATTGCGGGGCTGATCGCATGTGATGTCTGTGCAATGCGAGTTCAGCCATACAGTTGTATGGCTGAACTTGCATTGAAATCACACAAAAAAAGGTGCAGGAACTTTTTTTCCCCCGCACTGAAATCGGATCGCATGGATTTTCTCACCTATGCGATCCGATTCCTGTGTGAGTTCACACTGTGATCTGTGAACCGATCCTGGGGTGTCATTAACAAGGTATTGACACCTGACACCCGCAGCGGTTTGCAGAGGGCAGTGTGAACTACCCGCGGGAGAGATGCGATGCGGGAACCGGCGTTGTAATCGCACTGGTTCCCACATCGCACAAATGTGAGCCTGGGCTGAAACCTAACTAGCCTTAAAAATTCTCCCACCCCCCCCCCCCCCTCCTAACGCCTATGATGGCTAACCTCATAGCTCCCAACTGTCCCCGATTTTGAGGGACTGTCCCTGATTTGGAGTAATCTCCCTCATTCCTCCTCATTTGTCCCTCATTTTGGTCTGATCTATATAGATGTATATGAAAAGCACTTTTTATCTATCAAAAAGTGTTTTCCAGCACTAAACCTTTCATCTGATTTCTAAATTGCTTCATTTTTAAATTCCAAAAGTCAATATAAAGGAATAGGTGGTAAAAAAAAGCACTTGTGGGTTTAACCAATCTTGTTTTTTTTGTACAATTCTCGTTTAAGGGGGCGTGGCAAGGGGTGTCTCCTATGCCTGCATACTTTTGCTGATAGGTGTTTTTCATTCACATCTCAAAAAGTTGTGAGGTATGTAACCTGTGTAGAAAATATGTAAACACCTATTTTCAGGCTGTCCGGTCATGTTATCCCCTGTGTGAGTCAGTGGTATATGCAGGGAAGAGGAGGGAGCGCCAACAACAGATGGGACGTAGGAACCTATGGGTGATGTCAACACTTCAGGCTTTACCGACCATTGTCAGGCATGCTCTCCTCTCCCCTGCAGCCACTGCTGACTAACACAGGGGATCATGTGACCAGAGCTAGCTGAAAATAAGTAAGTCTTTGGGTTAGGGGGAGCAAATTACTTGCCTTGCCCCGGGCGCTGACAACTCACGCTACGCCAATGCTGTCCAGTATGCAGATGCAGCACAGCTGCAGATCAATAATTGTAAAGCCTGGTACACACGATCGGATTTTCCGTGGACAAAGCGTAGGACTTTTGTCCGAAGGGCGTTGGCCAGGAATTTGTCTTGCATACAAACGGCACACAATTGTTGGCCAACAAACGCAAAACTACGTGGTTTTTCAGCTCTTGAGCACCACCGTTTAGGCAACTGCTAATGTTGTGTTATGGTTAGCATTGCTTCTGAGCATGCATGTTTGTACTTTGGAGTTTTGTCCGATGGACTTCTGTACACACGATCGGATAATCCAACATTTGTTGTCGGAAAATTTTAAAGCATGCTATCCAACATTTGTTGGCGGAAAACCCGACAACAATTGTCCAATGGAGCGTACAAACGGTCGTTATCACACAATTCCCGTCGGAAAATCCGATCGTGTGTATGAGGCTTTAGAACGTGCCCTGAAACCATAGATAGAGGAATTACGAGCTGAGCAAAACTGATGACAATGGAAATGTCTCTGGAGTCATGCTGCCCGGGGACTGCATCCTTGTGATATTTTCAGGCCACTATGAAAAAGCATTTTTGGTGCCATGAAAACAATTCCCAATAGATGTCAGCTAGGGTATAACAGTCACAACGCTGAACTCTGATAAAGAGCAGCCAACAAAAGGACACATTTTGGAAACCTAAGCATTTACAAGATAAATATCAAGATTACAGAGAAAAACCTTATAATAATGCAAAAATGCTAGCTGCCTAGTTGGTGGGCTGATGTGTTGGCCTCTATACTTCAAGTCTGTGTGTCTTAAAAATTATAAGGCCCCTTTCACACTGAGGCGTTGAAAAAACGCAAAAAAATTATGAGATTTTGTATCGCGTTTTTACCGCGTTCGCGGTAAAAATAGCGCTAACGCATATGCGTTTTTACCGCGTTCGTGCTAAAAATAGCACGAACGCAGTAAAAACGCGGTAAAATCGCATACGCGTTGGCGTTATTTTTTAAAATAACGCTTATGCCTATGCGTTTTTACCGCGTTTTTACCGCGATTCCCATTTATTTCAATGGGGATAGGCGTTTTTACAGCGCTATTTTATGCGCCCTAAAGTTGCTCTAAAAAAGCTGTTTGCAGGATTTTTTTCAACGCCCAGCCAGCACAACGCCTCAATGTGAAAGCCCTCAGAGATTTCACATTGAGACTGCTGGGGCAGGATTATTTCAGGCGTTATTACAGCGCTATTTTTTCCGCGAAAACGCGATAAAAACGCCTCAGTGTGAAAGGGGCCTAAAGAGAAGGACTTCTGACTTTTATGTGACTTATGATTGCTGCATGCATGTTCCTGGTCTGTGATTAGAAATATTGAAGAAATAAAACACTCTGGGGCTCAGGGGAATTTGAGGGAAAAGGCCTGGGGATACAAGTGGTTAACTAGAAGTTATGATGGCAGATAAAAGCATTTCATGGCTAGCAATCTCCCTCTATTATGTGTGACTCAAAAGGACAGAACACTGAAGGATCCATCATCAAAACTGAGATTGGTCCCAAGGCCAGTTGCTGCTAGTTGTCAAATACTGACCATATTGTTAGTTTTTCCTACAATCCCAACACAAAACTAAGGCTTGTGCAGCTTGCTTTTATGTGTGTAGCGATACCCCCGCAGGAGCTGCTGGATTAATTTTGGGTCCTGCCGTTACCCCACATTTCACTGTCCCAGAACTTAAGAGTCTATGTGATAATTAGAATAGAGGTGATTACCAATCACGTCAGTCTTTTTCTCAATTGCTTTATTAAACAACTTCAGGTAGGGGATAGAGGGTTAGGGGAAGTTCAGATACCTTGGTTTTGCAGATCACTAATGCGGTTCTTGAATCCAGATGACAACAGCTTTCAGTCTCTGGTTCTTGCGATAACCTGATAGGCCTCTCACACCGACCTAGCAGCCAGTATGAAGCACGGACAAAGTCTCTGCCACAGACTTGAGTGAAAAATGGAAACTCTTGTATAATCCCCTTCCACAGGATTGTTTATCCAGTAGTCTGTTAGTTAGGTCAGCTGCACAGTACCTGAACCTTTAAGCCATCCGGCAGTACTGTGAGGTAGGTTACTTGGGTGCATCCTCCAAACAAGTCACCAGGCCCTTCCTGAGATACCAGCCATCAGCTCGGTCCTCTCCAGTAAGGTCCTCCCCTGGAATATTCTCTGCTTGAGTGGCTTCTTCCCGCCGGACAGACAGCACAGGGCCACCTTCAGTTACGTAGGCCCCAGACAGGCTTCTGGGCCTACTTGCAGCAAACACAGCAGCATAGCCTCCGGCCTGGAGGGCCATGAGGCGAGAAGAGACCCCGGAGCACATGGCACTTCCCCTTAAATAGAAATAAGGGGGAGAAACTGCGCTAAGAATATCATACAAACAAAAACCCACAATGATAGATTGGGTGGGGGGGGGGGGAAGCAGCAGATTTTCTGTGAACAAAAACAGTAAATAACAATAAAAAAGGATATAGGTTGCGCTAACCCAAAATAAAAAAATAATATAACAACTGAATATATATTAGTGCAATAAAAACATTGTGAACACCAACAAATATATGTAGTATTGAACAATATTATTAATCCTTATGTGAGTAAAAACTCAAACACCATAGGAAGTGGTAGTGAGGGCAAACCAAAACGATTGCTTTAACATAAGAGCCAATCCAAAATTAATTTGAAATACACCATAAATGTAAAATGGCATAAAAAGAAAAAAATTGTGAAACAATAATACAGTCTATGTAGATGTCCCGGGCCATAAATGAATAGCAATAATGCAAAAAATAATAATAAATGGGCACCCGTGCACCATAAAGTCTGTAGCGAAGAGAAAAAAATTTCGTGAAAAATCTTCTCCTTTGTAGAAAGAACAGTCCACCACCAAGTGAGATAAGAATGCCTGCTTACAAGAAATCAATGATCCCCAATTACAGAGGATCACAGCGAACCTTGTTGGTATAGGAAAGATCACATCCAAATAGCATCCGAAGGGATCCATCCCAAAAGCAGCATATAATACAGCACACTCGATGGCAATCCAATGTATATCAGATTCATATAGTGGACATGTAAAAAGAATGGAAGGATCCCATAGCGTAAAATAGTTTCATTTATTGTTAAAGAGTAAAAAAATCACACTTACAGTGTTACAGAAGTCAAACAGCCTTAAGTCTGTGGTCCCGGGCCGGACACACGCAGACAGACCAGTCCTGACTGGATAGAAGAGGGTGGTGACCTTAACACGCCGCTCCGTTCCGCCCTACGACGTTTCGCAATAAAATTGCGTCTTCCAGGGGCACGGGTGCACATTTATTATTATTTTTTGCATTAGTGCCATTCATTTATGGCCGGGTCATCTACATAGACTGTATTATTGTTTCACAATTTTTTTCTTTTTATGCCATTTTACATTTATGGTGTATTTCAAATTAATTTTGATGCTGTAATGCCGTGTGCGTGGAGCGCATTCACTTATATAGGCATGGGCGTGGTCATCGGGTGATGCCACCCTGTGACCCCGCCCCCATATGACGTGACAGTCCCGGGGAATGATGGGACTGTGACGTCATATGGGGCCGGGGTCACTGGGTGGCATCACCCGGTGACCACGCCCATGCCTATATAAGTGAATGCGCTCCGCGCACACGGCATTACAGCCGGAAACAGCGATCAGTCAACATCTCCAGGAGAGAAGAGGGAAGAAGGCGACGAAGAAGACCGGGCCCCCGCTAGCAAAAGTGCTGGAAGAAGACAGCGGAGGCCCGGCAGAAGGAAGAAAGAACCGGAGTCCTGGAATCCTGGATTGCGATAAGCCCTCCCCGCCCGCATACCCCGACAACCAACGGAAAGGGTTGTCAGGAGGAGGCCCTGTCCTCATCAACCTGGGACGCCCCCCTGCCCCAAAGCACCCACCCCCCCATGTTGAGGGCATGCGGCCTGGTATGGTTCAGGGGGGGGGCGCTCGCTCGTCTCTACACCCTTTCCTGACCGGCCGGGCTGCGTGCTCGGATAAGGGTCTGCTATGGATTTTGGGGGGACCCCCATGCCGTTTTTTTCGACGTAGGGGTTCCCGTTAAAGTTCATACCAGACCTAAAAGAAATCAGTACAGCAGACAAGGGAGCAATAGTCTGCAGTGACGCAGCTCACCTATCTTCAATCTGTGTTGTGACTTATCCTCAGAATCTAATCTACTAAAGTGCTATTATCTATGGGAATCCCATGTCACTACACCTTTACCCAAATCTACCCAAGAAACCTTTTATAATAAAAATACCGCAATATCTTCAGCCTTCTTAGACCAACCCCCTATTAGGTTTTCACCCACTGAGGCCATTGTGGTATGACCCAGTAATGGGTGTGCCCCTTTTGGGGCTCATTAGGAGAAGAAGGTAAAGAACGGTTTAGGAGAAGGGGGAAGGGGGAGGTTAGGAAGGGGATTATATAAGGGGGGGGAGTGGGTTTTGGGTTGCTCCCTTTTTTTTTTTCTTTTTTTTTAAAGCGTGAGATGGAGGGAATAAAAATCACTTCCCTGAATGCCAAAGGGCTTAACATCCCAGAAAAAATAAGGATGTTATTGAATGATTTGAGACGTACAGAGACAGATATCGCATATGTCCAAGAAACACACTTTAGGGAGGGAGGACTACCATTTCTACAGAACAGATTTTTCCCATGTACATACCACGCCACAAATCAACAGGCAAAATCTAAGGGAGTTTCGATACTAATTTCAAACAGAGTATCTTGGTCCTTAACCACTTCCTTACTGGGCACATAAACCCCCTTCCTGCCCAGGCAAAATTTCAGCTTTCGGCACTGTCACGCTTTGAATGACAATTGCGCGATCGTGCGACGTGGCTCCCCAAAAAAGTTGACGTCCTTTTTTTCCCACAAATAGAGCTTTCTTTTGGTGGTGTTTGATTACCTCTGCGGTTTTTATTTTTTGCCCTACAAACAAAGAAATACAGTGACGCGCTGGGCACGCGCACGCGCCCCCCAGTGGCCAAAGAAGCGGAGGCCATAAAAAGACGGCCTCCCGGATTTGTAGAGCCACCTCGCGGCCGTATATAGTCGTACAGCCGGCGCGAGGTGGTTAATTGAAAAACACGTGGATCCAAACGGAAGATTCCTCTTTTTGAAAGGATGTATTGGAAGTTCTAAGGTAACACTGGCCACATTATATGCCCCAAATGTACAACAGGACTCTTTTCTGAAGAAAGTTCTCTCTGAGTTATTAGAATTCTCAGAAGGCAAATTGATTCTGGGCAGAGACTTTAATATCTCTCTAGACCCCAGAATAGACACATCTGCTGGGGTAACATCAATTTCAAGGGGTATTAGAGGAAGTATAAAGCGGAAGTTACATGAACTACAGCTGGTGGATGTATGGAGGATCTTTCTCACAGAAGAAAGAGACTATACGTTTTTTTCCAACCCCCACCAACAGTATTCCCGTATTGATTTCTTTTTATTACCCCACTATTTGATTTCAGCCGTCTCAGAAACCAGTATTGGAAACATAACGTGGTCGGATTACGCACCGATCACCTTGCGTATTTCCCTGTCCAATACGGCCCTCTCACAAGAAAGATGCTGGAGATTAAACGAGAGTTTACTCCAGAATATCGAAGTGAGAGATGATATAGCCAAAGAGATGATAGCATATTTTGAAGTAAAACATACTTCTTAAAGTGATCCGTATATTGTATGGGAGGCACACAAGGTGGTAATCAGGGGGATCCTGATCAAACATTGATCAATTCTAAAGAGGAAAAGAGAGAAACAAACTAGGGAACTATTGGAAAAAATTCAAGCTCTTGAAGTGCAACATAAAATTTCGCAATCAATCCATATAGGTAGCGAATTGGGATATCTGAGAAGACAACTTACAGATATCCTGCGATTTAAAGCTAAAGCAATAATTCAGAGAGGAAGGAAAACAAACTACGAACTGGGAGACAAATGTAGCAGATTATTAGCAGGAAAGACCAAAGAAAAAAACAAGTTAACATATAAACCACAAATAAAAGGGAGGGAGGGTTACCTAATACAAAAACCAAAGGAAATTGCCCAGACGTTTGGAAAATACTACTCTTTTTATTATACAATTTGAAACAAACACCGCCTACATTACAGGCCATAGAAGAGTATTTGACATCAGCAGGCCTTACTCGACTTTCCTCCCCTGCTCGCCAGACTTTAGAAAAGCCCATCTCTACTGAGGAACTGGTTGAAATACTAAAAACGGTTGGACCCGGAAAAGCTCCGGGCCCCGACGGTTTTACGGTAGGAATTCCTCCAGATTTTAAGTGGCCAGACAAGGAAGGCCTTTAATGCAGTAGGTCTGACTTCCGCATTCCCCCCCGATTCACTTATGGCTCATATTACGGTAATTCCAAAAGAGGGGAAGGATCCAGCAGAATGCGGAAGTTACAGACCGATTTCTTTGTTGAATGTCGATCTGAAACTCTTTACTAAAATACTGGCTACACGCATCCAACCATGGCTCCCTTACTTAGTAGATTTAGATCAGGTAGGATTTATCCCTACACGGGAAGCGCGAGACAACACAATACAAATCCTTAACCTAGTTCACCATGTCAATGAAAAAAACATCCCCTGTGTGTTTTTGAACACCGATGCTGAAAAAGCATTTGACAGGGTAAATTGGCGCTTTCTTTTTGAAGTATTAAAGCAGATTGGCATGGGGGAACGTATGATCAGCTGGATTACAGGTGTTAATGCGATCCCACATGCAGCCGTGAAAGTAAATGGAGTCTTTTCAAAACCCTTTGCCATCACAAATGGTACGCGCCAGGGATGCCCCCTCTCACCTTTTACTCTTTGCTCTGTCACTTGAACCATTACTGAATAGAGTTCGTCAAAACTCAGATATTCAAGGGATACAGGTGGGAGGGCGCTCCCATAAGGTAGCAGCATTTGCGGATGATCTCCTGTTTTCTATAACCAAAAAAGGGGAGTTTGTGGGACTTTAAATGAAGCATGGGGAAATGCTTCCATCCCAGGTGCTGAAAGCAGAAAAAGGGGGGGGGGGGCGATGGGACTTTAAATGAAGCAATTGACAGAAGGGGGTGGGGGTGAAAAACATAATGTTTATTGCAATAAAACAATACTGGTGCATAACATGTGTGACAGGGGACTTGTACTTATGCAACAATATAACCTACATACAGATGCATGCATAACAGTGACCATATTAGATCAAACAGGGACTGTAAATCATCATAAATACATATATGAAAAGGAGCAGCACAAGATAACATGATGTTGAGTATAAAATCGTATAAAATCGTAATCGATGCCCGACACGTTTCTGTGTTTCAATGTAAACACTTCTTCAGGGGCGGATGCTAGGGACATCTGAAATATTAAAGTATGATGACATGAGGTTATGAATGTATATGCACCAGAAAGGACAAAATATCAGTTCAGGTACTTACGGTGTATGTCAAGCCAAGGTGTTGTGTGAAAGGTGGACCAGGGGAAAGTGTCTCTCCCAGGAGCTGGGGTGGCGAGAGATCCAGCACACAGCGAGCACACACAGGCATCGTCTCCGGAGCGCAAACCACCATCTCCACAGCACAGCCAATGATGAGTACATATAGTAAATGGGTATCTGAAATTTGGATGAGTAGGTCCATTAAGATTAACCAATGATTGAGAATGTGATCATAAGGTAGCCTATGTGCTTAAAACATAGGGTGTTAACTGGATGTTCTGGGGATAAAGGTCTGTCATGGCTGTGGCGTCTGGACGTGTGTGTGGAGATGGCTGCCGGGTCCGGATAGACGCCATATATGCGTCCCGCGTGCGTCAGACATCACCACCGATGTCACGTATGCCAGGCAATGCATGGGGCGGGGCTCCAGCCTGGGCGGTTGTAAACACGCCCAGACAAGGCGTCCAAATAAGCCGGCTGGGATGGAATGAACGTCCACGCAGCGACGCCAACCAGTGACGTCACATGGGGGAACGAGACATGGCGCCGATGCGGTGTGAGCATCCGCCCGACTCCCCAACTGACCCCACCCCAATAGGGCGGGGAGAGAGGGGAAGAGGGGGGGCAGCCAGAGTGCATCGCAGCTCCTGGGACAAAGACAAAACCAGGTCCAGACTAAAGCACAATTATAGCCCAGGCTGGATAAGCTCTAGTGCTGCAAAGTTTTCAACAACAGGTGTTGCAGAAAAAAGAACCCTATGTGGGTAGACCATGCTGGTACACTCCCTCAAGGGGCACCCCAAAAGAAGCCGTCAGGGGAAAACTGCCTACTACTGCCAATTGCCTCCATCCCTGTGTATATATAGCAAAAAAGGGGAGTTTGTGGGACTTTAAATGAAGCATGGGGAAATGCTTCCATCCCGGGTGCTGTGAGCAGAAAAAGGGGGAGGGCGATGGGACTTTAAATGAAGCAATTGACAGAAGGGGGTGGGGGTGAAAAACACAATGTTTATTGCAATATTACAATACTGGTGCATAACATGTGTGACAGGTGACTTGTGCTTATGCAACAATATAACCTACATACAGATGCATGCATAACAGTGACCATATTAGATCAAACAGGGACTGTAAATCATCATAAATACATATATGAAAAGGAGCAGCAGAAGATAACATGATGTTGAGTATAAAATCGTATACAGGTATATCATAAAAACATATCAGAATGTGGTCCTATTGCAGCAATTAGCTGCATCCTTGATGCCCAACGCGTTTCTGTGTTTCAATGTAAACACTTCTTCAGGGGCGGATGCTAGGGACATCTGAAATATATCACCTTTACTCTTTGCTCTGTCACTTGAACCATTACTGAATAGAGTTCGTCAAAACTCAGATATTCAAGGGATACAGGTGGGAGGGCGCTCCCATAAGGTAGCAGCATTTGCGAATGATCTCCTGTTTTCTATAACCAGTACACATCTTTCCCTTCCAAACTTAGTAGAAGAGATTGAGGAATATGGTACTCTATCTAACTTAAAAATAAACCAGCCTAAGTCAGAAGCCATGAACGTAGCAATTCCATCTTCAATACGCAAGAACATTCAATCTAATTTTAGATTCAAGTGGGGGCCAGCACTTAAGTATTTGGGTACATATATACCAGCAAAAGAAAAAGATACCTTTTTAGATAAATTTTCTACCAGTATATACTCTAATAAAATCACTCCTAGACAAATGGCAATACGGATTTCACTCGTGGTTTGGTCGGATTAATATAATTAAAATGTGCATCCTTCCAAAAATTCTATATCTGCTTCAAGCGTTACCAATTACGATTCCTAAGACCTTCCTCCACCAGATTCGCTCTCTTTTTATGAAATTCATTTGGATGGGGAAAAGGCAGAGGATTAAACGTGACCTTTTGATGGCACCTAAGCGCTTTGGGGGGATGGCTGTCCCCGACATATGTAAATACTATCAAGCAGTTCATTTAGCCAGATTGATGGATTGGTGTAGACACAGTAAGCTTAACCACTTAACGACCGCTCACTGTATATATACATCGGCAGAATGGCACCGACAGGCACAATCACGTACAGTGTACGTGACTGCCTTTGTATAGTTGGGGGGTCCGATCGGACCCCCCTTCTATACAGTGAGCGGTCGTTATCCGTTGGGGAGCGATCCGGGATGAGGGGACGGCCGTTCGATTCCGGCCACCTCCTCGCGATCGCTCCCGGCGAATGAGAAAGCTTCCTCTGCTGTGTAATGTTTACACAGGCAGAGGAAGTGATGTCATCTCTCATGCGGCGCTCACATATACCGAGCGCCGTACAAGAGAAGACACACAGGTTAGTGCACAAACAGTACACTGACACCAGGACACATAGGAACATAAATCACCCCCCAGGCCCCCCCAGATCACCCCCCAGCCCCCAGTCACAGTGTCACTGATTGCAGTGACCATTTATTTACTGATCACTGCAATCAGTGACATTTGTGACTGTAAAAGTGTCACTACAGTTTAGTTTTAGGTCCAGTGTAGCCCCTTAACCCCCCCTAATAAAGGTTTAACCCCCTGATCGCCCGCCAGATAACCCTTTCACCCCCTAGCATCACTGTCGCTAAGCGATCGTTTTCCTGATCGCTGTTTTAGTGTCGGTGATGCCGATCGGTAGCCAGTTCTTTTTTTTAGGTTCGCCGCAGGTTTTTATAGCGTCGGGTACCCCTATATATTATCTAATAAAGGTTTAACCCCCTTGATCGCCCCCCAGGTAACCCTTTCACCCCCTATCACCACTGTCGCTAAGCGATCGTTTTTCTGATCGCTGTTTTAGTGTCGGTGATGCCGATCGGTAGCCAGTTATTTTTTTTAGATTCGCCGCAGGTTTTTATAGCGTCAGCTACCCCCATATATTACCTAATAAAGGTTTAACCCCCTTGATCTCCCCCCAGGTAACCCTTTCCCCCCTTATCACCACTGTCGCTAAGCGATCGTTTTTCTGATCGCTGTCTTATTGTCGGTGATGCCGATAGGTAGCCAGTTATTTTTTTTAGGTTCGCCGCAGGTTTTTATAGCGTCAGGTACCCCCATATATTACCTAATAAAGGTTTAACCCCCTTGATTGCCCCCCAGGTAACCCTTTCACCCCCTATCACCACTGTCACTAAGCGATCGTTTTTCTGATCGCTGTCTTATTGTCGGTGATGACGATAGGTAGCCAGTTATTTTTTTTAGGTTCGCCGCAGGTTTTTATAGCGTCAGGTACCCCCATATATTACCTAATAAAGGTTTAACCCCTTGATCGCCCCCCCAGGGTAACCCTTTCACCCCCTTTTGCCAGTGTCACTAAGCGATCGTTTTTCTGATCGCTGTATTAGTTATGCTGGTGCCGATAGATAGCCAGTTATTTTTTTTAGGTTCGCCGCAGGTTTTTATAGCGTCAGGTACCCCCATATATTATCTAATAAAGGTTTTAACCCCCTAATTGCCCCTAGTTAACCCTGCGTCACACCCCAGGCAGCGTCAGGTTAGTGCCAGTAACGCTAACACCCACGCGTGAAGCATACACCCCCCTTAGTGGTATAGTATCTGAACAGATCAATATCTGATCTGATCAGATCTATACTAGTGTCCCCAGCAGTTTAGGGTTCCCAAAAACGCAGTGTTAGCGGGATCAGCCCAGATACCTGCTAGCACCTGCGTTTTGCCCCTCCGTCCAGCCCAGCCCACCCAAGTGCAGTATCGATCGATCACTGTCACTTACAAAACACAACACACATAACTGCAGCGTTCGCAGAGACAGGCCTGATCCCTGCGACTCCAGTGCTGTAGGAGGTGATTTCACCACCACAGTTAAAAAAAAAAAGAGCATATATGCCGAAGCATTGGGGCAGCAGGGGCGGAGGAGCGATTTTGCTCCTAATGCCGCGTACATACGGTCGAAATTCCGATGGAGGCTTGCCCGTGGAAAAGTCCGACCATGTGTGTGTGGCATAATTTTTGCGGGAGGATGCCCCAATGCTTCGGCATATATAAATGGTGCATGTATGCCCATCTTTAGAAGTGGGTGGATGAGTGGCGGTATTCTAATGGTGGGCATACCCACCGATCAATCTCTTTTTTTAGTTCAGCCAACAGGCTGCATGAAAAAAAAGATTACAATACATGTCCAACAAGGACCAGCAACGTACTGGTATGTTGCTGGACTTTGAATGGTTATACCAGATTGATGCCTGCGGGTTTAGGTATCATCTTGGTATCTTGGTATCATTCTTTTCAGCCAGCGGCCGGCTTTCATGTAAAAGCAATCCTAGCGGCTAATTAGCCTCTGGACTGCTTTTACAAGCAGTGGGAGGGAATGTCCCCCCCCCCCGGATAAAAAGCGCCATTGAGAAATTGGGAAAGCATTTTATCACACCGATCTTGGTGTGGTCAGATGCTTTGAGGGCAGAGGAAAGATCTAGGGTCTAATAGACCCCAGTTTTTTCAAAAAAAGAGTACCTGTCACTACCTATTGCTATCATAGGGGATATTTACATTCCCTGAGATAACAATAAAAATTATTAAAAAATAAATATGGAAGGAACAGTTTAAAAATAAAATAAAAAAAGCAAAATTAATAATAATAAAAAAAAAGCACCCCTGTCCTGCCCTGCTCTTGCGCAATGGCGAACGCAAGCATCGGACTGGCGTCATATGTAAACAGCAATTGCACCATGCATGTGAGGTATCACCGCGAAGGTCAGATCGAGGGCAGTCATTTTAGCAGTAGACCTCCTCTGTAAATCTAACGTGGTAACCTGTAAAGGCTTTTAAAGGCTTTTAAAAATGTATGTAGTTTGTCGCCAATGCGCGTTTGTGCGAAATTTTAAAGCATGTCGTGTTTGGTATCTATGTACTCGGCCTAAGATCATCTTTTTTATTTCATCAAACATTTGGGCAATATAGTGTGTTTTAGTGCATTAAAATTAAAAAAAGTGTATTTTTTCCCCAAAAAATGCGTTTGAAAAATCGATGCGCAAATACTGTGTGGAAAAAAAAATGCAACACCCACCATTTTAATCTGTAGGGCCTTTGCTTTAAAAAAATATATAATATATATACGGCAATCAGTGAGAGATGGAACACTAAACTTAAGTTTATTGCTCTACTTATACAGCTTCTTGCGGATTGTGCCTATTTGGGGGACACTTTACAAACATGGAACCGCTATACTAGACCCCTCTACATTGGTGTATGAGTGGACTTCACCTCCCTATTCAACCTGGAGGTTTATACGCTTTAAGGCTTACTTTGGATTTTTTCTGTGTTGGTAAGCATTTACCCTATAGTTCCTCTTTCATTATGTAGTATACTTTATAAATACTATATATAATTTATTAGAAAACATTGGTTACTTCCTTTTCTCCGTAGACGGGTCTCTGTTTGAAATTTACTTTCGGAGAAGGAATATACCTTTATCGCCGCCACATATGAACTTCCTTAGCTTGGTTAAACTGGTCAATAGACAGTGGGGAGGTGAGTGGGTCTCTTATTATCTTTTGGTAGTGGGACTGTAACACCTCTTTATTATTGGTTACTCTATATTAAAAAGTGATTTTTCCTTTTATATTACCTACAGGTATTTGTATCAAATACTATTATTATTGTTTGCAACTTTAAACCTATCCTCCCTTACGGGATTGTGATCGCTAGAGATGGGATCGGCCGACCATTTCTCTGGCAATCTATGACAGTGGTCTTGACCGTTTTTTGACCAAGTTGAGTTGGAGGTATGAAGGGGTGGGGGAGGTCCCTGACTGTCTGCTCCATGTGTTATTTGGGGATATGCCCGTGTACTGTTTTGAATGCATTCAAGGGACTCTTAGAATTGTGATGTATTATTAATATGCCTTTCTCTTTTTTATACCCAATAGCTTCTTTCAAATCTGTTAAAATTGTATGGGCGTCTATTTCCTGATGAAGCCTAATAGGCGAAACTGTAGAAAATCTATGGATGCTTCATTTCAACTGTACATATCTGCATGACTGTTTGGACTTTGATATTAGGTGTATACCTGTGATGGTCATGGGCATGTATATGTATTAGTTTTTTTATGTATATTGTAATAAATAATTATTTTCTATTTTTATAAAAGTTTTGTGTCTTGCAATCTATTTTCTAATTGTTATAAGCACCTTTAAAGTCCCACACTCTATCCCCCTCTTTTGTTACATATTGTTATAGGGATGGTGGTGCCTTTAGATTCATAGTTTCTATGCTGATATCTGCTCATTTCCTATTTACATATAATGTTTGGGGGTTCAACATAATTTTCTTGCAAAAAAAAAAATGTTTTCATGTAAACAAAAAGTTTCAGAAAGGGCTTTGTCTTCAAGTGGTTAGAAGAGTAGATGTAAGCTTCCTAATGTTGTGTATAAAATGCCAGAACAGTTCAAAACCCCCCCAAATGACCCCATTTTGGAAAGTAGACACCCCAAGCTATATACTGAGAGGCATGTCGAGTCCATGGAATATTTTATATGTTGACACAAGTTGCGGAAAAAAGACATTTTTTTTTTTTTTTTTTTTTGCACAAAGTTGTTACTAAATGATATATTGCTCAAACATGCCATGGGCATATGTGGAATTACACCCCAAAATACATTCTGTTGCCACATGTGTGAGACTTTTTGGGAGCCTAGCCGCGTACGGGACCCCAAAAACCAAGCACCGCCTTCAGGCTTTCTAAGGGTGTAAATTTTTGATTTCACTTCTCACTGCCTATCACAGTTTCGGAGGCCATGGAATGCCCAGATGGCACAACCCCCCCCCCCCAAATGACACCATTTTGGAAAGTAGACACCCCAAGCTATTTGCTGAGAGGTATGGTGAGTATGTTGCAGATCTCGCTTTTTGTCACAAAGTTTTGAAATTTGAAAAAAAAAAAAATTATTTTCTTCCTTCATTTTCAAAAACAAATGAGAGCTGTAAAATACTCAACATGCCTCTCAGCAAATAGCTTGGGGTGTCTACTTTCATTTGGGGGGGGTTTTGTGCTATTTTGGCATTTTATGGCCTTCGAAACTGTGATAGGTAGTGAGGAGTGAAATCAAAAATTTGCGCCCTTAGAAATCCTGAAGGCAGTGCTTGGTTTTCGGGGGCCCGTACGCGGCTAGGCTCTCAAAAAGTCCCACACATGTGGTATCCCCGTACTCAGGAGAAGCAGCAAAATGTATTTTGGGGTGCAATTCCACATATAACCAGGGCATGTGTGAGCAATATATCATTTAGTGACAACTTTTTGTAATTTTTTTTTTCTTTTTGTCATTATTCAATCACTTGAGACAAAAAAAAAATATTCAATGGGCTCAACATGCCTCTCAGCAATTTCCTTGGGATGTCTACTTTCCAAAATGGGGTCATTTGGGGGGGGGTTTGTACTGCCCTGCCATTTTAGCACCTCAAAGCTCTATTTGTGGGAAGAAAAGGACGCAAATTTTGTTTGGGTACAACATTGCATGTCCGCACAATTTACAGTTAAAGCAGCGCAGTGCAAAATTCTGAAAACACCTCTGGTCCTTTAGCTACAAAATGGTCCGGGGCTTAAGTGGTTAAACAATGGGTGGATTTGGAACAACAGTTAAGCCCAATTCCCTTATGCAGAGCACCTTGGTGCTATACAGTATTACCGATTGCTCTTAAGAAACATCCTACAATTGGTACGACTCTGAGAGTCACAGCTAAGATATGTTACAATGAGAAATTCTCATTGAGACAATCACCATTGTTTCCCATAATGGGAAATCCCAGCTTTATTTCAGGTATGGAAAAAGGATCTTTCAAAAACCTTAAAGAAAGAGGCTTATACCAAGCCTCACACTTTCTGCAGTCTGGGAATTGGCCAACTATTGACTCACTGATACAACAGGGAGCTCCCTTTGAGATTTCGTTGTGGCAGGCATTTCAAGTAAACCATTTTTTGAATTCTCTGGGACCAGCCATAAAGTTTCAACGGGACTTAACCACACTGGAGTCATACTGCAATGGTAAAGAACCATTAGCTAGGGTTGTCTCCAAGATGTATAGACTATTAAATGAACTCACGGATGATTATGAGTTACCGAGCCTTAATAAGTGGGAAAGAGATCTAGGGAGAATATTCACTCAAACTCAACGTAAACAGATTATCTATTTAGCTTTAAATTCCTCGGTCTGTACACGGACCCAGGAATCTAATTATAAACTCCTGATGCAATGGTATCATACCCCAGTACGACTCCATAAATTTTCGACGGAGAACTCAGAGACCTGTTGGAGATGTGGGGAGGAACGTGGGACATTGGTACATTTATTCTGGTCCTGTAAAAAAGTAGGACAATATTGGATAGAGATTCAGAGAATTATGCGAAAGTTTACAGACGCGCAGATATTAGATAACCCGGCCTTCTTCCTTCTCTTCCTTCTCCACTCCTCGCAAATCCCGGTTCAGACCTATAAAAGGTCAATATTGAGTCATATGATTAACGCAGCCAAAGCCGGGATTGCCTTGCAGTGGAGAGACCCTAGACCTCCTTCTATTAGAGCATGGCTATATAGAGTAAGAGAGATAGGGGCCATGGAGGATTTGATGCTCTCAGCTCAAAACAAAAAGGATCAGTACAAGCAAATATGGAGGAATTGGAATCTGTTTATGCACTCGGAGGAGGGGAAGAGATTACTAGATGGGATAACTGAAGAATAAACACACATTTCTATGAAGGGAAGTCTAAACCTGTGGATGAGGAATTGGAGGATTTAATTCCCTCCAGTCTCTCTGCCGTCATGTTTTTTTTTTTTTTTTGGGGGGGGGGGGTTGGTGTGTTAAGGGTTAAGGTGCGGGGGGGGTTGGTTTAGTGTGGGAAGGGTTTGGGTTGGAAGGTAAGGAAAAAAAGGGGAAAGAAATGAAAAGAAAGGAAATAACGAGAAGTCACTAATTATTATTCCTTAAGTACAAGATGGTCTTAGAAAGTGAAATATAGAAGTAATTGAAGTAGTATGTTTGCGTATATGGATAACACGACAGAAGGCTATGGAGATGGAAATGTACTAGGACTGTAGGAAAAGGAGATGTAAATGGTTCTAAATATGAGGGTTGTGATAAACTGTCAGATGGTAATTTCTTCTCCTTTGTTCCATTGGAAAATAAAAAGATAATATTGAAAAAAAAAAAAAATACCGCAAGGTAAGGCAAGTGACTCTTCATTGTGTCTAAAGGAGTGAGAGTTAAGCCTCGTACACACGGCCGAGAATCTCGTCGTAAAAAACACGTCGTTTTTTTCGACGAGATCCTTGGACAAGAAACTTGCCGAGTGTACACACGCTCATTTCAAAGAACCCGCGGTTCTTTGAATGGAGCGAACGCGGTGACGTAATTGAATACGACGAGCATGCGCTCGCCGCATTCGATGCCGTCGCCGCCATCTTTGTACACCCTATCCTATGCCTAGGAAGCTACCGCGCATGCGTCGAAGTCATTTCGAGCATGCGTGGGCTTCCCGGAGGACAGGTAAGTGTACACACACACAATTTTCTCGTAGAGAAACAGGCTGACGAGAATCTCGACGAGAAAATAGAGAGCAGGTTCTCTATTTTCTCGTCGAGATTCTAGTCGGTTTTCTTGACGAGAAACCATACACACGAACGAATTTCTCGGCAAGAAATCTCTGCCAGCAAGTTTCTTGCTGGTTCTTGCCGAGAAACTCGGTCGTGTGTACGAGGCTTGAGACAAATGGATGAATGGAGGGTCAGACAACAAGTTGATGTGTGAATCTGTTGAACTTGTGCCCAGAGTGCACCGCTACACATTTTTTCACACAAATAGAGCTTTCTTTTGGTAGCATTTGATCACCACTGGGTTCTTTATTTTTTATTATATGTAAAAAAACACTAAGAATTTTATCTGATAATAAAATTAAAAACATCAAATTTCTTCATAAATGTTTGCTAAAATGTATTCTGCTACATGTATTTTGTAAAGAAAAATCCCAATAGGTGTATATTGATTGGCTTGCATGACAGTTATAGCATCTACAAACTATGGTATATATACTGGAACTTTTTTTTTTATACTACTAATGTCAGTGATCAGCGACTTGTAATGGGACCACAATAGTGAGATGACACTAACTGACACTGAGTGGGAACTGACTAACTACCACCAGTGACACTAATACAGAGATCAGTGGTAATACTATGCACTGTCACAGTACTAATGACACTGGCTGGGAAGGGGTTAACATCTTGAGTAATCAAGGGGTTAAATGTGTGCCTAACGTGTGTTAATTTGTGTAATGTGTTCTGCTTTTTACTAAAGATCTTTTTGTTTCTTATCCCTGCTTTGCAAGATGAAGAAATGGAGAGATCGCCCCCTCTGTACAGAGAATTGTGTTGATTGTCCACACAGGGCACATTAGACACATCCGATCAGCAGTTCTCAGCCATAAATCATTGGGCGGAACCTGCTGACAAACTCCTGTTGTGTACCATCACAGTGGGTGTCGGTGGGGTAGGGGGTGCACATACACGCCCTAAATCTGGAAATAGGCAGCGACGTGCCAGTACTGGGCGGGTGGGCGGTCCGGAAGTGGCTAAAGGTGTCCAGCTTCAGAAAGAAAAAAAGGGCTTGTTTACATTAGTGTTAGCCCTCTGAAGAGCATCTGCAGTGGATCGCTTTTTAGGATCATTTAACAAGCAATGAAGAGGCAACATAAGGTTTCTTCACCGCCTGTTTTAACACCTAAAAGCCCACACCTGTGCCATGGCCCTATAAACTTGGCAGTGGCAGTACTTCCCACCAAGCAGGAGAGAGGGGATTCATTCTTGCAGCGCAGCAAAGCATCAATAATGGTATGTGTACAGTACACCTCCATCCACTGCCTTTTCAGCTTAAGGGGGAGCAATTGGGGGCATTAGAAACGCGGCTCAACCATGTGTTTTTACCACTCCCAACTGCAAGAGAAAATGAGCCATAAACATTTGGTCACTGAGTTTGCTTCTCCCAAGGAATATCATGTGAGCTATCCAATCAAAATAAATATTGGAAGACGTTTTGGACTGTGTTTGGAAATATGTTTTGAATTGGTTACTTTGTACACTGCTCATATTATTTACACTTTGTACCTAGCGCTGTGTAATTAGGATTAGCCTATATGATATTTATTTTGAGGGGATTTTTATTACAGCTGCTGCTTCATGGTAATTTAATTAATGTTTTAGTTTCACATATATTTGTTCAACAGTGGGAAGAAATGCTATTAGCACAAAGTGGGTGAAATAATATACTGTATGATGATGAGTAGTATGCGCAGGAAGAGGAGTTCAGATAGTATGAAGATACATGGTGTAAATGAGCCCTATTTCAATGCAGTGACAACTGGGCAGTGGCATGCATAGAGGCGGTAACTGATGTTAGCTGCAGACTGTAGTACCAGTGACTACCACACACCCTTCTGCGCCTCCCTGTCACTTTATGGGTACATGCACACTTGCAAATGCACCCTGTATGTGATCAGCTGCGAAAACCACAGCGGGTGTCCCTGCAAGTAGGCAGTCCTCTTGAGAGCGTTGGGAAGCTGACGATTCTTATGCCCTGTACACACGATCGGATTTCCGATGGAATAAAAACTGATGGATTTCCGATGAAGCTGACTTTCATCAGTCTTGCCTACACACCATCAGTCAAAATTCCGACCGTCCAAAACGCCGTGACATACAACACGTACGACGGTACTATAAAGGGGAAGTTCAAATCCAACGGCGACACCCTTTGGGCTGCTTTTGCTGATTTCGTGTTACCGCGTGTTAGTAAAAGTTTGGTGAGAGCCGATTCGCGCTTTTCAGTCTCCGTGCTTTTCAGATCGTTTTCTGCTTTTCAGTTTGTGTTTGTGGGTTCGTATTTGTCTTTCAGTGCGTGCAGTCAGGTCGGTTCTGTTTTGCAGTGCATTCTTGTCCTCTCGTTACTGTTTTTCAGGTCGTTCTTCACAGGCCTTGCTGTTCCTCGGTGCGTTCTGTTTAAGTTCGTTCTGACCAGCCGACCGGTTTAAAGCCATGTTGGAAGTACATTCTCATCATAGAGCTCGTGCTGCGTATGCGCTTGGTGTTGCGGTTAATACTTTGACCCAAGCTCAGTCCATGAACAGGGTGAGGAGGAGTTCATGGACCAAGAATTGGTTGCTCCAGCGGGACCAATTCTGTCATATGCCTCTGCTGCGGGAAATCCAGGAGAATAATCCTGATGACTACAGGAATTATCTCCGGATGACGGACCTCGTTTTTCACAGTCTGTTGGATTTGGTGTCCCCCTATATCACCAGGCAGGACACTGTGATGCGCCAAGCCATCACTGCCGAGCAGAGGCTCATCACCACCTTGAGATACCTGGCGACTGGGAGAAGCCTGCAGGACCTCAAGTTCACAATGGGCATCTCCCCCCCCCCCCCCCAGGCTCTGGGGGGTCATTATTCCAGAGACCTGTTCTGCTATCATACAAGTTATGCAGAAGGACTATATTAAGGTATTTTTTTTCCTTTAACATCACATTATATGTATATAATGCTTGCTAATGTATTGTATTTCTTTCATCCTTCCCTAGTTACCATGATTGTAATATGCTGTGAATGTCCCCTTTGTCCTCATGCATGCTGTACCCTTTTTTGGGCCTACATGCATATTTGCCTTCACTAACCTCTCCAGCATGCTATTCTGGGCCCAAAGACCCCTAGCCTAGTCACTTTAACAAGATATTTTGACAACTCCATTGTATTGCTTTACCCCCCCCCTCCAATGTGTCCAAATGTTTTGTTTATCATTACAATCAGGCAGAGTGGTGTAGTGTTTTTTTTTGTAGGCTCACACTCAGCTAGAACCCCCCCACCCACCCCCCCTAAAATGTGTACAAATGTTTTGCTTCTCATTACAATCAGGCAGAGTGGTGTATTTTTATTTTTGGTAGGCCCAAACTCCGCTAGAACCCCCCCCCCCCTAAAATGTGTGCAATGAGCCATCAGAGGGGGTAAGGAATGTGATAATTGTGCCTTCTATTTGTGTCTATAACTACTCCCCAAAAAACAAATGTTATACTAATGTTGGGCAAGAATGTTTTTGTGTAATCTGCTTGCAATGCTATGTGCAAAAGTCCTAATAATTTTTTTTGTTTGACTCCACAGTTTCCTTCATCGCCACAGGAATGGCAGACTGTGGCATCCCATTTTGCCGAGCGGTGGGACTTTCCTAACTGCGGAGTGGCAATCGATGGGAAACACATCCGCATAGTGCCACCACCCCGTTCGGGTTTGTACTATTACAACTACAAGGGGTTTATTAGTATTGTGTTGATGGCGGTGGTATCGGCACACTATGAATTCATGTATGTGGACGTGGGGAAGAATGGCCGGATGTCGGATGGGGGAGTCTTTGCACAGACGGAATTTGCCAGACGTCTCCAGAGTGGTGGCCTGGCACTACCACATGGTGAGGAGAACATTGAGGGCCTTCCGTTTGTTTTTATTGCGGATGAAGCTTTCGGGCTGGGACCCCACCTGATGAGGCCATTCTCCCAGAGGACCCTCACCCCGGAGAGGAGGGTTTTTAATTACCGGCTGGCCAGAGCCCGGAGGGTTGTTGAGAATGCCTTCGGGATAATGGCCAGCCTGTTCCGCCTGTTTCTTACCTCTATCCATATGGCGAAATACAAGATCAATCATATTGTTTTTACCTGCTGCATACTGCACGACTATTTACGCAGAAATGCACCTACTTATCTGAGTTCTGTTGGGCCAGAGGCCGGACTTGCAGACAATGCCCTGACGGGCCTGGATACTGGCCGTATTGGCTTGGCCCCCCAAAGTGCCTGTGAAGTGCGGGATAAATATGTTGATTACTTTACGGGTAGGGGGGCCATTGCTATGCCAGACAATCTCTGATTTTATAACTTTAAAAAAAAAAAAAGGAAAATCTGTAAAAAACTTGATTTCTCATTATTGCTTGTGTTTCTTGAATCTGTCTCCCAGGTTCTCCTAGTACACTTGTAGTGCCAAGTGGCTTTGTCTTTAGTAAATAACCACAATTGTCACGGTAAACAAGAACATATTTTCCAAAATGGTATTGAGCATAGAAAGAAGAAGCCACACATTTTTGAGTAGAAAAAGATTTTTACTCTGTACACAACTTGTGCGTTCTAAATTTTTTGGGGACATTCTAAACCGTGTTTTCCCCCCAAAAAAGTTTTGTTTTTTGTTTTGCATAAACGCGCATGTAAAAAAAAAATATATTTTTTAAAAACAATGGAACTTACAAAGTTCAACCTTATAGAAAAAATGAAGGCAATATCAGACATTATATAGTATTTCAAAAATGTGTTGCTGTTGCCTTCATGAGATGGGGTGATGTCACCCCTGAACAAGGCAAATTTGGAAGATGCACACAAATTGTGCGTCAGAATGGGGATTTTCCTCCTGATCCCATGCCAAATGTCAACATGTGCTGTCTCCCATCATGGAGGATCAATGGACGTGTTTTGGGGGTGCAAACCCTTCCTATCACCTACTTGAGTTGCGAGGAAGGGGTTGCACCCTCCAAATACGTCCATTGATTTTCCCTGTGTGCATCTACCAAATTTGGCTTGTTAAATCACACAAAAATGTCTAAACATTTAGGCCAAAAAAAATTGAAATGGTGGCAAGAAAAGCATCTTTATACTCTCCCCAAAACATCAATCATGTTTTTAATTTGTTGGTCAAAATGATAGTTTGTGCGTTTATAATGTCGATTTCTAGACTCATAACCATGAGATCCTGTATTATGATTTGTGCGCTCCCACTGGAGAAAGGAGGAGATTGATCTTCCACAAGCAACACATCACCTAAAAAAAAACGCATGTCTTAAAAATATGCATGCATCTATTCCCTGAATCTGTGGTGTATTACACTGACCTGTTGTGGTGACAATCTCGCACACTTTCTCCCCCTCTCCTTTCTCCACCTCTCCTTTCTCCACCTCCTGAGGTTGGGGTTCTCTCTGGTCCCCTTCTTTCTGAGGTTGGGGTTTCCTCTGTTCTTTCCGAGGTGTGGGGTTCCTGGCCTCTTCAGAGTGGTGTGCTCCAAGTCTCCGCTCCCCTATGAGAATGAAACAAAACGTATACTTAGCACACAGATATTTGAGGTCAGAAATAGGAATATGAAACATTGCTTGGAAGTGGGGTACAATTGTCTTTTTTGGCAGAGTTACAAGCTGAAGACATGTTTTAAAATGTATTTCTAAACTGGAATCCTGACCTTTTTTGACCAAGTTACACGCATGGAGACACCCCCAAAGTATCCACTCTAGCACCTGTGTGGGACACCCTAAAAAGGTTGTTCTGGTGTCCCACACAGGTGCTCCAGAGTACAGCTGTGGAACCAGCTGCTGAGTGTCCTCTCCTTTACACTGAATCAAGTTTGTATTTCACATTCTAGTTCAAAACATATCATCTAGACAACAATGTTTCTAAACGTTGTTTTAATCGAAATAGGCATGACCAAATGTGGTTTACCTGTATCTGCGCAAAATATCTAATTTGGAGGAGGATTGATGTTTACTACGAGTGATTATACTTTGGGCACTACCCTGAAAGTGGCCATTTTCAAATATCCAACCAGTCAATCAAAGCACATGGAGCAAAACATGCAAGTATAATAATCAAATTATTAATAACACAGGAGAAAAACATACTTTTTAGTAGCATTCTTTTGATCTTCCTGTACTGCTCCCTCAGCTTCAGGTCAGACCACCTTTTACGAAGCTGCTCCTTGGATCTCCGGACCCCAAATTTATGGTACAGACTCCTCGCTACTTTGCCCATTTTTTTGGCCTTCCTGAGATTAGGAGTGTTGTATGGCCCATGCTTCCCATCATAATCTCTCCTCCGCAAGATGTCCACCATCTCCGCCATCTCAGCAAAGGACATATTACTGGCCTTGTATCTTGTCCTGGATCGGGACGTTTCTGGCTCCGGGCTTTCCTCGTCGGAAGTTAAAACAACCTGAACCTGCTGTGTCACCGCCATGTTGTCTCCCACTGGGCGTCGAACGAGAAGGGGTCATATTCCGAGCATTCATAGACAAATATAGAGAGCTCACCAATTTATGGGAGCTTAAAAACCCATTATACCACAATCATGATGTAAGGATGGCAACAATTGAAAAATTTGTGGAATATATGAAGACCTGGATCCCAGAGGCAGACTATAACATGATGAACATTAAAATCAATAATATGAGGAACAGCTACAAAGAACAATACAAAGAGGTCCGCGAATCCCGGAGATCAGGAGCAGCAGCAGACCAAGTACATGTCCCCAAGCTGTGGTATTACAAACACCTGTGATTCTGGACGACCAGATATAAGCCAGGGAATCACTTTCCAGCCTTCCCTCCCGCCTTCCCTCCACCCTTCCCTCCACCCTTGCAGAGGGTGCCAAGGAGCTAGCTGACCTCGAAGAGCCGGATCTTCACATCTATAGTCAGGTATAGTATTTTTCAACATATTTTTTGTCATAGAATAATTGATGGGAACTAGATGTTATTATTCAAAAAGAAAAAAATATATATAGTGGGCAGTATTGTTTGGGACAAGAATGAAAAATGCTGGGGACAGAATGATAGTCTTTTCTATTTATTAACATTTAATTTGCAACAGTCATGAGCTGGAAATTGTGTGTGATTGATGAACCAAAAACTCAAACTATGTCCCTTTTTTGTATGAAAAGGTGCTAAAGAAAACTGGGCCCTACCTAAGTAAGCACCGCTCAGCGCTTGTGGAGATGTAGCAATTATTGGTGTGAGTTGTGAGCAGGGAAATAATGCTAATACATGAATGAGTGAATACAATATAGAAATGAGTCTATTATGTACTGAGCAGCTGCTGAAAAATGAGAAACAGATGTGGAAAAATACAATATTTGTATGGACCAATCAGAGGTCTGGATCATACATATAAATAATAAAACCGTCTAATAACAATAATACTAAAAATAAAATAAAATCCGTCCCAGATTGTCCAAGAAATAGTGTAGCAGCGCTCTTGTCATAAATGACAAGCTTCTTTAAGTGTCTCTATACACATAAAGGTATGAATAATAGCAGATGAAGAACTGCAGACAGCCTGATCCTTATTAGTGCAGCGATACAGGGAAACTTCATCCGTGAGATGTTGTAGAAAAAATCCCCTTTTGGGGATGCACTCACCACAAAATAGATAAAGATGTGCCTTGTCAGCAAACACAGGATCACTCTCTCCTTCTCTCGGCTATTCCACCGGGTCACAGTGTTGGTACGCTCAAGGGTACAGATGTAGAAAGGAAACAAAGGTGGCCAATAGTGTAATATTGTATGCACAATTTATTCCCAAAAAAAACCCTTACAAGTTAATACGTACACAATGGTTATACAAATGAGGCACATATGGTACTAACAGCTTGGCAGCACAGTACACCTAAGACCCCAGTAGATGGAGATGCACACTATCGCTGACAGCGTGTATTGGTTACCACTTCCTGGATCCTGGATTCGGTGGAGCGCAAGCGTCACTTCCGGTACGGCCAAACGAGACCACGACCCTGACGCATTTCGTCGCTTCCGGACTTCGTCTGAGGGCGTGGTCTCGTGGCGCAAGTACCGGATGTTTATAGTGGAAGTACGAGCACATCCCCCGCCGCTATGACCAATCACAGCGGTCGGGATGTCAGGCGCCCTGTTACCGTGTTGTGTCGAATCTGCTTATAGGCTGACAATGAATCGACACAGAAAGTGGGCGGATTTACCCGTCAGTTGTATGGGAATTGCAAGGTGTCTGCAAACAACAACATCCTGCTTTAGTCACACACCGGCCATATTTCACAACTGATAGGTAGCAGCAAAGTACAGAGGAAACATAAACATTAGGCACACTGATAAAATATGAAAAAAAATGCCAAAAATTATTAAAATATTAAAACACCAATATACTAAAATATTAAAATGTTAATATATCAATACATCAAAACATCAATATAATAAAATCACAATAAAAACATATTCTGCACAAGTGGTTTAAAATATCGTTTGCATATAACAGCCACAGACTGGATCCATGGATCCGAGTAAATGCAGCGGTATGCTGTATAATTACTAATTGCACAATGTGATATATCGTCCACTGGCAAGTGACTCACCATTCACGGAACGATATTCAGTGTGTAATGTTTTTATTTTATATGATTTTAAAACCCATATCATGCGGTTATATACATCAATACACATATATCCTGGTTATAACGTATGTGTGCTTCTGATGGTTTAGTGATCAAAACCCAGCTGGTATCATAAAAACTAAATATATATACATATGGGATATATATATATAAAATATAATCTAGAACTGTAATGGATACACATGATTATTTAGAACTATAAACTGTGTGTATAAAGAATAGACACAGAAAGGGCGGGGCATAGAAGAGAATGACCCATTATTAATGGCTCAACTATAAAGCCCGTGTGATAGGTAACATCTACTCACGAGCTAATAAATGGGGGATAACAATATGGGAATTGGGGGTCCTCCCTTGAATTAAGGCTGTGCAAGATGTGTATGTAGACATATAAAATAAATATATTAATAACAGGTATAAATCTGCACTGATATATTAAAAATAATCAAAATCCACTAAAAGCTGATAAGACACAAACTTAGGGGAGGGGGAAAGGGATGGGACATGGTCGATTATGACTGAATAAAAAATATGAATAAATTACATAAAAACTATAAAAGTATGTAAATTCATATATGTGTTTAAGGAAGAACTACCGAGGAGGACTTCCGCATGGATGAATGGTAAGATAATATACTATTCGGACTTCAAGTGTCGCTAATAAAACAGTTAATGTCGAGTTCAATATTGAGTCCTTTGGGGGTTAAAACATCGGTTAAATAAATCCACTGTGTTTCTCGTTTTGACAGTTCTCGTACGAGATGTGAACCCCTCCAATGTTGTTCAAGATGTTCTACACCCCAGAACTCTAGCCCAGATGCATCTTGATTATGTTTTAATTTAAAATGTAGCGATACATTGTGGTCCTTGAACCCTATTTTGATATTATGTATATGTTCTGCTATTCTTACTCTTAGCATTCTTTTGGTTCGACCGATGTAAAGAAGGTTACAGGGACATTTAAGGGCATAGACTACATGTGTGCTATTGCACGTTATAAATTGCTTTATGTCAAACTGACAGTTATTAGAGGGTGATGTAAAATTTTCCAAGCCTCTAAGTGGTCTGGAGACTTCCCTGCAGGCCTTACATCTTCTACAAGCAAAAAAGCCGTTCTGGTTCCAGAAAGTCGGTGGACGAGCAGGGGGATCAAGAACCTTTTTTACCACTTTGTCACCATAGTTCGTTGCTTTTCTATATATAAACTGTGGGGTGGTTGGTAAGACTGCGCCTAATTTCTTGTCCAGGAGGAGAACGTGCCAATGTTGGCTGAGAATAGATTCCACTTCTTTATATTGTGTGTGGAAATCTGAAATGAATCCCCACTCTTTTGTTCTACTCTGAGGTTGCGAATCCTGGAGGTTTTTCTCTTTGAGGCAGGTGTCTCTGGGGATTGCCCCCACATCAGTTACTAATTTATCCAATTTTTTTGGGTCATATCCTCTTGCTGCAAACCTATTGGTTAAAATTTTGGATTGTGAGAAGAAGTTATGGTCTTCTGAGCAGTTCCGCTTCACTCTCATCAGTTGACCTTTTGGAATGTTTTTAAGCCACAGAGGATGATGGCCGCTTGAAGTTGGTAAATAACTGTTTCGGTCTGTTTGTTTAAAATACACCTTTGTTTCCAATTTATCGTTTTTTCTGTATACTGTCACGTCTAGAAAATTGATTTCTTCATGATGGAATTGCGAGGATAACTTAATATTTTTATTATTGTTGTTTAAAATGTTTAAAAAGTCCCGTAGTGAATCTGTTGATCCTGCCCAAATAAAAAACAGATCATCTATGTAGCGTTTGTAAAATAATAGTTCTCCTCTCATATCCTTAAAAATCTCTTTGTCTTCCCACTCTGCCATGAATAAGTTTGCAATACTTGGTGCAAACTTGGCCCCCATTGCAACGCCTTTTCGTTGGGAATAAAATACATCGGCATACCAGAAATAATTATGCGTCAGGCAGTAATCTAAAGCATGTCTGATAAAACATTTCTGGTTGTGTGGGAGGTCGTCTCTTTGGCTGAGTGCCCAATTGAGTGCCAAAAGGGCATCATCATGTTGGATGATGGAATAAAGTGATGAGACATCTGCTGTGACCAGTAGGACGTCATTTCTGCCATTTAAATCTATTTGTTTTATGCAGTTAAGGAAATTCTTTGCGTCTCTAAGGTACGAGCGTGTTCTTGTAACGCTTTTCTGCAAAAAGAAGTCCAGATATTGTCCTAATCTGGAAGAGATGGATCCAATACTATTAACAATAGGTCTAGCTGGAGGGTTAGTTGGGTCCTTATGCACCTTTGGTAAGGTGTATATTGTAGGGATTCTACTACTTGTAGGAATCAAAAAAGTTTGTTCTTTTGGAGATAGTACTCCAGAATTGGTACCAATGCCTACCAGGATTTCAAGTTGATCCCGATATGATCGAGTCGGGTCTTTGTTCAGTGTTATATACGTTTCTTTGTCAGATAACATTTCTGATAGCTGCTTGGTATAGAATTCCTTGGACAATATTACAACTCCTCCCCCTTTGTCAGCTGGTCTGATGATCACATCTTTTCTTTTCTCAAGCATCTCGATACCTTCTTCTATGTGTCGATAGTTGACTTCCTTTTTGGGTTTGATGTGTTCCAAATCTCGTATAACGAGTCCCTTGAAAACCTCCACCTGATGATTTGCATTGTTCAGGGGATTGAACAGGGATTTGTTCTTCAAACCACTGTTAATTGGTTTCTGTGGGTCTATAACTGCAGTGATTCCATTAGTCTCCTTTCCTAAGAAATATTTCTTTATATTCAATTTTCTGATATACTTGTGCACATCAATGTACACACTAAAACGATTAATTGGTTTTTTCATGCCGCACTTTAACCCCAAATTTAATATGTTTATTTCTTTATGTGTCAATTCAACCGGGCTAAGGTTGAAAATACCTCCTAGTCCTCTTCGAGCCTTCTTTTTTTGGACTCGACGGCCTCCCCTGCAGCCCCTCGTTCCTCTGGTGATGGATGTCTGGGGGGGCGGGGGGCTTGTTGATGATATTGTGCTCGATCTTTTTCCCATTGGGCATAGTGTGGTTGGTCCTTCCACATCTGATCTTTGTACGGTGGGTATGCTTGTGGTTTTCCTCTGCGTGGTGGATATCCCCGACCTCTTCTTTGGCCTCCTCTCCCCCTTAATGGAAAAGGGCGCGGGGGTGGGGGGTGCAAAATCATACCCATCCTGATGATTCCAAAGGGGTTGGAATTTATTCTGTGTTGGTACTTGATATTGTGGTTGTTGGTAGTTTTGCTGATAATTCTGCTGGTAGTTAACCGTGTGGTCATTTCTACCTTTAGGGCCCCTTGATTTCGACCTTCCTTTTCTGATTGGAGTGGAAGAGTGTGCTGGGGAGTCCCATATAGTTTTTTCATTTCCGTCACCTTCTGCCAACTCATGAGGCAGACTATAACATGATGAACATTAAAATCAATAATATGAGGAACAGCTACAAAGAACAATACAAAGAGGTCCGCGAATCCCGGAGATCAGGAGCAGCAGCAGACCAAGTACATGTCCCCAAGCTGTGGTATTACAAACACCTGCGATTCTGGACGACCAGATAGAAGCCAGGGAATCACTTTCCAGCCTTCCCTCCCGTCTTCCCTCCACCCTTCCCTCCACCCTTGCAGAGGGTGCCAAGGAGCTAGCTGACCTCGAAGAGCCGGATCTTCACATCTATAGTCAGGTATAGTATTTTTCAACATATTTTTTGTCATAGAATAATTGATGGGAACTAGATGTTATTATTCAAAAAGAAAAAAATATATATAGTGGGCAGTATTGTTTGGGACAAGAATGAAAAATGCTGGGGACAGAATGATAGTCTTTTCTATTTATTAACATTTAATTTGCAACAGTCATGAGCTGGAAATTGTGTGTGATTGATGAACCAAAAACTCAAACTATGTCCCTTTTTTATACACAGGATAAGGTCAGCCAGGAGGATGAGGCTCTGGAGTGTGGCACCCGGGAGGAGGCAGGGGTGAGTGGCACCCAGGAGGAGGCAGGGGTGAGTGGCAGCCAGGAGGAGGCCAGGCCAAGTGGCAGCACCCAGTCACAGGTGCTTCCCCTCCAGGTGAGACGGAAAAGGCCCAGGAGGTTGACTCGGGTGGAGGAGGAATCCCTGAAAATAATAAGGGAAGCAGCTGAGATCATAAGGCCCCCCTCAACCCAGTTGAGTCCTATGGGTGCTATGTGGTCGATAGACACCTTAAAGTGGAGGAGGGACAACGTGCCCTCTGTGAGGAGCTTATATCTACGGCCCTTCACAGGGCAAGGAGGGGCCAGCTGACAGAGACCACACACCTTTGCGATCTGGCCCATCCTTCTCCTCCTTCTCCTCCTCCTCCTGCCACATTCCCACCACCAGAGCCACAGCCTGCAAGGGGGCGTGGAGGGAGCCGTGGAAGGAACGCTGCAGGGAAGCGTGGAGGGAACACTGCAGGGAAGCGTGGAGGGAAGGCTACAAGGAAGACCAGAAAGTGATTCCCTGGCTTCAAGCTGCTCTGCCAGAAGACGCAGTTTTTTGGAGTACCACAGCTTGGGGACATGTATGACATCTGCTGCTGCTCCTGATTTCTGCGATTCGGGGACCAGATTGTGATCCCAATTCAAGGGACTCCTCATGTTATTGATTTTATTTGCCTTCATGTCTGCCTTTGGGGTCCAAAGTTGGCATATATTCCACTAATTTCTTAATTGTTGCCCTTCATCTTTATTTGTTTTCCAGAATAAATGGATATTTGATTTAATTTAAATAGTTGCCTATGTGTTTTTCTTGTGAGTAGGAAGGTACATTTCATAAATACAATGTGTTAACAAGGGACACCAACACCAACCTCCTTGAGGAAAAAAAAATACAAGATAATAATGTTGTTGTGATAACTTGACCATAAAAAAATATGGACATCACTATAAAATATTAAAAGGCCAGAAAAAAATTAGGAGAACAACAAAAAATAAAAATAAAAATTTGAATCTTGCCTTTAAAATAAAATATGAAGATTCATGAGATCTCAAAGAAATAATTTTGTCCAAACTCTGTGTGAATATCCGCAACGATAATTTTTTGGGGGAAAAACGTTTATAGAAAGAAGAAAAGAATGCGCTACATTTAACGATACAAAAATTTGCAGCATGACGAATGTGCTATGTCCATTACGAACGCTAGTTTTACCAGAACGAGCGCTCCCGTCTTGTAATTTAGTCTGAGCATGCGTGGATTTTTCTCTGATGGAGTTCCCCACAGACTATCGGAATTCGCTATCGTTTTTTTTTCCATCGGTAAAATTTAAAACAGGTTCTGTTTTTTTTATACCGATGGAAAAAAGACCGATTGGGCCCACACACGATCGGTTTGTCCGATGAAAAAAGTCCATCTGTCTTTTTTCATCAGAAAAAACGATTGTGTGTACGCGGCATTACAGCTATTCACAAACACTGCCATGCAGCAATCACATGTGAATAATCGGCCTTGGAGGCAGACTGCCTGCATTAAGGCTCGATTCACACTAATGACACTAATAACACTATTTTGATGCTTTTTGCATTTTGCAGAAATGCAGGGAATTTTTTTAACATGAGTTCCTATGGAATACATTTACATCAATTCATTTTTGTGCCTCTGCGTTTTTGGAAAGGGTCTGGAACTTTTTTTCCCGCAAAATGCAGCATTTTGCATGTAATAAACTTTAATAGACCTGCATCCAAAACGCAAGTATTGCGTTTTTACAACAATTTGCGTTTTGCGATTTGTGTCTTTTTTTTTTACGTTCACTGTATATAGCTGGTTGCTAAGGAGCAGGTCAGGAAGCAGGCTGCCGCATCCTTAGCAACGGATGAGTCACCCGCTGACAGCTGAATGTAAAAAATAAAATTGGCGGCTAAAAAAATTCACACAAAAAAACAGCGTAGGGTGTGTCCCCCCCCCCCCAGTCCATAGCAGGCCCTTCGGTCTGGTATGGATTTGGAGGGGGCACCCCCACGCCAAAATTATTATTTTTTTTAAATGGGGCGAGGTCCCCTCCAAAATCCATACCAGACCCTTATCCGAACATGCAGCCCGACAGGTCAGGAGAGGGAGGGGACGGGCGAGCGCACCCCCCTCCTGAACCTTACCAGATCACATGCCCTCAACATGGGGTGGTGGGTGCTTTGGGGCAAGTGGGGGCCAGTTTTTGACAAGTCCTTTATTTAAAAAAATAGCTCTGTCTTTTCCCCCGAGCTGTCTTTTCCCACACCGCTGTCTTCTTCCTCGCCGCCGGTTAGCCGCTGAAAACAAAAAAGACGCTCTTCTCCTAAAACTGTCCTCCGTTGTGATGTCCCCTGCTGTATGACATCTCTTATCTCTTGACGTCACAAGGGGGCGGGCTCTCTGGGTGACGTCATCGAGTGACCACGCCCCATGGCTACATAAGAGATGTCAGACAGCAGGGGATGTCACAACGGAGGAAGACAGCCTCTGGAGAAGAGCTTATTTTTTCTTTTGAGCTGGTAACCGGCAGCGAGGGAGAAGACAGAGCTATTTTTTTTTCTAATAAAGGACTTGTCAAAAACCGTTTTTTTTACATTTCACTGCTTTTTTGGTTAATGGGTAGGGATACCCATTTACATGGGGGGGCGGGATCTGGGGGCCACCGGCCAGGGTTGTCGGGAAGAGGCCATTGTCCCTATCAACATGGGGGGCAAGGTGCTTTGGGGTGGGGAGCGCAGAGCCCCCCGCCCCAAAACACCCACCCCCCCATGTTGAGGGCATGCGGCCTGGAACAGTTCAGGAGGGGGCACTCGCTTGTCCCCACTCCCTTTCCTGACCTGCCGGGCTGCGTGCTCGGACAACGGTCTTGTATGGATTTTGGGGGGACCCCCACGCCGTTTTTTTCGGCGTGGGTCTTTCCCTTAAAATCCATACCAGACCGAAGGGCCTGGTATGCTCATGAAGGGGGAACCCATGCTGGTTTTAAAAAATAAATAAAAATTGGCGTGGAGTTCCCCCTAATTATTGGGGGATTAAAGTCGTGTCCCTGGTCATTGAAGTCGTACTTCAAGTCGCAGGGCAAAGTCGGATCCACAGTCGTATGACTGTCTTGTCAAAATCGCTGCAAAATCACGCGACTTTGGAGTAGCACAAATGTGAAAGGGGCCTAACACTTTGCCACACTGCCACCGTAACACTTTGCCTCCCTGCCAACTTAACAGCTTGCCCACCTGACACCTAAACACCTTTTCACCCTCCTGACGTCCCACAAGTTTACCTCCCGAGACACATCATGGAATAAGCTATTGGAGGTAACTTCCTTACTGGTGGTATCTCTGAGGCTGGGTAGTGAGCTACCTTACCGCCTGCACATGTTTCAACATCAGCAAGTAATAGCCATGATCTGTTTCCACCTCTATGCTCTTTCAGCAACCAGCATGTGGCCTGGTTGAAACAGTTTGGTGCTGTCCCCGCCGTGAGGGTAGAAGTTAATGCAATCTTGGTACCTTGGTCTTTTTGGCGGGTTCTTGTCTGGGTCCGGCCCACTTGTCCTGTGAGATATAAATTGAGAGTTCTCCCCTGGCAGAGTGCTGAGAGGGGTATGTGGAGAGACTTCTCCTGCAAGGAAGCTAGCGCAACTGTTCCAAGGCCCGTAAGAGATTAAGACGGAGAGTGAGACCCAGAGGAGCAGAAGGATGTCGTTCACCACTGCCCGTATGTGGAGACATTTAATTTGGGGAACAATTCCCTCTATTGACCACAGGGGGCATTATGGCGCAATTGGAATCAGAAATAGTTTAATCGCTATGGGAGGATGTATCTATGCAATAGTAATACCCAATCCCGATTAGCCTAATACGCCTACTGAGGGAGTAACCCACGGACTGTTCACTATATTAGACGTGGAGCGTGACGTGATGACATCACCTCAGAAGAAGTCACATGACGAAACGCATCAGTTGGAAGTATCACACACGCTAAACGTCACTTCCGGGTGTTGGGAGCAGAGCGGTGGAACGCATGCCACATTCCTGCTCATCATACACCGGAGACTTTGTGTGGATTTTTTGGCCTTCGGACTTTTTGATTTTATTTAACATTTGGAAACAAATGATGCGATTGGATCGTCTTTTAAGATAAATCTTTTTTAATAAATTAATCGGAACCACACTATGAGAGTCCATTTTTTACTTGGTTTGTGAGGATATCGGGCACCAGAAGTCAGGACGCTGAAACCAGGAAGTGCAACTACGTGGACGGTGGCTTAGGAGAGTCGGAGTATGAGCGGAGCAGGAGCAGCTGGGCAGAGAGAAAAAAAAAGATACTCGCCTCACGCTTATTACCCCTGTAGGGGTATCTGGATCTGGTGAGTGGGGAACTAAAGGGGAGCAAAGAAGTCACCCTGATCTGCCTAAAGTGTGCACTAGCTACTGAAGATACTCACAGAAGTCACGCTGTTTTGTTGTCTTGGAGAATATAGAGAAACATTCCCCTTTCTATTTTTTTTAAACTTGTCATTTAAAACATTTCAGCTGGTTTACCCAGCAGGGACACGCACTGTACAGTGTGGGACATTTATACTGTCAGTGGATTGATACAGAGGATATTTAAATTGGTTTTGTTTGGTTTTCCTTTTCTTGTTTCACCACAGTTGATTGTCCAATACGGGACCGAGGGCTAGCATTTTTACTATTTACTAATTGTTTTGTATTTTCATTGGCCCCGTTGCACTGTATATTAGCTATTGATGGTGTATAGTAACTGTTGTCACAGTCACTCACTCACGGACCATAGGATAGACTGCTTGAATTTTTAAGAGGTTTTTCAATTGTTGAATTCACTTATTTATCACCATCCAACACTATTCACAGGCCACACTCACAGGCCACTCCCCCTTATTAGAGGATTAGAGTTCAAGTCGTTTTTGTAAAAAAAAATTTTTTTTTTATATCTGTTATATCAACTGACTTTAGTTTGGTGGGGACACCGTGGAAGGGTGACCCGCCCACTATTTCCATTCTCACAGGGGTCATACATTGGTAGCACTCACACATCTATTGACAATTACACGGTCACCATAAGTCATCTTATATGAAGGGACTACACACCTGATACACAATTATTTAACACTTCTTCCATTCCCACCACAAAGTGACAGGCAGCGCCACACACCCCACCATTAAAAACTTGTATTAATACCAGCCCTATATCAGGGACTCATAGGGGAGGCAGCAGCCAATTGTATCTCCTTAGCGCGGACATAACTAGTCTATACATTTAATTTGGGGCTCACCCTGAAGACACAGCACTGGAGCATGCCTACAGAGGACTTGCATCTACGTGAGAGTGCCTCTGAAGGACTGTAATTAATGAACTACACCTTAGCAGGTATGCCAGGGCAGCAATCAGCCTGTAGTTATAGTTAGGGAATTAGGAATGAATTATACCTGTATCTGTTGGACTGTGAGATGTCTAATTTGCACCTTTCTTAAAGAGTAACTCCACTTTTGTTGAGAAAAAAAACATTCCCCTATGGGTGATCAAGGATTTTACCTGAGGTAGCCTGTGGATAGTGTGTACCTGGTATGGGTGGCATGCCTCTAGTAGTGAGCGAGATGTTGTTGGCACTCCTTCAGCCAGCAGTCTATTTCCCATAGCAACAAAAGCAGATTGCACCGCAAAGGTTTCCCATCCTGTACAGAGGTACGGAGATTCAAGAGTTAAGTTGAGTGCATGTGTGGAGCCCATGCAGAGTGCACAGAAGGGCCCACTGCGCTCCTGGGGAGTAGTAGTGGAAAACGCTGGACAGGTGGATGTGGACAAGGCATGTCCCTCCTAAATGCAGAATACAGAGATGGGGTATACTGTCACGGGAACTGAGAGTTACTGTAACTGGAGAACAGTTAAGGTATGAGTGTGCATGATGTACGCTCTTCTCTAAGACTGGAGGCCCGCCTTAAGGTTTATTATTCCCCCACGGTGGCCTCAGCTTTGTCCCAGGGCATTGATGAAGAAGGCATAAAGTAAAAGGTACCCTACACAAAGTTAAGAGACCCTCTACAACGTGCCTAACATAGCTCAGAAGAACCCACTCAGGGTAGGCCTCTCATGTGACCATTACATGGCACCCAACAAATCAATGGGAGGCATGGAGGACGGGACAAACAAGCACCACCCTACCCCTTACAAACACTAGAGGTACGGAGAGCGGTAGAGTGCTAAGGGGAGATGGAGGAGGAAAGCATGGGTTCTGTGAACCCCTGGGGGTGCAGGGATAAAATTGCCATCACTTGTAGACACAGAAGCCAGGCTTCTGTGTTTACAAGTGACACTAGTGAGCCACAAGCACAGGGCCAGGGCCAAATGTGCGCCCTCCTGCCCACACTTTACCTCAGCCCTGTCTTGATGTGAGGTTAGCAGCCCCAGCAGACTCAGAGCTGTTACTCAAGTGACACTCTGTAGCCATGGTACCCAACCAAGTCTGCACCATCTGACAGTCATTTCCTCTAGTATATTTGCAGTCTCCAACAGTCCTCTCTAACAATTAAAGTGGAAGTAAACTTCCATTTCTGGCTTTCACCTATAGTAGTGGTTCTCAACCTGGGGTTGGGACCCCTCGGGGGTCAAATTACGATTTACTAGGGTTCACCAAATCCTGAGCTGTACCTGAAGCCTGCACAGCTCATCCAGACTTTTTGCGACTGCCCAGCAGGGCTGTTCCTGGAGCCCGCGGCCGCCCACTTAGCCTCTTCGCAGCCGCCCATTCAGTTCATGGCATGGCTGGGGGGCAGAGACTAGAGGTCAGCTGACTGGTGAGGAATGTGAAGTGGGAGGGGCTGGAGGAGACCCTATCTCCTGATTTTGGCATAGGTGTCACGGCTACGAGTAGGGTTGCCACCTCATCCCTTTAAACCCGAACACATATGAATTATGCAGGTTCTGAGGCTAATTTAATGCAGGTAAGGCACCAAGTGAGTTTAATTACCACCTTAATCAGCCACACACCCTGTGTAATTAATATGTGTTCGGTTTTAAAGGGATGAGGTGGCAACTCTAGCTACGAGACCCCACAAAGTGGAGACACAGTGAATCTGGAGACACAGCCTGTGATTATAGTTGCCATTAAAAGTCCCCACTACAGTTCTGAGATCAGCAGATGACCTTGATTAAGAGCACCTAAGTTGGCTGATTAGAACTCCCCTCAGTACTGCCACGCATCCCATTCCCCCACCAAGGAGTAAGAGAAGAAAAAAAATAGCGAATACATGGAAGCGAGAGGAAAAGAGGGAGAGGAACAAAGAAAAAGGGAGAGAAAGAATAAGAGAAAGAACAAGTAAGACGGCTAGAGAGAGGGATGGGGGGGGGGGGGGAGACAAGAAATTAGGATAGAGAGAGATAAAAGGGAAAGAAAGGAGAACAAAGAGAGTAGAACATCCTAAAATGTACCATAAGGGGTTTCAATACTGTACGAGTAGAAGGGACTCAGGGAGTGCTAAATGTCCGTGGGTTAGGGGCGCAAATTACTTGTCTTGCCTTGGGTGCTGACAACCCATGCTACAAAAATAATTTTACTGTTAGGGGTCCCCGCAACTTGGGAAATTTTATCAAGGGGTCACGGCACTTGCAAGGTTGAGAACCCCTGACCTATAGGTAAAGTCACAAAGCCAGAGTCCGCAAACCCGGAAGCAAGACAGTTGAAGATGAGAGCGCCTGCAGCTCTGACATCTCGGAGCTGGAATGCTGCGTTTTAAGGTAAGTTTAACGTAATATGCTAGTATGCGATGCATACTAGTACATTATGACATTACCTTGCAGGGCTCAAAAAAAAAAAAAAGAAAAAAAAAAAAGGTTCAGTGGTTTACAGCCACTTTAATATACAGACAGTATATGCAGTTGGGGCCCTCTATACCTTACAAGTTGTAAAAGTGTGTGCTCTGTAATATTTCTCTTTACTCCTCCCCTGGAATCTACATAAAAGGTTATGTAGAGAGGTGGAGAGAGAGGTGGAGGAGCTGGGCCAGCACAGACAGTAAACAGGCACTCCTAGAAGAGGAGAGGTTTATGCTAGGGAATTGACTCTTAAGCCTCATACACACGACCGAGTTTCTCGTCGTTAAAAACACGTCCTTTTTCTGGACGAGATTCTTGTTAACCTTGACGAGTTTCTCGTCAAGCTTTCCATGCGTACACACTGACAATTCCAAATCTCGTCGTTGTTCTGCGCGGTCACGTCCAGCACGTACGACGGCACTATAAAGAGGAAGATCAATTTCCCTGGCGCCACCCCTTGGGCTGCTTTTGCTGATCTCGTGTTACCGCGTGTGAAGTAAAAGTTTGGGAAGAGACGATTCACGCTTTTCAGTCTTCGTGCTTTCAGTTCGTTTTCTGCGGTTCAGTTTTTGCTTGTGGGTTCGTATCTTGTCTTTCAGGGCGTCTAGGCAGGTCGTATCTGTTTTACAGTGCGTTCTTGCCCGTTCGTTTCTGAATTTCAGTTTGTTCTTCATAGGCCTTGCTGTTCTAAAGTGCGTTCTGTTTAGTACGTTCTGATAAGACGACCGTTTCCTAGCCATGTCGCGGGTACGTTCTCCTCGTCGAGTTCGTGCTGTGCGGGCGCTTGGTGTTGGTCTGCTTGTTTTGGACCAAGACGAGTCCATGAACGGGGTGAGGAGGAGTTCATGGACCAAGAATTGGTTGCTCCAGCGGGACCAATTCTGCCATATGCCTCTGCTGCGGGAGATCGTCGAGAATAATCTGACCCCGTTTTTCAGCATCTTTTGGCTTTGGTGTCCCCCTATATTACCAGGCAGGACACCGTTATGCGGGAAGCCATCAGTGCTGAGCAGAGGCTCATCGCCACCTTACATTACCTGGCGACAGGGAGAAGTCTGCAGGACTTGAAGTTCACGACAGGCATCTCCCCCCAGGCTCTGAGCCTCATAATCCCAGACACCTGTTCTGCCATTTTACAAGTCCTGCAGGAGGACTATATTAGGGTAAGTTTTCTCCCTTTACATCACATTTTATGTATTTCATGTATGATTGATAATGTATTGTATTTCATTCATCCTTCCCTAATTACCATGATTGTAATATGTTGAGAATGTCCCCTTTGTCCTCATGCATGCTGGAAGCTTTTAAATGCCCCTTCACTAACTTCACTAACCTTTCCAGCAGTTTCCACATGTTGCTCAAAATGTTTGGGGGGCCACCCCAAAATTTTATATATAAACTTCCTCCATTTTTGTGACTGTGCCTATTAAACGCCACCAGTTGCCCCCTCCAATGCAGCCAGTTTGCCCTAGAGGTCGACCGATATATCGGTGGGCCGATATATCGGCCGATATTTCGTCTTTTTAAAGAAATCGGCATCTGCCGATTATTATGTTTAAAAGGCCAATTTGTGAGGGATCCGAGGCAGGGTCGCGCTGGGTGGAAATCCCCCCCACCCCGCGACCGTACACCATCTAATCTAAACGGTTGCTAGCACGGCCGCTGCCTGCTGACTTTTTTTTTCCCCCAGTGGAGGAAGTCGGCAGCGGCGGCCGCCGATTGGCTGTTACTGGCCGCGCTGCATTCTGGGGTTTGTAGTCTGGAGGCAGAGGCGGGCCCGCAGCACGTCAGGGGATGAATGGAGCTGTCTTTGGCCATGCGAGGGGACGTAACGGAGCCAGGAGCGCTCCGCTGGTGCAGGTGGCAGTGAATGACATTGAGCTGTATTGGTGGGCACTGATAACTGAGCTGTATTGGTGGGCACTGATAACTGAGCTGTATTGGTGGGCACTGATAACTGAGCTGTACTGGTGGGCACTGATAACTGAGCTGTATTGGTGGGCACTGATAACTGAGCTGTACTGGTGGGCACTGATAACTGAGCTGTATTGGTGGGCACTGATATCTGAGCTGTATTGGTGGGCACTGATATCTGAGCTGTATTGGTGGGCACTGATAACTGAGCTGTATTGGTGGGCACTGATAACTGAGCTGTACTGGTGGGCACTGATAACTGAGCTGTACTGGTGGGCACTGATAACTGAGCTGTACTGGTGGGCACTGATGTACTGTACTGGTGTACTGTACTGGTGGGCACTAATGAGGTGGCACTGACAGACTGCACTGGTGGGCACTGATGGACACTGATAGGCTGCACCCCTCCTCTCCACCCAAAACAATAACCTCCTCCCCACCTCTCCACCCTAGATTTTCTGAGATTAAGGAAAAAGAAAAAAAATCGGCCTAAAATATCGGCCGCAAAAATCGGCAACATATATCGGCCATCGGCCGCCCAAATTTCTAAATATCGGCATCGGCCAGAGAAAAACCCATATCGGTCGACCTCTAGTTTGCCCCCTCCAATGCAGCCAGTTTGCCCCCTCCAATGCAGCCAGTTCCCCCCCAGCCCTGCACTTACCTTCTTCTGGTCAGCGCCATCCTTCTTCTGTCCTTGATGTCTTCTCCTGCCCTCAATGTTGCATCAGCCAATCAGGTTACCGGTAAACAGACTTGGTGAACATGATTGGCAGAGGAGCCTGTCAGTGTTTACCCAAGGAATGCACCCCCCCCTGCGTCCCCTGGTTAACTTTTATGAAGCCAATTACATCCCTCAGGCTGTAATCGCCAAGGCTATTTGCCCCCCTGTCTCTGATAGGCAATTTTCACTCCAAAAAAGCCGCAGTTATTCAAATGGCCGTCGCTCAACAGGGGGCCATCCACCTGAATATTGGGCCTCATTGACAATACCTAGGTTAATGCAAGGCATGAACCTATGTATTGTTCTGAGTGACGGGCGCAGGAGAGAGGGGGCAACGCTCCAGCGCCCACTCTGGACGTACCGCCACTGCAATGCTATCCTGTGGCCAAACACATCTAGCCCCCCCCCCAAATTTGATTATAATGGACCATCAGAGGGGGTGATGAATATGATACTTGAGCCTTCTATTATACTTTTTAAAAACACATTAAACTGAGATTTTGATTGATGTTGGGCTCGAATGTATTTTCTTATAATCTGCTTGCAATGTTATGTGCAAAAGTACTAATATTTTTTTATCTTGTTTGACTCCACAGCTTCCTTCCACGCCACAGAAATGGCAGACTGTGGCATCAGAGTTTGCCACGCGGTGGGACTTCCCCAACTGCGGTGGAGCCATTGACGGGAAGCACGTCCGCATCGTGCCGCCACCCCGTTCTGGGTCCTACTTCTTCAATTACAAGGGGTTTCATAGCATTGTGCTGATAACGGTGGTGTCAGCACGGTATGAATTCCTCTATGTGGATGTGGGGAAGAATGGCCGGATGTCCGATGGGGGATCCTTCATCCAGACAGAGTTTGCCCTCCATCTCCAGAGTGACGACCTTGCATTGCCACCGGATGCAGGGAATGTTGAAGGACTCCCCGTTTGTTTTTTTTGGCTGATGAAGCCTTCGGACTCGGACCGCACCTCATGAGGCCATTTCCCCAGAGGACCCTGACCCCAGAGAAGAGGGTGTTCAACTACCGGCTGGCCAGGGCCCGAAGAGTCGTAGAAAATGCCTTCGGGATAATGGCCAGCCGGTTCCGCCTTTTTATGACTCCTATTCACTTGGCGGAGTGCAAAATTAACTATGTTGTTTTATGCTGCTGTGAGCTCCATAATTTTCTGAGCCGAAAATCAACAAATTATATGGCCTCAATATTGCCTGAGGCAGGACTTTCATATGGCAATACCCTGCCGGGCCTCGAATCTGCCCGTCCTGGCTTGCCCCCCCAAAATGCCCGTGAGGTTCGTGAGAAATATCTGGAATATTTCACGGGTAGGGGGGCAATTCCTATGCCAGGCCATGTGTAAATCTTCTTGGAGAAAGAACTAATTAAAAATCTGATTAAATCTTTTAACTTTTGTTTTTTCCTGTCTCCTAGTTTGTCTTAGTGCATTTGTAGTGCCAAGTGTATTTTCCTTTAGTAAATACCAACCATTTCACTATGAACCACAAAAATATACACAAATAAGGTTAGAGTGTATTTGAAAAAGAAGCTACACTTTGTTGTTGTTCAAAAATTTTACTCTGTGCACATTCACACACATGGTAAATAGAACAGTATGTTTTTTTCTTTTTTTGGCTGGCCACAAACCGGCTTTTTTTTATTTTTATGAAAATACAAAAACATCAGTAGCATTCAACAAACTCCAACATTGGATACCTCTCGGCAATATGAGACATTCACTTACACAAAATATGTCTCTATCTGGCCGTCCTAATATGGGGTATTGGCACCCCTGGCCAAGCCAAAATTTGAATATGCACACAATTTGAAGTCATTTCCAATAGGGATTTTAGACTCCTGATCCCTATTGTCAACATGTGCTATCTGCCATCAGGGGTGATCAATGGACGTGTTTTGGGGGTGCAACCCCTTCTTCTGTTCACCTACTTGAGATACGAGGAAGGGGTTGCACCCCCATAAGACGTACATGGATATCCCCTGATGGCAGATGGCACATGTTGACACACTGTGTGCATATTCAAATTTTGGCTTGATTGATTGTCTAAAAGCTTAAAAAAGGGGGAAGAACAATCTCAAACCAAAAATGGGGGTTTTGATGCCTTATTCAATTCTCCCCAAAACATCTAGGATGTCTTTAAAGGTTTGATCCATCACATGAATTCTTTGCTTAATTCTGTCCAGTTCTGTGCTACATTCCATCACTTGCTGTATGATTCGTAGCGCACTGTCAGCAGAGAAACGCATACTTTCTTTCACCACAACATTTACATCCCCTATAAAAAAATACAAAAGGTATTATAACTCTGCAGGCCTACATCTCTTACCTGAAGCTGGGGTGACAGATACTGACCTGTCGTGGTGACCAGTTCCACCACGTCATCCACTTCTCCTTCCTGCACTTCTCCTTCCTCCACCTCTTCAACTTCCTCAACACCCTCAGGTTGTGGGTCTTGGTGATGTTGGGGTTGTTTAGAAGGTGTGAGGTTCCTGTGCTCCCTGGAGTGTTCTCCTCCCAGTCTTCTCTCCCCTATGAGAATCAAACAAAAGGTATAGTTATCACACAGAAATTTTGTATAAAAAATAAAAACATGATACATTGGTTGGAAGTGGGGTACAAGTGTCTGTTTGGGCGGGATTTCAAGATGAAGACATTATTTTTAAAAACTATATTCTTTAATATTCAACTTTGGCTGTAAATTTTTAGACATGGAGGCACCACAAAAATTCACTGATGCACCTGTGTGGGGCACCCAAAAAATGTGGTTCTGGTGGCCCACACTATAGTGCTCAAAAATACAGATGTGGAACCAGCTGCTGAGTGTCCTCTCCTTTACACTGATTAAAGTTTGCATTTCATTCTCTTTACAAACACATCATCTAGCCAACAATGTAAGAACAACTATTGAATAAAAACAGGCAGCTGTGTAAAATATTTTAACCCTGTAAAATCTATACAAATCGTGCATAGTGGCCGAATGATGTGTCTATAACGAACGATTACTGTGCCAAACCAAGTTCAAACTATGACATTTTGTAAGGTACAATAGAAAAATGCAATAACATGGAGCAACATGCAAGTTGTGAAATACAATAATAGGAAAAATGGGCAAAAAAAACTTACTTTTTTCAAGCATTCTCTTAATGCTCCTTAACTGCTCCGGCTCCCTCAGTTTGAGGTCAGACCACCTCTTTCTGAGCTGCTCATTTGATCTTTCCACCCGAAATTCTTCAGACTCTTCACGACTTTCTTTATGATTTTGGCCTTCCTTCGATTAGGTTTGCTATACGGCCCATGCTTTGCGTCATAATCCGACTTTAGCAATATGTCCACCATCTCCGCCATCTCCGCGTAAGACATATTAGATGCCTTGAATCTCCTCCCTGGTCGTGACGTTTCCTCATTCTCCGGGCTTGTCTTCTCCTCGTTATTTGAGGAATTAGCAGACACCTGCTGTGAATCCGCCATATCTGTCTGCGCGCCGAAAGAGAAGGGGCGGGGAAAAGATGTTACTTAGAACGTCATGGGCTGGCGACGTGTGCGGAGCGACGTGTGAGTAGTTTTATGCATGCGTGGTGTATATATAGCAAACACACATGTGACTAGACTACGTTCGGTGTGCGGAGAGAGGAGTAAAAGTGACGAACGTGCGAACGAAGGTATGTGATTTTGAGACTTTGAGAAATTGGTGGCCTATACTGTCTAGAGAATGTTGGAGGATATATATGGTGACTAAGATTTACAGGAGATTAGACTGTGTGACTCACATTATTTTTTGGTCTTTTTTTTTGGCTTGCAGACCAAAAATGAATGTCTTTATCAGTGACAAGGAATTCCTTGCGGAATTTATAGACCGGGTAAGGGAGCTGCCCGCTCTGTGGGAAACAAAAAACCCCATACATAGAAAAAAAGGGGTAAGAAAAGCAGCGCTGGAGAGCTTGCTCCCATTTGTGCATACCAAGGTGCCCACAGCAACAGCAAAACAGGTGGACACTAAAATTGGGAGCTTGAGAGGCACATACAGAACTGAACGCTCTAAGGTCCTGGCTTCTCAGAGGTCAGGAGCAGCAGCAGATGATGTGTATTTCCCGAATTTGTGGTACTACAGCAGGATGTCCTTTCTGGATGACCACATTGAGGCAAGGCCATCACTCTCCACTCTTCCCCCCAGACTTCCCTGCAGCCAACCTGAGCCTTATCTGGAGCAAGAGGAGGCAGCCATCCTGGAAGAAGCTGATTTGGACATCTGGAGCCAGGTATAGTAATTAATGAAAAGGTATTGTGAGAAAATTAATGCAGGACAAAAAAGCCAATATGAAAAACAGAAACTATTTTGGGATACAAAAGTGAAATCAATATCTATAGACATTAGTCTGCCATAAATTGGGTGCAAAATAGTCAATCTGATGTAGTCCTAAAATTATTTGTCTTTTCTCTTGATTTACATTCAAATTGCTACATTCATGATCTCAAATTTGTGTGAAAAAAATAAACCAAAAAAATAAACTATGTCCCTTTTTTCATACACAGGATGAAATCAGCCAGGAGGAGGGTCTGGAAACTGTCAGGCAGGAGGAGGCAGGGCCCACTGTGAGCCAGGAGGTGGCAGGGCCCACTGTGAGCCAGGAGGTGGCAGGGCCCAGTGGCAGACAGGAGGTGGCAGGGCCCAGTGACAGACAGGAGGTGGCCGGCACGAGTAGAAGCACAAGATCTCAGGTGCCTCCCATCCGTCTTCCGAAAAGAAGCAGGAGGGACAGGACCACAAGTGAGGCAGCAATGGCCCTTATTAGAGAGGCACATGCCACCCTCCAGGAGCCCACATCCCCTGAAGAGGCCATTGCCGGCCTAGTTGAGGCCAAGTTCAAGGTGATGAGCATGGAGCAACGCCTCCTATGCGAGCCCCTGCTCATCACCTTGCTGAACAAGGGGCTGATGGAGAGAATTACCCCCAATACGGCCATATGTGAGGTCGCACAGCTTTCCCAACCTCAACCTCCTCCTCCTCCACCTCCACCTTCTTCTTCTGCGCCACCCCCTTCTCCTCCACCTCCTCCTCCACCTCCACCTTCTTCTTCTGCGCCACCCCCTTCTCCTCCACCTCCTTCTCCTCCTCCTGACAGGAGTACCCCTTCAGTGGCCCAGCCTCCAGCCACACGCAGAAGGAAGGCTGCAGAGAAGGCTTCAGGGAAGGCTGCAGGGAAGGCTGCCAAGAAGACGAGGAAGTGATGGCCTTACTTCATTGTGGTCGGACAGAAGGCAGCCTGTTGTAGTACCACAGACTTGGGACATGTATATCACCTGCTGCTGTTCCTGACCTCTGGGAGGCCAGCATCAGATTGTGCTCACAACTGTTGTGCTTCTCAAGCTCCCAATTTTAGTGTCCACACAGGGTTGATGTGTGCTCTGGGGTCCCAGGGATACACAAATGGCAGCAGGTTCTCCAGCGCTGCCTTCTATTTATTTTGTTCTATACATGAATAAATGTTTTTTTGGTTTAAGTTCATACTTGACTATGTGTTTTTAGAATAATTATTTATTTACCTTTGGAGTAAGCAGATACATTTGACCCAAAAAAATAAAAGGGACAGATAACACCAAAAAAAATCATTAAAGGTGTTCTTTAAAAAAAATAGGGTGTAAACTTGACACAACTAAATTTTTTAAAAAATATGGGAGATCACTATCAAAACATCGACAAATTACAATTAACATCTGTCTAAAAAAAAAAAACATTAAAATATTCAGAAGATCTTGCACGATATAATACAGGTAAATAGTGATGAGCCGAACACCCCCGGGTTCGGTTCGCACCAGAACCCGCGAACGGACCGAAAGTTCGTACGAACATTAGAACCCTATTAAATACAATGGATGCGAACGTTCGAATTCTAAAGTGCTAATTATAACAACTATTATGCATGTTATTGTCCTAAAAAGGGTTTGGGAACCCGGGTTCTGCACCAGGGGACATGTATCAATGCAAAAAGAAGTTTTAAAAACGGTCGTTTTTCGGGAGCAGTCATTTTAATGATGCATAAAGTGAAAAAAAAAAAGTCAAATATTCCTTTAAATATCGTACCTGGGGGGTGTCTAAAGTATGCCTGTGAAGTGCCACGTGTTTCCCGTGTTTAGAACTGTCCCTGCACAAAATGACACTTCTAAAGGAAAAAAAAGCCATTTAAAACTGCTTGCGGCTTTAATGTAATGTCTGGTCCCGGTAATATGGATGAAAATCTTTAAGAAAAATGGCATAGCTACCCCATGACCCCCCCCCCCCCCTACCCCAGCCCATTACCAGCCCCTTTGGGTCTTGTATGGATATTAAGGGGAACCCCGCACATAAAATAAAAAAGGCCCTATATACTCTGAACAGCCGTATACAGGCGGTGCATACAAGACAGGGACTGTAGGTTTGTTCTTATGTAGAATCTGTTTGTAATTTTGAACAGGTACATTGTTTAAGTGTAGCTCCAGCCCAAAAATCTATTTTTAAACTTTTTGGAAAACATAGGTAAGGGTTATCACCCCTGTAACATTTGTTTTGCTGTCTGTGCCCCTGTTCAGAACATTTCACCTCACTTTCCGTCCCAATGACAACTGTTTTTGAAATGTGGTGTTTTTCTTGAAACAAGGATTGCTGATAAAGCATCAGTACAGAGGAGACACCTTTCTCCCATATTAATTCTTACAGGAGAGAATTTTCCTTCCAAGGGGTAGATTTCCTCTCACTTCCTGTTGTCTTCTTGCGTTTGCAAGTAGGAGTCGTTTGTAAGTTGGATGTTTGAAAGTAGGGACCTGCCGTATATACTCTGCAGAAATAGGCCCCTTAGTTGTTGGTGTTGGCACAACACTGTAAGCACTCACAGTTACTCTTGGTTGGTGCTGGAACGCCCTGCTGTCAACTATTATATCAGGAATTTTAATTACATATAATTGTTGAACAGTGGTAGTAAAAATTGGGCCTTTGATGGTGGTGCTGGTGCCACAACACTGTAAGCCCTGACAGTTACTCTTGGTGGGTGCAGCAATGGGCCCTGCTGTGAATTATTAGATCAAGAATTGTAATTGCATGCCCCTGTTGAACAGGGGCTGAAAAATTGGGCCTTTCGTGGTGGTGGTGGTGGTGGTGGTGTTGCCACAACACTGTAAGCCCTCAGAGTTACTCTTGGTGGGTGCAGGAATGGGCCCTGCTGTGAATTATTAGATCAAGAATTGTAATTGCATGCCCCTGTTGAACAGGGGCTGAAAAATTGGGCCTTTCGTGGTGGTGGTGGTGGTGGTGGTGTTGCCACAACACTGTAAGCTCTCAGAGTTACTCTTGGTGGGTGCAGGAATGGGCCCTGCTGTGAATTATTAGATCAAGAATTGTAATTACATGCCCCTTTTGAACAGGGGCTGAAAAATTGGGCCTTTCGTGGTGGTGGTGGTGGTGGCATTGCCACAACACTGTAAGCCCTCAGAGTTACTCTTGGTGGGTGCAGCAATGGGCCCTGCTGTGAATTATTAGATCAAGAATTGTAATTGCATGCCCCTGTTGAACAGGGGCTGAAAAATTGGGCCTTTCGTGGTGGTGGTGGTGGTGGTGTTGCCACAACACTGTAAGCCCTCAGAGTTACTCTTGGTGGGTGCAGGAATGAGCCCTGCTGTGAATTATTAGATCAAGAATTGTAATTGCATGCCCCTGTTGAACAGGGGCTGAAAAATTGGGCCTTTCGTGGTGGTGGTGGTGGTGTTGCCACAACACTGTAAGCCCTCAGAGTTACTCTTGGTGGGTGCAGGAATGGGCCCTGCTGTGAATTATTAGATCAAGAATTGTAATTACATGCCCCTTTTGAACAGGGGCTGAAAAATTGGGCCTTTCGTGGTGGTGGTGGTGGTGGCGTTGCCACAACACTGTAAGCCCTCAGAGTTACTCTTGGTGGGTGCAGCAATGGGCCCTGCTGTGAATTATTAGATCAAGAATTGTAATTGCATGCCCCTGTTGAACAGGGGCTGAAAAATTGGGCCTTTCGTGGTGGTGGTGGTGGTGGTGGTGTTGCCACAACACTGTAAGCCCTCAGAGTTACTCTTGGTGGGTGCAGGAATGGGCCCTGCTGTGAATTATTAGATCAAGAATTGTAATTGCATGCCCCTGTTGAACAGGGGCTGAAAAATTGGGCCTTTCGTGGTGGTGGTGGTGGTGGTGGTGTTGCCACAACACTGTAAGCCCTCAGAGTTACTCTTGGTGGGTGCAGGAATGGGCCCTGCTGTGAATTATTAGATCAAGAATTGTAATTACATGCCCCTTTTGAACAGGGGCTGAAAAATTGGGCCTTTCGTGGTGGTGGTGGTGGTGGCGTTGCCACAACACTGTAAGCCCTCAGAGTTACTCTTGGTGGGTGCAGCAATGGGCCCTGCTGTGAATTATTAGATCAAGAATTGTAATTACATGCCCCTGTTGAACAGGGGCTGAAAAATTGGGCCTTAGGCACTGGTGGCACAACACTACAACCCCTCACAGATACTGTACTTGGAGCACAGCAATGAGCCCTGTTGCAAAGTATTGCTTCAAAAATTGTAATGACACGCCCCTGTTAAACAGGGGCTGAAAAATTGGGCCTTAGGCACTGGTGCCACAACACTCCAACCCCTCACAGATACTGTACTTGGAGCACAGCAATGAGCCCTATGGCAAATTATTGCTAAAAAAATTGTAATTACACGCCCCTGTAAAACAGGGGCTGAAAAATTGGGCCTTAGCCACTGGTGGCGGCACCCATAAACAAAAATGATCTTCCAAGCTATCATCATCAATCGTATCATTGAGGACTCGGAGGAGGAGGATAGCCAGTCAACATAACAGCACAGGCACTCAGCATCAGCATCAGTCTTGAAGGGATGTGACATGTTAAAATCAATTAGTCTGTTATATCAGCATCAGGTGTGTGGTAGCTGGTGGTGATCCAAGACTGGTTCATCTTGATGAAAGTCAGTTGATCAACCGAGTCGGTGGACAGGCGCACCCTGTGATCCGTGACAAATCCTCCAGCAGCACTGAATGTGCGTTCCGAAAGAACGCTGGATGCAGGACAGGCCAGTAGCTCAATTGCATACTGTGCAAGCTCTGGCCAGTGATCCATCCTCAAGACCCAGTAAGCCAGAGGATTTTCGGTGGGGAAGGTGTCCAAGTCTGACCTTGCCCCTAGATATTCCTGCACCATGTTTATCAGACGCTGGCGATGGTTGCTGGAACCGATCATACTTTGGGGCTGCGGACTAAAGAATTGTCTGAACGCATCGGTCAGACGGCCACCTTCCCCACCGCTCCTTCTTTGACTGGCCGAAGCCTCAGCAACTCGTTGTCCAGGACCAGGAGTTTGTAACCTCCCAGTCTCTGGGAACGCGTTGCACAGACCTTTCTGCAAGGCCTCCCGGAGTTGTCTCATCCTCTGCTCCCTCTGCGACGGTAACATAAGGTCTGCAACCTTACCCTTGTACCGTGGATCAAGGAGAGTGGCCAGCTAGTAATGGTCCCTCTCCTTGATCCGAAGAATACGAGGATCCTTCCGCAGACTTTGCAGGATCAGGGAGGCCATGCAGCGTAGGTTTGCTGAGGCATTCGCTCCGGAGTCCTCTGGGTCACTAAGGACGACATGATCCGCAGCCACCTCCTCCCAGCCACGTACAAGTCCACTGGTTTCTTGGGACTGTAAATCATCCCTAAAAGACTGCTGCTGATGATGCTGAGTGCCAGCCTCCACCTCCATGCTGACACAATCCTCCTCCTCCTCCTCTTCCTGTGCGATGGGTGGGACAGAAGGAACACTGTCTGGGTAAAGGGGGCCTTGAGAGGCAAGGAAGTCCTCCTCTTCCTGCCTCTGTTCTGCCTCAAGTGCCCTGTCCATTATTCCACGCAGCGTGTGCTCCAACAGGTGGACAAGAGGTACAGTGTCACTGATGCATGCACTGTCACTGCTCACCATCCTCGTGGCCTCCTCAAATGGTGCCAGGACAGTGCATGCATCCCTGATCATGCCCCACTGGCGTGGAGAAAAAAAACCAAGCTCCCCTGACCCTGTCCTGGTGCCGTAGTCGCAGAGGTACTCATTGATGGCCCTCTGCTGCGTGTGCAGCCGCTGCAGCATGGCCAACGTTGAGTTCCACCTGGTGGGCATGTCACATATAAGGCGGTTCTTGGGCAGGTTCAACTCCTTTTGCAGCTCAGCCAGGCGAGCACTGGCATTATAAGATCTGCGGAAATGCACACAGACTTTCCTGGCCTGCCTCAGGACATCCTGTAAGCCCGGGTACCTGCCCAAGAACCGCTGCACCACCAGGTTAAGGACGTGAGCCACACAGGGCACATGGGTCAGTTGTCCCTGTCGGAGGGCGGAGAGGAGGTTGGTGCCATTGTCGCAAACCACCATTCCTGGCTTAAGCTGGCGTGGCGTCAACCACCTCTCGGCCTGGCCCTGCAGAGCAGACAGGACCTCTGCCCCAGTGTGGCTTCTGTCCCCCAAACACACCAGCGCAAGCACGGCATGGCATCTTTTTGCCTGCGTACTTGCGTAGCCCCTTGAACGGCTACGGAGCACCGCTGGTTCAGAGGACAAACCACAGGAAGAGGCCATGGAGGAAGAAGAAGAGGAGGGGGTGGAGGAGAGAGGTGTGTCACAACCAGTAGTAGCATTTTGGAGGCGTGGCGGTGGAACAACCTCCAACACTACTGCACCTTGTCCTGCATCCTTCCCAGCTGCCAAAAGAGTGACCCAATGGGCCGTGAAAGAAAGGTAACGTCCCTGTCCATGCCTGCTGGACCATGAGTCAGCGGTAATATGCACCTTACCGCTGACCGCCCTGTCCAGCGAGGCCAAGACATTGCCTTCCACATGCCGGTAGAGAGCCGGAATAGCCTTCCGTGAGAAAAAGTGGCGTTTGGGAACCTGCCACTGAGGAACCGCACATTGCACAAACTCACGGAAGGGGGCCGAGTCTACCAACTGAAAAGGCAGCAGTTGAAGCGCTAGCAATTTAGCCAAGCTAGCATTCAACCGCTGGGCATGTGGATGGCTGGGAGTGAACTTCTTTCGACGGTCCAGCAGCTGGGGCAGGGAAATTTGCCTGCTAGAATCGGACGTCGGTGTACTGCTAGCAGAGTGGCCGCAAGTACTTGGCTGTGACACACCTAATTCTACACCTTCATTCCTCTCAGTGCATGTTTCAGAGAGGACTGAAGTTATAGTGGGGTTGGAGATCCCAGCTGATGCGGTGCAAGGAGAGGTCCGCTTTGTTCTTTGGTGTGGGTCTTTGAGGTAGGCTTGCCAACGAGCTGCATGGCAGGTCAACATATGTCTGGTCAGGCATGTGGTACCCAAGCGGCTGATGTTTTGGCCACGCGATATACGCTTGAGACATATGTTGCAAACAGCAGCTGTGCGATCTGATGCACTAGCCTCAAAAAAGGCCCACACCAAAGAACTTTTTGAATGACGGGCAGAGGCAGCGCCCTGCACAGGCGGAGCTCTGCGGTGTGATTCCGTCGGTGTACTGCCCTTACGCTGGCCACCAAAGGGCATCCTGCCTCGTTGGAGATGTGCCTCCTCCTCATCCTCCTCCTCCTCCTCTCTCCTATTAGGCACCCACGTGGAGTCAGTGACCTCATCATCCCCTCCCTCCTCATCACTGGAGCCAATCTGGCAGTATGCTGCAGCTGCTGGAACATGACTGCCAGATTGGTGTCCTTCTTGAGCATCCCCTCTGTCTGCTCTCACGCTACTGCCTTCCTGTAGCTGGGTTTCATCATCAGACCCTTCGAAACGCTGGGCATCCTCCTGGAGCATGTACCCAACACTGTGCTCAAACAGTTCGGGGGACTCCTCAGGAGGAGGACATGGTGGGTCTAGGGAAGGAGTGACTGATGATGAGTCTGACATTGATACCAGGGAAGAGGACGCTTTGGCAGCTGCTTTGCCAGTACCCTGAGCCTGGGTGAGAGAGGATGAGGAGGAGGAGGAGGGCTTGGTCATCCACTCTACCAAGTCTTCGGCATGATGTGGCTCAACATGTCCAGCTGCCGAAAAGAAGGACAAGCGTGTCCCATGGCCATGTGCTGATGACAATGCACCGCGTCCACGACCAGCACTGTTGCCCCCAGACACAGAGCCTGCTTGCCCTCTTTTATTGCCTCCTGACTGTCTGCCTCTCCTTGTTTGCCTTCCAGACATTCTAATAGATGGCCTGCAGGGAGATGGGAAAAAAAGCAATAAGGGCTACCTTCAGGTGTCCTTCTCTGTCCCTTTACTTAAGGATTTCTAAATATGGTTGAGGATGATTGCTTTTGCACAGAATAGCACAACGACAATTTCCCTGACTGTCCAAAAAACAAGGATTTCAAAGATGGTTGATGAGGAATGCTTTAGCACACTATAGCACAAGGAGAATTTCCCTCACTGTCCTTCCATGTCCCTAGAAACAAGGATTATCACAGTGAAAGAAACTGACACTCTTCCTACCTATAGTTTTCTGTCCCTAGAAAAAATGTTTTTTTAAAGCTGATTGATGATCAATGCTTTAGCACACTATAGCACAAGGAGAATTTCCCTCACTGTCCTTCCCTGTCCCTAGAAACAAGGATTATCACAGTGAAAGAAACTGACACTCTTCCTACCTATAGTTTTCTGTCCCTAGAAAAAATGTTTTTTTAAAGCTGATTGATGATCAATGCTTTAGCACACTATAGCACAAGGAGAATTTCCCTCACTGTCCTTCCCTGTCCGTAGAAACAAGGATTATCACAGTGAAAGAAACTGACACTCTTCCTACCTATAGTTTTCTGTCCCTAGAAAAAATGTTTTTTTAAAGCTGATTGATGATCAATGCTTTAGCACACTATAGCACAAGTAGAATTTCCCTCACTGTCCTTCCCTGTCCCTAGAAACAAGGATTATCACAGTGAAAGAAACTGACACTCTTCCTACCTATAGTTTTCTGTCCCTAGAAAAAATGTTTTTTTAAAGCTGATTGATGATCAATGCTTTAGCACACTATAGCACAAGGAGAATTTCCCTCACTGTCCTTCCCTGTCCCTAGAAACAAGGATTATCACAGTGAAAGAAACTGACACTATTCCTACCTATAGTTTTCTGTCCCTAGAAAAAATGTTTTTTTTAAAGCTGATTGATGATCAATGCTTTAGCACACTATAGCACAAGGAGAATTTCCCTCACTGTCCTTCCCTGTCCCTAGAAACAAGGATTATCACAGTGAAAGAAACTGACACTCTTCCTACCTATAGTTTTCTGTCCCTAGAAAAAATGTTTTTTTAAAGCTGATTGATGATCAATGCTTTAGCACACTATAGCACAAGGAGAATTTCCCTCACTGTCCTTCCCTGTCCCTAGAAACAAGGATTATCACAGTGAAAGAAACTGACACTCTTCCTACCTATAGTTTTCTGTCCCTAGAAAAAATGTTTTTTTAAAGCTGATTGATGATCAATGCTTTAGCACACTATAGCACAAGTAGAATTTCCCTCACTGTCCTTCCCTGTCCCTAGAAACAAGGATTATCACAGTGAAAGAAACTGACACTCTTCCTACCTATAGTTTTCTGTCCCTAGAAAAAATGTTTTTTTAAAGCTGATTGATGATCAATGCTTTAGCACACTATAGCACAAGGAGAATTTCCCTCACTGTCCTTCCCTGTCCCTAGAAACAAGGATTATCACAGTGAAAGAAACTGACACTCTTCCTACCTATAGTTTTCTGTCCCTAGAAAAAATGTTTTTTTAAAGCTGATTGATGATCAATGCTTTAGCACACTATAGCACAAGGAGAATTTCCCTCACTGTCCTTCCCTGTCCCTAGAAACAAGGATTATCACAGTGAAAGAAACTGACACTCTTCCTACCTATAGTTTTCTGTCCCTAGAAAAAATGCTTTTTTAAAGCTGATTGATGATCAATGCTTTAGCACACTATAGCACAAGGAGAATTTCCCTCACTGTCCTTCCCTGTCCCTAGAAACAAGGATTATCACAGTGAAAGAAACTGACACTCTTCCTACCTATAGTTTTCTGTCCCTAGAAAAAATGTTTTTTTAAAGCTGATTGATGATCAATGCTTTAGCACACTATAGCACAAGTAGAATTTCCCTCACTGTCCTTCCCTGTCCCTAGAAACAAGGATTATCACAGTGAAAGAAACTGACACTCTTCCTACCTATAGTTTTCTGTCCCTAGAAAAAATGTTTTTTTAAAGCTGATTGATGATCAATGCTTTAGCACACTATAGCACAAGGAGAATTTCCCTCACTGTCCTTCCCTGTCCCTAGGAACAAGGATTATCACAGTGAAAGAAACTGACACTCTTCCTACCTATAGTTTTCTGTCCCTAGAAAAAATGTTTTTTTAAAGCTGATTGATGATCAATGCTTTAGCACACTATAGCACAAGGAGAATTTCCCTCACTGTCCTTCCCTGTCCCTAGAAACAAGGATTATCACAGTGAAAGAAACTGACACTCTTCCTACTGTGAGGGGGTTAGCTCGGCAGCGGGTGTGTGTGACCCCCGGGATGGGCTCCCCACACAAAAACAGGCCCAGCAAACGGAGGTTGTGGTTTTCAAAATCAAAAAGGTGCGGTTTATTTTCTATTTACAGTGACAAAACACAGCAAAGCAAAAGAAACATAAACAAAATAAATCCTGGTCAACTTGACCTCTGACTAAACATACAGGTTTCCTAACTAACAACTGGGATCAGCCTAGTGCTGTCCTAGTCCCTAAGTCCCTGGTTTTAAATGTCCAAGCAAATAGCCACACAGGCTTTGTCTCACCGCACAAGGGTTCACTCTCCCTAGACAGTCCACACAGGTCTGGGTCCAGGCATGAGAAAACACCTAATGAAGCTGGGAGTTCTTATAGAGGCCTAAATGAGCTGACAAGCTTCAGCTGGTCTCATCAACTCCCTGTCTGCACGACGCCCCACACTCTCCCTAGAGGTATGAGTCATCCATGAGCCCACTAGCCCCAGCTGGGCTTATACAACTCTCCACCTAGTTGTATAAGTCGGCGTAAAGCCTGAATCTGGGCGAAATATATCTACCCCCCTGGATGCAACCAGGTGACTTTACCTTCCTGCTGTCACATACCCCCCCCTCTTGTTTTAACCTCGGGGTTGGAACACCAGCAATCAGGCATTCATGTACTCGAGACAAAGCATCCACATTCCCCATTTGAACGCCAGGGCGATGCTTTACTGTGAAGTTGAATTCCTGGAGGGCCAGGAACCACCTATTCACTCTTCTATTTGTTTCCTTGTTTTGAGCCATCCACTTTAACGGAGCGTGATCCGTAACCAAGTCAAAGTGCCTACCTAGCAGGTAGTACCGAAGGGAATCTAGAGCCCACTTCACCGCTAAACACTCCTTTTCAACGGTGGCGTAATTTACCTCATGGGACTTCAACTTCCTGCTGAGGTAAATGACTGGGTGCTCTTCCCCGTTCCAGACCTGGGACAATACTGCTCCTAACCCCACATCTGACGCATCACTTTGTACGACAAAGTCTTTAGAGAAGTCGGGTGAGTACAACACTGGCTGGCTACATAAGGCTTGTTTCAAGAATTGGAATGCTGCCTCAGCCTCGGGGGTCCATTTAATCATGACTGACCCTTTCCCCTTCGTCAGGTTGGTTAGGGGCACAGCCTTAGAAGCAAAGTGGGGAATGAATCGCCGATAATACCCAGCGATTCCCAGAAAGGCTCGTACCTGCTTCTTGCTGTTGGGACGTGGCCAACTCTGGATGGCCTCGACTTTGTTGAGTTGGGGTTTTATTACTCCCCTCCCAATGGTGTACCCAAGATATTTGGCCTCTTCCTGCCCAATGGTACACTTCTTGGGGTTAGCCGTAAACCCCGCTTCCCGAACAGAGTCCAGGACTGCTTGCACTTTTGGCAGATGTGAGGCCCAATCTGTGCTATGGACAATTACGTCATCCAGGTAAGCCGCAGCATACTTCCGATGGGGCCTCAGCATCTGGTCCATTTTCCGCTGGAATGTGGCCGGCGCATTCTGTAACCCGAACGGCATTCTTTTATATTGGAACGCCCCGTCTGGGGTTACAAATGCGGTTTTCTCTTTGGCCGACTTGGCCAGGGGGATTTGCCAATACCCTTTTGTGAGGTCAAGAGTCGTCATGTATCAGGCTGTTCCCAGCCGGTCGATCAACTCATCTATACGTGGCATGGGGTAGGTGTCAAATTTTGTAACTTTGTTCAACTGACGAAAATCGTTACAAAATCGCCAGCTCCCATCCGGTTTAGGCACCAACACAATGGGACTAGACCAATCACTTTGGGACTCCTCTATCACCCCTAAGTTCAGCATTTTCTGTACTTCCTCCCGTATTGCCTCCCGTCGGGCCTCTGGGATCCGATAGGGTTTTAACTTCACCCTTTCACCGGGCGGGGTAATGATGTCATGCTCTACCCCAGATGTTTGTCCCGGCAGCTCAGAGAATACCTCCTTGTTGCGAAGCACAAACTCCTTAACCTCCTGTTGTTGGGGTTGTGACAAGGTGGCTGCTATTCCAACCTCAGGAATCACGCAACCAGTTTGAGCTGGTGACCAAGTGTCTGCGACTAGGGACTCTCTATCCCTCCAGGCTTTCAACAGATTAACGTGATAGATCTGTTCGGGCTTTCGCCTTCCTGGTTGTCTGACCTTGTAATTCACTTCGCTCACTTTTTCCATTATCTCGTAGGGGCCTTGCCATTTGGCAAGGAATTTACTTTCAACCGTAGGGACAAGTACCAGTATCCTATCCCCCGGGGAAAAGGTACGGGTCTTGGCTCCACGGTTGTACACTCTCTGCTGTGCTAACTGCGCTTGGGCCAAATGTTCCTTCACGATGGGCATTACCTGTGCAATTCGGTCTTGCATCAGGGCGACATGCTCAATCACACTCCTGTGGGGAGAACTCTCACTTTCCCAAGTTTCCTTGGCAATATCCAACAGCCCTCTTGGGTGTCTCCCATACAGTAACTCAAAGGGGGAGAATCCCGTAGAGGATTGGGGCACCTCCCTAATAGCAAACATCAGATAAGGAAGTAGACAGTCCCAATCCTTTCCATCTCTATCCACCACTTTCTTCAACATTTGTTTTAGGGTTTTGTTGAATCTTTCAACCAGCCCATCGGTTTGGGGGTGATACACAGATGTACGTAATTGCGTCACTTTGAACAATTTACACAGCTCCTTCATAACCCGGGACATAAAGGGTGTACCTTGGTCCGTAAGCAGTTCTTTACAAATACCCACCCGGCTAAACACAAGAGATAGCTCTTTGGCTATGCTTTTGGCCGAGGTATTTCGGAGAGGGATCGCTTCTGGATAACGGGTGGCATAGTCCATTATAACTAATATGTACTGGTGCCCCCTAGCGGACTTGATTATAGGACCTACCAAATCCATGGCGATCCTCTCAAACGGGACCTCAATGATGGGTAGAGGGACCAGCGGGCTACGGAAATGTGGCATCGGGGCCGACCTCTGACACACAGGGCAGGAGGAACAATAATTTTCTATGTCCTTCATCACCCCCGGCCAATAGAATCTCTGTAATACCCTCTCTCGGGTTTTCTCTGTCCCCAGATGACCTCCAAGAATGTGCCCATGGGCCAACTCCAACACCAACTTCCTGTAAGGTTTGGGCACCACAAGCTGCTCAACGGTTTCTTCTGCCCTTTTTGCCACCCGATACAGTAGGTCCTTCTCTACGCTGAAGTATGGGTAAGTGCAGGTATTATCTGGGTTCACTAACTCGCCATCTATTTTCACTACATTTTCCCGTGCCTTTATTAGGGCGGGGTCTTTCAACTGTTCTGTGGCAAAGTTTTCCCTGTGAACCTCAAGATCAGAAAACTCCACAGACGGTAGGTTTTCGTCTGAGGAGGTGGGCTCCTCTCCAGTTTCTTGAGTCTCCCCTGCCAATACTGATAAGGGAAATTCCGGAGAGTCCTCACCACTCTCAGGGGAGTTCTGGCTATCACATTCCTGGTACATAGGGGCACCAGTGGGGGGCTCAGGATCATCCCACAGTTCCCAGAACTTCGGAAAATCCCTTCCCACAATGGCGTCATGCGGTAACTGAGATACTAAGCCCACTGGATGAAAGAGGGTACCTTTGGGGGTCTCGAAGCACACTGTAGTCACTGGATACTCTCGGGTGTCCCCATGCACACAAATAACAGCTACCTTGCTATTCCCAGAGACCTCTGTTTTAACTAACTCAGCCTTTATCAGGGTCACAAGGCTACCTGAATCCAGCAATACCACAACATTTCTACCATTAACACACATTTTGCATAAATGTTTCTCAGTTCCTCGAATGGCAGTGCATGCGACTGTCGCACACAGCGACTGACGTCTGCCCGTCAGAAAGTCACACTGCATGGGTTCCTCCACAACCGGGCAATTGGCTGCAATATGTCCCGCTTGCCGGCAGCGGTAGCAAACGATCCTTCTTGCGGCCTCTTGAGCCGCTGATTTCCCAGGCTGTTCTCGCCAAACTTGGGGTAGAGCTCCCACCCTCTCACTCTCTCCACCCTCACCCCTTGGAATCCTCTTATCCGCCCCTGGGGATGGTCTGGTCTTAGGGTGGAAAGTCCGAGTGTCTCTGGAAGAGGCCGTCAGGTTCTCTGTAGCCAAGTATTTCTCCACACGATCCACAAGACCATCGGCCGTCTCTGGGTCTCCATGGCTTACCCACTTTTGGATGGCAGTAGGAAGAGCTCTCAAAAACCGATCCATTACAACACGTTCCACAATCTTTGGTGCGGACAAAGTCTCTGGCTGTAGCCACTTTCTGCTCAGGTGAATGAGATCATACATTTGAGACCTGGGGGGTTTTCCAAGCTGGAAAGTCCAGTTATGCACACGCTGAGCCCGGACAGCCAGGGTGACACCCAGCCTTGCCAATATTTCAACTTTTAGCATCACATAGTCTTTTGCTTGGTTAGGCTCTAGGTCATAGTAAGCTTTCTGCGATTCACCAGTTAACAGAGGAGCCACCAGTCCAGCCCACTGCTCCTCAGGCCACTTTTCTCTTTCAGCGGTCCTTTCAAATGTGGTCAAAAATACCTCTGGATCATCCTCTCCAGTCATTTTTGTCAATAAACGACTCACCCCAAAGGACGCGGTATTAGTGGGACGGCTTTCCTCACTGGTCTGCGGACGTTGCTGCATTACTGCTTCCATCTGTTGTTGTAGTCTCTGCTCTTGCTTCTGCAACAGGTCTATGAAGCGGGCCTCAGATTGCTGCTGGGCTTGTTGCTGAGCCTCCAGACTCTGTTGCAAAGTTGCGTTTGTCTGCTGCTGGGCTGCAAGGCTCTGTTGATGAGCTTGCTGCTGGGCTGCAAGGCTCTGTTGATGAGCTTGCTGCTGGGCTGCGAAGTTCTGTTGTTGAGCTGCAAGGCTCTGTTGATGAGCTGCAAGGCTCTTTTGCAAACCTGCATTTGTCTGCTGTTGATTGGCATTTGCTAGAGCCAGCTGTTTCAGTATCTCCTCCATGCTGGCTTAAAAAAAAACTGCAACTGGTTCTCCACCAACTGTGAGGGGGTTAGCTCGGCAGCGGGTGTGTGTGACCCCCGGGATGGGCTCCCCACACAAAAACAGGCCCAGCAAACGGAGGTTGTGGTTTTCAAAATCAAAAAGGTGCGGTTTATTTTCTATTTACAGTGACAAAACACAGCAAAGCAAAAGAAACATAAACAAAATAAATCCTGGTCAACTTGACCTCTGACTAAACATACAGGTTTCCTAACTAACAACTGGGATCAGCCTAGTGCTGTCCTAGTCCCTAAGTCCCTGGTTTTAAATGTCCAAGCAAATAGCCACACAGGCTTTGTCTCACCGCACAAGGGTTCACTCTCCCTAGACAGTCCACACAGGTCTGGGTCCAGGCATGAGCAAACACCTAATGAAGCTGGGAGTTCTTATAGAGGCCTAAATGAGCTGACAAGCTTCAGCTGGTCTCATCAACTCCCTGTCTGCACGACGCCCCACACTCTCCCTAGAGGTATGAGTCATCCATGAGCCCACTAGCCCCAGCTGGGCTTATACAACTCTCCACCTAGTTGTATAAGTCGGCGTAAAGCCTGAATCTGGGCGAAATATATCTACCCCCCTGGATGCAACCAGGTGACTTTACCTTCCTGCTGTCACACTACCTATAGTTTTCTGTCCCTAGAAAAAATGTTTTTTTAAAGCTGATTGATGATCAATGCTTTAGCACACTATAGCACAAGGAGAATTTCCCTCACTGTCCTTCCCTGTCCCTAGAAACAAGGATTATCACAGTGAAAGAAACTGACACTCTTCCTACCTATAGTTTTCTGTCCCTAGAAAAAAAGTTTTTTTAAAGCTGATTGATGATCAATGCTTTAGCACACTATAGCACAAGTAGAATTTCCCTCACTGTCCTTCCCTGTCCCTAGAAACAAGGATTATCACAGTGAAAGAAACTGACACTCTTCCTACCTATAGTTTTCTGTCCCTAGAAAAAATGTTTTTTTAAAGCTGATTGATGATCAATGCTTTAGCACACTATAGCACAAGGAGAATTTCCCTCACTGTCCTTCCCTGTCCCTAGAAACAAGGATTATCACAGTGAAAGAAACTGACACTCTTCCTACCTATAGTTTTCTGTCCCTAGAAAAAATGTTTTTTTAAAGCTGATTGATGATCAATGCTTTAGCACACTATAGCACAAGTAGAATTTCCCTCACTGTCCTTCCCTGTCCCTAGAAACAAGGATTATCACAGTGAAAGAAACTGACACTCTTCCTACCTATAGTTTTCTGTCCCTAGAAAAAATGTTTTTTTAAAGCTGATTGATGATCAATGCTTTAGCACACTATAGCACAAGGAGAATTTCCCTCACTGTCCTTCCCTGTCCCTAGAAACAAGGATTATCACAGTGAAAGAAACTGACACTCTTCCTACCTATAGTTTTCTGTCCCTAGAAAAAATGTTTTTTTAAAGCTGATTGATGATCAATGCTTTAGCACACTATAGCACAAGGAGAATTTCCCTCACTGTCCTTCCCTGTCCCTAGAAACAAGGATTATCACAGTGAAAGAAACTGACACTCTTCCTACCTATAGTTTTCTGTCCCTAGAAAAAATGCTTTTTTAAAGCTGATTGATGATCAATGCTTTAGCACACTATAGCACAAGTAGAATTTCCCTCACTGTCCTTCCCTGTCCCTAGAAACAAGGATTATCACAGTGAAAGAAACTGACACTCTTCCTACCTATAGTTTTCTGTCCCTAGAAAAAAAGTTTTTTTAAAGCTGATTGATGATCAATGCTTTAGCACACTATAGCACAAGGAGAATTTCCCTCACTGTCCTTCCCTGTCCCTAGAAACAAGGATTATCACAGTGAAAGAAACTGACACTCTTCCTACCTATAGTTTTCTGTCCCTAGAAAAAATGTTTTTTTAAAGCTGATTGATGATCAATGCTTTAGCACACTATAGCACAAGTAGAATTTCCCTCACTGTCCTTCCCTGTCCCTAGAAACAAGGATTATCACAGTGAAAGAAACTGACACTCTTCCTACCTATAGTTTTCTGTCCCTAGAAATTTTTTTTTTTTAAAGCTGATTGATGATCAATGCTTTAGCACACTATAGCACAAGGAGAATTTCCCTCACTGTCCTTCCCTGTCCCTAGAAACAAGGATTATCACAGTGAAAGAAACTGACACTCTTCCTACCTATAGTTTTCTGTCCCTAGAAAAAATGTTTTTTTAAAGCTGATTGATGATCAATGCTTTAGCACACTATAGCACAAGGAGAATTTCCCTCACTGTCCTTCCCTGTCCCTAGAAACAAGGATTATCATAGTGAAAGAAACTGACACTCTTCCTACCTATAGTTTTCTGTCCCTAGAAAAAATGCTTTTTTAAAGCTGATTGATGATCAATGCTTTAGCACACTATAGCACAAGGAGAATTTCCCTCACTGTCCTTCCCTGTCCCTAGAAACAAGGATTATCACAGTGAAAGAAACTGACACTCTTCCTACCTATAGTTTTCTGTCCCTAGAAAAAATGTTTTTTTAAAGCTGATTGATGATCAATGCTTTAGCACACTATAGCACAAGGAGAATTTCCCTCACTGTCCTTCCCTGTCCCTAGAAACAAGGATTATCACAGTGAAAGAAACTGACACTCTTCCTACCTATAGTTTTCTGTCCCTAGAAAAAATGTTTTTTTAAAGCTGATTGATGATCAATGCTTTAGCACACTATAGCACAAGGAGAATTTCCCTCACTGTCCTTCCCTGTCCCTAGAAACAAGGATTATCACAGTGAAAGAAACTGACACTCTTCCTACCTATAGTTTTCTGTCCCTAGAAAAAATGTTTTTTTAAAGCTGATTGATGATCAATGCTTTAGCACACTATAGCACAAGGAGAATTTCCCTCACTGTCCTTCCCTGTCCCTAGAAACAAGGATTATCACAGTGAAAGAAACTGACACTCTTCCTACCTATAGTTTTCTGTCCCTAGAAAAAATGTTTTTTTAAAGCTGATTGATGATCAATGCTTTAGCACACTATAGCACAAGTAGAATTTCCCTCACTGTCCTTCCCTGTCCCTAGAAACAAGGATTATCACAGTGAAAGAAACTGACACTCTTCCTACCTATAGTTTTCTGTCCCTAGAAAAAATGTTTTTTTAAAGCTGATTGATGATCAATGCTTTAGCACACTATAGCACAAGGAGAATTTCCCTCACTGTCCTTCCCTGTCCCTAGAAACAAGGATTATCACAGTGAAAGAAACTGACACTCTTCCTACCTATAGTTTTCTGTCCCTAGAAAAAATGTTTTTTTAAAGCTGATTGATTATAAATGCTTTAGCACACTATAGCACAAGGAGAATTTCCCTCACTGTCCTTCCCTGTCCCTAGAAACAAGGATTATCACAGTGAAAGAAACTGACACTCTTCCTACCTATAGTTTTCTGTCCCTAGAAAAAATGCTTTTTTAAAGCTGATTGATGATCAATGCTTTAGCACACTATAGCACAAGGAGAATTTCCCTCACTGTCCTTCCCTGTCCCTAGAAACAAGGATTATCACAGTGAAAGAAACTGACACTCTTCCTACCTATAGTTTTCTGTCCCTAGAAAAAATGTTTTTTTAAAGCTGATTGATGATCAATGCTTTAGCACACTATAGCACAAGTAGAATTTCCCTCACTGTCCTTCCCTGTCCCTAGAAACAAGGATTATCACAGTGAAAGAAACTGACACTCTTCCTACCTATAGTTTTCTGTCCCTAGAAAAAATGTTTTTTTAAAGCTGATTGATGATCAATGCTTTAGCACACTATAGCACAAGGAGAATTTCCCTCACTGTCCTTCCCTGTCCCTAGAAACAAGGATTATCACAGTGAAAGAAACTGACACTCTTCCTACCTATAGTTTTCTGTCCCTAGAAAAAATGTTTTTTTAAAGCTGATTGATGATCAATGCTTTAGCACACTATAGCACAAGTAGAATTTCCCTCACTGTCCTTCCCTGTCCCTAGAAACAAGGATTATCACAGTGAAAGAAACTGACACTCTTCCTACCTATAGTTTTCTGTCCCTAGAAAAAATGTTTTTTAAAGCTGATTGATGATCAATGCTTTAGCACACTATAGCACAAGTAGAATTTCCCTCACTGTCCTTCCCTGTCCCTAGAAACAAGGATTATCACAGTGAAAGAAACTGACACTCTTCCTACCTATAGTTTTCTGTCCCTAGAAAAAATGTTTTTTTAAAGCTGATTGATGATCAATGCTTTAGCACACTATAGCACAAGGAGAATTTCCCTCACTGTCCTTCCCTGTCCCTAGAAACAAGGATTATCACAGTGAAAGAAACTGACACTCTTCCTACCTATAGTTTTCTGTCCCTAGAAAAAATGTTTTTTTAAAGCTGATTGATAATCAATGCTTTAGCACACTATAGCACAAGGAGAATTTCCCTCACTGTCCTTCCCTGTCCCTAGAAACAAGGATTATCACAGTGAAAGAAACTGACACTCTTCCTACCTATAGTTTTCTGTCCCTAGAAAAAATGTTTTTTTAAAGCTGATTGATGATCAATGCTTTAGCACACTATAGCACAAGGAGAATTTCCCTCACTGTCCCTCCCTGTCCCTAGAAACAAGGATTATCACAGTGAAAGAAACTGACACTCTTCCTACCTATAGTTTTCTGTCCCTAGAAAAAATGTTTTTTTAAAGCTGATTGATGATCAATGCTTTAGCACACTATAGCACAAGTAGAATTTCCCTCACTGTCCTTCCCTGTCCCTAGAAACAAGGATTATCACAGTGAAAGAAACTGACACTCTTCCTACCTATAGTTTTCTGTCCCTAGAAAAAATGTTTTTTTAAAGCTGATTGATGATCAATGCTTTAGCACACTATAGCACAAGGAGAATTTCCCTCACTGTCCTTCCCTGTCCCTAGAAACAAGGATTATCACAGTGAAAGAAACTGACACTCTTCCTACCTATAGTTTTCTGTCCCTAGAAAAAATGTTTTTTTAAAGCTGATTGATAATCAATGCTTTAGCACACTATAGCACAAGGAGAATTTCCCTCACTGTCCTTCCCTGTCCCTAGAAACAAGGATTATCACAGTGAAAGAAACTGACACTCTTCCTACCTATAGTTTTCTGTCCCTAGAAAAAATGTTTTTTTAAAGCTGATTGATGATCAATGCTTTAGCACACTATAGCACAAGGAGAATTTCCCTCACTGTCCTTCCCTGTCCCTAGAAACAAGGATTATCACAGTGAAAGAAACTGACACTCTTCCTACCTATAGTTTTCTGTCCCTAGAAAAAATGTTTTTTTAAAGCTGATTGATGATCAATGCTTTAGCACACTATAGCACAAGTAGAATTTCCCTCACTGTCCTTCCCTGTCCCTAGAAACAAGGATTATCACAGTGAAAGAAACTGACACTCTTCCTACCTATAGTTTTCTGTCCCTAGAAAAAATGTTTTTTTTAAAGCTGATTGATAATCAATGCTTTAGCACACTATAGCACAAGGAGAATTTCCCTCACTGTCCTTCCCTGTCCCTAGAAACAAGGATTATCACAGTGAAAGAAACTGACACTCTTCCTACCTATAGTTTTCTGTCCCTAGAAAAAATGTTTTTTTAAAGCTGATTGATGATCAATGCTTTAGCACACTATAGCACAAGGAGAATTTCCCTCACTGTCCCTCCCTGTCCCTAGAAACAAGGATTATCACAGTGAAAGAAACTGACACTCTTCCTACCTATAGTTTTCTGTCCCTAGAAAAAATGTTTTTTTAAAGCTGATTGATGATCAATGCTTTAGCACACTATAGCACAAGTAGAATTTCCCTCACTGTCCTTCCCTGTCCCTAGAAACAAGGATTATCACAGTGAAAGAAACTGACACTCTTCCTACCTATAGTTTTCTGTCCCTAGAAAAAATGTTTTTTTAAAGCTGATTGATGATCAATGCTTTAGCACACTATAGCACAAGGAGAATTTCCCTCACTGTCCTTCCCTGTCCCTAGAAACAAGGATTATCACAGTGAAAGAAACTGACACTCTTCCTACCTATAGTTTTCTGTCCCTAGAAAAAATGTTTTTTTAAAGCTGATTGATAATCAATGCTTTAGCACACTATAGCACAAGGAGAATTTCCCTCACTGTCCTTCCCTGTCCCTAGAAACAAGGATTATCACAGTGAAAGAAACTGACACTCTTCCTACCTATAGTTTTCTGTCCCTAGAAAAAATGTTTTTTTAAAGCTGATTGATGATCAATGCTTTAGCACACTATAGCACAAGGAGAATTTCCCTCACTGTCCTTCCCTGTCCCTAGAAACAAGGATTATCACAGTGAAAGAAACTGACACTCTTCCTACCTATAGTTTTCTGTCCCTAGAAAAAATGTTTTTTTAAAGCTGATTGATGATCAATGCTTTAGCACACTATAGCACAAGGAGAATTTCCCTCACTGTCCTTCCCTGTCCCTAGAAACAAGGATTATCACAGTGAAAGAAACTGACACTCTTCCTACCTATAGTTTTCTGTCCCTAGAAAAAATGTTTTTTTAAAGCTGATTGATGATCAATGCTTTAGCACACTATAGCACAAGGAGAATTTCCCTCACTGTCCTTCCCTGTCCCTAGAAACAAGGATTATCACAGTGAAAGAAACTGACACTCTTCCTACCTATAGTTTTCTGTCCCTAGAAAAAATGTTTTTTTAAAGCTGATTGATGATCAATGCTTTAGCACATTATAGCACAAGTAGAATTTCCCTCACTGTCCTTCCCTGTCCCTAGAAACAAGGATTATCACAGTGAAAGAAACTGACACTCTTCCTACCTATAGTTTTCTGTCCCTAGAAAAAATGTTTTTTTAAAGCTGATTGATGATCAATGCTTTAGCACACTATAGCACAAGGAGAATTTCCCTCACTGTCCTTCCCTGTCCCTAGAAACAAGGATTTGCACAGTAAAACACACTGACACTCTCCCTACCTATCCTTCTCTTTCCCTAAACTAAAGGAATCCAGGTTAAGCAAGAAAAAATAAATGTCACTGTCCCTGCCTATGCTTCTCTTTCCCTGCTCCGGAACACACTACACTAGGCCGCCGTGCTGGCGGCCTTTTATAGTGTGGGGCGTGTACTAAACACCCTCAGCAATAATTGGCCACAGGCATCCTGCCTGTGGCCCATCATTGCTCTCCTCGCTTTCGGCGCTGTGATTGGCCAAGCATGCGGGGTCACAGTGCATGCTTGGCCAATCACAGCGCCTGGATGACACTGCGATGGCGTAGTGCATTGTGGGCCGTTCGCGTCACTCGAATTAGGCGCGAACGGCCCAAATCGTTCGATCTTCGTCGAACGATCGAACAGCCGATGTTCGAATCGAACGTATGTTCGACTCGAACACCGAGCTCATCCCTACAGGTAAATCTTCTTAAGAGCAGCATGAAAAAGGTTTAAAATAGATAGTCAGAACTCTGTGTGAAAATCAGTAGCAAAACAAGTTCGTTCGTTTTCATTATTGTAACATTCTAAAGAAGATTTAAATGCACAACATTTAAACGATGCAATAATTTACAGCGTGACGAATGTGCTATCTCCATTACGAAGGCTTGCTTTACCAGAAGATGCGCTCCCGTCTCATACTTGTTTCTGAGCATGCGCGCTTTTTGAAGAGTCGTAAAAGCATACACACGAACCATTTTCGACGAGAAACACAACTAGAAAATCTAGAATCCGGACGAGAAAATAGAGAGCAGGTTCTCTATTTTTCTCGTCGTAAAACTATACACACGAACGGTTTTCTCGACAATAAAGCTCTCTCGGCACTTTTCTTGTCGGTTTTGGATGAGAAACTCGGTCGTGTGTACGAGGCTTTAGGCTACTTTCACACTGAAGCGCTGGCGGTATAGCGGCGCTATTTTTAGCGCCGCTATACCGTTTTTCTTGCCGCGATTTGCGGGCACTAGCGGGGTGATTTTAACCCCCGCTAGCGGCCGAAAAAGGGTTAAAAACGCCCGCAATAACGCCTGTTTGCGGCGTTTTGCGGGCCTTTTGGGAGGCGCTACCCCATTGATTTCAATGGGCAGGGCCACTATAGGAGCGGTATTTTTATCGCTCCTATCGCACCCCAAAGATTGGACATGCAGGAGTTTTTTTACCCTCCTGCAAGCGCAACGCTCCAGTGTGAAAGCCCTCAGGCTTTCACACTGGATACAAAGTAGCAGCTTTTTTAGGACACTTTGCAGGCGCTATTTTTAGCGCAATAGCGCCTGCAAAACGCCTCATTGTGAAAGGGGCCTAACTGGAGTAGTCAAGTTCAAAGGCACATTGCAAGTGAATATAAAATGTATTTACACCTTATTTCTCTACCTCTAGACCTAAAGAAGACGCCGTTTTTTTTTTTTTTTCTTTTAACCTGCAAGGTACCTGCATCGTATACTAGCACGTTATGTGAAACTTGCCTTACAACAGTGGTTCTCAACTGGTTTGCAAGATAACTGAAATACATCACAGGTGATATAATTTGCTGCTCAGTGATTGCAGTATTCTAGTCTGCATCTTTCCAAGGTAATACTTAAAATCTGGCCTGTTAGTGGGTCCTGAGGACAGGAGTTGAGAACCACTGCCTTACAACAAAGCTTTCCAGCGGCGAACTGTCACCACTGACAAGGCTCTCATTTTCACCAGGTCTTCCTTCTGGGTTCGCGGACTTCAGCTGTGTGAGTGGCCGGAGCCGCGATAACAACACTCGCCCGCATGAGCCACTGTTCATGGCACAGGACTCTGAAGGAACGGCCTGGGAAGCCGTTCCTTCGGAGCGCATGCGCCGGTGGCGTCACCGGCTGCATGTACAGTAAATATCTTCAAAACGGTGCATGTTCAGGAGATATTTACAGAACCTATAGGTCTAGGGTTGCCACCTCATCCCTTTAAACCCGAACACATATGAATTGCACAGGTTCTGTGGCTGATTAAGGTGGTAATTAGACTCACTTGGTGCCTTATCTGCATTAAATTGGCCTCAGAACCTGTGTAATTCAGATGTGTTCGGGTTTAAAGGGATGAGGTGGCAACCCTATATAGGTCAGGGTTTCTTAACTCCAGTCCTCAAGGTGCACCAACAGGTCATGTTTTCAGGTTTTCCATTATTTTGCACAGGTGATTTGATCAGTTTCACTGCCTTGTAATTACCACAGCTGTTTTATCTGAGGGAAATCCTGAAAACATGACCTGTTGGGGCGCCTTGAGGACTGGAGTTGAGAAACACTGCTATAGGTAAGCCTTAGTAGACTTACTTGTAGGTACAAATTATGCATGAGAGTTTACTCCCACTTTTGTCCACCGCCCACCGCCAAATGACGGCGGGAGGAAGACCCAGTTGTTCTGGGCGGATGTCATATGACGTCGCGCCTTCCCAAGACACTAGGGGGTGCGCGCCCTAGGGTTGCCACCTCATCCCTTTAAAACCGAACACATATGAATTACACAGGTTCTGTGGCTGATTAAGGTGATAATCAGGGGAGGGCTGGGCCAGGGGGCAGGGTGACAATTGCCTCCCAGGCCGCCCTAACTTATGTGCAAAATGGCCGGCAGCCGCTGCCCGCTACCATTTTCTTTTTTATTCTGGTCTAGTAAGTCGGGCCGGGGGCATGGCGGCCGCCACTAGCTGTTGCATTCCGGGAGTTGTAGTCCGCACTCAAGCTTCTGGTGGGTGGAAAACACAGCAGCACAGAGGAAACTACAACTCCCTGGGACCGGATTCTTGGAAGCAGGCAGAGGCAGGGCGTGCCAGGGAGTCGGGACGCAGGGCTGGGCGCTGGCTGCAACTTGACCCCAGGATCAAGAGCGCTACCCCCCCCCCAGGAGACCGTGGTGTTCAAGGACCTGCTGAGCTGAGATCGCTGAGGTGAGAGACCCTGACACCCCTAGCTGACCCCCCATCTCCCCCCCATACACCCCATGTAACCTGCCCCAGTGATCAGGCTGCACTGATGGGCACTGGAGTTGGCTGCACTGATGGGCACTGGTGAGGCTGCATTGAAAAACCAGGTGGGCCATGGATGGTGAGCTGATTCGGCGGTTCAATGGGCCACTTGACTGGACTTGCCCCCCAGGCCTAAGGCCGCCAGCCCTCCCCTGGTGGTAATTAAACTCACTTAGTGCCTTATCTGCATTAAATTAGCCTCAGAACCTGTGTAATTCATATGTGTTCGGGTTTAAAGGGATGAGGTGGCAACCCTAGCGCGCCCGCCGCGTCACTGGAGACCCGATGCCCGTGCCGGCCGCTGGGCACCCGCAATTGCCCAGTAACTAAGCAGGACCGTGGATCTGTGTGTGTAAACACACAGATCCACGTCCTGTCAGGGAGAGGAGACCGATGGTGTGTCCCTTGTACATAGGGACAACCATCGGTCACCTCCCCCATTCAGTCCCTTCCCCCCACAGTAAGAATCACTCCCTAGGGAACACATTTAAACCCTTGATCGCCCCCTAATGTTAACCACTTCCCTGTCAGTCATATTTATACAGTAATCAATGCATTTTTATAGCAGGGATCGCTGTATAAATGTGAATGGTCCCAAAAATGTGTCAAGTGTCCGATGTGTTCGCCGCAATATTGCAGACACGATAAAAATCGCTGATCACCGCCATTACTAGCAAACCAATCAATATACGCTTATTGCGATTTTTTTTTTATTTTTTTTTACCAAAAATATGTAGTAGAATACATATCGGCCTAAACTGAGGAAAAAATTTGTTTAAAAAAAAAAAAAATGGATATTTATTATAGCAAAAAGTAAAAAATATTGTGTTTTTTTTTTCAAACTTGTCCCTTTTCTTTTGTTTATAGCACAAGAAATAAAAACCGCAGAGGTGATCAAATACCACCAAAAGAAAGCTCTATTTGTGGGGGAAAAAATGATAAAAATGTCATTGGGTACAACATTGCATGACTGCGCAATTGTCATTCAAGGTGTGACAGCGCTGAAAGCTGAAAAATGGCTTGGGCAGGAAGGGGGTGAAAGTGCCCAGTATTGAAGTGGTTAAAGAATAATTAAAAGATATGGATATTTTGACATAGTTACATTGGTCCAGCTCCTTCCTTGTAGAGTGGGTTACAAAGCTTGGTAGGTGTGATGCAAAAAGAAATGATGGGCGCCAGTCACTTTTTAAATGCGAACAAGAGATTTATTGTTTCCTAACAGAACTGTGGGAGAGAGGGTTAGGGCCAGGACACCCTTGAGTAGATGCAATGGCAATTGACAGACTCATAGACTTCTATAGCTAGACAGCTAGAAAGTGGAAGGCCTCCAGCTGGATAACACTTCTGTATAGGCAGGACTGCTGTCTCCTATGGCAACTAATCTTGCAACAGTCACTAACAGTAGTTGTACATAACTATTGGTAACACAGAACAGTCCTTTACTTATCTTACAGTATCCTACTGTAGATCTTCACTCACTGAGCTCCCAGTCTTTCACAAGACTTCCAAATCCCAGTCGTCATTGGATCCCCTGAGCTCTTCCACAGCTATCCCGCTGTATACTCCTCAAGTGTCATCCCCCACTATCCGGCTGGGTCCCTGGCCTGGCACTGGCTGATGCTTTCCCACTTCTTCACCTTCCCCGGCTGGTGAGAGGACTGCCCAGGTACATGCTTCAGCTTACTCACAGTAGTCTCTGGTAACAAGGTGCACATAGTCCCTTAGTGGCGACAGCTTCCCCTTCTACCTCCACCCACAACTGGTTCCCCATCCGGCTGACTCCAATCCTGCAGTCCCAACCCTACACTGCTTCTCCTGCTCCTGGATAGGCCTCAGGCAGCCTAGCAGCCAGTTGTCCCTGGGATAGGCCTCAGGCTTCCAACCTAGCAACCTGGGGTGACATCACACACATCCACCCAGACAGCCGTCCAGGTGGAACAGAACCTCGATCACCTGACTCCACCCAAATAAATCGGCTCTTCCAGCAGGCCAAGGGAGGTAGAGAAACCCTTGCCTATTGGCTGAGACACCCAATCCATTCATAATCTGTCCTTGCTATGCCCTTGTCTATCTAATGTCTCCAGCTACAGTGCCACCTAGTGACAGAAGAGATAAGTGCAGCAATTCCAGAATTAAGGGAAAATCAGTGGATCTCCTAACAATTAGCCAGGACAAATACTACCTTGCAAAATAAATTTGTTAGCAACCCTGCCTAAACACCAGGGTGCTTCATCTATACACATAATTATATTGCAAAACAATACCTACAGTGGGGAGAACAAGTATTTGATACACTGCCGATTTTGCAGGTTTTCCTACTTACAAAGCATGTAGAGGTCTGTAATTTTTATCATAGATACTCTTCAACTGTGAGAGACGGAATCTAAAATCACATTGTATGATTTTTAAATAATTAATTTGCATTTTATTGCATGACATAAGTATTTGATCATCTACCAACCAGTAAGAATTCTGGCTCTCACAGACCTGTTATTTTTTCTTTAGGAATCCCTCCTGTTCTCCACTCATTAGGCTTGTGCACAACGGAAAAATTTGTTCCGTTTCGGTTCGTTTCTTTCCGGTCCTGTTGATTCGTAATCATTCGTAATTTTGCTAGACGGGATTTTTCGTGTTCGGACTCATTCGTATTTTTGCAAGCGACATTTTTCGTTGAATTATTTGTTGCTTTATAATTCGTACTTTCGGTAGAGTACGTTGTTTTTCGTTGATTCTGGACACAACTCCTACTTTCGTAACTTTTTTTGGGTTCGTTGATTCGTAATTTTCTGTGTCTCTCTCACGACGACGCTGACTATTATGCCTAATGTGCTTCGAATGGATTTGTACTTTTCGAAATACATAGCGGTTATTTGTAACGATTCGAAATCTCGTATTTTACTTTCGTTTTTTACATGCGGCTATAGCCTCCGCCCCTGTACACCATTTTGAGAGGGTTCAGCACGGTGAGGGAGAAGCAGAGAGCAGAGCAGAGTGTTATTGTGCTTTGAATGGATTAGAAATCTCGTATTTTACTTTCGTTTTTTACATGCGGCTATAGCCTCCGCCCCTGTACACCATTTTGAGAGGGAGTTCAGCACGGTGAAGGAGAAGCAGAGAGCAGAGCAGAGTGAGTGTTATTGTGTTTCCAATGGATTTGTACATTCGTAAGTTTTTTCATAACGAATTATGCCGAAGACATTCGGGCATTCGCTATTTTGCGGTATAATTTATTTCGGATTCGGTTTTATTCGTAATTGCTTTGTTCGGAAATTCGAATGCTTCCGAATGTCCGAAAGTTGCTAAATTCGGACGAATTTCGATTCGTTACGAAACGAATTGCACAAGCCTACCACTCATTACCTGTATTAACTGCACCTGTTTGAACTCATTACCTGTATAAAAAAAAAACCCGTTCACACACTCAGACTCCAACCTCTCCACAATGGCCAAGACCAGAGAGCTGTGCAAGGTCATCAGGGACAAAATTGTAGATCTGCAAAAGGCTGGGATGGGCTACAGGACAATAGGCAAGCAGATTGGTGAGAAGGCAACAACTGTTGATGCAATTATTAGAAAATGGAAGAAGTTCAAGATGACGGTCAATCTCCCTCGGTCTGGGGCTCCATGGAAGATCTCACCTCGTGGGGCATCAATGATCAGTTTTAATTTGAGGGTATTTACATCCAAATCAGATGAACTGTGTAGGAATTACAACAGTTTGTATATGTGCCTCCCACTTTTTAAGGGACCAAAAGTAATGGGACACTTGGCTGCTCAGCTGTTCCATGGCCAGGTGTGTGTTATTCCCTCATTATCCCATTTACAATGAGCAGATAAAAGGTCCAGAGTTCATTTCAAGTGTGCTATTTGCATTTGGAATCTGTTGCTGTCAACTCTCAATATGAGATCCAAAGAGCTGTCACTATCAGTGAAGCAAGCCATCATTAGGCTATAAAAACAAAACAAACCCATCAGACAGATAGAAAAAACATTAGGTGTGGCCAAATCAACTGTTTGGAACATCCTTAAAAAGAAAGAACGCACCGGTGAGCTCAGCAACACCAAAAGACCGGGAAGACCACGGAAAACAACTGTAGTGGATGACCGAAGAATTCTTTCCCTGGTGAAGAAAACACCCTTCACAACAGTTGGCCAGATCAAGAACACTCTCCAGGAGGTAGGTGTATGTGTGTCAAAGTCAACAATCAAGAGAAGACTTCACCAGAGTGAATACAGAGGGTTCACCACAAGATTTATCCATCGGTGAGCCTCAAAAACAGGAAGGCCAGATTAGAGTTTGCCAAACAACATCTAAAAAAGCCTTCACAGTTCTGGAACAACATCCTATGGACAGATGAGACCAAGATCAACTTGTACCAGAGTGATGGGAAGAGAAGAGTATGGAGAAGGAAAGGAACTGCTCATGATCCAAAGCATACCACCTCATCAGTGAAGCATGGTGGTGGTAGTGTCATGGCATGGGCATGTATGGCTGCCAATGGAACTGGTTCTCTTGTATTTACTGATGATGTGACTGCTGACAAAAGCAGCAGGATGAATTCTGAAGTGTTTCAGGCAATATTATCTGCTCATATTCAGCCAAATGCTTCAAAACTCATTAGACGGCGCTTCACAGTGCAGATGGACAAGGACCCAAAGCATGCTGCAAAAGCAACCAAAGAGTTTTTTAGGGAAGTGGAATGTTATGCAATGGCCCAGTCAATCACCTGACCTGAATCCGATTGAGCATGCATTTCACTTGCTGAAGACAAAACTGAAGGGAAAATGCCCCAAGAACAAGCAGGAACTGAAGACAGTTGCAGTAGAGGCCTGGCAGAGCATCACCAGGGATGAAACCCAGCGTCTGGTGATGTCTATGCGTTCCAGACTTCAGGCTGTAATTGACTGCAAAGGATTTGCAACCAAGTATTAAAAAGTAAAAGTTTGATTGATGATTGTTAATCTGTCCCATTACTTTTGGTCCCTTAAAAAGTGGGAGGCACATATACAAACTGTTGTAACTCCTACACCGTTCACCTGATTTGGATGTAAATACCCTCAAATTAAAGATGAAAATCTGCAGTTAAAGCACATCTTTTTTGTTTCAATTCAAATCCATTGTGGTGGTGTATAGAGCCAAAAAGATTAGAATTGTGTCGATGTCCCAATATTTATGGACCTGACTGTGTGTGTGTATATATATATATATATATATATATATATATATATATATGTAGCGCCCTTACCCGCCTTCTCCCCTCTCTTTATGGCTGTATGACTTGTCTAGGGGTATCTGGGAGAAGGGGGAAAGATGTACACCACCAGCTCGGCTCTCTGATGTAGTATGCAGAGATGTGAGCAAAACCGTTTACCTTCGGGGCTGCGTTTTAGGCCGGAGCCTCAGCTTCTCCGGTGGAGGATGATTGTCACTGTCACAGACAGGGACACTTAGCTGCCAGTAACACAAGTTCCACCCCATAAAAAGTCCAACACTGTTTTGTTTGCTTTGAACAACAGGTAGGCTGGTTGAACTTTGAAAGAACAGACAGGGTGTGGGGAAGAGTAGGTCCAGGCACAACTTAGTGATTTAAAGTCCCTCCTGTTCCGTTTAGTGCAAACAGGCTTGGCGCACAGTCACTGCCACAGACTGTGAATTTGGTCCCTGCCACTGACCTGGGTGAACGTTGAGGCCCCTGCCACAGGCCTTAGATGAGGCCTGCCACTGACCTGATGAAGATGGGTCTCTGCCACAGACCATGAGAACATGAAATACCTCCGTTAGGACAAACGACCCCTGTCAGAGGAAGACATCTATCCGGACGGTCACCAGAGGCCCACACCGGCACCGGCCAAATGCTGCACCGGCTCTACGGGAGGGTCACGTCTCCGGTCCCTTACGCCCTGGATTCAGGCACCCAATACTGGGGGCACCTTAGGAATACTTCGTCCTCGCGGGACCCAGTCGAAGGTACTGGGCCCCAGGCCTCCTTGTAAGGTACCTCACCACAGGCCGAAGGTGCCTGGGATGGAACTCGACTCCACGCGCCCAGGCCAAGGGCACCTGGGAACAGACGAACCGCAGCAGCCCCCAGGCTGAAGGTGCCTGGGAGAATGGACCTCGTGCGCAAGATGTCCGCCCCCTTTATATCCTCTCCCAGCAGGCACAGCGGGTTCCCCGCCCCGCCGTACTACTGCCGCGAGAGGGCACGGCGCTAGAATGGCAGTTTAACCCCGGTCCCAGGTGACAGCGCCACCTAGGGACCGCAGGGGACATGACACCATTCATACCTCCCACACTCCAAAGTGTCCATAAATTCCCAAAAAATCAATGTATCTGGGCTTCTATTGCCCAGATACTCCCTCTAAATTTGACACCCGCTACATATATATGTATGTAGCGCCCACCCCAATTCTGGGGCACTATATACTTAAATTTAAGGGTGGTCTGAGCTAGTAGTTGAGCTCAGACCTATTGATTGTGTACAAATTTGCTTCTGCCTGGGTGTGATGCTGCCTGGCAGTACAGTTCCCTGTGGCCTGTGGGTGGCACTGTTGCCTGAGGCTCAGGTTGAACCACGGGTGGCGTTAGAACATCATTGGGTGTTCTCTCTCGGCAGTTGTGCGGTGGGCATGGTCTACCCACTGTGCATGCTGGGAGAGGGTACTTAAGGGCAGACGCCATTTATTCGGGGAGCAGTTCACGCCTCCCGGCCCTCCAGGCCAGGGGGGCGTGTGTGTGTGTGTACCGGCCCCACTCTGAAGGAGAGGAAGCTGGTGACCCTCTCTGAAGGAGAGGAAGCCAGGGGAGGATCGGTCCCAAGGGGATTAGTGAAGAAGTTACTGTCTCGGGAGAGGCCTGGTTACCTATCAGAGGGAAGGATTCCAGTCCATTAAAAGCCTTGTAACGTGCCCCATTGGCACCTAAGTTCTAATTGTTACTAGGCCGGGAAGTTTGGGATTCGAAGATTCTGTGGCATAGGATCTCCTGATCGTATCCCCGGGAAATCACAAGTAGCTGTTTCGTGCTCCACACCGGCTGCTAGGACCATTCATAATGGGACTATCCGGGTGAGCAAAAACCCACTCAGGCCTGAGTGGCGACGAGAGTGTTCTTCAGGGTGTTGCGTGCCTGAACCTTCCCCTACTCTATTCCTTCTACTCTCTCTTCTTCCAAGTTTCACCCCAAGCAAAGAAAAAACCCTAAATGCTTAGGTTTTTACTTATGTGTGGACATTGGCTTTATTCAAGTGAAAGACATACTATCTTAGAGAACGGAGGCCGGGGATCCATTCGTGAGGGGTAACACGCCGCAAGGCCCAAAAATATCTAACACCGCTCGCCTCTCCATATCTGGAGTTGGACCACGAGCAAGTAGCAGGTGTGCCTTACTGCTAAGGATGGATATAGCGGAAGGGTCTGTGTGCTATATACAGTATATATATATATATATATATATATATACGCCGTATATACTCGAGTATAAGCCGACTCGAGTATAAGCCGAGGTACCTAATGTTGCCCAAAAAAACTGGGAAACCTCACTGACCCGAGTATAAGCCGATGCCCCACTGTTCCCTAGCTCGCTGTTCCCTGTAGATAGAAATTTTTACATTGTAATTATTACCTGTAAAGAAGTTGCGGCTGCGGCGTCCATCGTTCGAATTCCGCGGCGTCCATCGTTCGAATTTCACGGTCTCTTCCTGTTCCTTACTTGATAGGCGAGTCTCAGCAGACACTCTCCGCCTATCACGATCATTCTCTCATCCTTAGTTTTCCCAGCAGACACTGTGTTGGGTATTCCGCCAATCACAGACGTCTGCTGGAAAACTGAGGATGAGAAAACTCGGCTTATACTCGAGTATATACGGTATATATATATATATATATATATATATACTGTATATATATAATGTGTATATATATATATATATATATATATATATATATATATATATATATATATATATATATATATATATATATGTATGTGGTGTGTGTGTGTGTATATATGTATATATATATATTTATGGTTGAAGCCCTATATCCGATACGGATATGAATAAGATAGATAGACTTAACATAAGACTTACAACATGAAATGGACCTGAAGTGTGCCCTGATCTGATGGACGGTATGCCAAAATAAGGGGGCATACCCAAGATTAGAATGAATATTTTTTGGAGAGAAATGAATTTTGAGAAATGCCCTAAAAAAGGGAATGGGAGGGTGGGTATCACTCACAGGAAACCAACGAAGACTGCAGGTGAGTGGGCTGGTTAAATAGCCCCCCGGGCTCCTCCCATAAATTCAGGCCAGCATACTGGCCTTCTAACTTATGGTTGAAGCCCTATATCCGATACGGATATGAATAAGATAGATAGACTTAACATAAGACTTACAACATGAAATGGACCTGAAGTGTGCCCTGATCTTATGGACGGTATGCCAAAATAAGGGGGCAAAACATTCAGGTAGGGATGTAGTTTTATTGGTTTTAGCTTTGTTCATTGAGCAAGTTTGGTGAATGCTTGTGCCATTTCCACCTGAGGATTGGAGGATGTGCTGGACGAAGCAGGCAGACTTCCACCTGTCAAGTCTCTTAATAGTCGTGATCTGGGACCCCACACCGGGATGTGGCCGAGGCCGCTCCAATACGATAAGAGCGACTGGAGCACTGACTGGGGTTGAGGTGTGGTAGCGTGGAAGAGTGAGTGAGTGTGAAGGTGACAGGACCCAAATTGACCTAACCGCCCCACCGTTGATCCAGAGGAAGGCGAAAACCCCGGCCGAGCCTAGGCCAATTGCTACAGCAGGGGAGAAAATTCCTTCCTGATCCCCCGAGAGGCGACCGGGTGAACCCTGGATCAACTTCCTATGGTTGGTTGTGCCCCGATGAATTCTCATGTGTTTGATGAACTGGCAGGCACTCAAGGGTTTGATCGGGAAAGGTAGTAGGGGACAAGAGTTTGACTGTTCAGGTAGGAGTGACAGGCGATCGAGTAAGGTTACTGCACACCAGAGACTGTTTGTTTTTAGAGTTAAACGCCTAACCCGTTGCCTGATCGCTGGGTTTTGGATAGTGCCAGGTGGAGGATGAAACTATCTTGGTAGCGAGCTAAGTGAGGTCTATGTAGAACTTGGCCGGCGGGGTAGCTGCGGGTGAACTCGCTAGGCCGCAAGAACCCGTGGTAGGCCGAGTCGAAGGCTGCTTGAATGACCAGGCTGGGGAGAAGGCCAAATAGGAAACTAGCTAGGGTAGTGGACATTAACTGGTGCTGAGGGCATAGTTGTACGGGCCTGCGTAGGAAGGACATGATTTTGACTTGCCTTTACTAATAATATTGGCCGTGGCCTGGTTGTCGGTGGTGAAGGCCATGGTTTGTTCTGTCCAGATATGACCCCCAGAGCTGAGCGGCTGCCACGATCTGGTATTGTTCGAACAGGGAGGAAGACCGGGTAAACCCTGGGATTAGGAGTGTCTCTGGAGGCCATGGTCCTGCAAACCAATAGTGGCCAAAAAATTGCAGCGAAGCCTGTGGAGGCTGTGGCATCTGTCACTACCAGCGGTGATGGGGGCGATATTGATGGTATAACTTTGATACTGTTTCACGTAGTAAGGAACTCCTCCCATAATGACAGGTCCGCTACTGCCGCAGTGTCTAAGTTAAGGATCTGAAGTTAAGGATCTGATTGGGGTCCTGTGTCTGGGAGAGGAAGACCAGGAGGCGTGATACAAAAGATCGACCCTCGGGAATGATCCTTGCTGCAAATTGAGCATTCCCGGGAGAGACTGAAGCTGCTCCTTAGTACACCGCCGTGTACGGGTGAAGTCTTGGAGAACTGACCTGATGCGGGTCGGCTTTAAGGAACGACAAACGTAGTGAAAGCTAGTTTGCGTGTTTAGCACGACAGAGAATAGGTGAGCAGCCAAGTTGCTACTGGAGATGAGTGACCGATTTGAGTCGTTTGCAGAAATGCTTGCAGCGACTGCAATTAAGCCGCTTTATTGGAAAAATGAAAACAAAGTTAGCGGAAATTTTGAGTATGTAGGAACGACCGTGCGCAACATTGTATATGCAGATGGAGTGAGATGTAAAGGTTTATGCTTGATAACGGACGTAAGGCCAGGGATCTGAATTGTAAGTACCACTTTATTGGTATCACTGATGCGAATAGTTCGAATCGGGCTGAGGTGTGAGCACCGGTGGGGTTTGGTTTGTAAAGGATCTTAAACGTTGAGCCGGTGCTGCGACTGGACTCGGATCGGTCGGTGAAGTTTGTATTGCCGAGGATCCGAATCGTTGCGCCGACGATGCGACTAGATTTGGAACGGCTGTAGATGTAAGGTGACGAGGTAGCTCATGTTCCGGATCCGCGTTGTTGCACTGATGATATGACTAGACTCAGATCGGCTGATGGTGTTAGTGGTTGAAGGGGTTTGTGATTGCTGAGGATCCGAATCATAGGGCCGACGTTGCGACTAGATTCAGATCAGCTGTTGGTAAGTGCTTGGTACACATACATACTTTTTTTTTTTTTTTTTTAGGGAAAATGACGTCCAACCTGGTGCAGGGTGGACCTACTTGACTGACCTGGAGGAGAAATGACAGGTGATGAGTGGTGAGGGGTTTGACTAGCTGATTTGAACACGACCGACTGCATCTGTTGTTTCATACACGCTGTTACACTTGGCACTGGTTTAGTGCCTTTTACATGTAAGTGCATTTCTTTTTATTAAATATCCTTTTATATGCGGAGAACACTATGGTCTGCCTTTCTTTTATATATATATTTATATACACACCTCATTGGAGTCATTTGTGATCCGGTCCATCTGCTGTTGTCATCCAACCATCCCGGAGCTGCAATACATGCCTGAGACGTATATACCCATATGGGAAGGTATCTGTGACCCTCTATAACCAAAGGGTCCACTTTGGGAGGTGAGCGGCCATTCTTATTACTGGTGGAGGTCTCTCACTGTGTTCACATCATCTGCATGTTTCCGATTCTATACATCACTCTAGAAGATCACTGGGATTGTCTTTTGATCTATGGACTTGTTCAGTGCTGCACTGCCTTTTTATATAAGTGAGTGGATCGGATGGTGGAGCGTGTTGGAGAAATTAGTGACAAAAATTTCCCATGACAGAGGCATGAATCGGTGCGCCGCAGGTGCGACTAACAACGACCGGGCTCTGAAGCATGTACTGAATTGAGGCCAACTACAACTGGGGCACGCTTAAGACGAGCCTGCACACGAGAATGCAAGTGGGTTCGAATCAGATGCGTGACAGTGAAACGAGTGACAGAAATTTCCCATGACTGACACGAATCGGTGCTGCGCTGTGTGAGGAACAGCAAGCGAACTCTGGAGCATGTACTGAAATGGGGCCAACAGCGACTGGGGCACGCTTGAGACAAAGCTGCACCTAAGGATGGGCGTGGATTCAAATCAGATGTGTTACAGTGGAACGAGTGACAAAAATGTCCCATGACAGAGGCATGAATCGGTGCGCCGCAGGTGCGACTGACAAAGACCGGGCTCTGGAGCATGTACTGAAATGAGGCACAACTGGGGCACGCTTAAGACAAGTCTGCACACAAAAATGCACGTGGATTCAAATCAGATGCGTGATAGTGAAATGAGTGACAGAAACGTCCCATGACAGAGACTCGAATCGGTGCGGCGCTGTGCGTTTAACAGCAAGCGAACTCTGGAGCATGTACTGAAATGGGGCCAACAATGACTGGGGCACGCTTGAGACGAAGCTGCACCTAAGAACGCGCGTGGATTCAAATCAGATGTGTTACAGTGCAATGAGTGACAAAAATGTCCCATGACAGAGGCATGAATCGGTGCGCCGCAGATGCGACTGAAAACGACCAGGCTCTGGAGCATGTTCTGAGATGAGCCCAGCAATTGGGGCACGCTTGGCGAACCTGCACACGAAAACGCGCATGGATTCAAATCAGATGCGTGGCTGTGACATGAGTGACAGAAATTTTCCATGACAGAGGCATGAATCGGTGCTGCGCTGTGCGACTATCAGCAAGCAAACTCTGGAGCATGTACTGAAATGAGGCCAGCAACTGGGACACGTATGGGACAAACCTGCACATAAGAATGCGCGTGGATTCAACTCAGATGCGTGATGGTGACGTGAATGACAGAATTCTTCCATGATCTAGGCACGAGACGGTGCGCCGCATGTGCGGCTGACAATGAGCGGACTCTGGAGCATGTACTAAAATGAGGCCAGCAACTAGGGCCCGCCGGGACGAATCGGTGCATTGTGGATGCGACTTGGATTCATATCAGAATGATGCAGAGGAAATCACTATCGATGCAAGACAAATCAGTAGCTATGTGCAGGGTTTCATGAGGAGAGAGAAGGGTGTGCGAGATGAGACAAGTGAAATTACTATCAGTGGAATGAGATGACAAACTAGCGGGGACGAACCAGTGAGTCGCTGATGCGACTAGATTCGACCGGAGGGTACTGCAAAGTAAAATAACTGTAATGATAGACAGTGCATTCTAAGTGACATGGGCCTACTACTTGGCGTGAAACGACAAGAAAGAGAAAAAAAAAAGCACAAAACTAAACTGATAAACAGCTCTGCGTTTGTGTTTACGAATTGCACGACAAGACTGTGGTCTTGCACGAGGCTGAAATAAGGCTGCATATGGAGACATGACTAATGACTCGCAAGTTCCACAGCGGGGTTTTGATGACATGGTTTACCTGGCAAACAGTGCGTGAAGCAAAGAAATTGCACAAATCCTACCTGTGACATTTTGAAAACTTGATGTACGAAAAGCATGGTGGGTGTCCAAGACATCCAAAAAGTGTGGTGTTACGCCATGCATGACGCACAAAAAAATCTACTTTGGTTTGGTAAACGAGTGTAGCGTTACCCTCAACTAAGAGGGCCGCAGATTTGGTCTGGGCCCTGAGTACAGCTCCGCCAACCCCCCGAGAATCTACTCGACCCTTTCTGGCACAGTTAGTCTAGGGGTATACACATTTAATACTTATACTTTATGAGAGACTCAGACACGGAGTGGTTATAAAGGAATAACAGATTTTACTTTCAGCTATGCAAAGGGAATGAACAGTGATAACAACTTGACCATTAGAATATTCACAGAGCCCTGCAATATTACAATATCAGTCACACTACACCATGGAGAAGGGGGGGGGGTGGATAAGGAGACACCACGTGGGGCGACTGTTAACTAGGCGCCCTGTGGCGCAATAACTAAACTAGATCCCTAATGAATCAGGCCTGATTCCTAATTCTAGAACTCAGTCCTGTATGAATGATGGATTCTTCACCGGCATCTGTAGAGGTGGTGCACTTAAGAATAAACAACAATTGTAATCCAGGAAAAGGGAAGTTGATAACTGACAACACTTCACTGGAGATCCTCTGGATCAGTCCTGCTGTGAATCTCCAGTGAGAGTCTTTAACATGAGGTAGTAGGCCTCGGCAGTTTATAGGCACAGTACTAGCAAACAGGTTAGGGAATGAGCTTACGCTCGCTCACCCGCCGGACACGATCTCCGTCCGGAACTTCCACCGGCTGTGACTTCACTCGCCCACAGCGGTTGCTGCGATCGGGTCCCTGATCCCATCCAGGCTGTAAGTAGAGATGTCGGATGCCACCCAGGCTCGCAGTGGGGTGGAAGGCTCTTTGGTCGGCTGCGAAGGCCCCAGGCTTCAGGCCTTACCCAGCACAGGTCCGCACAGGTGTATCAGTCTCTACCGTCCCGTGTCCAAAGAGGCCGAGCCAGGCCTCGCCCCTTCCTTATATATCCCCACCCATGAGTCTCTGGGGCAATAGCAAAACATCCTGGGAACTAGTGATGAGCCGAACACCCCCGGGTTCGGTTCGCACCAGAACCCGCGAACGGACCGAAAGTTCGAACGAACATTAGAACCCTATTAAATACAATGGATGCGAACGTTCGAATTCTAAAGTGCTAATTATAACGACTATTATGCATGTTATTGTCCTAAAAAGGGTTTGGGAACCCGGGTTGTGCACCAGGGGACATGTATCAATGCAAAAAGAAGTTTTAAAAACGGTCGTTTTTCGGGAGCAGTCATTTTAATGATGCATAAAGTGAAAAAAAAAAAAAAAAAAAGTCAAATATTCCTTTAAATATCGTACCTGGGGGGTGTCTAAAGTATGCCTGTGAAGTGCCACGTGTTTCCCGTGTTTAGAACTGTCCCTGCACAAAATGACACTTCTAAAGGAAAAAAAAGCCATTTAAAACTGCTTGCGGCTTTAATGTAATGTCTGGTCCCGGTAATATGGATGAAATTCTTTAAGAAAAATGGCATAGCTACCCCATGACCCCCCCCCCCCTACCCCAGCCCATTACCAGCCCCTTTGGGTCTTGTATGGATATTAAGGGGAACCCCGCACATAAAATAAAAAAGGCCCTATATACTCTGAACAGCCGTATACAGGCGGTGCATACAAGACAGGGACTGTAGGTTTGTTCTTATGTAGAATGTGTTTGTAATTTTGAACAGGTACATTGTTGAAGTGTAGCTCCAGCCCAAAAATCTATTTTTAAACTTTTTGGGAAACATAGGTAAGGGTTATCACCCCTGTAACATTTGTTTTGCTGTCTGTGCCCCTGTTCAGAACATTTCACCTCACTTTCCGTCCCAATGACAACTGTTTTTGAAATGTGGTGTTTTTCTTGAAACAAGGATTGCTGATAAAGCATCAGTACAGATGAGACCCCTTTCTCACATATTTATTCTTACAGGAGAGAATTTTCCTTTCTAGGGGTAGATTTCCTCTCACTTCCTGTTGTCTTCTTTCGTTTGCAAGTAGGAGTCGTTTGTAAGTTGGATGTTTGAAAGTAGGGACCTGCCGTATATACTCTGCAGAAATAGGCCCCTTAGTTGTTGGTGTTGGCACAACACTGTAAGCACTCAGTTACTCTTGGTTGGTGCTGGAACGCCCTGCTGTCAACTATTATATCAGGAATTTTAATTACATATAATTGTTGAACAGTGGTAGTAAAAATTGGGGCTTTGATGGTGGTGCTGGTGCCACAACACTGTAAGCCCTGACAGTTACTCTTGGTGGGTGCAGCAATGGGCCCTGCTGTGAATTATTAGATCAAGAATTGTAATTACATGCCCCTTTTGAACAGGGGCTGAAAAATTGGGCCTTTCGTGGTGGTGGTGGTGGTGGCGTTGCCACAAGACTGTAAGCCCTCAGAGTTACTCTTGGTGGGTGCAGCAATGGACCCTGCTGTGAATTATTAGATCAAGAATTGTAATTGCATGCCCCTGTTGAACAGGGGCTGAAAAATTGGGCCTTAGGCACTGGTGGCACAACACTACAACCCCTCACAGATACTGTACTTGGAGCACAGCAATGAGCCCTGTTGCAAAGTATTGCTTCAAAAATTGTAATGACACGCCCCTGTTAAACAGGGGCTGAAAAATTGGGCCTTAGGCACTGGTGCCACAACACTCCAACCCCTCACAGATACTGTACTTGGAGCACAGAAATGAGCCCTATGGCAAATTATTGCTAAAAAAATTGTAATTACACGCCCCTGTAAAACAGGGGCTGAAAAATTGGGCCTTAGCCACTGGTGGCGGCACCCATAAACAAAAATGATCTTCCAAGCTATCATCATCAATCGTATCATTGAGGACTCGGAGGAGGAGGATAGCCAGTCAACATAACAGCACAGGCACTCAGCATCAGCATCAGTCTTGAAGGGATGTGACATGTTAAAATCAATTAGTCTGTTATATCAGCATCAGGTGTGTGGTAGCTGGTGGTGATCCAAGACTGGTTCATCTTGATGAAAGTCAGTCGATCAACCGAGTCGGTGGACAGGCGCACCCTGTGATCCGTGACAAATCCTCCAGCAGCACTGAATGTGCGTTCCGAAAGAACGCTGGATGCAGGACAGGCCAGTAGCTCAATTGCATACTGTGCAAGCTCTGGCCAGTGATCCATCCTCAAGACCCAGTAAGCCAGAGGATTTTCGGTGGGAAAGGTGTCCAAGTCTGACCTTGCCCCTAGATATTCCTGCACCATGTTTATCAGACGCTGGCGATGGTTGCTGGAACCGATCATACTTTGGGGCTGCGGACTAAAGAATTGTCTGAACGCATCGGTCAGACGGCCACCTTCCCCACCGCTCCTTCTTTGACTGGCCGAAGCCTCAGCAACTCGTTGTCCAGGACCAGGAGTTTGTAACCTCCCAGTCTCTGGGAACGCGTTGCACAGACCTTTCTGCAAGGCCTCCCGGAGTTGTCTCATCCTCTGCTCCCTCTGCGACGGTAACATAAGGTCCGCAACCTTACCCTTGTACCGTGGATCAAGGAGAGTGGCCAGCCAGTAATGGTCCCTCTCCTTGATCCGAAGAATACGAGGATCCTTCCGCAGACTTTGCAGGATCAGGGAGGCCATGCAGCGTAGGTTTGCTGAGGCATTCGCTCCGGAGTCCTCTGGGTCACTAAGGACGACATGATCCGCAGCCACCTCCTCCCAGCCACGTACAAGTCCACTGGTTTCTTGGGACTGTAAATCATCCCTAAAAGACTGCTGCTGATGATGCTGAGTGCCAGCCTCCACCTCCATGCTGACACAATCCTCCTCCTCCTCCTCCTCCTCCTCCTCCTCTTCCTGTGCGATGGGTGGGACAGAAGGAACACTGTCTGGGTAAAGGGGGCCTTGAGAGGCAAGGAAGTCCTCCTCTTCCTGCCTCTGTTCTGCCTCAAGTGCCCTGTCCATTATTCCACGCAGCGTGTGCTCCAACAGGTGGACAAGAGGTACAGTGTCACTGATGCATGCACTGTCACTGCTCACCATCCTCGTGGCCTCCTCAAATGGTGCCAGGACAGTGCATGCATCCCTGATCATGCCCCACTGGCGTGGAGAAAAAAAACCAAGCTCCCCTGACCCTGTCCTGGTGCCGTAGTCGCACAGGTACTCATTGATGGCCCTCTGCTGCGTGTGCAGCCGCTGCAGCATGGCCAACGTTGAGTTCCACCTGGTGGGCATGTCACATATAAGGCGGTTCTTGGGCAGGTTCAACTCCTTTTGCAGCTCAGCCAGGCGAGCACTGGCATTATAAGATCTGCGGAAATGCACACAGACTTTCCTGGCCTGCCTCAGGACATCCTGTAAGCCCGGGTACCTGCCCAAGAACCGCTGCACCACCAGGTTAAGGACGTGAGCCACACAGGGCACATGGGTCAGTTGTCCCTGTCGGAGGGCGGAGAGGAGGTTGGTGCCATTGTCGCAAACCACCATTCCTGGCTTAAGCTGGCGTGGCGTCAACCACCTCTCGGCCTGGCCCTGCAGAGCAGACAGGACCTCTGCCCCAGTGTGGCTTCTGTCCCCCAAACACACCAGCGCAAGCACGGCATGGCATCTTTTTGCCTGCGTACTTGCGTAGCCCCGTGAACGGCTACGGAGCACCGCTGGTTCATAGGACAAACCACAGGAAGAGGCCATGGAGGAAGAAGAAGAGGAGGGGGTGGAGGAGAGAGGTGTGTCACAACCAGTAGTAGCATTTTGGAGGCGTGGCGGTGGGACAACCTCCAACACTACTGCACCTTGTCCTGCATCCTTCCCAGCTGCCAAAAGAGTGACCCAATGGGCCGTGAAAGAAAGGTAACGTCCCTGTCCATGCCTGCTGGACCATGAGTCAGCGGTAATATGCACCTTACCGCTGACCGCCCTGTCCAGCGAGGCCAAGACATTGCCTTCCACATGCCGGTAGAGAGCCGGAATAGCCTTCCGTGAGAAAAAGTGGCGTTTGGGAACCTGCCACTGAGGAACCGCACATTGCACAAACTCACGGAAGGGGGCCGAGTCTACCAACTGAAAAGGCAGCAGTTGAAGCGCTAGCAATTTAGCCAAGCTAGCATTCAACCGCTGGGCATGTGGATGGCTGGGAGTGAACTTCTTTCGACGGTCCAGCAGCTGGGGCAGGGAAATTTGCCTGCTAGAATCGGACGTCGGTGTACTGCTAGCAGAGTGGCCGCAAGTACTTGGCTGTGACACACCTAATTCTACACCTTCATTCCTCTCAGTGCATGTTTCAGAGAGGACTGAAGTTATAGTGGGGTTGGAGATCCCAGCTGATGCGGTGCAAGGAGAGGTCCGCTTTGTTCTTTGGTGTGGGTCTTTGAGGTAGGCTTGCCAACGAGCTGCATGGCAGGTCAACATATGTCTGGTCAGGCATGTGGTACCCAAGCGGCTGATGTTTTGGCCACGCGATATACGCTTGAGACATATGTTGCAAACAGCAGCTGTGCGATCTGATGCACTAGCCTCAAAAAAGGCCCACACCAAAGAACTTTTTGAATGACGGGCAGAGGCAGCGCCCTGCACAGGCGGAGCTCTGCGGTGTGATTCCGTCGGTGTACTGCCCTTACGCTGGCCACCAAAGGGCATCCTGCCTCGTTGGAGATGTGCCTCCTCCTCATCCTCCTCCTCCTCCTCTCTCCTATTAGGCACCCACGTGGAGTCAGTGACCTCATCATCCCCTCCCTCCTCATCACTGGAGCCAATCTGGCAGTATGCTGCAGCTGCTGGAACATGACTGCCAGATTGGTGTCCTTCTTGAGCATCCCCTCTGTCTGCTCTCACGCTACTGCCTTCCTCTAGCTGGGTTTCATCATCAGACCCTTCGAAACGCTGGGCATCCTCCTGGAGCATGTACCCAACACTGTGCTGAAACAGTTCGGGGGACTCCTCAGGAGGAGGACATGGTGGGTCTAGGGAAGGAGTGACTGATGATTTGTCTGACATTGATACCAGGGAAGACGACGCTTTGGCAGCTGCTTTTCCAGTACCCTGAGCCTGGGTGAAAGAGGATGAGGAGGAGGAGGAGGGCTTGGTCATCCACTCTACCAAGTCTTCGGCATGATGTGGCTCAACATGTCCAGCTGCCGAAAAGAAGGACAAGCGTGTCCCATGGCCATGTGCTGATGACAATGCACCGCGTCCACGACCAGCACTGTTGCCCCCAGACACAGAGCCTGCTTGCCCTCTTTTATTGCCTCCTGACTGTCTGCCTCTCCTTGTTTGCCTTCCAGACATTCTAATAGATGGCCTGCAGGGAGATGGGAAAAAAGCAATAAGGGCTACCTTCAGGTGTCCTTCTCTGTCCCTTGAAACAAGGACTTTCACAGTGAAAGAAACTGACACTCTCCCTACCTACAGTTTTCTGTCCCTAGAATAAATGTTTTTTTTAATCACAATATAGCACAAGGACAATTCACTCACTGTCCTTACAGGTCCCTGGAAACAAGGACTTGCAGAGTGAAATAAACTGACACTCTCCCTACCTACAGTTTTCTGTCCCTAGAATAAATGTTTTTTTTAAGCACAATATAGCACAAGGACAATTCACTCACTGTCCTTACAGGTCCCTGGAAACAAGGACTTGCAGAGTGAAAGAAAAAAAACACTCTCCCTACCTACAGTTTTCTGTCCCTAGAAAAAATGTTTTTTTTAATCACAATATAGCACAAGGACAATTCACTCACTGTCCTTACAGGTCCCTGGAAACAAGGACTTGCAGAGTGAAATAAACTGACACTCTCCCTACCTACAGTTTTCTGTCCCTAGAATAAATGTTTTTTTTAAGCACAATATAGCACAAGGACAATTCACTCACTGTCCTTACAGGTCCCTGGAAACAAGGACTTGCAGAGTGAAAGAAAAAAAACACTCTCCCTACCTACAGTTTTCTGTCCCTAGAAAAAATGTTTTTTTTAATCACAATATAGCACAAGAACAATTCACTCACTGTCCTTACAGGTCCCTGGAAACAAGGACTTGCAGAGTGAAATAAACTGACACTCTCCCTACCTACAGTTTTCTGTCCCTAGAAAAAATGTTTTTTTTAATCACAATATAGCACAAGAACAATTCACTCACTGTCCTTACAGGTCCCTGGAAACAAGGACTTGCAGAGTGAAATAAACTGACACTCTCCCTACCTACAGTTTTCTGTCCCTAGAATAAATGTTTTTTTTAATCACAATATAGCACAAGGACAATTCACTCACTGTCCTTACAGGTCCCTGGAAACAAGGACTTGCAGAGTGAAAGAAAATAAACACTCTCCCTACCTACAGTTTTCTGTCCCTAGAATAAATGTTTTTTTTAAGCACAATATAGCACAAGGACAATTCACTCACTGTCCTTACAGGTCCCTGGAAACAAGGACTTGCAGAGTGAAATAAACTGACACTCTCCCTACCTACAGTTTTCTGTCCCTAGAATTAATGTTTTTTTTAAGCACAATATAGCACAAGGAGAATTCACTCACTGTCCTTCCAGGTCCCTGGAAACAAGGACTTGCAGAGTGAAAGAAAAAAAACACTCTCCCTACCTACAGTTTTCTGTCCCTAGAAAAAATGTTTTTTTTAATCACAATATAGCACAAGGACAATTCACTCACTGTCCTTACAGGTCCCTGGAAACAAGGACTTGCAGAGTGAAATAAACTGACACTCTCCCTACCTACAGTTTTCTGTCCCTAGAATAAATGTTTTTTTTAAGCACAATATAGCACAAGGACAATTCACTCACTGTCCTTCCAGGTCCCTGGAAACAAGGACTTGCAGAGTGAAAGAAAAAAAACACTCTCCCTACCTACAGTTTTCTGTCCCTAGAAAAAATGTTTTTTTTAATCACAATATAGCACAAGGACAATTCACTCACTGTCCTTACAGGTCCCTGGAAACAAGGACTTGCAGAGTGAAATAAACTGACACTCTCCCTACCTACAGTTTTCTGTCCCTAGAATAAATGTTTTTTTTTAAGCACAATATAGCACAAGGACAATTCACTCACTGTCCTTCCAGGTCCCTGGAAACAAGGACTTGCAGAGTGAAAGAAAAAAAACACTCTCCCTACCTACAGTTTTCTGTCCCTAGAAAAAATGTTTTTTTTAATCACAATATAGCACAAGGACAATTCACTCACTGTCCTTACAGGTCCCTGGAAACAAGGACTTGCAGAGTGAAAGAAAAAAAACACTCTCCCTACCTACAGTTTTCTGTCCCTAGAAAAAATGTTTTTTTTAATCACAATATAGCACAAGGACAATTCACTCACTGTCCTTACAGGTCCCTGGAAACAAGGACTTGCAGAGTGAAATAAACTGACACTCTCCCTACCTACAGTTTTCTGTCCCTAGAATAAATGTTTTTTTTAAGCACAATATAGCACAAGGACAATTCACTCACTGTCCTTACAGGTCCCTGGAAACAAGGACTTGCAGAGTGAAAGAAAAAAAACACTCTCCCTACCTACAGTTTTTTGTCCCTAGAAAAAATGTTTTTTTTAATCACAATATAGCACAAGGACAATTCACTCACTGTCCTTACAGGTCCCTGGAAACAAGGACTTGCAGAGTGAAAGAAAAAAAACACTCTCCCTACCTACAGTTTTCTGTCCCTAGAATAAATGTTTTTTTTAATCACAATATAGCACAAGGACAATTCACTCACTGTCCTTACAGGTCCCTGGAAACAAGGACTTGCAGAGTGAAAGAAAATAAACACTCTCCCTACCTACAGTTTTCTGTCCCTAGAATAAATGTTTTTTTTAAGCACAATATAGCACAAGGACAATTCACTCACTGTCCTTACAGGTCCCTGGAAACAAGGACTTGCAGAGTGAAATAAACTGACACTCTCCCTACCTACAGTTTTCTGTCCCTAGAATTAATGTTTTTTTTAAGCACAATATAGCACAAGGAGAATTCACTCACTGTCCTTCCAGGTCCCTGGAAACAAGGACTTGCAGAGTGAAAGAAAAAAAACACTCTCCCTACCTACAGTTTTCTGTCCCTAGAAAAAATGTTTTTTTTAATCACAATATAGCACAAGGACAATTCACTCACTGTCCTTACAGGTCCCTGGAAACAAGGACTTGCAGAGTGAAATAAACTGACACTCTCCCTACCTACAGTTTTCTGTCCCTAGAATAAATGTTTTTTTTAAGCACAATATAGCACAAGGACAATTCACTCACTGTCCTTCCAGGTCCCTGGAAACAAGGACTTGCAGAGTGAAAGAAAAAAAACACTCTCCCTACCTACAGTTTTCTGTCCCTAGAAAAAATGTTTTTTTTAATCACAATATAGCACAAGGACAATTCACTCACTGTCCTTACAGGTCCCTGGAAACAAGGACTTGCAGAGTGAAATAAACTGACACTCTCCCTACCTACAGTTTTCTGTCCCTAGAATAAATGTTTTTTTTAAGCACAATATAGCACAAGGACAATTCACTCACTGTCCTTCCAGGTCCCTGGAAACAAGGACTTGCAGAGTGAAAGAAAAAAAACACTCTCCCTACCTACAGTTTTCTGTCCCTAGAAAAAATGTTTTTTTTAATCACAATATAGCACAAGGACAATTCACTCACTGTCCTTACAGGTCCCTGGAAACAAGGACTTGCAGAGTGAAAGAAAAAAAACACTCTCCCTACCTACAGTTTTCTGTCCCTAGAAAAAATGTTTTTTTTAATCACAATATAGCACAAGGACAATTCACTCACTGTCCTTACAGGTCCCTGGAAACAAGGACTTGCAGAGTGAAATAAACTGACACTCTCCCTACCTACAGTTTTCTGTCCCTAGAATAAATGTTTTTTTTAAGCACAATATAGCACAAGGACAATTCACTCACTGTCCTTACAGGTCCCTGGAAACAAGGACTTGCAGAGTGAAAGAAAAAAAACACTCTCCCTACCTACAGTTTTCTGTCCCTAGAAAAAATGTTTTTTTTAATCACAATATAGCACAAGGACAATTCACTCACTGTCCTTACAGGTCCCTGGAAACAAGGACTTGCAGAGTGAAATAAACTGACACTCTCCCTACCTACAGTTTTCTGTCCCTAGAATAAATGTTTTTTTTAAGCACAATATAGCACAAGGACAATTCACTCACTGTCCTTACAGGTCCCTGGAAACAAGGACTTGCAGAGTGAAAAAAAAAAAACACTCTCCCTACCTACAGTTTTCTGTCCCTAGAAAAAATGTTTTTTTTTAAGCACAATATAGCCCAAGGACAATTCACTCACTGTCCTTCCAGGTCCCTGGAAACAAGGACTTGCAGAGTGAAAGAAAAAAAACACTCTCCCTACCTACAGTTTTCTGTCCCTAGAAAAAATGTTTTTTTTAATCACAATATAGCACAAGGACAATTCACTCACTGTCCTTACAGGTCCCTGGAAACAAGGACTTGCAGAGTGAAAGAAACTGACACTCTCCCTACCTACAGTTTTCTGTCCCTAGAATAAATGTTTTTTTAAGCACAATATAGCACAAGGACAATTCACTCACTGTCCTTCCAGGTCCCTGGAAACAAGGACTTGCAGAGTGAAAGAAACTGACACTGTCCCTACCTACAGTTTTCTGTCCCTAGAATAAATGTTTTTTTTAAGCACACTATAGCACAAGCACAAAACACACTGACACTCTCCCTACCTATCCTTCTCTTTCCCTAAACTAAAGGAATCCAGGTTAAGCAAGAAAGAAATAACAGTCACTGTCCCTGCCTATGCTGCTCTATCCCTGCTCCGGAACACACTACACTAGGCCGCCGTGCTGGCGGCCTTTTATAGTGTGGGGCGTGTACTAAACACCCTCAGCAATAATTGGCCACAGGCATCCTGCCTGTGGCCAATCATTGCTCTCCTCGCTGCCGGCGCTGTGATTGGCCAAGCATGCGGGGTCACAGTGCATGCTTGGCCAATCACAGCGCCTGGATGACACTGCGATGGCGTAGTGCATTGTGGGCCGTTCGCGTCACTCGAATTTGGCGCGAACGGCCCAAATCGTTCGATCTTCGTCGAACGATCGAACAGCCGATGTTCGAGTCGAACGTATGTTCGACTCGAACACGAAGCTCATCCCTACTGGGAACCAGTGGGGTTCTGGGAACGGTAGTTCGAGAGCATTTAAAGGAACCCCGCTACACACTCCCCCCACTTAAACTCTTTGGTCCCCAAAGATAAACTTCAACAAATACCGTTTACCATTTTGGACAGTGTCGAGCATGATGTTGGCATAGGGAATTCCCACCAAAACTTTGGGATGGAACTCTCTTGCCCACAGGTCACACTACCATGAGTGGCCTGCCTAACTGTGCCAGAGAGTGAGCTGGGGTTGCCCTCCACCAAATGAACAGTGGAGGGATCAGGTTGCTCAACACTTCTCCTAGCCGTTACAACAGAGTCCTCTGAGCTCGTCCCCATTTGGGGGTAAGTTAGTTTCTTGGGAGGCCTGATGACTCTGCGAGCCCTCTGCTCTCTTGGTGCTTCTGACTCTGGCACCACAGGCTCTTCTTCAGGAGTAAGTTCGGATAACATTGCTGATTCTGGAACCTCTGATTCAGAAGTCGACTGACGTATGGAATCTCTAGGGTCCTCCTCTGCGCAAGTGTCAGGAACATCTTCCCAGTAATCAGCTGAGGGACTGAAGGGTAGGAATTCAGTAGCCTCCGGATTCAGCGTTGCATCTGGGGTATCCCCTCCATTTGGGAGATCTATGGCGGACGTTCCCTGAGTCGAGGGAGGCCACAGCCAGTCCAGTTCTCCACCTTCATCTGTACTCAATTGAGAGGCCTCCCCATCTTCAACTCTAAAAGTCTGGGACCGAGTGCTCGGCCTAGGAGTATCCAGGATAGAGGCCGGTTCAGGGGAGTCTCTCACGGGAGGTATTCTGACTGCCTCAGCAAGTGGGAGCAGGTGGTTTCGATGCCACGTCTTCAGTGGACCCACCTTTCCTTCTGGCTTTAGTTTGTAGACAGGCAAACCAGGCAAATTCCTACAGACGACATAGGGTTCAGATCTCCATCTGTCGGCAAGCTTGTGTTTTCCAGGGACCCCCAGATTGCGTAGCAGTACTCGGTCCCCGGGCTGCAGATCTTGCGGGCTCCCCTTTGATCCGAAGCCGCCTGGGCTTGTTCATAGGCCAACTGTAAGCTACGTCTAAGTCTGTCCACGTATCCCTTGTGGGATGTAGCTGAGGTATTGTCTAAAGAAGTGCCAAAGGCCAGGTCCTCGGGTAGCCTTGCTTCTCTCCCAAACATAAGTCGATAAGGGGAGTAGCCAGTGGCGTCACTTGTGGTACAGTTATAGGCATGCACTAGGGCTGATATGTGTTGACTCCAGTGTTGCTTCTTCTCTGTTTCTAAGGTTCCCAACATGTTGAGCAGGGTCCGGTTAAATCTCTCCGGCTGAGCATCTCCTTGTGGGTGGTAAGGCGTGGTTCTGGTCTTCTTTATTCCCAATGAATCCAAAAGTCTTCGGATCAACCAACTCTCAAAGTCCCTTCCTTGATCTGAGTGGAGTCTCTGTGGTAGTAATGGACAAAATACTTCTCCATAAGTATCTTGGCCACGGTGGATGCCTTCTGGTCTTTGGTTGGGAAAGCTTGAGCATAGCGGGTGAAATGGTCGGTTATTACCAGAACATTCCCCAATCCACTCAGGTCGGGTTCGAGGCAGAGAAAGTCAATGCATACCAGATCCATTGGGCCCTGACTCTGTAAGTGGCCCATTGGGGCAGCTTGATGGGGTAGGGTCTTTCTCTGAATGCATCGTGCACAGGAATGGCAATACTCCTCTACTTCTGCCCTCATGCAGGGCCAATAGAACCGATTTCTAACAAGCTGGAAGGTCCTTTCTGCCCCTAGGTGACCATGATGGTCATGCAGGGCAATTAGTACAGTCTCTCGGTGCTTCTCTGGAAGGAATAACTGCCACTTATCTTCTGAGTCATCAGAGGGGCCCCTTCGGTAGACCACTCCCTGATGTACCTGCAGCCTGTCCAATTCCTTCCTCAACAGGCGAGCCTCCTTTGAGGGGTGATGTAGGAGTTTGTTGGGATCCTGATTCTCCAGGGCTTCGAGGACCAATCTCCCCATGGGGTCTTCCAATTGGTCACACCTCAACTCCTTCTTGGACAGTCTCGGTAGGTTGTCTTCCTCCAGTTGAGTTACTCCACAATAGTGTTTGGGGACTCCTACCATGGTAACCCCTATTTCTTCTGCTCTGGAGCCTCCTCTGACTTGAAATTCAGCCCCTTGACAAAGGGCCCGCACCCCATCCGGTGCCACTTGGGTCCAATCTTCCCAGTCATTTGTCGTGGCATGAGACCTCCGGGACAGGGCATCTGCATCCCTATTTCCAGCTCCTGGTCTGTACTTCAGACTGAAGTTGAATCCAGACAATGCGGCCAACCACCTGTGTCCGGTGGCATCTAGTTTTGCGGTGGTGAAGAGGTAGGTCAGGGGGTTGTTGTCTGTCTTCACAGTAAACTCTGCCCCATACAGGTAGTCTTTTAGCTTGTCTACTACCGCCCATTTGAGGGCCAGGAATTCCAGCTTATGAGTGGGGTAATTCTTTTCTGAGGGAGTCAGGCTCCTGCTCACATAGGCCACTGGTCGCAGTTGTCCTTCATGTTCTTGGTAGAGCACACCGCCTAAACCCTCATGGCTGGCATCCACATGTAATTCATAAGGTCTGGTGTAGGGTCGGCGTAGGCCAGGACTGGGGCAGTGGTTAAGCTCCTCTTCAGGGCCTGGAAGGCCTCTTCACACCTTGGGTTCCACTGATCTTGAACTGACTCACCAGGCCTCCTGGGCCCTGAGTCATCCTCTTCCCCTTCTGCCTTTAGCAATTCATTCAACGGGCGGGCAATCCGAGCAAACCCCTCCACAAACCTCCTATAATAGGAGCAGAACCCCAGGAAGGATCTGAGCTCTGTTACTGTGGTGGGTCGTGGCCAGGAGGTGACTGCTTCCAACTTCTCAGGATCTGTGGCCACCCCTTCTTCAGACACTATGTGCCCCAGATAGTTCACAGAGGACTGGTAGAACCGACACTTCTCGGGGGAAAGCTTAAGTCCCTCTTCGCTGAGTCTTCTCAATACTTTCTCCAGCCTGGCTTCATGTTCTTCCAAGGTTCTCCCGAAGACAATGACATCGTCCAAGTACACAAGGACTTCTATAAGATTAATTTCTCCAACAGTCTTCTCCATACGGCGTTGAAAGGTAGCAGGAGCTCCAGACAGACCCTGAGGCATCCTATTGAATTCGAAGAATCCCACCGGGGTTATGAAAGCTGTCTTCTCCCTGTCTTCTGGGTGCATAGGGATTTGATAGTACCCACTCTTGAGGTCCATCACACCATCACACTGAACCATTTGGCTCCAGACAAACTTTGTAAGGCATCTTCTATCCTTGGCGTGGTGTATTGGTCAGGGATGGTTCTCCTGTTGAGAGTCCTGTAATCGATACAAAGCCTCAACGATCCATTCTTCTTTCTGACCACCACGATTGGAGAGGCATAGGGGCTTCTAGACTCCCGAATCACACCAGTCTTCTTCAGTTCTACAAGTTGTTCCCTCAGATCCTCCAGATCTGCCAGGGGGACCCGCCTGACCCTCTCTCGGAAGGGCTTATCTTCTTGGAGGCGGATCCGATGGGTGGCACTTCTTGCACACCCCACATCAAATTCATCTTCGGAAAAGATCTTCTCCCATCTGGTCAGCTGGGCCTTGGCTCTTTCTTTCCAAGCCCTAGGTAGGTTCGGGTTTTCCATGGACAGCTTCTCCCAAACATCTCCTCCGTCACCCGTCCCCTTGACTTCGGACCAAGTGACCGGGGCAGCAGGGCTCACCTGGCCCAGCAACACTCTGGCAGGAATCTCCATGGGCCCTCCCGTAGTGTTCCTAACACTAACCGGAACTCTGCCATGGGCCTTCTTCAGGGCCTTGAACGGAATCACTTCTGGTATCACTTCCAGGCCTGAGGACTCTTCCCTTGGGTCGGATTCCAGCATGACAAAGGGACCAGGTTGTTCCCACGTAAGCTTCACAGTGGCCCTAAGACAGGTTACTTCTCCGGGCTGTAGTACTACTCCTTCTCTGCCAAGTCTCCACACCTTCCCTATCCCCTCTCCCGGGGTCTTCTGCTCTAAGACCAGTCGTTGGTAGGCCGTCTTTAGCATGGGATGGATTTTGGTGGCTGAATGGTTTCTCTCTTTCACTAGAGGAGTCAGGAGTCTCCTGACTAGATCCGTGTTTGTCCCAATGATCAGGGAAATCTTGCTGGCTCCAGGCGGCCGAGGACACACAACTGCCAGGGTGTCAAACACTTCAGCCCTCCCAGCCACGGATGGGTCGAAAGTCATCTTTATGGGCAGGTACCCATCGTAAGGGAAACTCTGGGTTCCAAGTCCCCATATCTCCAGCTCTTCTATCTTCTGGATAGGCAGATGACTCAAGTGCCTATCATAGAAGTCCCGGTATAGTAAAGTCACCTGTGCTCCGGTGTCCAGAAGAGCTTTAGTATAGACTCCTTCCACTTGAATGGGCACAGTAGGAGACGGGCCCACCAGTTCCTTTGGGTATGGCCGGACTGGGGTCACTTTCTTCTTTGGGCTTTTCCTTGCCCTGCTTCTTTTGGACTTTAATTTTTCCTGAGCCTGGCATGCATTGACCTTCTCCCTCTCAATGGGGGCACAAACCCGCTGAGGGATGTTATTGTTCCTCTTAGGTGGATGTTCCTTCTTTGGGGTGCTGTATTTCCACTGAGGGGTCTTGCCCCCTCCCTCTGGGGTACATCTTGGTGGGGGGTACTATACCTCCTCCTAGGAGTTTTGTCTCCTCCATTCTTGGCCTTTTTTTTCAGTTTGGAGCGCACTGAAGATGATGGGCACCCGGTTGACTCCTTCACCGGGGCCCTTTGGAGTTTCCCGCCGGCTTGCAATTATCTGTTCTCTTCTTCTTTGGGCTGGAGCATACGTTAGCAAAGTGGCCACTCCCTCCGCAGTTATAGCAAATCACCTCTTCTCGGTCCTGTAGGGAGGCCGATGCTGAGGTGTTCGGAAACAACTCCTTTCTTGGGCCTGGTTTCTCTCGTCTTCTTTGATCTTTCTCCATCAAAGAGGTCAGCATCTCCAACACTTGGGCCATTTGCGATTTCAAAGTGTCAACCTCCGCATCTCTTTCCGGGCTCTTGACCGAATGGACCAACACTGGTACAGGTGTGACATTCGCCTTGGCCACCTGCTGATCTTCCTGCAGCGCCTCTTCGTCCCTAATAATTTTTATTAGATCAGAGTAGGTTAATGACATTTCTCCTCCTGAGGTTTTCAGTGCAGCCAGACCGGGTCTGAGCGCCGCGCTCCCCTCATGATCTGCTTCATGCGTGCTTCATCTGCATCTTTGGGCAGCATTCCCTTCTTCAGTACAATCTTGCATAACTGCCTGTTCAGCCTTCTAACATATTCTGACAGTTTCTCATTCGGCTGCTGGAGAGTGTGTTCAAATTGATAGATCATTTCTGACACCTTCTCCAGCTGACCAAACTCTTCCTGCAGCATGGCCAGGCAATCTTGAGCTGTACAGTTTTCATTTCCAAACCGGAAGCTCTTCACCGCTTCTGCCGCGGCACCTTTCAGACTTTCCAAGACTCGCTGTCTCTTCTGTGCCTCAGGCACCTCCCATGCCTCTACTGCCTGCAATGCCTGTTCCACCCAAGTGTCAAAATCTCCTTCCCCCGCAGGGACGGGAAGCTTCCCCGAGAATGCTTTTAGTCTCCGGTAGCTAGTCTCTACGTGCACCGTGCTTGCCTTCCGACAGTTTGTTAGTAGGTCCCCTAACGCCTTTATCAGTTCGGGTGATATGGCCGTGGCAGGTTCAGGCGTCACCGGAGGTGTCGCTCCATCTCTCCTCTCTGGTGAGGTACGGGCCGCGGTCCGCGGTGGTCCCGTTAGGGGTGGCTCCTTCTTAATAGCATGCGCCAGACTATAAGATCTGTTATCCGACGTCTGCGTATATTTGCGCTTGCAAACCTCTGGCTTCCCATCTGAATACTCCACTAGTGCATACTGGTGTGGGGTGTTTGGGTCTGACTTTGTTCCCATCACCCACGGTGTACAATCTGGGGTCACTGACTTCATTAATCCTTCCACCGTCTCGGTCGACCATTCCTGACCAGGCATGTTAATGACCACTGACTGGCTTGGATCTGTCTTAGCTACTCCACACCACGTTCTGATGTCTTTCGGGTCCATGCCGGTACCTCTTGGCGGGTTTTCTGCTCTATCAGGATCCCGGACGAGCCCCCACGTGTAGCGTTACCCTCAACTAAGAGGGCCGCAGATTTGGTCTGGGCCCAGAGTACAGCTCCGCCAACCCCCGGCAATCTACTCGACCCTTTCTGGCACAGTTAGTCTAGGGGTATACACATTTAATACTTATACTTCATGAGAGACTCAGACACGGAGTGGTTATAAAGGAATAACAGATTTTACTTTCAGCTATGCAAAGGGAATGAACAGTGATAACAACTTGACCATTAGAATATTCACAGAGCCCTGCAATATTACAATATCAGTCACACTACACCATGGAGAAGGGGGGGGGTGGATAAGGAGACGCCACGTGGGGCGACTGTTAACTAGGCGCCCTGTGGCGCAATAACTAAACTAGATCCCTAATGAATCAGGCCTGATTCCTAATTCTAGAACTCAGTCCTGTATGAATGATGGATTCTTCACCGGCATCTGTAGAGGTGGTGCACTTAAGAATAAACAACAATTGTAATCCAGGAAAAGGAAAGTTGATAACTGACAACACTTCACTGGAGATCCTCTGGATCAGTCCTGCTGTGAATCTCCAGTGAGAGTCTTTAACATGAGGTAGTAGGCCTCGGCAGTTTATAGGCACAGTACTAGCAAACAGGTTAGGGAATGAGCTTACGCTCGCTCACCCGCCGGACACGATCTCCGTCCGGAACTTCCACCGGCTGTGACTTCACTCGCCCACAGCGGTTGCTGCGATCGGGTCCCCGATCCCATCCAGGCTGTAAGTAGAGATGTCGGATGCCACCCAGGCTCGCAGTGGGGTGGAAGGCTCTTTGGTCGGCTGCGGAAGGCCCCAGGCTTCAGGCCTTACCCAGTACAGGTCCGCACAGGTGTATCAGTCTCTGCCGTCCCGTGTCCAAAGAGGCCGAGCCAGGCCTCGCCCCTTCCTTATATATCCCCACCCATGAGTCTCTGGGGCAGAAGCAAAACATCCTGGGAACCAGTGGGGTTCTGGGAATGGTAGTTCGAGAGCATTTAAAGGAACCCCGCTACACGAGTGAGAGGAAAAAACGTGTACAAACGATACGCAAGTTCCGCTGCGGGAACTAAAACACACGGCATGAAGGCAAACAACAAATGGCAACGATGGAAAGTATGCAACGTATGTGACCCGAATCAGTTCGTAAATATACGAAAGGAATCCGATACGAATCGGTAGTGAGGAGTATAGAATTAATATAATACGAATTGGTTGTATAGTGTATGCCGCCCTTTACTCTAAAACTGAACACCAATCAATCACCCCTCCCCCCAGGCTAACTAGTGCAGAGAGGCAGCAGGTGGGACTAATTAGAGTCTCCCTTTTTTTTTCCTCTTTTTTTTTTTCCAAATGGAAGAGACGGCAACCTTATGGACAGTGAATCTTTACGTCCTGTGAAACCTACGGCGAGTGATATCGGACAATGACCGAAAGCGACTCGGAGGTTTGGATTTATAAATGAATCGTATGCATGGGACAGACAATAACTCAGAAGCAGACTTTTAAAGAAAGGAATGCAGGACAGGAAGCATTACTAATTGTAAGATTGTACCTGACGCAAAAGATTCGAAAAGTACCTGCGATAGTGAGCGGAAACCGCCGACGAAGACCACGAACAAGATGCCGAAATGCCATGCGATCGAAACGCCAGGACTCACAAACATGAGGTGAGCTGGTAAGAGTCGGCCTAGTGACATCTAGTATCACTCACAGGAAACCAACGAAGACTGCAGGTGAGTGGGCTGGTTAAATAGCCCCCTGGGCTCCTCCCATAAATTCAGGCCAGCATACTGGCCTTCTAACATATATGTATCGTGGTGCTATATTTAAGGGGAGTATCTGAGTAGTAATATGGCTCAGATACACTAATTGTTAGGTTTCCTGGACCATTTCTGTCCTTGGGAGATAGTGTTGGTGTGCTGTTCCCTGTAGCCTACAGGTGGCGCTGTTGCCGTGGGCCAGGGTTGAACCACTGATACAAGGTTGTGCCTTTTCTTGTCCCCTCTCGGCAGCAGTACAGCTGGGCCGGGAACCTGCTGTGCCTGTCGGGAGAGGGTATAAAAAGGCGCGGCCATCTTCCATAGGGGTGGCGCCCAGGCACCTTCAGCCTGGGTGGTGCGTGTGTCGCCTCCGGGTGCCCTAGGCCCGGAGGCCGAGTTCCTGTTCCATCCCAGACACCTTTAGTCTGGGGTGAGGTACTATTTTTGAGGCCCTGGGCCCAGCGGCTTCGGCTGGGTTCCACCCAGGATTGAGGGCTCCCAGAGTGCTGCCTTGCGAGGGGACCCATATCCAGGATCGAGGAGGCCAGGGAGGTGACCCCTTCTGAGGACCCAGCGCAGAGTCGTGGTGACAGTGGGGGCCTCTGGTAACTCTCCGGAGGGAGGTTCTTCTCCTTAACAAGGGCCAAGTTTCTTGAAGAAGGAAGTGCATGTCCTGTAGGCAGGGCCGCCATCAGGGCGGTACAGGCAGTACACCTGTAAGGGGCCCAGAGGTACCCAGGGGCCCGGATGGCCCCCTTTTTTTTATATATTTTTTTTGTAAGGGGCCCAGAGGTCCCCAGGGGCCTGGAGTTCCCCAGGGCCCCGAATGTCAACCCCCCTTTTTTTATGATTTTTTTTTATTATTCATTATTTTATTTTATTTGTTTTTTTTTATTTATTTATTTTATTTTATTTATTTATTTATTTTGTAAGGGGCCCAGAGGTCCCCAGATGCCCGGAGGTCCCCAGGGCCCTGGATGGAAACCTCCCTTTTTTTTATTTGGTTTTTAGAAAAAAAAATTTATACATTGTTTTATTAAATATTATTTTTTATTATTTAATTTATTTATTTTTGTAAGGGGCCCAGAGGTCCCCAGAGGCCCAGAGGTCCCCAGGGCCCCAGATGGAAACCTCCCTTTTCTTTTATAAAATGTTTTATTTATTTTTTATAATTTTTTTTTTTGTAAGGGGCCCAGAGGTCCCCAGGGCCCTGGATGGCAACCCCATTTTTTTTTTTGTTCTTCTGTTTTTTTTTGTGTTTGTCAGCACCCAAACCCCCTGCTTCTCAATTTGTCAATTTGTGGCGGCAGCACCCCCCCCCCTGGTTCTCCTCGACTCCAGGGGGCCCATGCCTGAAGCTGTGTAAGGGGCCCCAAAATTCATGATAGCTGCCCTGCCTGTTTTCTCCTACCACTGTCTGCTGTGCCTGTTTTTGTGTGGTGAACCCATCCAGGGGGTCACACACACCCGCTGCTGAGTTAACCCCCTCACAGTTGGTGGAGAATGCGGGCAGTTTTTTTTAAAGGCCAGCATGGAGGAGATACTGAAACAGCTGGCTCTAGCAAATGCCAATCAGCAGCAGACAAATGCAGGTTTGCCCAGCAGCAGACAAATGCAACTTTGCAACAGTGCCTCGCAGCCCAGCAGCAAGCTCATCAACAGAGTCTGGCAGCCCAGCAGCAAGCTCATCAACAGAGTCTGGAAGCTCAGCAACAGGCCCAGCAGCAATCTGAGGCCCGCTTCATAGACCTGTTACAGAAGCAAGAGCAGAGACTACAACAACAAATGGAAACGTTAATGCAGCAACATCCGCAGACCAGTGAGGCAAGTCGTTCCACTAATACCGCGTCCTTTGGGGTGAGTCGTTTATTGACAAAAATGACTGGAGAGGATGTTCCTGAGGTGTTTTTGACCACATTTGAAAGGACTGCTGAAAGAGAAAAGTGGCCTAAGGAGCAGTGGGCTGGACTGGTGGCCCCTCTGTTAACTGGTGAATCGCAGAAAGCTTACTATGACCTAGAGCCTGACCAAGCAAAAGACTATGTGATGCTAAAAACTGAAATATTGGCACGGCTGGGTGTCACCCTGGCTGTCCGGGCTCAGCGTGTGCATAACTGGACTTTCCGGCTTGGAATACCCCCCAGGTCTCAAATGTATGATCTCATTCACCTGAGCAGGAAGTGGCTACAGCCAGAGACTTTGTCCGCACCAAAGATTGCGGAATGTGTTGTGATGGATCGTTTCTTGAGAGCTCTTCCTACTGCCATCCAAAAATGGGTAAGCCATGGAGACCCAGAAACGGCCGATAATCTTGTGGATCGTGTAGAGAAGTACTTGGCTACAGAGAACCTGACTGCCTCTTCCAGAGACTCACGGACTTTCCACCCTAAGACCAGACCATCCCCAGTGGCGGGTAAGATGATTCCAAGGGGTGAGGGTGGAGAGAGTGAGAGGGTGGGAGTTCTACCTAAGGTCTGGCGAGAACATCCTGGGAAGTCAGGGGCTCAAGAGGCAGCAAAAAGGATTGTTTGCTACCGCTGCCGACAAGAGGGACATATTGCAGCAAATTGCCCGGTTGTGGATGAACCCATGCAATGTGACTTTCTAAGGGACAGACGTCAGTCGCTGTTTGCGACAGCCACATGCACTGCCATTCGGGGAACTGAGAAACATTTATGCAAAATGTGTATTAATGGTGGAAATGTTGTTGTGTTGCTGGATTCAGGTAGCCTGGTGACACTGATAAAGGCTGAATTAGTTACTACAGAGGTCTCTGGGAATAACAAAGTAGCTGTTATTTGTGTGCATGGGGACACCCGAGAATATCCGGTGACTACAGTGTGTTTTGAGACCCCCAAAGGTACCCTCTCTCATCAGGTGGGGTTAGTGTCTCACTTGCCTCATGATGCCATTGTGGGAAGGGATTTTCCAAAGTTCTGGGAACTATGGGATTATCCTGAGCCCTCCACTGGTGCCCCTATATACCAGGAATGTGATAGCCAGAATTCCTCTGAGAGTGGTGAGGACTCTCCAGAATTCCCCTTGTCGGTATTGGCCGGGGAGACTCGAGAGAGGAGCCAACATCCTCAGACGAAAACATGCCGTCTGTGGAGTTTTTTGATCTCGAGGTTCACAAGGAAAATTTTGCCACAGAACAGTTAAAAGACCCCACCCTAATAAAGGCACGGGAAAACGTAGTGGAAATAGATGGCGAGTTAGTGAACCCAGATGAGACCTACACTTACCCATACTTCATCGTGGAAAAGGACCTACTGTATCGGGTGGCTAAAAGGGCAGAAGAAATCATTGAGCAGCTTGTGGTGCCCAAACCTTACAGGAAGTTGGTGTTAGATTTGGCCCATGGGCACATTCTTGGAGGTCATCTGGGGACAGAGAAAACCCGAGAGAGAGTATTGCAGAGATTCTATTGGCCTGGGGTCATGAAGGAAACAGAAAATTATTGTTCCTCCCTGCCCTGTGTGTCAGAGGTCGGCACCGATGCCACACTTCCGTAACCCGCTGGTACCTCTTCCCATCATTGAGGTTCCCTTTGAGAGGATTGCATTAGAGAGAGTATACGCGGGCGGGGGGCGCAGGGTGATGTCTTCCTACCTTCTGTCTGCGCTGCTCTTCTTTTACGGGGCTGCGGGAAAGCATTGTGTATGCGGGATAAACCCGCACAATCCGTGCGTGTTGGGAGGTATGCCTTCACTATTGGGCCTCACTGCTCCTCGTATAATGTGTCACCGTCTGCTCATAGAAGGCGGTGGTGTGTTGGTGTTTACGTTGAAAATGTTTCCTACGATATACGGACAGTGTGACTTGCATTGTATTACTCTATGTTGTGGACATCTGAAAGTTTTATATGTGTAGCGGGTACTTACTTTCCCGGGGTAAATTTTGAATCTTTCGGTGACACCGATGGTGTGTTCCGGCGGTCCACTGGGTGGCGCTGTCACTATGGGCTGACGGACGGATATCGCTGTGTGCTGAGTCTCCTTTTTGGCCTCTCTCGGCAGCGGTATGGTGGGGCGGGGAACCCACCATGCTTGCTGGGAGGGGGTATAAAGGGGCCGGCCATCTTGGTCACGGGGTCTTCGTCCCAGGCACCTTCAGCTTGCGGACGGTGGTTCGCGTTCGTCCTCTAGGCGGCCTAGGCCTAGAGGACCACCGGAGATCGTGTTCCACCCCAGGCACCTTTAGTCCTGGGGTGAGGTACTTGGATGGAGGTCCGGAGCTCAGTGCCCAACACTGAGTTCCGTGAGGGAAGGATCCTAAGGCACTCCGGGGATGGATGCCTGAATCCGAGGTGGGCGTAATGGACCGGGAAGAGCTCCTCATCTGAAGACCCGGTGCAGCAGACTGCCGGTGACGGGTGAGTCTCTTGTCAGAGACCGTCCGGAAGGAGAATTTCCCTCGTGCGGAGACCATAGATCACTCTCAGGGAGGAGAGTAGATAATAGAACTTGTGTCTGGGCCTATTCGTACACACACCTCCTTTTCTGTTCTAAAGCCAAGGGAGTCCCTGTTATGTTCTGAATAAAGGAGTGTTGGACTTTGACGGTGTGTGGCTCAATTTCTGGCGGACGAGGTTCAAGGAGACTCTTGGAGGGAGGATCCGATGCACAGCACAGACCCGAAGGTAACAAGAGACATTGCTGAGACCACATACACAACTGTGGTGGAAGCCTGGCGTAGCTCACCCCTCTCCCTCCCCTATCATACCCCTAGACCAGAGAGAGTGCGAGTTGGAAAGCTTTAATAGAGGGGAGTGGGGAGAGGGTGTGCTCTACATATGTATTATTTTATTCTGTTAAATGCAATAAAAACATATTGACTCTAAAAAGGACCTTCACTCCAATTTACCACTTCCTTCCGTTTTACTCCTCCTCCCTCTTTCAGCAAACAGCAGGCGATGCCTCTCTATGGAGCGCAGCTAGGCAAGAATGGTGTCCCCCTTGCTTGAAGCCTCCTGGAATCTCCATGTCACACATCTCAGTAGGCTTCATGTAATGTGGAACACACTGCATGCTCAGTCTAGGGTCATCAGAGGCTGGCTGCTACGAACCTGGAAGAGACAGCTGCTGCTCTCCTCATGCTGTCAGAAAAGAAGATGGCGGCCTGGGACCCAGCATGTAGCTGCTTATGGTGAATGACAGCAGTACAACACTGGATTTAGGGGGTAAAAGGGGTTGACATTCTAATGAATCCAAGGGAGTCACTGCAAGAGTCACTTTTTTCTGTCTGGAGTGGCGCTTTGAGCTTTTTGACAGGGTCTCTTTAAGTTTAGGTGTTAAGCTGGGTTCACACTTGTGTGATGCGAGAACCAGCAAAATTCCAGTGTGGGTTTCCGTGTCACATGTCACTCGCAGGCAGTTCACACTGCCCTCTGCGAACCGCCGTGGGTTTCAATGTAAAGTTAATGTCACCCTCAGATCGGTTCGCAGATTGCAGTGTGAACTGTGAAATGGTACAAGAATTGGATAGCATACGTGAGAACAGCCATGTGATCCAATTCTAGTGTGGACCAAAAAAAGGGTCCTGCACCCTTTTTGTCCGAATGCGATGCGAATTCAGCCCAATTCACATCACACAGACATGGCATGTGTAGCGGGTGGTTGCTAAGAGTTACAACCTCCACACATTTCCCCCTGCTGCCAGACATTCATTAGACACACTCCTTTAGTCAATGAACAGTCTTTTGCTTGTGTTTTTTTATTTTATTAGGGGATTGAACTTGGTTGGGGAAGGGATATGGGATAGTTGAAATGTTATAGCAATAGATGTGTTACACTTCTTCAGATAGGATTTAGAAATGAGTGCATCACACTCTTGAGATAGGACAAGATGGCTGACACTAAACTTGACAGACTTTTACCTCAGAACGTCTCTTCCTCCTGCACACAGCTTGACAGACTTTTACCTCAGAACATCTCCTCCTGTCCCAGTCTTAGTATTCCTGTCACACCATTAGATATGACTAGGCATCACTCTGAATAAATCCCAGTTTAAGGAGAAGATAAAACAATTGAAGGCCTGCAGTAACTCTCATGGCGACAACAGGTAGTAGATTTAATGGTGATGGACTATTACTGATCCCAGCGGTCCGACTTGCAAATCCTGCACGCCCTCATGGCTGCATCGACTTGACTCAAACTCTACAGTCTCTCCCCCTGGCTCTGCACCCAGCTGCCCTGGCATGCCTCTTCCAGATGTCTCACTGACTGTGCTTCCACTCACCGACACCTGCCATGGATCCTTCCTAAAGGACTTACTCCGGACTGTGCAGACCAACTGTCTCTCCTAGCTCGTTCCAGGACACCTCTCCATGACTGTGTAAGGAGAGGCTCCCTCCCAGCTCCCGAGCTCCTCCGCCGGATTTACACCCCCCCCCCCCACAGATGGGGGTGTTTCTCCTGCACGACAGTCTACCACTCCATCCTTCAGTTCACCCAGCCAACAACTCCCCTCCCAGCAGGCTGACTGTGGGTATATGTAGGAGGCCTGCCCCCTGCCAATCCTAGATGGGGATTGATCAGAGCTCCTTACATGTACCCCATGTCACTCCAGAACTCAGCCCTGCCCCTTTTCCAGAACATTCTCTACTTGAAACAGGGGAGGCGCCCAAGAGCTGAAGTACATGTCAGTCACCTACTGCTACACTAAACCAAAACAAACAGGCCTAGCTTGCAGCATAGGCATGCTTACATTTATCTGCACTGGCAGGTAACACAAAACCCTACACTTGGCACCTACCTAAGGCCCCTTTCACACTGGGGCAGGAGGTGCGCTGGCGGTATAGCGCCGTTATACCGTCGTATTTGCGGCAGCTAGCGGGGTGATTTTAACCACTAACGGCCGAAAAGGGTTAAAACCGCCCGCAAACCGCTGCTACAGCAGCGGTTTGTGGGCGATATAGCCGCGCTGTCCCATTGATTTCAATGGGCAGGAGCGGTAGACACACCGTCTCAAAGATGCGGCTAGCAGGACTGCCAGCGCATCACCTCAGTGTGAAAGCACTCTGGCTTTCACATTGAGACTGCAGGGCAGGAGTTTTTCAGGCGGTATTTAGGCGCTATTTTTAGTGCTAAAACGCCTGAAAAACTCCTCAGTGTGAAAGGGGCCTAAAGGTAGAGGGTGCTACACATGTGATCTGCACAACAATGTGGTGCGAATCACATGCAATGTCTGTGTTCGCACCAGTGTGAAGCCAATGTTAAAAAAAAACTTTGGCCATTTTGAGCCACAAATCTACCATATCTCAATCTGTCCCTGGAAATCACATTCATAAGACTGGAGCAGCTGTGCATAGCAACCAGTCAGCTTCCAGCTTTCATTTTCAAAGCTTAACTGAACACTGAAGCTAGAAGCTGATTGGTTCCTATGCACAGCTGGACCAGTGTTAGTGACTGTACACCGGAGTCACAGAGTGTGCAGAGGGCAGCACTGGGGTTCCCTTCCCCCACCCAGGGACGGACAGCATGACTCCAGCCTGTGTGTACACCATCCCCGCCACCCCCAGCCAGGACACACACTGCCCGGGAACCGAAGTACGACTTCTTCTTTCCACTTGGCTTATGTTTCCATCAGGACACATTCCAGTGAAGCACCCTTCTCTTCCTATGTAGAATACACACTCCCCCGACCACTCTCCAGACAGACAGCCGAGGGAGGAGGCGGCAGACAGGTAAGGAACGAGGGGGCGACTGGTGTGTGTGTGACAGTGAGCGACACGAGAGCCGGGCACCCCGGGAACACCGAGGAGGAGGGGGAGGGGAGGGGAGCACATACTTCATGGATTATACCAGGAGGAGGCTCCACACCATCTCATCACATATACAATCCTTCTCCTCATATATACAACCCTTCTCCTCATATATATCATATAATATCCTTCTCACATATATATATACACGCACAATCCTTCTCATGTATATCATATACAATCCTTCTCCTCATTATATATATATATATATATATATATATATATATATATATATATATAAAATCATATAATATCCTTCTCACATATATATATATATATATATATATATATATATATATACACACACACACACAATCATTCTCATATATATCATATACAATCTCTCTCTCATATATATATATATATATATATATATATATATATATATATATATAATCCTTCTCATGGAGATTACATCATATATACTCCTACTCCTCATAGCTATCTTATACAATCCTTCTCCTCACAGAGATCACATCATATATAATCCATCTCCTTTATAGAGATCATATATAATCCTTCTCACAGATATGACATCATATATACTCCTACACCTCATATATAGAATTCTTCTCCTGATAGATTTCATATATAACCCTTTTCCTCATAGAGATCATATATAGCCCATCTCCTCATAGAGATCATATATAACCCATCTCCTCCATAGAGATCATATATAACCCATCTCCTCATAGAGATCATATATAACCCATCTCCTCATAGAGATCATATATAACCCATCTCCTCATAGAGATCATTTATAACCCATCTCCTCATAGAGATCATATATAACCCTTCTCCTCATAGAGATCATATATAACCCTTCTCCTCATAGAGATCATATATAACCCTTCTTCTCATAGAGATCATATATAACCCTTCTTCTCATAGAGATCATATATAACCCTTCTTCTCATAGAGATCATATATAACCCTTCTCCTCATAGAGATCATATATAACCCTTCTCCTCATAGAGATCATATATAACCCTTCTCCTCATAGAGATCATATATAACCCTTCTCCTCATAGAGATCATATATAACCCTTCTCCTCATAGAGATCATATATAACCCTTCTCCTCATAGAGATCATATATAACCCTTCTCCTCATAGAGATCATATATAACCCTTCTCCTCATAGAGATCATATATAACCCTTCTCCTCATAGAGATCATATATAACCCTTCTCCTCATAGAGATCATATATATAATCCTTCTCCTCATAGAGATCACCTCATATATAATCCTTCTCCTCATAGAGATCATATGTAATCCATCTCTTAAAAGAGATCACATCATATAGAATCCATCTGCTCACAGAGATCATATAGAATATAGCGATTAAGGCTCGGTTCACACTGCTGCGCTGTGAATATGTTCAGTTTCTAAGGTTTGGTTCACACTGCTGCGCTGTGAATATGTTCAGTTTCTTGTTTTGTGTGAGGTGCGATTTTACCGCAAATTTCAGGCGTTGGACATAGCTGCGATTGATGTTCTAGCCCAGTAGTCTCCAAACTGTGGTCCGGGGGTCCCTTTGCTTGCCTCTATCCGGCCCTTAGGGCAGCGTTCCTCTCACTGATACAAGACACTATTCCAACCACTGACACTAACTATGGGGCATATTTCCTCCTACTGATACCAATGATGAGGCATTATGCTTCCTACTGACACCAATGATGGGAAACTATTCCTTCCACTGGCACCAACAATGGGGTACTATTTCTCCCACTGACACCGACTGGGCGTTATTCCTCCCACTGACACCGACTGGGCGTTATTCCTCCCACTGACACCGACTGGGCATTATTCCTCCCACGGACACCAACGTCTGGCCCCCCTGAGGTCTGAAGGACAGTTAACTGGCCCTTTAGAGAGTTTAGAGACCCCTGTTCCAGCCCAAAAAAAGTGTTAACTTCCTGTGTACTTCCTGGTTTGTGTGGAGAATAGTGTGGTGGAATTCGCACATAAGTGAACCATTAATGCGATTCCAGAACGATTTACATTGATGTCTATGGAGACTAAATTCACAATGCTGTAAACTCGCACAAGATCCTTTTTTTTTTATGACATTGCATTCATAGAGGAATCGTAATGCATGTATGTGAACGACCGTCATTGAAAACAATGACTTTATGGATGACATGAGAATTTAGAAAGTTTTTGACGCATCGCATTCGTTATGAACTCGCATCTGTGTGAACCGGGCCTTAATAGAATCCATTTCCTCCTAAAGATCATATATAATCCTTCTCCTCATAGAGATCACATCATATATACTCCTACTCCTCATATATAGAATTCTTCTCCTCATAGATATCACATCATATATACTCCTACTCCTCATATATAGAATTCTTCTCCTCATAGATATCATATATAATCCTCCTCATAGAGATCATATAGAATCCATCTCCTTTATAGAGATCATATCATATATAATCCATCTCCTCATAGAGATCATATATAATCCACCTCCTCATAGAGATCATATATAATCCATCTCCTCATAGAAATCATATATAATCCTTCTCATAGAGATCACATCATATGTAATCCTTCTCCTCATAGAGATAATATATAATCATTCTCCTCATATATAATCCTCAAGATCACATCATATATATTCCATCTCCTCATAGAGATCACACCATCTCATCTTATACAGTGCCTTGAAAAAGTATTCATACCCCTTGAAATTCTCCACATTTTGGCATGTTAAAATCAAAAACGTAAATGTAATTTATTGGGATTTTATGTGATAGACCAACACAAAGTGACACATAATTGTGAAGTGGAAGGAAAATTAACAATTGTTTTCAATTTTTTTTACAAATAAATATGTGAAAAGTGTGGAGTGCATTTGTATTCAGCCCCTCTGAGTCAATACTTTGTAGAACCCCCTTTCACTGCAATTACAGCTGCAAGTCTTTTTGGGGATGTCTCTACGAGCCTCTCACATCTAGAGAGTGAAATTTTTTCCCATTCTTCTTTGAACAAAAGTCTTGCCACCAATTCTCCTATGGATTTAGGTCTGGACTTTGACTGGGCCATTCTAACACATGAATATGCTTTGATCTAAACCATTCCATTGTAGCTCTGGCTGTATGTTTAGGGTTTGTTGTCCTGCTGGAAGGTGAACCTCCACCCCAGTCTCAAGTCTTTTGCAGACTCTAGCACAGTGGTTCTCAACCTGGGTCGGGACCCCCTTGGGGGTCGAATGATGATTTGCCAGGGGTCACTGAATCCTGGGCTGTTCCTGAAGCCCGCACCGCTCTCCCAGCATTTTTGCGGCCGCCCAGCTTAGCTGTCCCTGGAGCCAGCGGCCGCCCATTTAGCCTCTTCGCAGATGACCTTGATCAAGAGCACCTAAGTTGGCTGATCAGAACTTCCCCCAGCACTGCCACTGATCCCACCCCCCACCAGCACTGCCACTCATCCCATTCCCACCACACCCCACCAGGGAGTAAGAGAAGGAATAAAAATAGAGAATACATGGAAGGGAGAGGAACAAAGGAAAAGGGAGAGGAAGAAAAAGAGAAAGAACAAGAAAGACAGCTAGAAAGAGGGATGGGGGAAAAAAAACCCAAGAAATTAGAGAGAGATAAAAGGGAAAGAAAGGAGAACAAAGAGAAAGAGTGGTACATTTTAAACGGGTGGAAGGGACTCAGCGCTAAATGTCCGTGGGTTAGGTGCGCAAATTACTTGTCTTGCCTTGGGTGCCGACAACCCACGCTACAAAAATAATTTTACTGTTAGGGGTCCCCACAACTTGGGAAATTTTATCAAGGGGTCACAGCACTAGTAAGGTTGAGAACCACTGCTCTAGCAGGTTTTCTTCTAAGATTGCCCTGTATTTGGCTCCATCCATCTTCCCATCAACTCTGACCAGCTTCCCTGTCCTTGTTGAAGAAAAGCATCCCCACATGATGCTGCCACCACCATGTTTCACTGTGGGGATGGTATGTTCAGGGTGATGTGCAATGTTATTTTCTCTTTCGTCCATGGACAGACACAGCTCCTTTTTTCTTAACAGTAGGGTTATATGCCGTCTATTAGGAGAGGACTAGGAAGACATGTTAAACAGTTAAAAACATGTAACTACAGCAAAGCTGAACAGTACTGCCCAGGGGGCGGTCCTTCTGGTTATAACCCCTCACCCTGCACTCAGCAGCTCAGTTTTTTTTCTGCCTAGCATAGGATAAGGACCTGGCTCCCTATGGGGACCATTGGTCCTGGAGATTTTTTAATTTTTTTTTCTACTTTTTTGATCCTGAGATCTACTATCAACTGCCGGCTGGGTGACAGGCTGGATAATATAGATCCTTGTAGTCTCCCCAGTCTGGCCATCGAGCGTGAGCAGACCTTTAGCTACGCGCTGGGCCGGTCGGCCACGACATACCCCGTTTGCTCCAGGGGTGGCCGGTGAGCTATATGCTCCGGGGCACACATATGACCGGGCTACTGCTGTCTGAGTCACAGTGGGCCGTGGCCGACAGCCACTCCGTACTGCTCGGGTGATGGGTCTGTCCGGAATGAGTCCAGCAGTCCTTACAGGACAGGTAAGTAGGGTTCCACCTGTTTCAGCAGGATGGAACAGCTGGGCATTCCTGGGGAGGTCGACTAGGGGGTCTCTCACTCTCCCTTTCTTCTCTCCCTGTCCCTTCCCTCCTCCTCATGCATCTGGCTGGGCCTGCTGTGTGCCTGACTGGGGGTCCTCCGCGGGGGGGGGGGGGGTTCCAGGTCCTGGCTGGGGGCTGCGCTGGGTGTACTAGGTCTGCTCTCTGTGGTGGGGTGTTGTCTGTCTGCCATGTGTGGGGGGCCTCCGCGTGGAGGCCCAGCGTGTTCGCGACCTTTTCTTTACCTCAGAAGTGATCCGGAGGCCATTTTGGGTGATCCGGCGCCATTTTCTTGTAGCCGCGCTGTAATACAGCTGGGGGCCATTTTCTTGTAGCTCGCGCTCTTTTTCCTGAGGCGGCCATTTTCTTGTGGATTTTGCTTAGTTTTGGCCTCTGGCGCTGGAAATGTCTTTCTGAACGGCGTGAACAGCACCGAACACCTCAGACGCAGGACAGCACCTCAGCACAGGCTGTGCAGGAGAGAGAGCGGACCGCAGCGCTGTGCAGTACCTGGGTCAGGGTGGTGAGTCCTCTGGGGGGGGGGCCCTCGATCTGTAGCAGCTAGGAGGGTGGACCTTTTTATGTACCTTGCCTTTAGTCCCTAAGTGGCTGTCAGGCGAGTGTGGGTCAGCATTGCTTCTTCCCCAGACATCTCTGTGGTAGCAACCGGTGCCCCTGCACCTGCGGTACCTATGGACGCTTTGTCGGCGGTCCTGGAATCATTTGTTGCCAGGGTGTGCGGGCGAAAGGGGGGTAAAAAACGCCCCCACCATCTTCTGGGGAAAGCTCTGATTCAGACTTGGGTCTGGCGGTGGCACACGGCCCCTGTTCTGACATGTCAGAGGATGTTGACCAGGACCATTCGGACAGTGAGGAAGACTCCATGTCCGGGTCAGCGCAGGAGAAAGCGCTTGTTGGAGCACTTATCACCGCAGTGCGGGAGACCCTAAAATTGGAGGATACGGCGGGGACATCTACTGAGATGTCGGTCCCTTTTGGGTCCCACAAAGCGACTCGCACTGCTTAGGTGTTTCCCTACCTAACTTATTTTGATAAGTTTATATACAAAGAATGGGAACGACCGCAGAGGGCCTTTTCGGTCCCAAAACGCATGGCGGTCCGTTACCCCTTTTGAGGAGAGTCTCCTGAAAAAATGGACATCTCCCCCGATTGTGGACCCCCCCGGTATCCAGGTTAAACAAGGTAACCACAATTCCAGTAGAGGGGACCCCTGCCTTTAAGGACCCTGCAGACAGGAGGGCAGAGGCGGTGGCCCAGTCCATGTACACGGTGGTGGGCTCAGCATTACTGCCTGTATTGGCCACGGCCCTGGTGTCACAGACACTTTCACAATGGGCAAAATTGTTGCACCACGAGTTGGTAGAGCAACAGGCTTCCCCAGTCTGCGTGGAACTGGCCGACCAGTTTGTACATGGCCTTAGGTATGTCTGCGATGCGGCCTTAGATACAGCTCCCTTGCTTTCCAGAGCCTCAGTGTCTGCTGTGGTGCTCCATCACCTGATTTGGCTAAAATGCTGGTCCGCGGACCAGACTCCCAAGAAAGCTCTGGCGGATTTGCCCTTCCAGGGAGAGTAGCTATTTGGAGCCTTGCTGGATGACATTATTAAGAATGTCACTGGGGGTAAGAGCACGCTGCTCCCACAATCCAGAAAAGGTAAGGAGCCGCGCCGTAGGCCAGGGCCCTCCTTTTCCGCTCAGAAGCGTTTTTTTCATCAGTCCGGGCCTGCAGGTAAGCGTTCCCAGGCCGACAAAGGGCCAGCTGAGGTTTCAAGCCAAACAAGCCTGCGAACAAATCTGCGACAGCATGAAGGTTTGCCCCCGCCGGACTCTCGGGTGGGGGCTCGCCTTCGCGAGTTTGTAGCTCGGTGGGCCTCCCTGCTTTCCGACCAGTGGGTTTGCGAAGTGGTCTCATCAGGGTACAAGATAGAGTTTCTTTCTTGTCCACCAAACATATTTTTTCCCTCAAACCTTCATCTTCTTCCGGCTCGTCGGAACGCCCTGTTTGGGGCAGTGCAGGACATGCTGAAGTGCGGGGTAATAGTACCTGTGCCGCTGCCGGAAAGGTTTCAGGGATTCTACCCCAATCTGTTTGTAGTCCCAAAAAAAGACGGGGTCCGTCCAACTCCTTTGTAAAAGTATGAAGGTTCAGGATGGAATAAGTTCGCTCTGTGGTCGCTGCGCTCCATCCTGGGGATTTTCTGGCATCTTTGGACATCAAGGACGCATATTTGCATGTCCCCATATATGTCAGGCATCAGAGATTTCTGCGTTTTGCAGTCAAGGACGATCACTACCAGTTTGTAGCTCTCCCTTTTGGCCTGGCGTCGGCACCAAGGGTTTTCACCAAGGTGTTGTCCCGATTTCTAGCTTTGCTCAGACAGCGAGGAATCGCTATCGTGGGCTACCTGGGCGACCTCCTTCTGAGAGCAGCTTCAGACTCAGAATTAGAGGAGGATGTGGCGATTGCCAGTCAGACCCTTCAATAATTTGGTTGTGTACTGAACCTCCAGAAGTTGGTGTTGCTGCCGACTCAACGCCTGGAGTACCTAGGCTTGATTCTGGACTCCTCAGTGGCGAGGGTTTTTCTCCCTTTGGAAAAGTTGAAGACTCTTCGGACTGCGGTGAAGCTGTTGACATCCCGCAGGTGGTCGTCGCTGCGCTTTTGCATGCGATTCCTGGGTCTCATGGTAGCCACCTTCGAGGTGGTAGCCACCAGAAAGGCAACTTTCTGAGAAAGTGTCAAAAGGGGAATCTCTCTGATGTTCTCAAACTGAGGTTTCTGAAGCACCGAGAGCACCAGATTCAAATCCCATGGAGGCAGTGGTGGTCGAATCGGAGGAGCCACATGTCAAACCCCCTGCACAAATGTACTCACCAGTGAATGAGCCACCAAAGGGTCGTTGAAAGAAAACAGCCAGGGCAGAAATCTGTCCCTTAATGGTGCTTAGGGCAAGTTTTTGATTCACTCCACGAGTTTTTGATTCACTCCACGCTGTAAAAACAGCAGGATCCTGGAAACCGAATAAATCCGTGGACGTCACTCCATCTCCTCACACATAGAGATGTAGGCCTTCCATGTGCGATGATAGATCTTTCGAGAAGATGACTTCCGTGCCCTCAGCATGGTGGAAATTACTGAATTTGACAGGCCTCGGTCCCTTAGTACCTGACTTTCAACAGCCATGCCGTTAAAGCCAGCGACTGTAAAGCAGGGTGAAGTATAGGACCTTGCGACAGAAGGTCCTCTCGCATCGGCAGTCGTTTTAGCTGGGGGGGGCATAAATTAGCTGATATTGTCCCTATGGAGCCACCAACGCGTCTGTCGCGTCCGCCCAGGGATGTTTGGACCTGGCCACAAACCTCAATACCTTCCGATTGAGTCGAGAAGCCAAGAGACCCACGTCTGGCGTGCCCCATCTCAGGCAAAGGAGTCGAAACACATCCGGGTGTAGCAACCATTCTTCTTGGTTCAGCATCTGGCGACTTAGGTAGTCCGCTTGCCAGTTTTTTACGCCCGGAATGTACACGGCCGATAGAGCCGGCACGCTCCGCTCTGCCCACCTCAGGATGTGAGCGACCGCCAATGCTGCAGCAGAGCTTCTTGTTCCTCCTTGATGGTTGACATACGCCACCGCCGTGGCGTTGTCCGACTGGATCCTGACTGGATGTCCCTGCAGCCTCTGTGACCATGTGGAGAGGCACTGCCTGAACGCCCGAAGTTCCAGCACATTGATCGGCAGGCGGGATTCTTCCTGCGTCCAGCGACTCTGTGTCGACTGTACGCCCCAAACTCCCCCCCAAACGGTCAGGCTGGCGTCCGTCATATGTGGAAGCCTTCTTTCCTTTTTTATGAGCCATATTGGAGTCTGAATCTCTGGAGTTCTGCGGTACTGGAATTTGTGACACCATATCCTACAAGAGTCATTCTGTTCGGCAGGGACACAGGAAGCCATCCTTCATAGGAGCCTCTACCTGCTTGCGTGCCCGAGAGGATCCGTTGTTGCCTTTTCGACCCACCGCTGCTGGCGTGTGTGTCCACGATATGGGGTAAGAGCATTTAATCTCCCCTCCCTGGTGTTGGAGTCACTGCCCTGGGTGTCGTATTTGCTGAGTACCTCTTATGCCAACAGGAATGCTAACGTCTCACAGTTCCTCATTGAATATTTGGGACCTTGAATGTTGATATGAACTCGCTCATTATGTCCATTTTTTTTTGTATTTAGCACTTTATCACGGACAGTATATCCAGTTTTCTTATGTCATCTGTGGCACTGTGTTCACGTATGCTTTGCGTCATTTATTGATTCACTCATCTATATACGTTCTCACATGCTCTGATTTCTTATATGTGATATCAGCAGGAGATTTTTTTTCTCTAGGATCACATACATGTTCACTCGTTGTTATATGCTCTTCAGGATTGACACACGTATTTAATTGGTCTCCATTATTCAATTTTTGTGTCATGGATATGCATTAATGTCTGTCTGCCATCTTACCTTCCTCCTCATGTGTTCATCTAGAGACCAGACCTCCTTCACCTGGCTTCCTTTATAATCTCCTCCCAGCCTGACTCCACCCCAGGCCCTATCACTGAACACTATATCAACCTGTGCACTGCAAGCCTGCTTTGCTGATCAACGTGTTTGTTAGGCATTGTGTGTTTGGGTTCCTGCCTGCCGTGTGCTACGTCTTTCTCTCTGTTACGTTATTGGCTTGTCCCCGACCATCCCTGTCTGCTCGTGACCCTTGACCTTCGGCTCGTTCTTCGTTATCCTTGTCTGCTTGTGGCCCCTGACCTTCGGCTTGTTATTCGGTTCTCTCTATCGTGTGCTGCTGCTTCCCCTTATCCTACGGGGCGTGAGCTAGGAAACTCCAGGGGCCGCGACCTGGTCCCAGCCTGCAGCGTAACATCCTCACCACTAGAGGCCCTGGAGAAGACCAGCTGGGTCTTAGACTCCGCGCCCTGGGGAATCTTGGCTCTCGCTTCCGTTGGGATCCCGGTTGTGCTCCTCTGGTCCCGCTTTCCACAACCACCCAGTTTCCTATCCACAGAAGCCAGCCATAGGGTTCACTACCTCGCGGTGCACTCCTGTCCCCCTACGGTGTGCATCTGTCACCTGGCCACAGGTGACCCTGACATTTTGGAGTTGCACCTCACCTATTTATAGCGCTGCATCTGTTTGGTTTTCAGTTTAGGTGGATGGCCATGTCTTAGTAGGTTTGCAGTTGTGCCCTACTCTTTCCATTTTCGGATGATGGATTGAACAGTGCTCCGTGAGATGTTCAGAGCTTGGGAATTTTTTTATAACCTAACCCTGCTTCAAACTTCTCCACAACTTTATCCCTGACCTGTCTGGTGTGTTCCTTGGTCTTCATGATGCTGTTTGTTCACTAAGGTTCTCTAACAAACCTCAACAGGCTTCACAGAACAGCTGTATTTATCCTGAGATTCAATTACACACAGGTAGACTCTATTTACTAATTTGGTGACTTCTGAAGGCAATTGGTTCCACTAGATTTTAGTTAGGGGTATCAGTAAAGGGGGCTGAATACAAATACACGCCACACTTTTCAGATATTTATTTGTAAAATATTTTGAAAACCATATATCATTTTCCTTCCACTTCACAATTATGTGCCACTTTGTGTTTGTCTATAGCATAAAATCCCAATTAAATACATTTTACCTTTTTGATTGTAACATGACAAAACATGGAGAATTTCAAGGGGTATGAATACTTTTTCAAGGCACTGTATTTTTTTGCAGAGCACACAGCATCTCCTCCTATCTAATTTCATGTCCTCATAGAGATCACAGGAGATATATAGATATATATATATATATATATATATATATATATATATATATATATATATATATATATATATTGTGACAGCAGGAAGGTAAAGTCACCTGGTTGCATCCAGGGGGGTAGATATATTTCGCCCAGATTCAGGCTTTACGCCGACTTATACAACTAGGTGGAGAGTTGTATAAGGCTAGTGGGCTCATGGATGACTCATACTGTCTAGGGAGAGTGTGGGGCGTCGTGCAGACAGGGAGTTGATGAGACCAGCTGAAGCTTGTCAGCTCATTTAGGCCTCTATAAGAACTCCCAGCTTCATTAGATGTTAGCTCATGCCTGGAACCAGACCTGTGTGGACTGTCTAGGGAGAGTGAACCCCTGTGCGGTGAGACAAAGCCTGTGTGGCTATTTGCTTGGACATTTAAAACCAGGGACTTAGGGACTAGGACAGCACTAGGCTGATCCCAGTTGTTAGTTAGGAAACCTGTATGTTTAGTCAGAGGTCAAGTTGACCAGGATTTATTTTGTTTATGTTTCTTTTGCTTTGCTGTGTTTTGTCACTGTAAATAGAAAATAAACCGCACCTTTTTGATTTTGAAAACCACAACCTCCGTTTGCTGGGCCTGTTTTTGTGTGGGGAGCCCATCTCGGGGGTCACACACACCCGCTGCCGAGCTAACCCCCTCACTATATATATATATATATCTATAGTAAATAACACCCATTGGGATATATATAAAGGCAAATCCACTTTGCACTACAAGTGCAAAGTGCACTTGAAATTGCACTGAAAATGCACTTGGAAGTGCAGTCGCTGTAGATCCGAGGGGGACATGCAAGGAAAATAAAAAACAGAATTTTAGCTTGCATATGATTGGATAATAAAATCGGCAGAGCTTCCCCTCATTTCAGATCTCCCCCCTCAGATTTACAGTGACTGTACTTCCAAGTGCACTTTCAGTGCAATTTCAAGTGCACTTTGCACTTTGCACTTGTGGTGCAAAGTGGATTTGCCTTTCGTAAATAACCCCCAGTGTGTCTGATATATGGGAGTGTGGTGAGATGACGACTCTGGCACTCCCTGGGTGAGCAGTGTTGTTCAGTGATGATAACACTAGCAGAGATCACACAGGGCTCTATGTGAGTGGCTTCCCTGCCATACAGGAGATGAGAAGATCCCCTGCACACAGTGCATTGTAGGAGGATCACTTCTCCCCAGATTATTGCCAGTGTTGTCATAGAAGGACAGACCACACATGCAGCAAATCTCTTTCAGGGTTCATTCACAAACACAGGTGTAGCAAAATGCATTGACACGCAGAGCAAAATGTGCCATTGTGAATGGCACCGTGATGCTCACATGTGAACAATCTGTGTGTGGCAGTGTGCTGCATTGAGGTGCACTCCCAGTCTTTTGAGGGGGTGTTGGACTGTGAAAGAGCTGGGCCATTGCTTTCTTTGAGAGAGACGGTCTGACTCTCCTGATTGCATCAGCAGAGGGTATTTGAAGCCTTAGGGTCCTTTCACACGGGGCGGATCCGTGCAGATCCGCCCCGTGAAGCTCCGCTTGCTCAGCGGGGATCGCTCCGTTGATCCCCGCTGAGCCGACGGATGACTGGGCGGTCCCCGCACACTGTGCAGGGACCGCCCTATCAGAGCGCCGCTCTCCCCTATGGGGAATCGGATGACGACGGACCGTAGAGTCCGTTGTCATCCGATCCGCTCCGCCGACGGAAGGAAAAATAGGGTTTTCCTCCGTCACACTTTGGCGGAGCGGATGTCAGCGGACATGTCTCCGCTGACATCCGTGCCTCCATAGGGGTACATGGAGGATCCGTTTTAGGTCCGCCTAAAAAACTGACAGGCGGACCTGAACGGACCTCCGTGTGAAAGGGGCCTTACTGTTACGCTTACCAGTTAAGGCTGAACTCTAGGAAACTTGAAAATGCTGCCTTGCAGTGGGGCTACACTCATACTGCAATGGTTAGTCGCTCATTTAGTCTAGGGGCATGGAATCTACTTACCTGATTCTCAGTGCTGTTAGACTGGTCCCTGCAGGGTCTTCTTTCCGACATTCTAGTGATCTTAGGTCCTGATGTCATCCAAACCAGTGAGCCTCGCATTGGACACGAAGATGCTGAGAACAGTCCATTGCCGAAGCATGGGGGAGTGCCGTCTCTTGGAGGAGCAGAGGATTAGGTAAGTAAAAGTACTTTTACTCTCCCCTACACTAAGCAAACCATTAACCCTTGCAGTTCTGGCACAGCCTCGCTGTAAGGGAGAATTTTCAGATTTCCCTGAGTTTAGCTTTAAAAATTACATTTTTACCATTGCTCCTTACTAATCGCCTCTAACCAATTATGTTAGGCTATTTTTCTGTCGTATCTGCTAAAATAAAATAAACACGGCTAATGTCAATCAGAAAATCGGATGAAAAATACAGCTTTCGTAACGATCGTACGATAATCTGATCGTTAGTACACAGCTTTCAAGAGCCAATCACGACATCTTCTTCATTTTCGATATGAGACTGGCAAGCAAAACAAAAAAAAATTAAGATCATTCGTCCGATATTCTCTCTGTGTGTACGAGGCTTAAAATGTTATTAAAGGCAGATTTTTTTTAAAATTAAAAATAACAAACATTTTACACTTAACAGTTCTGTGCAGTGGTTTTGCACAGAGCAGCCCTGATCCTCCTCTTCTGGGGTCCCCCACTGATGCTTCTGGTCCCCTCCTTCATCCAAGTGCCCCCACAGCAACCTGCTTCAGCTGAGGCTCTGGAGCACATCGCTGGTTTGAGATGGGGCTCAGGTGAATGTTGGGGGGGGGGGGGGGGGGAGTGGCTGCTGCACGTTTTTTTTCCTTCATGCAGAAGGGTAAAAAAAACCTTGAGCCTTTACAACCACTTTAACTTTAAGTTGGAATCCTCATCAGTGATGTTTCCTGCTGTAGGGACCACTGTTCTAGTTATGTAGGTTATCTGTTGCAGTCCCCTACCCTACCCTTGTGAAGAGTCACTCCTCTTCTGGATCCTGAAACTCCCAGCTTGACAGCCAATAAAAAGGGTCCACATCATGCAGGCAGTCATGTGGACACCTGGAGATGGACCCTTCCAGAAGAAGACCAACGAAGAGTGAATGATTGGGACCCAAAAGTCATGTGACCTAATGTTTAGGTAAGTAAAAAGGCTATTTGGATATATATATATATATATATATATATATATATATATATATATATATATATATTGTGAGGGGGCTAGCTCGGCAGCGGGTATGTGTGACCCCCGGGATGGGCTCCCCACCCAAAAACAGGCCCAGCAGACGGAGGTTGTGGTTTTCAAAATCAAAAAAAGGTGCGGTTTATTTTCTATTTACAGTGACAAAAACACAGCAAGGCAAAAAAAACAAACACAAAATAAATCCTGGTCAACTTGACCTCTGACTAAACTTACAGGTTTCCTAACTAACGACTGGGATCAGCCTAGTGCTGTCCTAGTCCCTGGTTTTAAATGTCCAAGCAAAATATAGCCACACAGGCTTTCTCTCACCGCACAGGGGTTCACTCTCCCTAGACAGTCCACACAGGTCTGCTTCCAGGCATGAGCTAACATCTAATGAATCTGGGCTTTCTTATAGAGGCCTAAATGAGCTGACAAGGTTCAGCTGGACTCATCAACTCCCTGTCTGCACGACGCCCAGCCCTCTCCCTAGAGGTATGAGTCATCAATGAGCCCACTAGTCTCAGCTGGGCTTATACAACTCTCCACCTAGCTGTATAAATCGGCGTAAAGCCTGAATCTGGGCGAAATATATCTACCCCCCTGGATGCAACCAGGTGACTTTACCTTCCTGCTGTCACATACCCCCCCCTCTTGTTTTAACCTCGGGGTTGGAACACCAGCAATCAGGCATTCATGTACTCGAGACAAAGCATCCACATTCCCCATTTGAACGCCAGGGCGATGCTTTACTGTGAAGTTGAATTCCTGGAGGGCCAGGAACCACCTATTCACTCTTCTATTTGTTTCCTTGTTTTGAGCCATCCACTTTAACGGAGCGTGATCCGTAACCATGTCAAAGTGCCTACCTAGCAGGTAGTACCGAAGGGAATCTAGAGCCCACTTCACCGCTAAACACTCCTTTTCAACGGTGGCGTAATTTACCTCATGGGACTTCAACTTCCTGCTGAGGTAAATGACTGGGTGCTCTTCCCCGTTCCAGACCTGGGACAATACTGCTCCTAACCCCACATCTGACGCATCACTTTGTACGACAAAGTCTTTAGAGAAGTCGGGTGAGTACAACACTGGCTGGCTACATAAGGCTTGTTTCAAGAATTGGAATGCTGCCTCAGCCTCGGGGGTCCATTTAATCATGACCGACCCTTTCCCCTTCGTCAGGTTGGTTAGGGGCACAGCCTTAGAAGCAAAGTGGGGAATGAATCGCCGATAATACCCAGCGATTCCCAGAAAGGCTCGTACCTGCTTCTTGCTGTTGGGACGTGGCCAACTCTGGATGGCCTCGACTTTGTTGAGTTGGGGTTTTATTACTCCCCTCCCAATGGTGTACCCAAGATATTTGGCCTCCTCCTGCCCAATGGTACACTTCTTGGGGTTAGCCGTAAACCCTGCTTCCCGAACAGAGTCCAGGACTGCTTGCACTTTTGGCAGATGTGAGGCCCAATCTGTGCTATGGACAATTACGTCATCCAGGTAAGCCGCAGCATACTTCCGATGGGGCCTCAGCATCTGGTCCATTTTCCGCTGGAATGTGGCCGGCGCATTCTGTAACCCGAACGGCATTCTTTTATATTGGAACGCCCCGTCTGGGGTTACAAATGCGGTTTTCTCTTTGGCTGACTTGGCCAGGGGGATTTGCCAATACCCTTTTGTGAGGTCAAGAGTCGTCATGTATCGGGCTGTTCCCAGCCGGTCGATCAACTCATCTATACGTGGCATGGGGTAGGTGTCAAATTTTGTAACTTTGTTCAACTGACGAAAATCGTTACAAAATCGCCAGCTCCCATCCGGTTTAGGCACCAACACAATGGGACTAGACCAATCACTTTGGGACTCCTCTATCACCCCTAAGTTCAGCATTTTCTGTACTTCCTCCCGTATTGCCTCCCGTCGGGCCTCTGGGATCCGATAGGGTTTTAACTTCACCCTTTCACCGGGCGGGGTAATAATGTCATGCTCTACCCCAGATGTTTGTCCCGGCAGCTCAGAGAATACCTCCTTGTTGCGAAGCACAAACTCCTTAACCTCCTGTTGTTGGGGTTGTGACAAGGTGGCTGCGATTCCAACCTCAGGAATCACGCAACCAGTTTGAGCTGGTGACCAAGTGTCTGCGACTAGGGACTCTCTATCCCTCCAGGCTTTCAACAGATTAACGTGATAGATCTGTTCGGGCTTTCGCCTTCCTGGTTGTCTGACCTTGTAATTCACTTCGCTCACTTTTTCCATTATCTCGTAGGGGCCTTGCCATTTGGCAAGGAATTTACTTTCAACCGTAGGGACAAGTACCAATATCCTATCCCCCGGGGAAAAGGTACGGGTCTTGGCTCCACGGTTGTACACTCTCTGCTGTGCCAACTGCGCTTGGGCCAAATGTTCCTTCACGATGGGCATTACCTGTGCAATTCGATCTTGCATCAGGGCGACATGCTCAATCACACTCCTGTGGGGAGAACTCTCACTTTCCCAAGTTTCCTTGGCAATATCCAACAGCCCTCTTGGGTGTCTCCCATACAGTAACTCAAAGGGGGAGAATCCCGTAGAGGATTGGGGCACCTCCCTAATAGCAAACATCAAATAAGGAAGTAGACAGTCCCAATCCTTTCCATCCCTATCCACCACTTTCTTCAACATTTGTTTTAGGGTTTTGTTGAATCTTTCAACCAGCCCATCGGTTTGGGGGTGATACACAGATGTACGTAATTGCGTCACTTTGAACAATTTACACAGCTCCTTCATAACCCGGGACATAAAGGGTGTACCTTGGTCCGTAAGCAGTTCTTTACAAATACCCACCCGGCTAAAAACAAGAGATAGCTCTTTGGCTATGGTTTTGGCCGAGGTATTTCTGAGAGGGATCGCTTCTGGATAACGGGTGGCATAGTCCATTATAACCAATATGTACTGGTGCCCCCTAGCGGACTTGATTATAGGACCTACCAAATCCATTGCGATTCTCTCAAACGGGACCTCAATGATGGGTAGAGGGACCAGCGGGCTACGGAAGTGTGGCATCGGGGCCGACCTCTGACACACAGGGCAGGAGGAACAATAATTTTCTATGTCCTTCATCACCCCAGGCCAATAGAATCTCTGTAATACCCTCTCTCGGGTTTTCTCTGTCCCCAGATGACCTCCAAGAATGTGCCCATGGGCCAACTCCAACACCAACTTCCTGTAAGGTTTGGGCACCACCAGCTGCTCAACGGTTTCTTCTGCCCTTTTTGCCACCCGATACAGTAGGTCCTTCTCTACGCTGAAGTATGGGTAAGTGCAGGTATTATCTGGGTTCACTAACTCGCCATCTATTTTCACTACGTTTTCCCGTGCCTTTATTAGGGCGGGGTCTTTCAACTGTTCTGTGGCAAAGTTTTCCCTGTGAACCTCAAGATCAGAAAACTCCACAGACGGTAGGTTTTCGTCTGAGGAGGTGGGCTCCTCTCCAGTTTCTTGAGTCTCCCCTGCCAATACTGACAAGGGAAATTCGGGAGAGTCCTCACCACTCTCAGAGGAGTTCTGGCTATCATATTCCTGGTACATAGGGGCACCAGTGGGGGGCTCATGATCATCCCACAGTTCCCAGAACTTCGGAAAATCCCTTCCCACAATGGCGTCATGCGGTAACTGAGACACTAAGCCCACTGGATGAGAAAGGGTACCTTTGGGGGTCTCGAAACACACTGTAGTCACTGGATACTCTCGGGTGTCCCCATGCACACAAATAACGGCTACCTTGCTATTCCCAGAGACCTCTGTTTTAACTAACTCAGCCTTTATCAGGGTCACAAGGCTACCTGAATCCAGCAATACCACAACATTTCTACCATTAATACACATTTTGCATAAATGTTTCTCAGTTCCCCGAATGGCAGTGCATGCGACTGTCGCACACAGCGACTGACGTCTGCCCGTCAGAAAGTCACACTGCATGGGTTCCTCCAAAACCGGGCAATTTGCTGCAATATGTCCCGCTTGCCGGCAGCGGTAGCAAATGATCCTTCTTGCCGCCTCTTGAGCCGCTGATTTCCCAGGCTGTTCTCGCCAAACTTGGGGTAGAGCTCCCACCCTCTCACTCTCTCCACCCTTACCCCTTGGAATCCTCTTATCCGCCCCTGGGGATGGTCTGGTCTTAGGGTGGAAAGTCCGAGTGTCTCTGGAAGAGGCCGTCAGGTTCTCTGTAGCCAAGTATTTCTCCACACGATCCACAAGACCATCGGCCGTCTCTGGGTCTCCATGGCTTACCCACTTTTGGATGGCAGTAGGAAGAGCTCTCAAAAACCGATCCATTACAACACGTTCCACAATCTTTGGTGCGGACAAAGTCTCTGGCTGTAGCCACTTTCTGCTCAGGTGAATGAGATCATACATTTGAGACCTGGGGGGTTTTCCAAGCTGGAAAGTCCAGTTATGCACACGCTGAGCCCGGACAGCCAGGGTGACACCCAGCCTTGCCAATATTTCAGCTTTTAGCATCACATAGTCTTTTGCTTGGTCAGGCTCTAGGTCATAGTAAGCTTTCTGCGATTCACCCGTTAACAGAGGAGCCACCAGTCCAGCCCACTGCTCCTCAGGCCACTTTTCTCTTTCAGCGGTCCTTTCAAATGTGGTCAAAAATACCTCTGGATCATCCTCTCCAGTCATTTTTGTCAATAAACGACTCACCCCAAAGGACGCGGTATTAGTGGGACGGCTTTCCTCACCGGTCTGCGGACGTTGCTGCATTACTGCTTCCATCTGTTGTTGTAGTCTCTGCTCTTGCTTCTGCAACAGGTCTATGAAGCGGGCCTCAGATTGCTGTTGGGCTTGTTGCTGAGCCTCCAGACTCTGTTGTAAAGTTGCAAGGCTCTGTTGATGAGCTTGCTGCTGGGCTGCAAGGCTCCTTTGCAAACCTGCATTTGTCTGCTGTTGATTGGCATTTGCTAGAGCCAGCTGTTTCAGTATCTCCTCCATGCTGGCTTAAAAAAAAACTGCCACTGGTTCTCCACCAACTGTGAGGGGGCTAGCTCGGCAGCGGGTATGTGTGACCCCCGGGATGGGCTCCCCACCCAAAAACAGGCCCAGCAGACGGAGGTTGTGGTTTTCAAAATCAAAAAAAGGTGCGGTTTATTTTCTATTTACAGTGACAAAAACACAGCAAGGCAAAAAAAACAAACACAAAATAAATCCTGGTCAACTTGACCTCTGACTAAACTTACAGGTTTCCTAACTAACGACTGGGATCAGCCTAGTGCTGTCCTAGTCCCTGGTTTTAAATGTCCAAGCAAAATATAGCCACACAGGCTTTCTCTCACCGCACAGGGGTTCACTCTCCCTAGACAGTCCACACAGGTCTGCTTCCAGGCATGAGCTAACATCTAATGAATCTGGGCTTTCTTATAGAGGCCTAAATGAGCTGACAAGGTTCAGCTGGACTCATCAACTCCCTGTCTGCACGACGCCCAGCCCTCTCCCTAGAGGTATGAGTCATCAATGAGCCCACTAGTCTCAGCTGGGCTTATACAACTCTCCACCTAGCTGTATAAATCGGCGTAAAGCCTGAATCTGGGCGAAATATATCTACCCCCCTGGATGCAACCAGGTGACTTTACCTTCCTGCTGTCACAATATATATATATATACATACATTTTTTTTTAAATATCAGTTATAGGGTTGTGGGAAGGAGGGATTGGAGTTGGGCTTTAAATAAAGGGTAAAATACGATTTTATTTATTGCTGTAGATGCAGCCTGGAATAAATCATAAGGATTCAATTGGGCATTAAAACATATTTATTGTGTCCAGAAAAATCAAGGTCTCTGCCCAGTTGCGTAGCTTGCACCTTCTGTTCGACAGCTTGCCATAGCAGACTCCTAAAAAACAAACATACACACCCTTTCCCATCCCACAATCCCTTGGTACCTTAGTTACCTATTCTTATAAAGGGCTGTTATTAAAGGGGTTGTAAATGTTTGTTTTTTATTTTCTAAATAGGTTCCTTTTAAGCTAGTGCATTGTTGGTTCACTTACCTTTTCCTTCGATTTCCCTTCTAAATGTTTTTTTTTCTTTGTCTGAATTTCTCACTTCCTGTTTCTCCTCAGTAAGCTTGCCCCCATCCATCCGAGCCGTTCTGGCTGGGGGTTAGTCAGCGTGCTCGCCCCCTCCCTTGGGAATACATCCCTGTGGGGAGACACCGGGGAGACGCTTTGAACACAGTCTCCCCGCAGGGATGTAGTCCCAAGGGAGGGGGCGAGCACGCTGACTAACCCCCAGCCAGAACGGCTCGGATGATGGGGGCAAGCTTACTGAGGAGAAACAGGAAGAGAGAAATTCAGACAAAGAAAAAAAACATTTAGAAGGGAAATAAATCGAAGGAAAAGGTAAGTGAACCAACAATGCCCTAGCTTAAAGGAACCTATTTAGAAAATAAAAAACAAACCTTTACAAACCCTTTAACCATATGCAAATACTTTCCAAAAAATCTGTATACACATAGGATTCTTGGGGAGCTACTGCAGTGGCTAGGAAGTCTGGAGGGAATTAATGGTACTGAAATGTGTGGAGATACAGTGGTGGAATTATTTTGATAATTTCCTGTGCATTATAAAAAGTAGTATCTCGAAGGCATTATTTTTATTGAATATTCATACTCTACCTCGGGATTCTAATAAATAGCTTCTAGTAAACATTTGGGGGGAAAACTAATCAAATTAAGAGCTATAGCAGATTGCTAATGGCTTAGACCCCATTCACACTATACAACTTTTGTTGTCTAATTTTCTTCAGATTTACCAAAACCATGTAGTGTAAGGGCCTGCCTAATTGCATGCAAATTGAAACTCTTAAGGTTTGACCTCATATTATATGGTTTTGGTAAATCTGAAGGAAAAAAATCTACAGAAAATTGTATAGTGTGTATCCAGCTTTACACACATAAAAAGTTTCTGTGCGTGGAAAGAGGCACACCTTCCACTTCCCATGTGTTCATGCCATGGCCTGCTAATGTCACTTAGCCCTGGTTCACACTGCTGCATTTTGACATGCGATTTGGCATGTCAAATCGGCGGCATTTGCCGGCAATGACACTGTTCTAATCGGTGCGATGCCGCATCTGCGACGCTGCACCGATTTCAAAAAGTAGTTTCTGTACTACTTTTTGCGATTTTGGCCTGCAATTTACATTGACATTCAGCTGAACTCACACGGCTTCATTCCCGCAGCCCAGTGTGAACCTGGGCTTAAGGCGTCAAGCATTACAAGTGTGACTTTGCAAAGTGCTCTGTGCTTCTTTGGTGTATTAACACCTGCCCCACTCATCACCAGTGCATGGTAGACAACAGTAGAGGGGATAAATATTTTCTGTCACTCATCGGTTCCTCAGCACCTTCTCTACCAATTCAGCAACTAGTGTAGCCACTCTGATTTATTGTGAATACCAGCTGGTATGTATGGATTGATGAAAATTGAAGAAAGCTTGTATGTAAATTATATTTTTAGAGTGGTATTAAAAAAAAATCTTCCATGCCCCCTGCAATGTAACAGCATTATGTGCTAGTATGCCTTGTATACTAGCACATTTCGAAAAACTTACCTGTAAAACAAAGCCCTCCAGTGGCATACTGTCACTATCAGAGCTTCTATCTTCACCCGGTCTTACTAACGGCTTTGTGGGCTCCAGCCGTTTCAATGGCTGAGCCGTGATGACGTCACTCCTGCATATGCGCACATGAGTCATGGCTGTGGCTCGGCTACCATTCCATGGCATCCGTTGAGAGCACAGTGCCTTGTGATAGGGATGTCACTGTCTGCTTTTGGAATATTTCCTAAACGGTGCACGTTTAGGAGATAGTTACACATAGTCAGGTTGAAAAAAAGACACCAAGTTCAACCAATAAAAAAAAAAAAAATCATACAATCTCATGTACACAATCTAGGTGGTCCTAGCAACCAATCACCAGTAAAAAATTAACTCCAGAAGCTCCCGCTGTCTTATTAGCACTGCTGTGTATCTCCCGTGTTCTCATTCAGCTGCCTGCTCCCTGCTCTGCTCTGTCTCCCTCTCTGCAGGGGCAAGGTAGGAAAGGGCAGAGCTGTATTGATTGTTGATTATTATCATACATTGGGATAGGGATTGGGGCACTGCTATAAAGTGAAAACTATCTTAATGTGCAGCAAGGCAGTTTTTACTTTATAGTGCCAGCATCAGTGGCCGGGTGTCCATAAGGAAAGGGTCCGAAGACATGCTGGAGCTGCATGAGAGCAATAGAGAGGGTGAGTATAAGTTGAACAAACTAATCACTGCAGGGAGGGGAAGAGACTCTACAGTGATGCCACAGCTTCGAGGGAGTGAACCTGCATGCTCCCTCAGGGTGAACTGGCTTTGTATTAGTGAAGCACCTTTTAAAGTGAGGTAAACCCGTACTGTTATTATTACTCATAGGATTATTATTATCTTCCTTTGTTAGCAGGTGAATGCGGCCCTCCATGCATTCACATACATTGAATCAGGCCCTTAAGTGGGAAAAGGTTGCTGATCCCTTCCTTAGACCATTCAGAATAAGAATCATTGAGCACTACTCTCTGAATTCTGTCTTTTAGCCAGTTTTCTCTCCATTTATAAACTGATCTTTCCAAGCCAAGAGATAGTCATTTTACCTACAGGTAAGCGTTATTATAAGCTTACCTGTAGGTAAAAGTTGCAAAGCGGACTTTACTACCACTATAAAAAGGCGTTTAAAGCGGTGTTCCAGGCTTTTCTTAGTTTATTAAAAGTCAGCAGCTACAAAAAGTATAGCTGATGACTTTTATTAAACACTCGCCTGTCCCACGGTCCAGCAATGCGGCCGCCCAAAGCTTCCGCTCTCTCCCCCTCCGCTCTCTCCCCCTCCGCTCTCTCCCCCTCCGCTCTCTCCCCCTCCGCTCTCTCCCCCTCCGCTCTCTCCCCCTCCGCTCTCTCCCCCTCCGCTCTCTCCCCCTCTGCTCTCTCCCCCTCTGCTCTCTCCCCCTCTGCTCTCTCCCCCTCCGCTCTCTCCCCCTCCTCTCCACAGCGACGTCATTGGAACTGTGGGCACCCGGCCGTGACAGCTTGTGGCTTCATGGCCGGGCGCGCACTGCGCATGCGCGAGTCACGCTGCACTCTCTGAGTGGACAGGACTGGAAAAATAAAGCTGCGCAACACTTGAATATATTCCACCACTAAATGATACAAAATGGTGTACACAGGGCTCAGTCTCTATTGTAAATGTTGACAACTATTTTTTGAAGTCCCGACTGTTGCCAGACATTTGAACAAATAACAAAAAGAGCAAAGTCCTGTATAATAAAATAAAATATAAAGCTGGAAAATCCTGAAAACAAAGATGACCATGTAGTGCAGATACGAATCTTCTCATTCAACAATTGTTGACTTCAAACACAGAACACCCTATGAAAAGTGCCGAATGCTTGATAGAGATGCCGCTTACCAGAACAAATGATCCCTTCAGGGATCAATATAAACAGATGGCTATTCCCCTTCCAGGGTCTCTATATCTCTATCAGCTTTCCTCCAGGATTCCACGCCAATCCTCTCCATATGCCACGAATGTTATGGTGCAAAAGGAAAGAAAGCCACCATAACGTAAATCCGGTATAACAATGTTTATTAATAAAAGAAACGCACTTACAGTCAGTCGCAAATATAAGGCGTGTGGTATAAGATAGCCAGCCGGCTAAGACAGCCCGTTCACTCCGGGACTCGTTTGTATGTCGTGACGTCAGCACGTCGCTCCTCCCTACATCGTTTCGTCACAGATGCCGTCGTCCAAGGGCACTTGTGACATGTCCCAGAGTATTGCCTAGAGGGAGGGGCCACCTACAGGGAGAGGAGGAGTCTCCTTGGCGGCCAGAAGGTGGAGGCAGGAAGTCCCACTCAAAACAAGGTACCCTCTCCCCTCCCCCAAAAAAATTACATGCCAATTGTGGCATGTCAGGGGGCGAGGAGTACTTAAAGCAGAAGTTCCACATTTGGGACTATAGAACTATAAGTAGGCATCAAGAGGTAACAGCACATACCTACTTTCATCTAGTACAGTGACAGCCAACTTGGTGTCAGTGGCAGCAATAGTAACCCCCAGCATTAGTTACAGTGGATGTAATGATAATTATATCCAGCACTGGTGTCTTTGGAAGTAATAATCGCTATCAGCACTGGTGTCTTTGGACACCGTAATAGCCACCATCATTGGTATCATTGGACACAAGAATAGCCCCAAGCATTGGTGTCTTTGGATGCAATAATAACCCCCAACATAGATGTCAGTGGCAGCATTAGAAACCCACATAATTGGATGTCACTGGACACAGTACTGGACACACAACCCCATTCCCTACATGTGTAATCACTGGCAGTGCTGTTAACCCTCCCCCTCCTGCACTGGTGCTCAGTTGCAGTGCTATTTATCACTCCCCACTCATTGGTGTTTAGTGACAGTGCTTTTTAACCACCCCCCCCTCTACATTGATGGTCAGTGGCAGTAAAATATAACCCCCCCCCCCCAAACATTAGTGGTCAGTTACTTGGTCACACCCTCCCACGCTGCTCTCTCTCCTTCTCCAAGCCTGGAACATTACTTGTAGTATCAGAGAGAGAACACTCCGCCTGACAGTATAATCTATTTCAGTGGTGAAACACAAAGAACATTTCAGCACCTGAATCCTGCTGCCCCAACCTGAACCCCTGTGCCCAACATGAGGGCCATGCGAACCATGCCCAGCACACGGTGGCCCGCATTACTACAATAATAAATGTACTATCCCACGCTACCTTACCACCAACATGTATAATACATACTCAAGACATGCACCTATTGGGTGGCTGCAAACCTCATAATTGTGTTCCCAAAATGCCTACTAATAAACAATAACAAATAATTTCTGTTGTGCCAACCCCCCTACTTTTACCAAAAATAATCAACATCTAGTACATAAATGTGAATCATAACTTCCATACAGTTGTCAGAATAAACACAAATCTCTTCATGTGTTCCTTTATATGTGTTCCTTATATAGTGTTATATAAAAATTTGGAATATAATAAACAAACAAAAATTCCTTTTAATTGTCCACTATTCATGCAGTTGGGAACTGTGATTTTGCGGACACTTCCACGCTACCTGTGCCTACTATGACACTATGTATATGGTGGGTGCTGCTCACATACCTATGCCCACCCACACTTACGCTGGCTTAATTAAAGTAGTGATTATGTGGTGCTCCCCCTAAATTTAGCTGCGTGATTGAAAATTGGTGCGATGCTACTCTTAAAGTAAACTTGTATATCCCATAAAACTATGCAATACAAAAAGTGTAAATAACAACATTTCACACAAATGTGAGAATCAAAAATTAACATAACCAAATCATCCATGATGTGGGAAAAAAGGAAAGTCTGTAGGGATAGTAATATAAGTCCCAAAGTAAGTCCCAAAGTCGAGAATCCGCTTAAGAGACTCCTCCTTTGCTGTGTATTCAAACGTTGTGGTATCCAATCACCATCATGCATTTGTGATCCCACCACCTTCACCACAATGTGTGGACCTAAGAACATACGGTATTAGGTCAGATATGCTTAGTCCCCCTTGGGGTATAGATAGGCTGCTGTCTCTTTCCACTGATCTCAGAATTGTAGCACCTTGCTTGGTTGTGGTATATGCTTGGTGCCGCTTTAAGAGGCCTTCTGTCTCTAATCCACTGCTTTCAAATGCTGAAACAAACTCAAAAAGGGTCCCCATTGTGTAGTACGTTATAAAATGGCAGTTTTAATAAAAGTGATGCACTTACATAAAAAAACCAAACTAAAATATGCCTTTAAAATGAATGGGGAGCCGCAATCTGACTCTCGGCTGCTATCGGCGTCACTCGGCTTCTCTCACGTGTTACCTTACCATCAACGTTACTTCATCAAGTTCTGACCAGGTTGCCCGCCTTTCTACCCCCTCTCCATTAGCTCATTCCCAGGGTTGCAGTAGGTCATCTTGGCTCCATGTGAGAATGCAGAGGTGATCTGTGCTGGATAAACTGCTTTTGAAGGAACTTTAATAGAAGATGATCAGAGGGCTCCTGTAGCTGTTCAGGTGGAGCTTTTTAAACAATATATAGAATGTCCTGGAACACACATGTTGACCACCATCCGAAGTGACTATAAACAGAATTGGCACCACTGATATCAGCAGGTGCCTCAGATTGGAACTGACCAAGAAGTGTGGCCTGATGAAAGAACACCATGGACCGATTAGAGTGCTTGTATGCAGGGTGGTGTTATTGAATCAAAATCTGTGCTTTTTTGTATTTGATTTAACACATTTTTTTTTATTCATGTTTGGCCTGGGAGAAGTTCTGGATAGTTCAGAAGAATTTATTAAAGAAAAACACATTTCAAATCAGGAGGTCCTGTTGTCTACAAAGGTGGATTTCTCAAGACATTTAGAAGAGTGTAAGAAGAAAAATTGATTTTATGTTAGAAGTTGCAGAGTCGAATCCAGTCAATTTTCACTTGTTCTGAATAAACCAATTTCCAGGTGATGCAAGGGAGATTAAAACACTTTCCTTTTAGCGTGTTTATTTTTTAAACCACTGGCTGTTGAACGTCATCCAAGCATCTTAAGCCTGGTACACCATGCAATTGTCAGTTAAAGTAACGCAGTGCCATATCGCAAAAAAATGGCCTGGTCAGTAAGGGGGTAAAACATTCCGAGGCTGAAGTGGTTAAAAGGGGAATTTAAACATTTCAGTTTACTGCCCTGCCTCTCACGTTAGCACCCAGTGTATTCAAAACATAGCAGGCTGAAGCGATTGCATTGTTGAGAGATCAGTTCATGAAATCCCAAATCTAGATTGTTTCCTGGTTTACACAAATTTACCTCAACTGTGTAATTTGTGTACAGTTGTGTTGGATATTCATATGCAAAAAGTAATTCCGAACTCCTACTTGTCATGTTTTCCAAGGTTGTATAATCAACATGTGTGCTTTCCCCTCTTAGAGGCAAACCTCAGAATTTACAGTTACCTACATTCAGCCAAGTAAACAGTTTCTCTAAGATTAACATTGTCTCTTCTAATAACAGCTTTACTGACAGTTCTTTTGATGTGGCCAGAATTCCATCTTCGTCCTTACCACCGGATTTCCAGATCATATACTTTTCATTATACATAGATCTTTAATTTTTCTTAAAGATCTTTAATGTGGGAATACAATGAAAAGCCTTAAGAATTAGTTTGGGTACCAGCCTTGGGCTTGATAAAAAGCAAGTAAAGCACTAGATTTCAAGAATTAGTGCAATTATATGGTCATTTCTGATTTATTACTGGTAAATGGTAAGCAATCGAAGGCACTTGCTATGCCACAGAGGTTTTCTTGGAAATGTAAACATTATTGGAAAATCTTGCAGGCAGGACTTATCCTTTACTCTTCTGTGAAGGAGATGGAAGTAGGTCGGTGTGTGTTATGAGAGGACACAAATTCCATAGTTCCAGTTGACGATCCTGCAGATCTCCTGCTAAAGCTTCGCCACTGGATCTCTGCACATCACACTTGTGCCATGACCCCCTTCTCGACTGAAAATTATTTTCCCCCAACACAGATGACGAGGGGGAATAAAGAAAGTGGTGGGACCTCAGACTATGGGCCACAAGATGATGACGCAACACTTAATGGTGGTAAACCCTAGTGAGACAGAACTAAGGAGACAGGCAAAGTGTTACGGAAACAGATCATCTTTTTGCAAGTGGAACTGGCTTTTCGTGCTGCACAATGGGAGGAGTGTGCCACTGAGCCAGTACAACACTTAGATAAAATTAGTACTTCTGTCAGCCCTCCCACAGCTCATACAACTCTTGCAGAGTAGGATGACAAAGACCCAGAACCCACACTGCAAGAGGTTCATAAAGCAGTTCAATTATGCAACATTTTTAACGAGGGAAGACCTTTTTATTTTCTGCCATGACCTTCAAAAGGTCATGATGATATTATTCACACTATGCAGACTGATGTTAAATCCTCTCCCCTCAAAACAGAAGAAAGTGTCATAAAATCATTGGAACTTGAAAATAGGCCAAAGAAAAGTGAGGGATCCAAGCAACCAAAATTGTCAGCAGCAGGGGACAATTATAAGGGGTTATAAGGCTCTTAAAAAAGTGGGGCACATATCTCCATGGAGTGGTATCGCCTATCTGTGCTAAGCAATATGCAAGATCAGAAAGAAAACGCTAAGCATCATCCTAAAAGCCTCTAGCCAAAAGGGCATCGTTTGCCAACTTAGGTAGCCTTTAAAGGGAAGGCGTATGCCTTATACTTAAGAGTTATTGTACTTGCCAGATATTCCAACCACAAGGACAGTGCTTCATTGGACAGCTTGGCTTTTGAATGGTAAAGGTTTATTTGTCCAAGTAGTATCTACTTGCTAAAAAATTACCAGCTCTATCCATTCTGAAGCATGAACAGTCTGTTGTTCATGTTTGTACTTTTTAACAAATTCAGTAGATACAGTTTTAGAATTCTTGAAGATGGACTTGACAAAGGCCTAACGTGTTACTAAACCCAGTAGTATGAAAATAGTTCCACTACAGCCTGTATACACTCCCACATGTGACCTGGCTAGCTCTGAGAACAAGTAAATGTTTTTTCCAGCATAAAAAACACAACTGAGCATGTGCAGGTTGGCTACCCTGCCTGTGTTAGCTGGCCTTCCCCAGATAGACAGTGCAGGAGGGGGAGGATCTATGCATACAGGATAAACAGCCTTTTTACACAATGCAGAGAATTAACCCCTTACGTTCCACAGTGAGTATAACAAGCATGCTATGCTGCATATACGGACTGATTTTACTGTTGTTGGTTTAGTAACACTTTAATGCATTCTGTTCATTAAGGTTAAAAACCTTTTAATAGCAGTAAATTCAGCGCTCCCCTGTCTGCAGTAGCTCTTCTCCCCTCTTTCTGGTCTCGCAGGCTTTGCTGATGGCATCGGAAGCCATTGGCTTCTGTTGCTGTCAATCAAAACCTGTGAGTGGGGGGTGGGGCCGAGCTGAGTTGTGTGTCTATAAGCGCACACAGCCCTACTCGGGATTGAGCCCATACGAGTGCCCCCATAGCATGTGTCTTGCTATAGGGGCACTTGAAAAAAGAGAAGGACCGGAGAGTGCCGACTAGGAACCCCCAAAGAAGAGGTTCAAGGCCACTCTGCGCAAAATTATTGCACAGAGCAGGTAAGTATAGCATGTTTTTCATTTTAGGAAAATAAAAAAAATTAGGTTTAGAATCACTTTAATGCCCAGAATTTGGTTGCTTAGATCAGTGGTCTCCAAACTGCGGACAAGGGGCTGGATGGTGCCCCTTGGGGTGCTATTTTATTCACTAACAACAATGAAGGGCACACTTCCTACCAGTGACATCAATGATGGAGTACAGTTCCTCCCAAGGACACCAACAATGGGGCCAAAAACACCAATTATGGGGCACAATTCCTCCCAATCACACCAACAATGGGACCCAATGACACCAATGGCGGGGCACAATTCCTCCCACTGACAGCAATAATGGGGGATTGTTTATTCCCACTGATGCTGGGACATTTTGTACTCCAAATGGCCACAGTCCAGCCCCCCTAAAGTCTGGAGGACAGTAAATTTGCTCTTTGTTTAGAAAGTTTGGAGACCCCTGACTTAGATGGTGGACACTATCTTTTTGGATAATTAGAGAAGTCTTCTTGGAAGAAACTGAACTTTGTTCTGGTCTTATTTGAAGGAAACAATATAGGCATTAAAAAGGTTGTAGACCCCTGTAACGGCACCCCGTCAGTTGAGATTCATTAACATTACACAAGCAGACAGGTGACACATCAGCATCTCATCTAATTAACTTGTTGAGTTCAGAATCAAACAACCAGTACATTTTGTGGATTTTTTTTATTTTTTTTTTATTTTTTTCCGAAAGGAATAAGTATTTATCTTAATTACAATCCATTTCAACATCAGAATCAATACCATTCCCTTCCTGTGATCCTCCTCCCCCCTGCCCCCATTATCCCCGCCCCCCAATCCCCTGACCTCTCTTAATTACCCTATCTACTTCTTACTTCACCTTCTTAGGTTACATTAAATTTGTTCGCCCATTATTTCTGCATATCCCAGAGTGTTTTTAAATTCCATCCACTCCTTCCACTTTTCTTCGAATACTTCCATTGAATTCAAGTCCCCGAATCTTAAATATTCTAAATTAAAAATTTCCTCTACTCTGTTACACCAACCCTTCAGGTTAGGACTGTTCTGTTCTTGCCAGTATTTAGGAATTTGGCTCTTAGCTGCATCCAATAAATGTGGGATCAAACTTTTACGGTATAATTTATTCGTCATCTGAATTCCGTGCAGTAAACAACCCCACGGATCATCTGCTATTTCTGTTTTAGTGATGTCTCTAATAGTTCTTCTGATCTCTATCCAGTATTTTTTAATTTTTGGACAGGTCCACCAAATGTGGGCCATTGTCCCTAATTCCTGGCATCCTCGCCAGCAAAGCTGTGATTTTTCCGTTGTGAATCTATGTACTCTGTCTGGCGTCATATACCATCTACTAAGACATTTGTAGTTAGTTTCCACTATCTTACAATTCACAGATGTTGAGTGCACCCTATTAATTATTTGTTTAATCTCGTACTCACTCTTTTGTGTTCCTAGTTCCTCTTCCCATTTCTTAATGCAAGTCGGTTTCTCTGAGTTTCTTTGTGTATTATTTAAAACCCTATAGATTTTAGAGATAACACCTTTCGTCTTCTTATCCTCACAGATTTTCTCCAAAGGCCTTAGATTGTTTTTAGCTCTAATAGGTTTAGGGAGGCTATCAAAAAAATGTCTTAACTGAGTATACCTCCACTCGTCAATCAGTCTCCACTCCTTAATCTTCTTTAGTTCTTGATATGTAATTAAGTTATTTTGGACCATTACATCTTTTAATTGTACGTTTTCTTTTAAGATCCATTTTCCCGAAAATTCCTCCCTACCTGGTGTAAAATAACTGGTGTCTTTTAATGGTATAAGTGGCGAGTTATACCGCCAGTTTTCTTTTTTGTGCAATCGGTCCCAAATTTTTAGTGCGTTTCTGGTAATCTCATGTGTGTTTGTGCTCAGATCTCGATATTGTGGCGGTATCCATATTATACTCCCTAATGTTACATTGCTAGTTCTACATTCCATTTTCACCCATCTCTTTTCCGTACTGTCTTTAGCCCAATCCATAATCCGTGCTATTACTATCGCACTGTAATAATTTTTGATATTGGGTGCCCCTAGTCCTCCCTGGCCCTTCTCTTTGGTGAGTGTCAACCACTTAATATGTGGTTTTTTCCCTCGCCATGTGAATACCGAAAGCAGTGATTCTAATTTATCTAAAAAAAAACGAGAAAGTGGGATCGGAAGCATCTGCATCTTATACACTATTTTTGGAAGGATTATCATCTTTAAAATTCCTATTCTCCCTATCTAGGAAAGTTGACCCCGTGAGATTTTATTTAGTTCTGCCCTTATTTCATTCATTAGTGGGATATAATTTTCTCTGTAAATTGTCTCAATATCAACAGCTAATTTTACTCCAAGGTATGAGATTGAGCTGTTTCCCCATTTGAATGAGTAGTCTTTTTGATACTCATTCATATCTATTTTCTTAATATTAATGCTCAATGTTTCGGATTTGGTACGATTTATTTTATAATTGGACATCTCCCCAAACTCATTTAGTGTTTTTAGAATCTTAGGTAAGGTTACTTTGGGGTGAGTGATGAACAGCAGAACATCATCTACATTTTGTGGATTAATATTACTATCCCAATTTAAAGCAATCCAAGACATTCTTAATGTCCATTATTTCCTGCCTCACCCTGTGCCCAAAGTGACCCCTGTCACACATCTCCCCTTTCGGCAGGAGACTAACACAGGAGGAGACCCCAGACGGGTTGACTCCGAGGTTAGTACATAGGTTGTCCAGGCATTAGAGGAATGCAACTATCAGCATTGCCATTTTGCTTACCGGGTCAGTAGCTGATGGTGCAGTTGTAAGGTTGCGGGACGAATAATGGAATTCAGTTCTGGAACAGTCACTTGCTTTGCTCTCTCAATGGCTCCCAAAACTTGTTGCTGGTGCTCTTGGGAAAGGTAAGGCAAAACCTGGGTGCAAATCCCATTTAACCTTTTGACCATTTCAGCCTGTTTGTGCATTTCAATGTTCAAGCCATGGGACATCTCATAATACATGACGTAGTGTCGTTGCATCTCTGACTTCTCACTGGCCAACTTGTCACATTCCAATTTTAGACTGTGATATTGTGCCTGATCTAAGGTACATGTCGGGGAAGATAATCTTACCCCGTTCTCAGCTGCAATCAGGCCGGTTCCAGCAGCATGGGTCTGGGCACAGGTAGTCACTGGGTTGGCTTCAGCGGGGCCCATCGGGGCGTAAGCAGAAACGAGGGGGGCCAAATCATTTCCCAGTAGTACATCCGCTGGCAAATCCTTCATCACCCCCACATTCACGTGTCCCGAACCAACCCCCCAATCCAGGTGAACCCGGGCAACGGGTAGCCAGGAGATGGTACCTCCCGCTACTCTTACGGCTACAGTGTCACCGGTGTGTTGGCTCTCTGGGATGAGGTTCTTCTGTAGTAGGGTCATGGTAGCGCCACTATCACGTAAGCCATTGGCTACCGTTCCATTAACCCAGACAGTCTGCCTGTGTTGTTGCCGGTTGTCCCGGTTAGCTGCTTGTATTGGATCAGCCTCATGCAGGACGCCCCAATGTTCTTCCTCCTCAACGCAGTGGGCCGCAGGCATGGGTGTGCGGGGGCTCCCCCTTGCTGGCTGTCTCCAAGACTGGGACTGGATGGCTGAATTCAACAGACAGTCTGGCTTTTTGTGCCCTAGCTGTTTACATCCGAAATACCTGACGGGTTGTGCGTAGTCCTGGGAGTTGAACCTGGGCGGCTGAGAAAAAGTGGTCACTGGGGTTGGTGCTGAAGTTGGGTTAGCGGCTGATTAACTGGGCCGAGATGGTGGATAGCGCTCGCTTCCGCCTGACCTTCGAGAGTCCAGATATTCATCGACCAAAGTAGCCGCTTGCTGTACAGTCCGTGGTTGCTTATCTCGCACCCAATCCCGTAGTACCGGGGGGTGTGGTTAAAGAACTGTTCTAAGAGTACTAGCTGAGTGATGTCCTCTATGGTATGAGCGTGGCTTCCCTGGAACCAGCCCTTAAGGTTTCGCTGCAGAAGATGTGCCCACTCCACGTATGTTATGTGGGTTTGTTTCCGGGATTCTCGAAACTTAATCCGGCTGGCTTTGGGTGTAATGGCAAATCGGGCTAGCAGAGCTTCTTTTACCCGGTCATAGTCTTTAGCGTCCTCATCCTCCAGGGCCCGATACGCATCCGCCGCTCTGCCCGTTAAATTACTTGCCAGTAAGGCGACCCAATTTTGGGGCAGTACTTCATGTATCTGGCATAGTCTCTCAAAGTCCTGCAGGAACGCTTCAATTTCCTCCTCTCCTTCCTTAAATAGTTTGAACGCCCGAAAGGACAACTTACGGAAAGGCGCTGCATCTTTAGGTGTTGTCTCCGATTGCCGCCATTCTCTGCTCATGTTGCCGCTCTAGTTCTCTCTCTTGTCGCTCTCGTTCTCTCTCTTGTCGCTCTCGTTCTCTCTCTTGTCGCTCATCCTGCAGCTGGATGTCTTTAATGGCTTCCTGTATGGCGGTCTCTGATGGGTTAGCATCATATAATGCCAACCGCTGTCGAACTCGTTGCTGAAACAAGTCTTCAACTGACCGGGGTCCTGCATCACCATCCCTCTGATCCATCTCGGCTAGCTCCCTGATCAAGGTGGCCTTGTTCTTTGTCCCACCGGTCCCTCCACGGCTCTCAAGTAAGTCTTTCAGCGTGGCTTTCCTGCAGGCTGCATAGCTGGTCATTCACTGTGGTGGTTTGGAGTGTCCCAGTAACTGGAGGGAAAATCCCACCGCTGCCAACCAATGTAACGGCACCCCAAGTATGAAAGGGGTTAACGCCGTTTAGGATATTCCCTCTCTGGACACACATCCACTGCCGATCCGCCACAGTCAGGCGACCGCTTCCCATAGGATTAATCCTTCCAAACATACGAGACAAACGCTCTTGTATATTTCCAAACTAGACTCACAATTTTTTAATGAGAGCAGGCTCTTTTTATACTCCCAAATAATACTGCATTAATCTAAATGAACAATGGTCCAACTCCACCCACAACATCACACAATGGTTACATAACGAGCTCCCAATACACATATTCTGACATCTCTTAGCTAATCCCTTTACATCTTAAATGACTATGCATGACCTTTATATTCACCAGACTGTCTGTCTGCTTTACAATACACACAAGTACAGAGTTAATTATCACTATTCACAACGAAAGGATCTGTAACATAGTTAAGATTCATTAACATTACACAAGCAGACAGGTGACACATCAGCATCTCTTAATTTACTTGTTGAGTTCAGAATCAAACAACCAGTACATTTTGTACATTAATATTACTATCCCAATTTAAAGCAATCCAAGACATTCTTAATGTCCATTATTTTCTGGCTCACCCTGTGCCCAAAGTGACCCCTGTCACAACCCCAATAAAAAATAAAAAAAAACTGTAAGACAAAAGGCATAATAAGCTAGTATGCATCACATTATGAAATAAATAAATATATATATATATATATATATATATATTATGAAATACTTATCCTAAAATTAAGCCCTCTTTCCTGGTGTTTCCTCCTGGGTTTGCAGGCTCTGGCGCTGTAAGCGTCCGGAGCAACGATGACGTCACTCCTGTGCATGCGCGCAGGAGCCGCCGGTCACGGCACAGGGCTCTGGCACGGGCGGTTGTTCCTTAAGAGCGCATCGTTCCTTCAGAGGAACGTGGTGTATAGAGTAAATATCTCCTAAACAGTGCACGCTTAGGAGATATTTACAGTACCTATAGGTAAGCCTATAATAAGGCTTACCTATAGGTGCAAACAAACCAGGGGAGTTTACTTCCTCTTTAAAACTTTCAAGAAACCAGTAACCACAGGCAGGTCTCTTCCATCCTGCAGGCATGCAGTTTAGCAGAAAAGTCTTGTTTTAGGTTCCTTGGATTTATCTGGATTGTATCTTGGAGGGGAGAGAGACATAATCGTGCCTACGTGGAAATTTGCTTTTGGTCCTATTGCAACATCAACATCAACAGATGTTACGGCATTGAATGTGATAGCTAGTCAGAATCTGTTTGAACTTCTCTCTCTCTCCCGTTTTTGTGCTGTATTGTCCTGGAGATCATATAGGTCTGCCTGCCTCTTTACTCTAAGCAAGTATTTTTTTTTAATCTTCTAGGACACAATACTAAACCACACTCCTTAATTAAAAGAGAAGTATGGGTTTAAACTTTTTTGCATAATCATACTTACCTAGGTGGATGCTGCATCTGTCCCCCGCCGCCTCTGCACTGAGAACCGAACACCGCCGATGGCTCGGTTCTCTCGGCTCCCCGAGCAGAGAGTTGCTGCCTGTCAATCACAGCTCTCCTGCTCTGCTCCTCCATGCTCACTGGAGTGCTGAGCTGTGGAGGGGCAGGGAGCTGCCATATTATCCGCTCACTGAGAGGCTGGGACAGCTATCAGGCCAGGCACTTGGCGGATCCAGACTCCCAGAGTTGGGATGATGCATTGCCTGGACTGATTCCAGTGATGTCAGCAGAGAGCGGACCTAAGACCGCTCTCTGCTGAAAACGGGCCACAGGAATACAAAACTAATTACACTCCTGTGACCCATGGGAGAAGCTCAGCCAAACAAGCTCAGGCTGGACTTCTCCTTTAAGTACATAAGAACTGATGTTCTTGCTGGTGTTTTTTTTTTTTTTTTTATATAACTAAGCAGCATTAATTTAGTTAATGTTTATGTTAATCTTTTGTGTTCCTGTCCATTGGTTGGGATCATCCTAAAGGTCACTGGAAAAGGTGTTGGTGGTAAATCTGACTTCGCTTTTAGGAGCACTTTTCCTAAATTTGAAAGTATTACTTAGAGAACTAAATAATAAAGCGTTCAGCCCTTAATTTATTCTGCTCTCCAGGTGTCGGTGCTTATAAAAGGTCTCCCCAAGGGAAGAATGCTCTCTGCTGTGGACACAGGTGTCAGCGTACTGCATGTCTCCAAAAATAAAACCTGTTGTTTCTATGAAGAGTCAAATACATCCAAAATGAAACCTGCATAAAGAGTAGCAAAGTCCTCTGTTATTGACACCATTACAATGCCTATAAAAATTATTCAAACCCTTTGAAATGTTCCACATTTTGTCATGTTACAACCAAAAACGTAAATGTATTTTATATGATAGACCAATCAAAGTGGCACGTAATTGTGAATTGGAAGGAAAATTATAAATGTATTTCAACAATTTATATAAATAAATATGTGAAAAGTGTGGTGTTAGTTTGTATTCAGTCCCCCTAAATCGATACTTTGTAGAACCACCTTTTGCTGCAATTACAGCAGCAAGTCTTTTTGGCGCTGCCTTTACCAGCTTTGCACATCTAGAGAGTGATAACTTTGCCCATTCTTCTTAGCAAAATAGCTCAAGCTCTGTCAGATTGGATGGAGAGTGTCTGTGAACAGCAATTTTCAAATCTTGCCACGATTCTCAATTGGATTTCGGTCTGGACTTTGACAGGGCCATTCTAACACATGAATATGCATTGATCTAAACCATTCCATATATATATATACACACACACACACACAGTGGGGCAATAAAGTATTTAGTAAGCCACCAATTGTGCAAGTTCTCCCATTTAAAAAGATGAGAGAGGCCTGCAATTGTCATCATAGGTATACCTCCACTATGAGAGACAAAATGTGGAAACAGATCTAGACAATCACATTGTCTGATTTGGAAAGAATTTATTTGCAAATTATGGTGGAAAATAAGTATTTGGTCACCTACAAACAAGCAAGATTTCTGGCTCTCACAGACCTGTATCTTCTTCTTTAAGAGGCTCCTCTGTCCTCCACTCATTACCTGTATTAATGGCACATGTTTGAACTTGTTATCAGTATAAAAAACACCTGTCCACAACCTCAAACAGTCACACTCCAAACTCCACTATGGTCAAGACCAAAGAGCTGTCGAAGGACACCAGAAACAAAATTGTACACCTGCACCAGGCTGGGAAGACTTAATCTGCAATAGGCAAGCAGCTTGGTGTGAAGAAATCAACTGTGGGAGCAATAATTAGAAAATGGAAGACATACAAGACAACTGATAATCTCCCTCGATCTGGGGCTCCATTCAAGATCTCACCCCGTGGGGTCAAAATGATCACAAGAACAGTGAGCAAAAATCCCACAACCACACGGGGGGACGTAGTGAATGACCTATAGAGAGCTGGGACCAACGTAACAAAGGCTACCATCAGTAACACTACGCCGCCAGGGACTCAGATCCTGCAGTGCCAGACATGTCCCCCTGCTTAAGCCAGTACAGGCCCGTCTGAGGTTTGCTAGAGAGCATTTGGATGATCCAGAAGAGGATTGGGAGAATGTCATATGGTCAGATGGAACCAAAGTAGAATTGTTTGGTAGAAACTAGAGCTGCACGATTAATCGTATAAAGATCGCAATCTTGATTCACCCCCCCCCCCCCGCAATCTCCAGGCTGGATTAGCTCGATTTTTTTTATTTTTTTGGGCTGCGAGGGGCGTGACCGGATGTGAGAAGGAGGGAGTATGGAGTGAATGAGTGAGTGAGGACGTGTGTGGAATCTCTCCTACCCTCCCCGCCTATCCCTTCTACCTTAGACTAAAAAGCAGTGTTCTACTGTAGGCCAAGTGAAGATAATGTTTCTTTATTTTGACATTCTTTAAACAAAATATGATCTATGTAGACACCCCAGCTCACGGGTCCGGTGTTCGGGGCGTGACGTGGTGGGCCCAGTGGTGTGAGTTGGGGCCCTTTCTGACATTGGGAGCTGTGATGCGCAGCAGGGGCCCCTCCCCTTCTCCCCTTCCCGTGGGGGACGGGGCGGTCGCCCAGCTGCGCATCGGCGTCACGCATCCGGTGCGTCATGTCTGGCGTCCACCTAGGTGGACGTCATCACATGAGCGCCGAGTTCTCCACCTGGCAGTCAATAGGGGGGAGTGAGTTTTTTGGCGCCACTTGCCGGCCGCTTGCTGCCTGGGAGATGGTGCCTCTCCTCCCCCATACTCGCCAGCGTGACGTTGGCGGCAACAGGATTCTCGCGGCGAGGCAGGTATCTCTCCCCTGACACAGGCACCAACACACATAGTCAGGGGTTGAGGAACCAGCAACATCTCGCATTAGGCAAAAATGCACCCTCAACTCCTTCCATTCAGGTAAACTCATTACCACACACTCTTTTCTGTCCTTCTCCCTTCTCATTTCCTTTCACGCACATTCTTGTTGGCACTCAGTCCCCCCTATTCACTATGACAGTGTCCCTTTTGTTGGAGCATATTTTTTTATTGTTTGCAACACAGCTTCACTATCACACATCAATGATAGCGTACACATGTTGGAGTTTTTCCGTGTCTCCAGCACAGCTTCACTATCATACACCTCAGGCGGTGCCTTTCCTTTTCTTTCCCTTCTTTCTTTCCTTTTTCTTTGCCCTCTCCTTTTCTTCTTTTCTTTCTGTTTTTCCCCCCCTTTCTTTTAATCCCCTCACGACGGTGTTTCTATGTTGGAGCATCCTCATTGCTCTCAACAAGCTCACCGTCATACATTTACCCTTCTTTCATGTTTCATCCCTCTCACTTTTCATTGATGGCGTTCTCAACGTTGGAGCACTCTATTGCTTTTAACATAGCTACACCATCATATATTTCAGCTATGCTATTCCGTTCTTTATTATCCCTGCTCATTCACATCTATTTTTTCATCTTTTCACTGCTGAACGTAGCGCTCATCACCCCTCAGCAATTTAACACACCATTTTCTTTGCACTTCACTTTCATTTTCAGATGGTCCAGGAGTCTCTCTGCATGTGCCCCTTGACCCTGGTGAAGATCACATACTCAGTTTACACAAGGATGACTTCCTCCTTGCTGCGCCACCTGTCATGCCGCCTCAGCTCCCGTGCCAGACCGTGTCCCCGGCCGCCTACATGCCCCCTGCCGCGCCCATGCCATCACCCGACCTGTGAGTATGGGCTGTAGATTAAAGTGCATATTTCTCTCCCCCCTTTTATATAAGCCTAACCTATCAATTGATACTATGTTCTTGTATTGTAGACATCCATTAATAATCAGCTCCTGATGAGCGGCATGATAGCCGCGAAACGCGTCGAGCTTCAGATGCCAAATAATATTTATCATGCAGTTATACCTCATGTTTTTATTGTTTTACTCATTTCACTTACGAATCAATGCTAATGAACTAACTAATCATGTTGGATGATGGAATATGTACCATGATGTCTTATGTATTTTACTGTATAATATTTAATAAATCTTATATTATTTGATTTACTAGCTCTGTTTGGCTCTCAATCCGCATGCTTCATACAAAGTCCCGACCCTCTTCTGTCTTCGTACTGATAGGGATGGAGACCTAGTGACTTCATTGTCTCAGGTCTCATTTAAAGTCCCAAACCCTTTCTCTTTTCTATAAAAAGCAGTGTTCTGACCAAGGATGGTGCTCATGATAACCGACGGGTAAACAGCAGCGGTGAGCGCAGAGCACGGACCTCCCATACTGAATTATCTGCCCAGCTGACAGACCGGGTCACTGTGTGGAGGAGCGGAGAGGAGGTGGTGCATTTCTCCTTTTCAAGTGAGTGAACAGCTGAGTGAAAGCGAAACTGAAACCTAAGCTGAGCAGCGTGTGGAAACCCGGTTCCCGGGGAGAGACAAGCTGATTACTCTGAAATATTGTGAGACGGACCCTGAAAATCAAGACAAGTACAAACTGCACTACCAATCCTTGGGACTCGCACGCTACCCCCCGGGGGGGGGGGGTCAAGGCTGATACAGGTGGTGAGTAGAATAATCCTGCAATCTAGATCAAAGTCAGAGGTAAAAGACTGTGATATATTCTATCAAATCATAGCTACAGGACTGCAGAGATTGGGGAGCAGGATAGCCACTTAGCCAGGCTTTTCTAGTTGTTTTTTCTTTTTTAAATTGACCATTTTAAAGAATCGCGATCTTTGTTCTAAGCAAAAGAATTGCGATTCTCATTTTTCCCAGAATCATGCAGCTATATTAGAAACACAACTCGTCCTGTTTGGAGGAGAGAGAATGCTGAGTTGCAACCAAAGAACACCATACCTACTGTGAAGCATGGGGGTGGCAACATTATGCTTTGAGGCTGTTTCTCTGCAAAGGCAACAGGACGACGATTTTGAGTGCAAACCTCCTCCCATCAGCAAGGGCATTGAAGATGAAATGTGGCTGGGTCCTTCAGCATGACAATGATCTCAAACACACCGCCCGGGCAACGAAGGAGTGGCTTCGTAAGAAGAATTTCAAGATCCTGGAGTGGTCTAGCCAGTCTCCAGATCTCAACCCCATAGAAAACCTTTGGAGGGAGTTGAAAGTCCGTGTTGCCTAGCGACAGCCCCAAAACATCACTGCTCTAGAGGAGATCTGCATGGAGGAATGGGCCAACATACCAGCAACAGTGTGTGACAACCTTGTGAAGACTTACAGAAAACGTTTGACCTCTGTCATTGCCAACAAAAGATATATAACAAAGTATTGAGATGAACTTTTGATATTGACCAAATACTTATTTTCCACCATAATTTGCAAATAAATTCTTTCCAAATCAGACAATGTGATTGTCTGGATTTGTTTCCACATTTTGTCTCTCATAGTTGAGGTATACCTATGATGACAATTACAGGCCTCTCTCTCATCTTTTTAAGTGGGAGAACTTGCACAATTGGTGGCTGACGAAATACTTTTTTGCCCCACTGTATAAGAGGAAGGACAATAGAAATCCTAGTCTGTTTTGAGTCTTATAAGGAGTCTATAAATGTTTATGTACAACTTTTTACCAGGATTCCCACATTTTCCAATTAAATCAAATTAAAAGAATGTGTAAATCATGAATGAAAGTTGTGTAAAAAAAAATTATAAAATAGACCTCATTATGTGTATAATGGCACTTCATATATTGTCATGTCTGAAGATGTCTGTTCAAAATGTGTTAGCATTTGAATAAATGTTTGCTTGCAAATGTTCCATGATTTGGTTTATAAGAAAGGAAGAACTTTAGCTGCACTGGTGTCATCTGGTCATATTAAAGGAAAATGGTATTAATACAACTGTATTTTCCTTTCTTGGCACCTAACCATGACAATATACATTTTGCTTAAGCTCTAGTCTTTCCTCAACCCACAGGCCCAGTGAATCTATATAAGCATTTATATGTAGCCCATGTCGCTTTATTCTCATAAATAGATTAAGCAATGAGAATGGATGTGTATGCTTCCATGGGTAGGCTCTAGGAAATTGAAATTACAGTAGATGTTCACAATTTTAGCATAAAGAGAAAATAAAATATATCTTCTTCTTCTGTTACATTACTTCAGAATGCAGTACCCCATTACCTAATTGAAACAATCAAAAATCACTATATAAAGTGCCTTGAAAAAGTATTCATACCCCTTGAAATTTTCCACATTTTGTCATGTTACAACCAACAATGTGAATGTATTTTATTGGGATTTTATGTGATAGACCAATAAAAAGTGGCACATAATTGTGAAGTGGAAGGAAAATTATGTTTGAATGTGTGACGTGCATTTGTATTCAGCCCCCTTTGCTCTGATACCCCTAACTAAAATCTAGTGGAACCAATTGCCTTCAGATTTCACCTGATTAGTAAATAGAGTCCACCTGTGTGTAGTTTAATCTCAGTATAAATACAGGTGTCCTGTGAAGCCCTCAGAGGTTTGTCAGACAACCTTAGTGAACAAACAGCACCTTAAAGGCCAAGAAACATACCAGACAAACCCCAAACCCCTCCTCTGCGCTTGAAAATATTCAAAACATCAAGATTGGTGGTTTTGAATACTTTCTATTTTTAAAAACTGACGCCTTTAGGATGCCAGTAATCCGGAAGTCATGAAATCGCTTCTTGGTTACTAAATCCGAGACCCGAACAAAGCCGATCTGCTTTAATTGGGTCTTCAGCCAGCTGGCTGATGTGTCGGCTGGACACTCGGGCCTCCCGGTGGGACAGGGGACTCGTGCGGAGCGGCGGAAGGATGTCCTCTCCCGCTGCTTGTAATAACATTTGAGTGACTTCTGAACCGCACCGGTGGTTGTTACAAGAAATCCCACGGTCCGCTCCTAAAGAACGGTCCTGGTGAGATGCCTGCATGCAGCACTCTGATACAACCCCTTGAAGCAATATCGGTAACGTTGGTAAGTTTGTGACCGATATCGACGCAGAATATTGGCCGCACTGATAATCGGTCGACCTCCCATTTGAAAGCCATAAGAAGTCCTGTTTGCGAGAAGCCATGTGGGGGACACAGCAAACATGTGGAAGAAGGTGCTCTGGTCATATGAGACCAAAACTTAACGCAAAACACAATGTGTGGCGGAAAACGAACACTGGACATCACCCTGAGCCCACCATCCCCACCGTGAAACATGGTGGTGGCAGCATGATGTTGTGGGGATGCTTTTCTTCAGCAGGGACAGGGAAGCTGGCCAGAGGTGATAGGAAGATGGATAAAGCCAAATACAGGGCATTCTTGGAAGAAAGTCTGTTAGATGCTGCAAAAGACTTGAGACTGGGGCAGAAGTTCACCTTCCAGCAGGACAACGACCCTAAACACACAGTAAGAGGTACAATGGAATGGTTTGGATCAAAGCATATTCATGTGTTAGAATGGCCCAGTCAAAGTCCAGACCTAAATCCAATTGAGAATCGGTGGCAAGACCTGAAAATTGCTGTTCACAGACGCTCTCCATCCAATCTGACAGAGCTTGCGCTATTTTGCAAAGCAGAATGGGCAAAAATTGCACTCTCTAGATGTGCTAAGAAGTGCTTCTACAAAGTATTGACTCAGGGAGGCTGAATACAAATGCACGCCATACTTTTCACATATTTATTTGTAAAAAAAAATTGAAAACCATTTATAATTTTCCTTCCACTTCACAATTGCTGTATGTGCCACTTTGTGTTGGTCTATCACATAAAATCCCAATAAAATACAATTACGTTTTTGGTTGTGACTTGACAAAATGTGGAAAACTTCAAGGGGTATGAATACTTTTTCAAAGCACTGTACGTTTTAAAGCTTTTCAGGCAATGGCTAATTGTGTAGTAATATCACTACATTGTAGTAGTACTTCATTCCCATGCTGTTGATTCAGGTACTAGTCAGGTTTCCTAACCATTTGAATACTGGGCAACTTCACCCCCTTTCTGTCCAGGCCAATTTTGAGCTTTCAATGCTGTCACACTTTGACAATTGTGCAGTCATGCAACACTGTACCCAAATTATATTTTCATAATTTTTTTGAGACCAGCGCTGTCTTTTGGTGGCATTTAATTACCACTGGGTTTTTTATTTTTTGCTAAAAAAAGACGGAATTTTTTTTTTTTTACCTTACTAGTTTCTGTTTATAAAATTTTTGTATACAAGTAATTTTTCTCCTTCACTGATGTGTGCTGATGAGGCTGCACCGATGGGCGGCACTGATATGTTGCACTGATGATGATCAGTGCCCTAATTATCAGTGTAAATGTCCCCTGTAACTAAAAATCCGGTTATTGGCTTTCCTTTAATCAGACACCGACAACGCTGAGGAAAGGAAATGCTGATACCCGGCATTTGTTTACATCTGATCGGTTGTGATTGGACACAGATAATCACATGGTAAAGGGCCTATGTCTTCGACTCTACACTGATCAGTAATGCGCTTTGTCAGAGGGCACAGCTCACTGTCGATTGCCGCCTTGCGCTCCCCCCTGGGGGGTGTACAAGCGGCCCATTCTAAAGGACATCAGAATGGTAAAGCCAGATGGGAAGGTGTTTAAATAGCAAAAATTAACACCTTCAATCCGAAGAGATAAGTTAGTTCACAAATAAATTGCACCTTCACTGCAACACTGTACTTCTAGCAAAGTATTGGATTTTCATAGCTGTTACCCAATCCATGTAGGAGATTGAATATGCCAGAAATAGAGTTCACCTCTTCAACCTGCCCCTCCTCCACAAGACCCCTGGTGGGTGCATTGGTTCTACAGTAGAACATTCTGATTACACTTGACCCGGTGATCTGTTAGCAGATGAATGTCTGACAACAAAGTGTTCAATAGTGCAGCACCACAATATGCAGGTATTACCTTGGGTTTCACATTAACAGCATACCATCTCTCATCTCCTGAGGCACCTCATTCTAAAATGTAAAGAACTAAGCAAAATAGTTTTACATAATGCTGCAAAATCCACATACATTGGACATCCAACCTTTAGAGGTGATTTATTCTTACAAAGCATTATACTTTTGCAGTATACTCTCAGCTAATATGACCCCAGTGCTAAAGGAGAGGGGCATATGAGGAAGCTTTGAAGAAACCTAATGTTCTCCTTATCTACCAATGTTATCATTGGTTGTTTAGGATGCCAACAATTAGCCCACACAGTGCCCAAGTCTGCAATGCTGCACAATGAAAACCTATGGCTTTGTGTAACAAAACTGCATGCTTGATTCACCCACTGGCTTTTACACATTTTTTTAGGCACTTTGTCAAGGCACCCCTGAGGAACCCAGAAGACACCTTAGTTGAAAAGGCTGTCTTAGATCATGTGCTATTGATGTGACCCCCTGATACCTGCATACTGTGACTATTATCTCTTTATATGCAGTACTGTAATTTTTCATACAATTTATCATATAATATGTTTGAACAGTGATAACAAATAATATACATCTGTTTAGTAATGATATTATGTTGTTCTGTAGGTGCACAGAATCCTTGTGTCCCTTTTTAGTGTGATATATACCATCTTAGTCAATGGATCCTGAAGGCTGGAGAATGGCTGCAACTAACCTTAAATTGTTGAACCAACAAAAAGAATTGACTCTACCAAGGACCTTACAAGTAAATCATAGCAAATACTTGTCTATGGAAAGACTAAAAAAAACAGCCATTGTAATGGCAAAGGAAGAGCCTGCACAGCTGGAGAGCAGGTCGCTGCATGTTGAAGGCAGAACCAGTTATAGATGTGGCCGTGTATCATTAGATCAAGGGGAAATGAACAAAGGTTATGGTGAAGAAAGCAGGAAGGTAATGGTCAATAAACATTCAGTAAACAAGTGGGTCAACCTAGTACCAGATTCTTTGGACCACAGAGAAAATGTTGCATTTATTACTTATGGAAGCAGTGTACAGAACTTTAAGGCACCTTATGAAATGCAACTTAAAAAGCTGCCTACACTGAACAAGGAAATTACTTGTTCCTATATTACAAAACAGGAGAAGACACATTCGCCAATGCTCAGAGGAGGTGCAAAAATCAGTGCTTCCAAGTGTAGTAATGCCAAAGATCCTGCTTGTAAAGTTTCTAAGGATAAGATCAGCATAAAAACAGAACCAATTTTAATTGAAGATGATGATCATAATGAAGAAGACTCAAGCTTTTATCGTGGAATTCCATTCCATCCTTCCCACAAGAGAGTAGTGAGGCTTAATAATGTGCCCTATCAGTGTGGTACAAGTCAGCCATTGAGGAGAATGAAATTAAGTGGTCAGGAGTCTTTGGTGCGCACAGCTGAGAGATTAAACCAGAAAATGCTCCATCAGCAACAAATTCAATATAAGGAATTACCTGCTGCAAGTTGCACCTTTATGCAAAATGATAGCGGAGTAAGTAGCATTCAAAAAGATAAATATATTTGCTTACCACCTGAAGAACCAAAAGGGGAACTTGCTGTTTCCATACCAAAAGACAAATCTGGAAGCTCCACCTTTAGGAGATTTCTACTTATTGACAGCCAAGGTCTGCCTTATACTGTGGTTGTAGAAGAGTCTAAAACTGCAAAAGATAATCCAACCAATGATTCCAGCTCAGACATTACACATCTTGACGTCTCAAGGTCTGCAGCACCAAGAAAGGTCTATAAATGTCCAGTGTGCTTTCGGATATTTGAGTATCTTTCCTACCTCCAGAGACACAGCATTGCCCATTCCCAGCAGAAACCTCACGTATGCAAGATTTGTGGCAAAGCTTTTAAGAGGACATCTCACCTTACGCGTCATAAGTATACTCATTTTGGTGGGAAACCTTGCCAGTGCCAAATTTGCCATCGCAGGTTTCGGGACATTGGTGAGCTGACACGTCATCAGCTGAGCCATACTGGGGAACGGCCTCACCAATGTGAAGTCTGCCACATGCGTTTCGGAGAGCGCAGCACTTTGCAGCGTCACATGCTTGCAAAACATTAAGAAGAGACCAAGGACACCTTGGAAAGCTGTGACAAGTTCATGGCACACCAGTCACCTAACTACAAAATGAATAGCTTTACAGAAATATTATACTGGTCCCTATTTTGTAGTAGACTTTGATGGACCAAATAGGGGGTACCCTATGTTGTAGACTTGTATGGACCAAATGACACCTTAACTATATAGCACTTGCTTCCCGTAAGGGAAGCCCCAATTTTTTTTTTTTTTAAACATTGCACATAGATTTATATTACTGTAGCAATCCATTTAATAACTAACCTTGTATTCCTCAGTGTAGAGTGTGCAGTTAGAACGGTGCTTCCCTTTGTTTTTACTAATGAAGCATATTTGTATATTTTAAACTAAAGAAACACCTTAAACATTTTGTGAGTATGAAAGACTAGATATGCATTACACTGGAGCTCTCAGATAAGCTTGATGCCTACATTTAAATGGCTAAGACACCACAAAATGAATTACATTAAGCACTTATACAAAATATTTTGCATTCAGAAACTTGTACGTTAATAGTGCACTGTCGTCTATCATTTACAATACAGAATTTGACTAAATGTCAAAAGCACTATTCTTAGAAGGGTTTTTTGTTCAGGATGGGTTAAAACTAAAAGGTCTTATCTCTGCAATCCTGGTATGAAGTAATGGGATTATTTTTTCCCTGCTGTTGTGTAGAAGTAATATTATGCCTAGTACACACGATCAGAAACTCAGATGAAAAATACAGCTTTCCAAGCGATTGTACGATAATCTGATCATTCGTATACAGCTTTCAAAAGCCGATCACAACAGTACATTCGAAATTATCTACGAAAATGTTTCTTGTACAATATCAGAACAAACGATTTTCGTTTAATCAGTACAGTAATTGTCCGAAAAAAATCAGAAGACCAAGACCATGCATGCTCGGAAAAGAAAATACCTTATACAATACAACACATTACATCACTTCCAAAGTTGTACCAGAATTTTTGTAACTTTAGTAACCTCTTCATTTTTGATATGGAGATTATTAGCATGCAGAAAAAAAAAAGACGGCAGATCATTCGTCTGATACTCTCATCGTGTTTACAAGGCTTTAAACCCTCTTCACTAAACTAACTACAGATCCAAATCACTAGCTGCATTATGCCTTTTTTTTTTCTTCAAAATTGCGCCTGAAAAAGTGCACACAGTGCAGTCACACAAGGACCTCTTGAGCATACAGTAAACACACAGGAGCATTGGTCAGTCCAAATTTCAGATTAGAACTTTTGAACGGAGGAAGAGGTAGGTTTCGCTCTGGAGCGTACACATAGGGATGGCTCCAGAGAGATCCTGCAAGTCATCGGAGCTACCCTATACATGGAAATCTGCCATGCCAGATATTTAAGTTAATCTCCTACAGAATAGATGGCCTGGGCAACCTATGTGTCTATAACACTTAATTCATGACTTGTGGGTTTAAAAGTACTTTAATAATTGCCCCACAATGCGAAATCCGAAAATACTCATTTCAGCTCTTTAATTCCAGATAAAGCAGGACATTTTTTTGGGGGGAGGGGGGGTGTGTCAGGAGCAAGGGTCAAATTTAGTATTTATCCTGAACAACTCTTTTATTATATATGTACATATATAAACAATATATATGTTTATTGTTCTTTTTTTTTTGCTGTTGTTGCTTGTCCTATTCTGCTATGCTTATTTACAAAACAAAGTAAGATGGATAGTTTACTTAAAATCTGATTTAATCGCTGAATCAAATATATACAGTCATACTGCTGCATGGATATTGGCATTCCAGAAACCAAGTTTTTTAATAATTTTCTTAAAAACAAAAAGCAAAAAAATACAGGTTAACCATGAACTCTTGACTAATGATTTTAAGTTGAGAGTCAGTCTGGTACTCTGCCTAGGCAACTGCATGAATTTGGTTCTATTCTACCATTGTACTGTTTGAAGATATTTTCTTTACTCATGGAAGTCATTTGGAACTTTTTTCGCCAGGCAAATTTGCAAGGCATGGGAGAAAAAAATAAGTACAGGCTAAAATCACTGTGTTACTAGTCAAGACAATTTCACTTTGCAGCGTCATGTGCACCTCTATTGCTGTTACAGCAAATACATGCCCTTGGCAACATTAAAACTTCAGTTGAAACAAATGCAAAAATAATTTTGATACAAACATTTCAGAAATGCAAACATGAATATAAAATATTACAAAGCCTTTGATAAATAGGTTCTACTTGCACTTTTTGGTGTCTGTTCCTCCTTGTGGATTGCTTTGTAAATTCACCCAGTAAGTTTAGTGCCTTGTTTGACAGATTTTAGTTGTGTACCTCAGTCATGGCCTTTACCACCTGTAATCAAACTGGTTATAATGTTGAATCTTTGTTGGCTATATGTGCCACCTCCTTATCTATTCTGTAGCAGTTGTATATCTAAACACTGTTAGCTAATACTGCCACTTCACTCTGTATACTGTCTTCTTCCTGCCATCATTTGTCACTGATTACTGTGCCATTGTCCACATCTGTTCAAGATACTACTGTCTAGAAGGTGGCAACAGTGTCTACAGTAACATATGAACCAAGTTGATTAAACCATCATCCATCCTTTTTTGTAGGGTTGCACTGATACTAGTATTGGTGCTGATACCGAGCATTTACACGAGTACTTGTACTCGTGCAAATGCTCTGATGCTTGACCCAATACCTGGGTAGCCCCAGATATGATTGGTTCAGCGGTGGGGGCAGTTACAAGCATCGATATCCCTGTATAGCTTTTCTAACAGCTGCTTCTCCTCCCTTCCGCGGCTGTCAGGGAGATCGGTGCTTGTACCTGCCCCCCCACCACCGCAGCGACTGTCCCCTGTGTCCTCCTCAGGGTCCTGATCTGTGTCGTCCTCCGGGTCCCCCTCTGTGTCCTCCTCCAGGTCCTGATCCATGTCCTCCTTTTGGGTTCCCCTGTGTCCTCCCTGGCTCTCGGGCCCCCCCCCCGTCCCAGATCTGTCAGGATGGAGAGCAGAGGAAGGAGCCTGTAAATATGTAATTTACTGGCTTCTTCCTTTTCAGAATGAACAGAGTCAGTGATCACTGACTATCCATTCATAACTGGGCATTGTAAACTGTACGGTGCTTCCGTTTTTGAATGGAGAGGAGCCTCTGTTTCCTATCCATTCATCTTCATTGAAGCTGAAGCTGCAGAGAAAGGAACTGGGGAATCTCTATTCTCAGTCCCTTTCCCTGTCTCAAAGGGGAGATGACCCCTGACATCTCACTAACGCCCCCCCCCCCCCCAACAGGGCTGAAAAAAATAATAGGGGGGAAAAAAAGAAAATAAATATCTAAAAGTTAATTTGTAAAAAAAAAAAACGCTGACACCGTCAACTCCCCCCCCAAAAAAGTAAGTATTGTAAAAAACAACCATAAATCAAAAATAATAAATTGCATATAATAAAACGGAAAAAAACTGACAATGCTGCATATTAGTGCCACTGCCACATGACATTATAAAAAAGTATCGGTATCAGCGAGTACTTGAAATAAGTATTGGTACTTGTACTCGGTCTTAAAAAAGTGGTATTGGTGCAACCCTACTTTTTTGGTTACCATTATTATATGTCCTGATGGAAATGTGGGAGTACTACCGGGACCTATAAAAAAGGCGTAGTCCCCTGAAAACTATTGGTGCAAAAAGTAATATGACTACACTCACCTTAGGGGCCATATCGATGGGCTTTTGACCTACTTCAAGTGGGTTTTGCATTCCCATACAAGACAATGAGAATGCAAAACCTGTTTAAAGCAAGTCAAATGCTGGTTAGAAGGAGTTCATCTGAAGTTCTGATGCACATGTAAATACATTCTAAATGATCTCAGGAGTGTGTCAAACTGATACCATCAATACAAGCCCGTAAACACAGGTCCTAAGCCTGACTACCTTGCTTATGTTATGTTTTCAATATTTAGTTTATCACTTAACTGAAACAAGCATATCATCAGTGAAATTAGAAAGCCTGATTCAGCTGCTTGTTTTGGATCAAAGAAGTCGTAATGCCTTTTGCCATGGTCTGTGTGCACCTCCAGTGATATGCATCAAAAACTCTGAGAAACACTGGGGAATATTTATTTAAGGCAAATGGGCTTTTCTCTTTGCGAGGGAATTTTAACTTTTGAGTATTCATTAACTTAGTAAATGAAATGACTTCCATCATCCAATCAATGTGCAAGCAAAAATACAGTTTATTTTTCTTGCACCTGATTGGGTATTCTTTACCAAGTGAAATTCAACCTATTGTACTATGGAACATTTTACTTGCAAAGGGAACAGCCATTTTGCCTTTAGTAAATTAACCCCACTGTTGGTAAAATGTTTTTTAGATATCCTTGATTTCAATATCTAGTGAGGGACTAAGACCCGTTGTTTTTTTTTTTATAAGCACATTTTGTTTTTATTTACTTTTTAGTGCTACAGCTAAAGCAGGTTGTACCTTAATATTCTTTACTGTCTTTACTACATACCACATTTTATATATTTCTTTTCAAAACTGCACTTGTTTAAAAATGTACCATAAATTACGTTTTTTGTCATCATTAGTTAAATGTAGAATACACTATACATTACTACAGTACCGCAATTACTATTTCTGTAAAATACAACTATTTAACTTTGATTAACCATTATTTGTAATTTTAGGAAAACCACATCAGAATTGTAACCTTTTATTGTACAATATCCTTATTGAACAAAGTCACTTCTCTAAGAAATAAAAACATTTTTTTTTTCATTTTCAATATTTTTATTGAAATTTTTCACAAAGTATAAAGAAATTTTAAGGAATATTACAAACGTGGATTTTCCACGATATAGAATGCATGTTAAGAGCATTGTAAATACAGAGTAAAAAGGAAACACAAGGCATGTACCAATATACTTTACCGTTATAATGAAATGTGTCTGTTCGCATTTGTCCATATAACCCTGTTTAGCTGAGGTATATGTTAGATTAGCATATTTCTAATAAATAAGTTCAAAGTCTATCATACTTGTGACATAAGTATTCCATAGGTGACCTAGATACCATATCAGACTCATGAGGTAAAGTGATCAAAAAATGTGCTATCTGAGCATACTAAAGTGTTCCGACTCCGACAATTGCTTCTTTATCAGTTTGTTTTGTCAAAATTCCCCTATGGTCACAGAGGTCTCCTTTTCCCATAAAAACCTTATTAGACCACCATCCGAATGTGTGGGGAGTGAGGCCTGGGGTGAATTTGTGGGGCTTGGAAAGGCTGTCCTATATGCTGAGCGAAAATGAAAGGAAAGGGCACAGGATTCGAGGCCGGTCCTTCACAGGGCATGGGAGATTAGCCTAAACAGGCAGAAATAGGATTCCACTTTCATCAACAATGGATGGGGCTGGAGGGAATTAAATCTGGTAGGCTGAGCCTCCTGGGCTGCATAAAAATATGTAAGTAAATCTGGGACCCCCAGACATCCTTTTTGTTTTGGTGTAAATAGCGCTTATTCACCCTAGGCCTCTCGTCTTCCCAAATAAACGAGAGTAACTTATTTTAAAATGTGATCCAGTCAGACCGAAGCAGTGCCACTGGTAAAGTAAAAAATAAATATAAAATTCTTGGGAGGATATTCATCTTCAGGGAGTGTAGTTGTCAGGTACCTGAAGTGGGTCTAAAAGAAAACCAAATACAAAAAAATTCCGCGCCGCCTAGTGGGATAGCAGCTCACACAACCAGTTGAAAATGGTGAAGAACAAACAAAACAAAAATGTGTAGCGCTAAACTAAATGAGGACTGCACTCTGATCAAGTGCAGTATAAAACAGTGATATGTGATTAAACAATCAACATGACATCTAACACAGATATATGAAAACATTCAGATAATCCATCGTGATAAAATTAAATCAAACAATCCACAGTGATGTGAATTGTGTAACATTGAAAGTCATCAGAAAAAATTCATTAAATGAAAATAAAATAAATGAATGCTGATGAAAAAATTGTGAATGACAGTCAAATTAATAGTGTTCCCAAAAAACTTGACGTGAAGTGACCACCACCAATCGATTGTAGAAAAGGCTTACCGGAGAGAGTGGACCCCAAAAACGTACGTTCAAAGGGTCAACCAGGCAAGGGTAAGCCACTGTGGACAGCAAATCTTCAGCAGCAATTCAAACGGGAACCACAAGCTTCAATCCAGGATGGAAAAAAGTAATTGCTCCTGTCCGAATATGCGATGAAACTTACGGACAGTGTCCGGTTAGGGCCAGGTGGTGTTACCAGATGAATTGTGAAAAAGTAAAGGAAAGAAAAGGCACATAGCGTAATACTGTATAAAAGGGTAATTTATTGTAGGTAGGAACACGCGCTGTTATACTCTTCTAAATGTAAGTGTTCCTACCTACATTAAATTACCCTTTTATACAGTATTACGCTATGTGCCTTTTCTTTCCTTTACTTTTTCGCAATTCATCTGGTAACACCACCTGGCCCTGACCGGACACTGTCCGTAAGTTTCATCGCATATTCGGACAGGAGCGATTACTTTTTTCCATCCTGGATTGAAGCTTGTGGTTCCCGTTTGAATTGCTGCTGAAGATTTGCTGTCCACAGTGGCTTACCCTTGCCTGGTTGACCCTTTGAACGTACGTTTTTGGGGTCCACTCTCTCCGGTAAGCCTTTTCTACAATCGATTGGTGGTGGTCACTTCACGTCAAGTTTTTTGGGAACACTATTAATTTGACTGTCATTCACAATTTTTTCTTCATCAGCATTCATTTATTTTATTTTCATTTAATGATTTTTTTCTGATGACTTTCAATGTTACACAATTCACATCACTGTGGATTGTTTGATTTAATTTTTATCACGGTGGATTATCTGAATGTTTTCATATATCTGTTAGATGTCATGTTGATTGTTTAATCACATATCACTGTTTTATACTGCACTTGATCAGAGTGCAGTCCTCATTTAGTTTAGCGCTACACATTTTTGTTTTACCTGAAGTGGGTCTGAAATGATGAGGTCGGTCTCTCTTGCATCTCCAGCCCAGGCTCCACGGAGAGTGTAACAGAAGGTGCAAAGGGACAAGAGGAACACAAGTGCTTGTAGGTATTGCTTGTGGCTGGAGTTGTAAACTTGGTGAGACAGGTGAACATCAGGTCAAGAACTGCGATGATGCCGGATAGATTAGCTGAGGTTAAAGAGGCACTTCACCAGGCTTGCAGGTTCAGGATGCGTGGCTTGTCTGAGCTCTCTGCAGGCTTGAGACAGGAGCACACTGTGTCCACTGAAGCTGGGATGCGGGGCAGCCAGGGCAGGCATTCGGAGGTAACGTGCAGCCAAACAGGAGACAGAAGCATAGTAAGAAGGATGGCTGAAGTCGGCAACATGCAGACAGAGAGGTACCAAGGCATCAGACAGGAGCAAGGTCCGGAGTAGGCCAAAGTCAGGAACCAATGATCAAAAGCATAAATATCTTAGATTGTAAGCTCCTTGCGGGCAGGGACTGATGTAAATCTACAATATCTATGTGAAGCGCTGTGTAATCTACCAGCGCTATATAAGTACCTAATATTTGTTCGCCTGTGCACAATTCTATGGGCAATAGTACGCGCATGTGCGCGTGCGCCTGACGTGTCAGACGTTTTCTTACAGTAGTCTGCCAAACCACGATGGAAGGTGGAGTTGGCATGTAGCCATATTGGCTGCAAGACATTTGTATAGTGCGTGATCGTTCATTGCATATAGGGTGTGCAAGGAGGGCATTGGGTTAATGTCCAAATATGGGAGGGCCTCCGATTGCTAATGAAACCTGTGGGACTTTTTAAGGGCTTCTAGTGTGCTTTCCTTTTAAAGAAATATTCATAGGCGGAGATTTCTCGTGGTTCATTTTAAGACCTGAAATCCTCAAAAAGGGCTGGAGTTTAACAAAGGTTAGGGAGGGTAGTGATCAGTGACAAGATAAACATCAGGATGTCATCCGCAAATAGGGCACAGTTATGCTCCCTATCTCCGTAAGCTATCCCCATGACCTCTATATAATTGCAAATTTTAATGGCAAGCGGTTCTAGGGCCAGGACAAATGGCAATGGAGATAGAGGACAGCCCTGGGGAGTTCCTCTTTGAATAGTAAGCAAGCTCAGAGTTCCCTTTAACCATTAACGACACAATAGGCGAACTATAGGACCGAAACCATATGGAGACAAGACATAAAATAGGTAATCCCAAGACAGGGAATCAAGTGCTTTATGTATATCTAAAGACAGCAATATGCCCTGTTGGGACTCCCTTCTACCCCGGTATGAATTGATCGCTAAGATGACATCTATAATCCTCCTGATTTGATCAGATGCCTGGCGGTTGTAGCCAAATCCCGCTTGGTCAGGGTGGATATATTGTGCAAGAGAGTTCAGGCTAGAGGCGAGTTTTGGACATTATTTTTAAATTTGCGTTTATCAATGAGATTGGGGGGTTGTTGGAGCAGTCCCCATGGTCTTTTCCTGGTTTCGATATGGCACGAATATACGGCGCATTCTCATGTGCTGGGAGGCAAGTACCTTGTTGAATTTCATTAAAGAAAGAGCATGGGTGTGGAATCAGAATTTCCTTTAATAGTGTCCGGAGAAACCATCTGGGCCTGGAGCTTTAGAAGAATGCAAGGTAAAACTTTTTTTTTTTCTAGCAAAAATTTATTTTTTTCCAATTGACATTGTGTAAACTGTAATGTTGCACCAGACATGAAAAACATTTTGCTGTCAATGAATAGATTAGATTTAAAACACTAGTACAAAATGCTTTTGCTCCCATACATAGAGCAATTGTACTGGCACTTTTATAAAGCAGAGTTTTTAAAAATCTCCAACAAATGTAGCAGCTTTCATTTCAATGACCGAATAAAAAAATCCAGAGGGAGGCAAGCCTGGTCATGTGACCTGTCCAAGTCATGATACTGGCCACAATTTTGGATATATCTCTGCTAACCATCGATCTTAACCAGTGGCTCCTTCAAGGGTGACGCTACCCACCAGTCACAGATTGTCTTCCAGGACCCTTTTAAGGTGAGTATTACTGATGGTATGGTAGCAAGTTCAGCCAATTCATTTTTGGTTAAACCAGTTAGTAAGTGCATCAGATCCTGCTGAGCCAAAATGCCCTATTCTCATTTTCATGTGGCAGAGGACCATGATAAGATCTCTAACTTTTGAATGCTTGTGCACATAATTACATGCAAAGGCTCACTGCATGGCATTTATTAGCACACACACGCAATATAGGTACACGTGCATGCTCAGTCCTTACGAACCTGTGTAAGCTCTGGTCTGGTTGCGTGATCTTCCATATGTCAGCCAGCAGCGGCTTCGGGGAGAGGAGAGAGCACTCAACAATGTCTAGTAAAGCCTGGCATGGTGACGTCACCCATGGGCTGCAATGGCCTATCTGTTGTCAGCACTCCCTCTCTCCTGAAGCCTTGTTGGCTGACATAGAGGAGCCAGATCACACGACCAAACCGCAACGTCCTGAAAATAGGTAAATAAATGCATCTTTTTTACACAGGTTAGTCAACATAGGTGTTAGAAGACGGGGAGGGACAGTAGTTAGGGTTACACTTGAATTATCTTTTAATTTAGGTTATCATTTGGCATCTTCAAACTATTTATGCCATGCAGGGCTTGTGTAAATTATAATTGTGTTATGTAAAATGTACTTCCTGATGCTTCTCTTGAGTTCTGCAAAGTGTGTTTTCACATTAAAGTGTTACTAAACCCACAACAGTAAAATTAGTCTGGATATGCAGTAAAGTGTGCTTGTTATACTCACTGTGGAACCTAAGGGGTTAATCCTCTGCATTGTGTAAAAAGGCATCCTGTCTTCTCTGATCCTCCCCTTCTTCCACTGTCGCCAATCCATCTCATAATCACACAGAGCTTTTAGAGGCACTCTGCACATGCTCAGTTTGGGGTGTATTGCTAGAGAGGTTTTTTATTTTTCTTGGGAGGGTGAATGTGATCAGCACAGGGCCAATCAGGACGGTCCAGATAGAGGGTCAGGGGTAATGCAGCCTCATAGGATGGTCAGAGTAGAATAAAAACTCCTACAAGCTTTAACCAAACACTGACAGAAGTCACAAGACTGCTATATACCGCTGATGAGAAAAAGTATTTAACAGTTTATATTTACTAAAATATTTTCATTTCCATGTTCTGTGTAGCGTGGGAGACCAGATAAAGTGAATTCAGGGTCCTGGGTTTAGTAACACTTTAAGTTGCATGTAGTAGTTGCGCAATGGTATTGCCTTATTGGTTTCCTTTTTGAATACAAGTTTGCAGTGAATCTGTCACTTACCAGGAATGTTGGATTAAAGCTAAACTCCAAGAATTTAGCCACTTTTTAAAATCCGTTGGATTATTATGAGTTAAGTCCATTGAGGTGCATGGCACCTTGTTTGATTTACAGTATCTCTATAATTTACATTTGTACTGAGTGCCAGGAGCATAGCTATTGATGTGCCCCTGACACTGGACCATCTGGTCTCAGCTACCAGCCGTAAAGTCATATGCAGCCGCTCTGCCCGTTCTTCCCCCTCCTGCCTGATCAGAGTGCTGTGTAGTATGTGAACCCATTCACAAAATACAATCCTTCTGTGAATGGACAGTGGAGGAGGAGGCAAAGCTGCTGCTGTATAAGAAAATAGCATCTCATTGGACCTAACTCATAGTAAGCGAGCAGATTTTAGAAAGTGACTGAATTCCAGGAGTTCAACTTTTAAGATGTGTGTTATCCCCATTAAGCAGTTTTTCTACTACTCTGTGCCACTACATGACAATCTTCTAAACTCGGCCTCCCAGTGAGAAACAGTTCTGGAGTGCGCATGCAGACCAGCAAAATATAGCAGGTGCTTTAGTTACATTGACGGCTCCTCTTCCAAGTGTTGGTAGTAATGCTGAAGATGTCATTGTGCTTTTATACAAGTATTCATACCCCTTGAAATTTTCCACATTTTGTCATGTTACAACCAAAAACGTAAATCTATTTGATTTGGATTTTATGTGATAGAGATAGACCAACACAAAGTGGCACATAATTGTGAAGTGGAAGGAAAATGATAAATGGTTTTCAACATTTCTTATAAATGAATATGTGAAAAATGTGGAGTGTATTTGTATTCAGTCCCGCGGAGTCAATACTTTGTAGAACAACCTTTCACTGCAATTACAGCTGCAAGTCTTTTTGGGAATGTCTCTACAAGCTTTGCACATCTAGAGAGTGATAGTTTTTTGCCCATTCTTCTTTGCAAAATAACTCAAGCTCTGTCAGAATGGATGGAGGGTGTCTGAATAGCAATGTGGAAAATTTCAAGGGGTATGAATACTTTTCCAAGGCACTGTAAGCAGCCTATGTAGATGTACTGTATGAACATTGCAAGGAATTTAACAAACTTGTTGCAGATTGGAAAGTTACATCATCTGTTGATTTTTCTCAATATCACAATATTAAATGATGGTGACCAAATGTCCTTGAATTGGGGCATTGTGAATGTTTGCGTTGACAAATGCACCTTGCGAATTAGGACAGTGGATCTTCTCATGGATGTGTAATGATATAGAACCTGAAGTCTATCAGACACTGTTACATAACTCAGCAATGTCTCTCTAGATGACACAGATAAATAAAATAAAAACCTCCTAAATGCAAAAATGGACAGGTGACCTGTGCATCACTTGTTTCAGAATGACAACATATACAATATGTCTGATTTATTACATAGCAAAGATTGTCTGAACAGTGTTTGTGATAAGTTATCTAATAAAAACGTGCATAGCATGGTTATCTCTGCGTCTACCTTTTTTGTTTAGTCATAAACATAGGTAGATTAACAGAACAGTAGTAACATATGGCACACTTTCACAAATAGTCATTGAAATCCTCTCATCAGTTTATGCACGACTCTCATACACATACTGCCAACTTACCTTGTGAACTCCTTTCATACATATACTGCCAACTTACCCTGTGCGCTCCTTTCACACACATACTGCCAGATTACCCTGTGCATCCTTTTCATGCACATACTGGCTTCCAAAATACTATAAAGACGCTTTCATCTCCCACACATACTGGATGCTGTCCTGCTCTATCCACCTTTCATACACATACTGCCAATCTACCTTGTGCGCTCCTTTTATACACATAATGCCAACTTACCCTATGCGCTCCTCTCATACTGCCATAGGCGTGCGCAGGGGGTGTGCCTGGGCACACCCTAATCGCTCTGTACAGTGCAGATTTTCCCTACTGCCTGGGCTTTCCCCTGTGTTGCTCCCCCACCGCAGTGCTGCTGACTGCCCTCCTTTCCACTCTTCTTCCCCCGACTGCTGCGGGGGATGTTTCAAAATGGTGAGTGGGGGTAGGGGCTAATGTCATTAAACCACACAAGAAACAGACAGCTGAATTAAGCAGGCTGATCTGGGCAGAGATGCGGCTGAATGAGAGCTACAGAGCCCTTCGGTGGCATGTATCCCAAGCATGTCCCTGGATAGCGGATGACAGCCCAACGGAAGGCTTAAGCTATGGCGGCCTGGAACTGTTGTATGTGAAGCTGACAGGGGACTCTAACTTTGGGAGTGATTTGGCGTGGTGGTTGGACGAAATCATGGATTTCAGAGAAGGGCTACTGAACGTCTCGGAAGTGCACTGGGAGATATAGAGTTTCTGGCCGTTCAGGAATGGGAGCTGGAGATCGCCTATAGACGGCTGCTAGACTCTGCTCAGCGCCAGGGCTGGGCTCCCTTTGCCTGGGACTATTGGGAAATACCAGTTGACAACTCTGAATTCCTGGCTGAAGAGTCGGCAATGTGGCAGAGTAACAGTGTGCTTTGCCAACCTGCCCCTGCAGCTATGGACGCAGAGGTCTTATGTCAGATGCAGCAAGTGCTGACTGACCTCGATGATCCTGTTTCTGCATGGGATGATCTTGAATGGAGGAATGTGCCTGTCCAGCAGCATGCCAGAGAATCGGCAGTGGAAAATCTGGAGATTGCCATCCCCAAAGCTAAAGTGCTGACAGCAGGGCAGAGTTCTGCTAACCTCTGCCCAGCACCAATAGCATCTTCTGGGTTCCACGGACAGGAGATGGTGAACCTCTATCCCCAGACACCAGTTGCAGAGACACAGGGGATTTGATAGACTTTTCTGCTGAGGAAGAACAACCTGATGAGCCTCCAGCAGAAGAGCTGGTATCAGGGCCAAACTTCACTGTGCTCTGCCCAGCACCAACAGCAGTATCTGTGGAGTTGCAAGGAACTTCCCCAGCTGCAGTAGGTCCCTCTCTCCAGCGACAAGCTGATGTAGTGAAGCTGCTACTCCCAGCTGAATCGCTGGCAACAGGGCAGAGCGCCGCTGGCCTGTGCCTAGCACCTACATTGTCTCTACAGCTTCAGGAAACTGGAGCGATTGACCCCTCTGCCCAGCAGCAGACTGAGCCCCGGAATGTTAAAAATCACCCAGCTGGCAGCCGGACAGAGAGTGAATGACCTCTGCCCCACACCTACTGGTGTCAACTACTCCTTGCAGCAAAGATTGGAGATCATGCGGACTGACTATGTGAGTTCCCATTGCCCGACTAATGCATGTCAAGACCAGGTGGAGGTCTGGGACCTTGTTAGTTGACTTTTGATGGGGGAGAAATGTGACAGACTCACCCGGGACAGAGGCTTTTGGAGTGGACTGAATGCTAGCCTCTTTCCTTGCGATTATAGGCCCTGGCATTTGGGGGAACGGGGCTCTTTGTGAGCTGTAAGCCTGGGGAACATTGAGGTGGTGTTACTTTGGATTCAGGTCCATGTCCCCCCAAAACGCACAGACTCTGGGAACCATGTATATGTCATATTAGAAAAAGTGACTGAATCATAATGTTGGGACACATACTGTTAGAATATGCTGATGTCAACTCCAGCCACCTGTCTGTCTGTTATAATGTAAATGAGTCTAGGATATATGTAAAGACTATTCTTGGTTTGTTTATTCTGAACAATACATGATCATTGAAAGAGCTGATCACATTGACCTCCGGAGACGGACTGTCTGGTCACCTAGGCTGTCTAAAGGATTAGATCAGTGTTTCTCAACTCCAGTCCTCAAGGCACCCCAACAGGTCATGTTTTCAGGTTTTCCATTATTTTGCACAGGTGATTTGATCAGTTTCACTACCTTAGTAATTACCACAGTCGTTTCATCTGAGGGAAATCCTGAAAACATGACCCGTTGGGGCGCCTTGAGGACTGGAGTTGAGAAAAACTGGATTAGATAATGAGCTCATGTTAATTAGGTTTCTGGATAAAGTGTATTGTTAGAATAATATGAGCAGGAGGGGGGACCCCCTCCTCCTCCACTGTATATAAGACTTGTATTTTAGTTCTAATAAACACTCCATGTTCAGCAGACAAACAAGTATCGTCTCGTTGTGTGCTTGTGAGCAGCTGGAATATCTGATATCTAAATCCAGACTGATAGGAAGCGGTATATGACGGGAGCACTCAAAGCGGAGTGTGGGACATTCCGTTACATTGGGTGTACATCAGCTCCTCTAAGAGCCGTAGCAGGCACGCGCATGCGATGTCCGCAGATGGGAAAGAGAGCCAGAACGGGGATCTGTGAATATAAACAGACAGATCCCCGTTCTGACATGGGAAGAGAGAGCTCTGCTGTTCCTAGTGATTAGGAACAGCGATCTCTCTCTTCCTCCAGTCAGTCCCATCCCCCCCAGTTAGAAACACCTCTAAAGCCCCGTACACACGATCGGTTTGACTGATGAAAACCGTCCGATGGATGGTTTTCATCAGACCAACCGATCGTGTATGGGACCCATCGGTCTTTTTTCCATCGGTTTGAAAAAATAGAACTTGTTTTAAAATTTTCCGATGGATAAAAAACCAATGGGAATTTCCGATCGTCTATGGGCAAGTCCATCGGTTAAAAAACCCATGCATGCTTAGAATCAAGTCGACGCATGCTCAGAAGCATTAAACTTCATTTTTCTCGGCTCATCGGAGTGTTTTACGTCACCGCGTTTGGAACGGTCGGTTTTTTGACTGATGGTGTGTGGCCAAGACTGATGAAAAACAGTTTCATCGGATTTCCGATGGACAAATCCATCGGACGAAAATCCATAGGTTATCCGATCGTGTGTACAGGGCTTTAGGGAACAAATTAACCCTAGTGTTAACGTGTTAACCCCTTCCCTGCCAGTGACATTTACACAGTAATCCGTGCATTTTTATAGCACTGATCGCTGTATAAATGTCAATGGTCCCAAAAAAGTGTCCGATCTGTCTGCCGCAATGTCACAGTCCGACTAAAAATCTGCTGCCCTCTGCCAGAAAGTTGTCAATGGGAAGAAGGTTTACTTTCCAACATGACAATGACGCAAAGCACACAGCAAAAATGACCACACAGTGGTTGAAAGAGAAAAAGGTGAATGTCCTTGTATGGCCTAGTCTGAGTCCAGACTAAGCCCAGGTTCACACTTACAGCGGGATTGAAATTTTTCGACTTCAGCTGAACTGTCATGTCAGTCCTGACTTCGGGGGCGACTTCAGAGACATCTGGGTGGGTTGCTGCACAGATGTCTATACAAATCGCACCCCAAATTTCCTAAAAGTAGTACAGAAACTACTTTTGGGAATCGGTGCAAAGTCGGCGTCGCACCGATTTCAGACGGTGCCATTGCCGGCAATAGCCGCCGATTTGGCATGCGATTGGACATGTCAAATTGCTGCAATGTGAACCTAGGCTTAAACCCCATTGAAAGTCTGTGTAATGACTTGAAGACTGCAGTCCACAAATGATCACCATCAAATTTAACTGAACAGTTCTGCAAAGAAGATTGGGCAAATATTGCAAAGTTAGTAGAAAAATATCCCAACAGACTAAAGGCTGCAATTAAAGCAAAGGTGGTCCAACAAAATACTGACATAGGGGGTGTGATTCTGTTTTTGAATTTTTGTTTTATTTTTTCCTGACATGTTGGTGTTATATCTTTCACTTGGATGTTAAAAATTGCCCTAGTAAATACAGCTGGATAAAAAAAAAAACGATGTCTGTCTTCAGCTCAGGCTGCAAAGCAACAAAATGTGATTATTTTAACCACTTAACGACCGGCCACGGCATATATACGTCGGCAGAATGGCACGTACAGGCACAATCACATACCTGTACGTCCCCTTTAACTGCCTGCCGCGTGGTCGCGCTCGCGATCCTGCCGCCATCCTTGTGAGTCGGACCGCGGGTCCCGTGGACGCGATCGCCGCGGGGATCCCCGCGATCGTCTCACGGAGGGATGGAGCGGGGAGATGTTAGTGTAAACACAACATCTCCCCGCTCGCCTACTGACACTCACTGATTTCCGCTCTGTGTAATCAGAGCGGAGATCAGTGACGTGTCACTCGTAGCCATGCTCCCACACAGTAGTAATCACTCCCTTAGGCACACTTAACCCCTTCAGCGCCCCTAGTGGTTAACCCCCTCACTGCCAGTGCATTTTTATAGCACTGATGGCTGTAAAAAAAGCCAATGGTCCCAAAAATGTGTCAAAGGTGTCCGATGTGTCGCAGTCACAAAAAAAAAAAACCGCTGATCGCCGCCATTACTAGTAAAAAAAAAAAAAAATTATAAAAATGCCATAAAACTATCCCCTATTTTGTAAACGCTATAACTTTTGCGCAAACCAATCAATGAACTCCGATTGCGATTTTTTTTACCAAAAATATATAGAAGAATACGTATCGGCCTAAACTGAGGGAAAAAAAAGTTTATATATTTATTATAGCAAAAAGTAAAAAATATTGAATTATTTTCAAAATTGTCGCTCTATTTTTGTTTATAGCACAAAAAATAAAAACCGAAGAGGTGATCGAATACCACCAAAAGAAAGCTCTCTTTGTGGGGAAAAAATTATGTCAATTTGTTTGGGAGCCACGTCGCACGACCGAGCAATTGTCAGTTAAAGCGACGCAGTGCCGAATCGCAAAAAGTGGCCTGGTCATTAACTAGCCGAAATGGTCCGGGGCTTAAGTTGTTAAAGGGGGGGGGGGGTGATTCTTTTTAATACCCACTGTATGTGACATAAAGCAGGGGTCATCAACCCCCGGTCCCCGGCCCACTACCGGGCCGTGGCCCTTCTGCAGTCGGGCCGCGGGTGCGGGTGGCTCTCAAGAGACATGCTGGGCTGCCGGCATGAGAGCGCTGGGTGGATTAAAGAAGCGAGCGGGCAAGCAGAGATATCATCTCTCTCCGCCCATTGCATCACCGCTCTTCCGCCCTCAAAGCCAGTGCTCTGTCTCAGTGTCGGAGGGAGCAGAGAGATGACATCATCTCACACTGCCCGCCCCGCATCGCCGCTCTCCTGCGGCTCCTGTGAGAACTTCCTGAGATTCCTTGTTCAGCGGCGCAGATTGCCTGCCCCCCCCGGACAGCTAATCAGGAATGGCAGAAGGGTGAAGGGTGACAGCCGAAGGAGTCCCGAACCCTCCCTCTGCCAGGTGAGACCGGCTGCAGCAAGACGAGGGAGACACCCTGCTACATCCAGAGGGGCGATCCCACAGAGATGTGACATCATCAGTTACAGGTGAGCTGTGTGTGGGAGTACAGGTGAGGTGTGCTGGGACTTGTAGTTCACCCCCTCAGCTGTCTGCCTGATATACCACAAGGGGCGCTCCACTCACTCCGCATCTGGTGACAGGCATGGTGGCAGGTGGCATGGCAAGTGACATTCCACATTTGGTGACAGGCAACGTGGCAGGTGGCAAGTGACATTCCACATCTTCTGACAGGCAACGTGGCAGGTGGCAATCCACATCTTGTGGCAGGTGATGTGGCAAGTGACATTCCGCATCTTGTGGCAGGTGATGTGGCAAGTGACATTCCGCATCTGGTGACAGGCAACGTGGCAAGTGACAATCCACATCTTGTGGCAGTAAGCGGGGCAATCTGGTAGCAGGCGACAGTGGCCAGTGACACGCTCAGGGCTCCCACTGATTCTACATTATGGTGAGTTGAACTATTTCATTTATTACTACAATGTAATAATAGAAATAATGCGCTTCAATCACCCTGACACCATATTAAGCATGGTGCCGTGATGATTGAAGCGCTAACACCAGCCATTGCCCGCAAAAAATCGTAACTCCCCCCCCCCCCCCCCCCCCCCGGTCCTTGGCACAATTTTCTTCCACGCAGCCGGTCCCCGCTGCCAAAAAGGTTGGGGACCACTGACATAAAGGATGTGAATTGGTCAGATTTGGGCACAGGGGGGTTCTCTTACGAGAGAGCTGGAACTGTTAACTTTTACTAAGAAAGATAATTTATTCTTTAACCTTGCACATGGAATGGACAGATAATCAAGTTGGGATTCATTGTTGCTATTGTATAGGATAGAGCAAGCCATGGTTACTTGAAAGGATAAGTGCTTTTTTGAGTGCACTTATCATTCTTGTACCTCCTGCTTTTCCACAGCACGTTCAGTATAGATCAGGTTTACCTACAGTCAGCCTGGCACCACACAGCCTCTATGGAATTCTTTAAACCAGTGACTTTGTTCTCAGGCTGCAGATGTGCTCTCAAATTAAGCAAATAGAAGCTGTGAAGTTCATTTAGGGAGTACCACAATCAGCCTTCATCTTCTGCCTCCAGAATTATCCTCCCTTCTCTCTCCACTGTTTATGCTCACCTTCCACTCTATTCTACTGGTGGTCTATGATTAGCTTCTGTATACATTGTCAGCAATCAGAACCTTCCCTTTGTATCCTCCTGGTTTTTGATCGGTCATGCTCTCTCTCCTTTCTCTTACCGTCCAGGGCCCAAAATCAGTTTCTATTCTGCCTTCGCTGCTGATGTTCAGCTTCCACTCCTCTCCACCAGCTGCAATGATCACCTAAGGCCAGTCATAGATAATTCAAATCTCGGCCTGTTCAGCAGAAAATAAATTTGCTCCATGTATAGACTGCCCCTCTAGTTAACAATCAGTTCCCATTCTGTGTACTCTACCACCTTCCCTTTAGTCCATAATCATCTGCCATTCTGCCTCCTTTTTTTCCAATGGTCCATGATAACCCCTCCCCTACAATTCACTTTTCCCAGTATAAACATTATATCAGGCAATCTAAGACTGACACAGTTCAGGCACCATAAGTTGGATGCTACTATCTTGACAGAGCGATTCCCTTTCCAATCTGCTGCTTGAACACCCCCAGAAAATGTAATTAAATACTGACTTTCTGAAAGTCATTATTTACCTAGAACAGGGGTCTCCAAACTTTCGAAACAAAGGGCCAGTTTACTGTCCTTCAAACTTCAGGGGGGCCAGACTGTGGTTAATGGGAGTAAACAATGCCATAGGTTTGGGGGTCAGTGGAAGTAAAAATATTACATCATTGTTGTTAGTGGGAGAATTCGTTCTCCATCTCTGATGTCAATGGGAGGAATGGTGCCCCGTTGTTGGCATCAGTGAGAGAATTAGTGCTCAGTTACAATGGCTGAGGATGTCTGACTACATTTGGTAAAATTTGGTCCAAGTGTCTTGAAAACCCTGATATTGTGACTGACCCCTGAGACCTTCGAACCTCAGGGATAATTCTCTGGTAATTGCAGGTCCCTTTTGTCTCTCTCATTCCATGCAGAGCACATGTTCTGGTGTGGATCCCATCTTTGAGGTGAAGTCCTTCAAGTTTCTCTTTGTCTTTTAATCCTCTGCCATTGTGGGAGCATGGTAAATGCAACTACTTAAATGTATATTAGTAGTTATGGACTTTTTCTACTATAAGTTTTATTTGAAAATAATAAAGAGAATTTATCAAAAAAAAGAAAATAAATAATGCTCAGTCTTTGGTGTCAGTGGAAGGAATAATGCTCCAAGGGCCGGATAAAGGCAATTAAAGGGCCACATCAGGCCCACGAGCCGCAGTTTGGAGACTCCTGGCCTAGAACTATGTAAGCCCCCTTCCCATGTGTCAGATGTGCTTCAACCTGCAGATTATCGAGGATGGGTTCACTGTCAAGGTAGGAGCAAGAAGCTTTTGGTGCCTGCTCTACAACATCAGTCGGTGTTTGATGTGATATTGCTGATCACATACAGTAAAAACAGGCAATGGGCATAGCTCCCAACTGTCCCTGATTTTGAGAGACTAACCCTGATTTGGAACAAAGTCCCTCTGGCCCTCTCATTTGTCTCTCATTTTGGTCTGATTTTTATAGTTGTATATAAAATGCACTCTTTATCCTTCAAAAAGTGTTTCCCAGTGCTAAACCTTACATCCTATTTCTAAATTGATGCATTTGTAAATTCCAAACGCCAGTATAAAGAAATAGTAGTGCAAAAAAAGCACTTGTGAGTTTAACTAATCTTTTTTTTGTATAAGTCTCCATTAAAGTGGTTGTAAACCCTAGAAACAAAACAAACAAAAGAAGAAAAAAAAACCTGCAAGACAAAGGCATAATGAGCTAGTATGCATAGCATACTAACTCATTATGTATTACTTACGTCAGATCGAAGCCCTTGCAGTGGTCCTCGTTCACCGATCTGGGCAGGCGACATCGCTCCTGGAGTTACTTCCGGGTATCACGGGCTCCGGCACTGTGATTGGCCGGAGGCGCGATGACATCACTCCCGCACGTGCCTTATTATAGGCTTACCTGTAGCAAAAAGTCGTTTGTAAGGGTTTACAACCACTTTAAGGGGGCTTGGCAGGAGGGGTGTCCTATGCCTGCATAGTTTTGCTAATAGGCCTCCCTCGTTCCCATCTCAGAACGTCGGAATGTATGAATGAGTGCTTGCTAATTAGTTCTTTTATCGTTTAACAATCAGATTTGGAGTTTTCATCCACAATTACGGCTTGCTCTTTTCAACATCCTGTAATGTGCCTCTTGCCTTTACATCACCAACATAGCTCCCAACTGTCCCTGATTTCGAGGGACTGTCCCTGATTTGGAGCAATGTCCCTCTGTCCCTCTTTCCTCCTCCTTTGTCCCCCATTTTGGTCTGATCTATATAGCTGTATATAAAATGCACTCTCTCTTTCGTTCATTGACGGACACAGCACCTTTAATCTTGACCTTAGGGTGATATCGCCACCTTCAGGAGAGGACTAGGCAGAACATGTTACAAACAGCAAAACTGCACAGTGCCCAGGGGGCGGTCCTACTGGCTTTAACCCCTCACACTGCAACCAGCAGCTCCATTTTTTTCTGCCTAGTGTAGGAGAAGGAACTAGCTCCCGGTGGGGACCATTGGTCTTGGAGATTTTTTTTTCTTTAATTTTTTCCTGTTCCTTTGATCTACTATCAACAGCCGGGCTGGGTGACAGGCTTGATAATATAGATCCTGGTAGTCTCCCCAGCCCAAATCATCGAGCCTGAGCAGACCGTAACGCCACGACATGTCCCGTTTGATCCAGGGGTGGCCGGCGAGCTATATGCTCCGGGGCACACATATGACCGGGCTACTGCTGTCCGTGTCACAGTGTGCCATGGCCGACAGCCACCCCGTACAGCTCGGGTGATGGGTCTGTCCGTGGAATGCAGCCAGCAGTCCCTGCAGGAGGGGTAAGTATGGCTCCACCTGTTTTGGCAGGTTGGAACAGCTGGGCATTCCTTGGGAGGTCGACTAGGGGGTCTCTCACACTCCCTTTGCTCTCTCCCCGTCCCTTCCCTCCTCCCCACGCTATGGGCCGCTGTGTGACTGTAGCATACCTGGCTGGGGGTCCTCTGGGGGGGGGGGTTCAGAGTCCTGACAGGGGGCTGCGCTGGGTGTTGTTGGTCCACTCGTCAGGTTCCTATATTTTGGGCCATAGTGGGGTGTTTTTGCAAGGTGCCTGCTGAAGTACACTGTGCGGGGGGTTCGCGGCCATTTTGCTGTAGCCAGGGAGTCCCGCGGCCATTTTTGCCTCTAGCACTGGGGGATTAGTATTCTGAACGGCGCAAATTTACACAGAACACCTCGTGAGGGAGAGCGGATGGCAGCACAGCGCAGTACCTGGGTCAGGGTGGTCAGTCCTGCAGGGGGGCCCCTCAGTCTGTGGCAACTAGGAGGGTGGACTTTTTGTCTGTCTTGCCGTTGGTCCCTAACGGTGTCAGGCGTGTGAGGGCCAGCATGGCGTCAGAAGCTGGCGCTTCTTCCCCAGACATCCCTGTTGTGGCAACTGATTCCCCTGCACCTGTGGTGCCTATGGACGCTTTGTCTGCGGTTCTGAAGTCCTTTGTTGCCAAGGTGGAAGCAGCGTGCGGGCGCAAGGGGGGTAAAAAAATGCCCCCTCCCCCCACCGTCTTCTGGGGAAAGCTCTGATTCAGACGCGGGCCTTGCTGTGGCAACCGACCCTGTTCTGAAGTGTCAGAGGATGCGGACCAGGACAGTGAGGATGAGTCCGTGTCTGGGTCAGCGCAGGAAAAGGCACTTGTAGGAGCACTTATCACTGCTGTGCAGGATACCCTAAAAATAGAGGATACGGCGGGGGCATCTACAGAGGTGTCGGTCCCTTTTGGGTCCCACAAGCCGGCACGCACGGCTAAGGTGTTTCCCTACCTAACTTATTTTGATAAGTTTATCTACAAAGAATGGGAATGTCCGCAGCGGGCTTTTTCGGTTCCGAAACGCATGGCGGTACGTTACCCCTTTGAGGAGAGTTTCCTGAAAAAATGGACATCTCCCCCGATTGTGGATCCCCCGATATCCAGGTTGAATAAGGTAACCACGATTCTGGTGGAGGGGACCCCTGCTTTTAAGGACCCTGCAGACAGGAGGGCCGAGGCGGGTGCCCGATCCACGTTTACGGTGGTGGGGTCAGCATTGCGGCCAGTGTTAGCCACGGCCTTGGTGTCCCAGACACTTACTGAATGGGCTAAATTGTTGCACCGTAAGTTGGAGAAGCAACAGGCTTCCCCGGTCTGCGTGGAACTGGCAGACCAATTGGTGCATGGCCTTAAGTATGTCTGCGATGCGGCCTTAGATACGGCCCCCTTGCTTTCTAGAGCCTCAGTATCAGCTGTGGTGCTTCGTCGCCTGATTTGGCTAAAATGCTGGTCTGCAGACCAGGCATCTAAGAAGGCACTGGCGGATTTGCCCTTCCAGGGAGAGGCTATTCGGAGCCTCGCTGGATGACATTATTAAAAATGTTACTGGGGTAAGAGTACGTTGCTTCCACAATCCAGAAAAGGTAAGGAGCCGCGCCGTAGGCAAGGGCCCTCCTTTTCCGCTTGGAAGCACTTTTTTCATCCGCCCGGGTCGGCAGGTAAGCGTCCCCAGGCCGACAAGGTGCCCGATGAGGGACAAAAGCGTCCCTGGTTTCGCAAGCCAAACAAGCCTGCAGGCAAATCTGGGGTAGCATGAAGGTTTGCCCCCGCCCGACCCTCGGGTGGGGGGGGTTGCCTTCGGGAGTTTGCAGCTCGATGGACCTCCCTGCTTTCCGACCAATGGGTCTGCAAACTGGTTTCATCAGGATACAAGATAGAGTTTCTTTCTTGTCCGCCAAACAGATTTTTTTCCCTCCAACCTTCCTCTTCTTCCGGCACGTTGGGAAGCCTTGTTTGGGGCGGTACAGGACCTGCTGCTGCGCAGGGTGATAGTGCCTGTGCCGTTGCCGGAAAGGTTTCAGGGATTCTACTCCAATATGTTTGTAGTCCCAAAGAAGGAAGGAGTCCGTCCGGTCCTGGATCTCAGGGCCCTCAACAGCTTTGTGAAAGTGCAAAGGTTCAGGATGGAATCAGTTCGCTCGGTGGTCGCTTTGCTCCATGAGGGGGATTTTCTGGCTTCCTTGGACATCAAGGACGCATACTTGCATATCCCCATATGCGTCAGGCATCAGAGGTTTCTGCGGTTTGCGGTCGGGGACAAGCACTACCAATTTGTAGCTCTTCCCTTTGGCCTGGCGTCAGCACCAAGGGTCTTCACCAAGGTGCTCGCCCCGATTCTAGCCTTGCTGAGGCAACGAGGGATCGCAATCGTGGGCTACCTGGATGACCTCCTTCTGAGAGCGGCTTCCGCCTCAGAATTAAGGGAGGATGTGGCGATCTTCAGTCAGACTCTTCGGGAGTTTGGGTGGGTACTGAACCTCCAGAAGTCGGTGTTGGTGCCGACTCAACGCCTGGAGTATCTGGGCTTGATTCTGGACTCTTAAGAGGCGAGAGTTTTACTCCCTTCAGACAAGCTGCAGACTCTTCATGCCGCGGTGAAGCTGTTGGTGTCCTGCAGGTGGTCGTCACTGCGGTTTTGCATGCGAGTCCTGGGTCTAATGGTAGCCACTTTCGAGGCGGTACCGTACGCTCAATTCCACACTTGAGTCTTGCAAAAGGAGATTCTGTCCAAATGGGACAAATCTCCGTTGTCTCTGGATTGTCAAATCCGTGTGAGCCAGTTAGTCAGGAATTCCCTGATCTGGTGGCAGAGGTCTCCGGCCCTTCGATCAGGGAAGTCGTTCCTTCCTCTTCATTTGACGGTGATCATGGCGGACGCCAGCCTGACCGGTTGGGGGGGGGAGTTTGGGGCGTACAGTCGGCACAGGGTCGCTGGATGCAGGAAGAATCCCGCCTGCTGATCAATGTGCTGGAACTTCGGGCGATCAGGCGGTGCCTCTCCACATGGTCACGGAGGCTACAGGGACGCCCAGTCAGGATCCAGTCAGACAATGCCACGGCGGTGGCGTATGTCAACCATCAAGGAGGAACAAGGAGTTCGGCTGCAGCATTGGAGGTTGCTCACATTCTGCGGTGGGCAGAGCGGCGCGTGCCATCTATCGGCCGTGTACATTCCGGGCGTAGAAAACTGGCAAGCGGAGTTCCTAAGTCGTCAGATGCTGGACCAAGGGGAATGGTCGCTACATCCGGATGTATTTTGACTCCTTTGCCTGAAATGGGGCACGCCAGATGTGGATCGCCTGGCTTCTCGACTCAAATCGGAAGGTACTGAGGTTTGTGGCCAGGTCCAAGGATCCTTGGGCGGATGCGGCAGACGCGTTGGTGACTCCATGGGGGCGTTATCGACTCCTTTTATGCCTTCCCCCCACTCAAACTTCTCCCTCGTCTGCTTCGCAGAGTGGAGGCTGAGGGGATTCCGGTTATTCTAATTTCCCCAGATTGGCCTCGGCGTCCCTGGTACGCCGACATAGTACGAATGGTGGCAGATGTTCCTTGGCAACTGCCAATGCGAAAGGACCTTCTGTCGCAAGGTCCCATCCTTCATCCTGCTTTACAGTCGCTGGCTTTAATGGCATGGCTGTTGAAAGTCAGGTGCTAAGGGACCGAGGTCTGTCGGATTCGGTAATTTCCACTATGCTGAGGGCGCGGAAGTCATCTTCTCTGAAGATTTATCATCGCACGTGGAAGGCCTACATCTCTATGTGGGAGGGGATGGGGTGGCGTCCGCGTACATATGCGGTTTCCAGGATCCTGCTGTATTTGCAGCGTGGAGTGGATCAGAAACTTGCCTTAAGCACCAATAAGGGGCAGATATCAGCCTTGGCTGTCTTTTTTCAGCAACCTTTGGCAACTCATTCATTAGGGAGTACGTTTGTGCAGGGGGTTCGACATGTGGCCCCTCCGGTTCGACCTCCGCTGCCTCCTGGTGCTCTCGGTACTTCAGAAACCGCCATTTGAGATCATCAGGGAGATTCCACTATTGACACTCTCTCAGAAGAAAGCCTTTCTGGTGGCTATTACATCTGCCAGGAGGGTTTCTGAGTTGGCGGCCTTGTCTTGCAAATCTCCCTATTTGATCCTCCACAAGGATAAGGCGGTACTATGCCCGCAGCCTTCGTTTCTTCCTAAGGTGGTTTTGGCTTTTCATCTAAATGACATTGTGCTTCCATCCCTGTGTCCTCGGCCGTCACATCCTAAAGAGGTTGCTTTGCATTCCTTGGACGTGGTTCGAGCTCTGCGAGTGTATCTGTCTGCCATGGCTCAGTTTCGGAGGTCGGATTCACTGTTTGTATCGGTGGCTGGTCCGAAGAAGGGCCTGGCGGTCTCGTCGGCCACAATTTCTCGGTAGATTAGACAGATCGTGATTTAGGCTTATGCCTTAAAGGGGCAGGCACCTCCCTTTCCTGTCACAGCGCATTCGACCAGGGCAATTGGTGCCTCCTGGGCCTTCCGACATCAAGCGTCCATTTCCCCAGGTGTGTAAGGCGGCGACCTGGTCGTCCGTTCACACTTTCACTAAATTTTACAAGGTTGATGTGAGCACATCCGCGGATGCTTGCTTCGGCCGCAAGGTTTTGCAGCTGGCTGTTTAAGGTTGCAACTCCTCCGTTGAGGAGCTCTGGTTGTTATGGGTGGAGTTTTTTTGCTTGCTGTTCCCACCCCTCGTTTTTGTTTGACACTGCTTGGGGACATCCCTAAGGTCAAGATTAAAGGTGCTGTGTCCGTCAATGAACGAAAGAGAAAATAGGATTTTTTGTATTCACCGTAAAATCCTTTTCTCTGAAGTTCATTGACGGACACAGCACCCACCCCTCCTTTTTATGTTTGTACTGCTTTTTGACTAACTGAGCTGCTGGATGCAGAGTGAGGGGTTATAGCCAGTAGGACCACCCCCTGGGCGGTACTGTGCAGTTTTTCTGTTTGTAAGATGTTCTGCCTAGTCCTCTCCTGAAGTTGGCAATATAACCCTAAGGTCAAGATTAAAGGTGCTGTGTCCGTCAATGAACTTCAGAGAAAGGGATTTTACAGTGAGTACAAAAAATCCTATTATTTATCTTTCAAAAGGTGTTTCCCAGTGCTAAACCTTTCATTCAATTTCTAAATTGCTGCATTTGTAAATGTCAAAAGCCAATATAAAGGAATAGTAGTGGTAAAAAAAAGCACTTGTGGGTTTAACCAACCATTTTTTGTTGTAGATTTGTCCTTTAAGGGGACATGTCCTATGCCTATATACTTTTGCTTATAGGTGTCCCTCATTCCCATCTCAAAAAGTTGGGAGGTATGTCACCAAGGCTCTGACATCTGCATAGGAAGCGTTGTGTAAGAATATGCTTAGAGGTTGGGGTATTAAGGGTAGAGGGAGGAGGACTGGAACATGTGCAAGGCTAGTAGACACAGATCCATCCAGCTCAATGTGTGTGTGTGCACGCGTGTATCACTGAGAATTCCTATATAAAAGTGTATTGTGGAGAGGCGACCCTGTGTCATGCTGTGGATTAGCCTGATTGTGGCAGAAGCAGGCATGCTAATTACACACCTGTGGGCTGGGTTCATATGCATCCCAGGGATAGAGCTCAGAGCTCCCACTTGGAGACGGCTCAACCCAAGGAGACAGGAAGTCTGGCCGAGGAATCAGGAGGACTGTGCCCTGCAGACACAACGTTTGTGTATGAGTGTCTGGAGGACACCCATGTTCCCTAGGAGAGGGAGGCTGCAGCTGGCAGCGTGAGCATACGCTCTGAAGAGCAACCCAAAGGTCTAGGCGTCAGGTCTGAAGCAGCGGTGCTGCAAGTGAATAAGCCTGGTGGCTGAAGGTTTGAACTATACAGCAATGGTGGAACCCCCTGTGAGGGAAATTGCTGTTATTTTCTTTGAACTTTGTGTCCTTTAAATAAAAGTGGGCTGCTGTACTGACACATGTTCCTGAAACCGCATGCATCACTTGAGTATAATCGCCTCGCAGTCGTGCGACGTGGCTTCCAAACAAAATTGACGTCCTTTTTTCCCCCACAAATAGTGCTTTCTTTTGGTGGTATTTGATCACCTCTGCGGTTTTTATTTTTTGCGCTATAAACAAAAATAGAGCGACAATTTTGAAAAAGATGCAATATTTTCTACTTTTTGCTATAATAAATATCCCCAAAAAATATATAAAAAAACATTTTTTCCTCAGTTTAGGCCGATACGTATTCTTCTACATATTTTTGGTAAAAATTATTGATTGCTTTGCGCAAAAGTTATAGCGTCTACAAAATAGGGGATAGTTTTATGGCATTTTTATTAATATTTTTTTTTTGCAAAATCTTTTTTATTGAAACTTATATCAGCGTACAGAAGAACATTCGCCCATGCAGGGGCAATTCCTCTGTTGCGGCATTACACCTCAACAGGGCACGACACATAATACAAACATCCTATCTAAACTTATACTATAACCCCAATGTGGGGAGAGGTTCAGCTCAGTATAATCTGTACTCAAATTGATATAGACAGGATAATGCAACATGAGAGTATGAGAAGAGTTGGGTCAATAAATTTACAGACTAAAGATATATTGTCAATATAATTTTTTTATTTTTATTTTTTTTTACTAGTAACTGCGTCGATCAGCGATTTTTATTGTGACTGCAACATTATGGGGGATATATCGGACACTTTTGACACCATTTTGGGACCATTGTCATTTTTACAGCGATCAATGCTATAAAAATGCACTGATTACTGTAAAAATTACACTGGCAGTGAAGGGGTTAACCACTAAGTTGCGCTAAAGGGGTTAAGTGTGACCTAGGGAGTGATTCTTACTGTTAGGGGGCGTGGCTACCAGTGACACGTCACTGATCACCGTTTCCGATCACGGAAACGGTGAAATCAGTGACATGTCACAAGTCAGAACAGGGGAATGGGCGGCTGGGCGGCAAATTTAAAGGGACGTACAGGTACGCCCATTTGCCTGCCCCATGCCATGTTGTCAACGTACATCTGCGTGCGGCGGTCGGCAAGTGGTTAATTTAATAACACATCTATGGCTTTGTGCACACAGATGCCTTAAAACACCATGTTTTTTCACATTCAGGTTTTTTTTTAATGATCTAAATGCAGCGTGTTGTTTTTAATGGGCCTGTGCAGACAAGCATGTAAACTTGTGCTGTGAATAGATCAGTGAAAAAATAAAAAATAAAAATCTGCATTTCTGGACAGTATTTTACACATGCACACATATACGTGCAAACACATGAGTACAGGTCCAAGAAAAGGCATAAGAATTTTAATGTGCTTGTAGGCGTGAATTTACTTTTTTTACATTATCTACACTCTCTGCTGATACCACTAAAGCTGGTCATACATAGATCGAAATTTGGCCCCTACAGCAGGGACCAGACAAATTTCGATCCATGTGTAGGCAGGCTGATTGTACCCAAGTCAATCAATCAACTTGGGCATAGGCATAGGCAGCTTGTCGGATTTTTCTACATGTCATTGTATTCTGCCAGCTGGGAGAATACAATAGCACTACGTGAAGGATCATCAAGCGATTTTCTTTGCTTACACCTGTGGTGTAGGAAAGAAAATCAATTCATCTATGGCTTGCCTTACTGTAGATGGGCATTCCTTATCTTTACTGCTCCACATTACTCTACATTAAAAAAAAACCTTGACACAATTTAAGATGAACTCCTTCGCACCTAAGGGTAAAACAAATCTAAATGCCTAAGCCCAATTTTGCAATTTTGGCATGTGTTAGTAAAACTGTACATATCATCCCAACTGTGCATGTCCTAAAAGTGCAGCGCTAAATAAAATTACCATGTGCAAAACCTTTGACACAAACAGAAAATCCAGTCAAAATATTATTCAATCCAAAAATGTCCTTATGCAAAAGTGCAAAATATAATATATTAATAAATTGATCACTAAAGTGCTCCTATGCAAACAGTTCATGCATGCCAGTGTCCCACACTGGATAGATCGATCCTGACGGCGCAGTGCTCAGACAGTCACCGTTGTAACACGTGACCTTCACCATAAATCAGATGGGGGCTTACCAGACCACCAGCGATCTTCCTTACTCAGGAAGATCATTCAGCGCTTATTGGGATCTCTGATCCTCATATGGAAATCCAGAAATGTTCCCCCACCAACCTTACTGTGTTCCTCCTATGGTGACAAAATGTTCCAGCTCATGGTCTCAGATGGGATGGATGAATAAATCCTCTGAGTTAAAATGGGTAAAAAACAGGGAGACTCCTCATGGTGTAGTATGGTCTCAACGGTTGTATTTTAGAATCAGTGAGCTTACATATTAAAAAAAAGATGCTGCTGGCTGTAAATCGCTCCACCATAGCCAGTGCTATCCTTCAAACAGTTATTAAGTCAAAAACCATCTGTGCAGCAGCATGTGCGCATCGTCCCTATGATTGTTTCGTTATATGTAATCAGGGGTACGCTCACGGATGCACTTTAAATAATTCTCCTGGGAAAGGAAAAGCTCCACCATAGGTTAATAAAAAAAATGCCCCTACATCCATTGGAAGATGTGAATCCCTAGGTGATGGATGTATATTGTGTCAGCTGACAAAGAACTAATAAATCAGATGACTCGGGATATAATGATTGGTGCATACTATGTCAGCTGACAAGAAACAAATAAATCAGCTGACTAGGGATTTGATGATTGGTGCATACTATTTTTTTTAGTTAACTTATGGTGGAGCTTTTCCTTTTCCAGGAGAATTATTTAAAGTGAAAAAGAACCCCAAGATCTGCAGAATAAAATGTTTAAGGTTACCACATCCATGAATTGTATAAAAAAAAAACACAGAGAACCCCTTTGGTGGGTAGGACTTTAGAAGTGACCAAAAACAGTGTAATATATTGTAAAAAGTTTATTTATTAATACAAAAATTATCTAATTATAACAAACTAGGTCATGTGAGACAATAATGTACAATGGCATAAGATATAAAAGTTGTGATAAATATACAGACAGTTAAACTCTCAGATGAACCCAACGTTTCTGACTTGATGCCCTTCAAAGGGGGCACCCGGGCGCAGACTATATGTAGTGGTTAGAGTCATGCATAGTATAGCATGAATCCATCCGCCGCTGCCACCCCCTATTCATGTGTCCTGCTCCTTTCGGGTCACCGGGCATAAGAATTAGGGTTGAAAATGTTTTTATTGATAATATAAACAGCAAGACAATAATATGACAGATATATCAAGTAATATAAAGTGACAACAAGCAGGCCAAATGGCTATTGCCTACAGCGGCACACGTGCCCTAAGTCAGCATAAATAGAAATACAAAGTATATCGAACAATAAATATCGGCCATAGGCTCTAATCGGCTTCAAAATAGGGTAGACTCGGGAAGCAGAGCATTGCGTCTGGACCCCACCCAGGTGTGTTGCAACAGCGAATGAAAATTTGCTGTTGCAATACTGATCCTCCTCCCGGCCAATCGGGAAGCAGGTATGAAACCCGTTTCCCGATTGGCCAAAATGTCAGGCGATTCTATTGGGAGAGAGGAGACACCACGGAAGCTGCTCCGGGAGAGGACACCGGTCACTGGAGCAGCTTTCCCCGATCTCACCGCCCGCATCCAAGGTAAGGACAGCCGCCACTGGACGATGCGCACATGCTGCTGCACAGATGATTTTTGAATTAATAACTGTTTGAAGGATAGCACTGGCTATAGTGGAGAGATTTACAGCCAGCTGCATCTTTGTTTTATATCTAAGCGCACTGATTTTAAAATAAAATGGATGAGACCATACTACACCATGAGGAGTCTCCCTATTTTTTACCTATTTTAACTCTGAGGATTCATCCATCCATCCCATCTGAGACGGTGAGCTGGATCATCTTGTAACCATAAGAGGAACACAGTGAGGCTGGTGGGGGAACATTTCCGGATTTCCATCTGAGGATCAGAGATCCCAATAAGCGTTGAATGATCTTCCTGAGTAAGGAAGATCGCTGGTGGTCTGGTAAGCCCCCATATGATTTATGGTGAAAGTGTCACAAAGGTGAATGTCTGAGCACTGCGCTGTCAGGATCAATCTATCCAGTGTGGGACACTGGCATGCATGAACTGTTTGCATAGGAGCACTTTAGTAAACAATTTATGAACTTTGCACTTAATGAATATATGATATTTTGCATAAGGACATTTTTGGATTGAATACTATTTTGACTGGATTTTCTGTTCACTTCAAATGTTTTGCACTATGTCATATATGCTGTTTTGCACGTGGTAATTTTATTTAGCGCTGCACTTTTAGGACATACATATTTGATTAACCTGGTATTTAGGTGTAGCGCTACCCCCAGTTAAGAGAGCCGCTGGTTTGATTTCGGGCCCTGTATACAGCACCGCCAACCCCCGGCAATCTTTCTCGACCCACTCTGGCACAGTTAGTCTAGGGTTAAACTTATATCACATGCAATATAGTATTGCAAGGAGTAATCTCTTTGCAATAAGACAACACACTGAGGTGAGAGATCAAATATCACAGTTTTACTTTTATATCAAAAGGCATAGGCAGAACAGAACACATGCAACTTGCTTACAGAGCCCTGCAGCAATAGGTGTAGCACACAACAATGGCCCAGCGCGGTAACCCACCGCACGCAGCTATTATGGTGTACGTGCCCTGTGGCGCACTAAACAATATTACTCTCTCTCCTCCCTGGTCAGGCCTGACATAGAAGAAATCTCAGTCTTTTCACTTAGGATTTCTTCGCATGCAAACTTTCGGTGGTGCACTTGATGAAACAGTATTTGTAATCCACAGGTAGACAGTCCCAAGGAACACTATACTGGAGACCCTTTAACTCTGTCCTGCTACTGGTCTCCTAATGGAACAACAAACAAACGATAGGTGGGCCAAGGCAGTCTATAGGCCTAAACACGGTACAGTCTATTGGCTTGAGCAAGTGCTCGCTCACCACTCCGGACGCGATCCCAGTCCGGGACTTCCACCTGCTGTGTCTCCGCACACAGCGTCCGCAACGATCGGGTCCCCGATCTAACTGATATCCTCACTCAACAAGTCTGATGCCACCCAGGCTCCGCAGTGGGGTGGAAGGCTCTTCAGAAGTTGCGCAAGGCCCCAGGCTTCAGGCCTTGCACTGCAGCAGATCCGCACAGGAAGAAACTGTTGCTTGCAGCCCGGTGTCCCAAAAGAGGCCGAGCTCCGCCTCGCCTCCTTCTTAAATAGCCCCTCCCATGAGTCTCAGCGGTGGCAACATTGCACCCTGGGTGCCAAACAGGACTCTGGGAAATGTAGTTCCGAGAGTCTTAAAGGAGACCCCGCTACATAAAAAAACTTTTTTTTAACAGGATATAATGTGTATGTGGAATACATTTATGTAACACCTCAGAAGTCCCAGGAATTCCTAACCTGTTCAAGAATGTTACTTTCTCTTTCAGTAAACCTGCAAAGTACAGGGCAGGTTTACAGCACAGAATTGTATAGTGGAAAAGGCAGAGAAGGTCAGTACTCACAGCCCCCCGCCCGCAGACCACCACAACCACCGGGCAAGGGTTGTGGGGATGAGGCCCTTGTCCCCATCAACATGGGGACATCCTCCCCATGTTGAGGGCATGTGGCCTGGTACGGTTCAGGAGGGAGGGGGGCCGCTCTCTCGTCCCCCCCTTTTCCCCTGCGGCCGGCCAGGTTGCGTGCTCGGATAAGGGTCTGGTATGGATTTTTAGGGGGACTCCACGCCATTTTTTTTAAATTTGGGGTGGAGTTCCCCTTAAAATCCATGCCAGATCTGAAGGGCCTGGAATGGATATTTGGGGGAACCCCACGTCAATTTTTTTTAAAATTTGCGGCGGGGTTCCCCTTAATATCCATTCCAGACCTGAAGGGCCTGGTAATGGAATTCTGGGGAACCCCCACGCTTTTTTTTTTTTTTTTATCAATGACTTTTGTATGTATTGCCGGGAGCCGACAATTCATTAATAACCGCGAGTGAGTTTTAAATGACTTTTTTTCCTTCAAAAATGAAATTTTTTGCAGGGACAGTTCTAAGCACGGGAAACATGCGCCACTTTACATGCATATCATACACACCCCCCAGGTACGAATTTTAAAGGAATGTTTCGCTTTTATTTTTTCATTTTAAGCATTATTAAAATCACTGCTCCCGAAAAAACGGCCGTTTTTAAAACTTCTTTTTGCATTGATACATGTCCCCTGGGGCAGGACCCCGGTCCCCAAACACTTTTTAGGACAATAAATTGCATATAAGCCTTTATAATTAGCACTTTAGATTTCTCCCATAGATTTTTCGAATTTGCCGTGAACACCCCAATTTGTTCGCTGTTCGGCGAACGGGCGAACAGGCAATGTTCGAGTCGAACATGAGTTCGACTCCAACTCGAAGCTCATCCCTAAGTGTCTAATAATATAGTAAGGACAAAGCAAAGCATGGTGTCAGGAAGAGTGAACCCAGGTGAGGAATCTATGTAGATAATAAAATATAAGTGAAAACATGTAGCTCTCACCAAAGGAATAAGTGGTAGGAAAAAAGCACCAAGAAAAACCAGTGAAACAAAATAGCCAAAATGAACAATGCAGCCAAATGGTACCTGAATCCTAGGTGAGAGAGCATGATCCAAACAGGTGCGTTGTATAACAAGCAGAGCAGGAAATAGGAAGTGAGTGCTCAACCTGGAAGTGGAGCCATGCAGGCATACTCACCAAGAGGAGGGGGGGGGGGGCAGCGTCAGTGCCTGAGTGGCGATAGTAGTTTGGCACTCTACGCCAAACAGTGTGCCGGCGCCACAGCACAGTTGACGCCATGCTATGCTATCACTACCATCTGGTCATACTTACTTTTACAAGCATGATTCATTACTGACTTTTTCTATACCACTTATGGCCCGTACACACGATCCGAAAATCGTACAGTTGTCATCCCAAAATACAATAGAAATACACTAGAACACATGACATCACTTCCGATTTTTTATTCTGTCATACGGGAATTTTTGTCACTTTAGTAACCTCTCCATTTTTGATATGCGACTAGCATGCAAAAAAAAAAAAAAGACGATCTGTCGTCCAATTTTCTGATCGTGTGTACGGGCCATTAGAAAGGTCTAGGTTACCAACTAACACTGCCCACACCACGGTGGTACAGCGATATGTATGTATGTACCATGTGTTACTTATGAGCAATACTATTTATTCACTGTATTTTGTTATGACTCAACATGTGTACACGGTATGTACCAATAAATATGATATTATATATCGATTTTTAAATCACTGTATAGCCGTGTGCTTCATTTAAAGTCCCAAATTTCCCATTTATTTTACAGGAAACAACCAAAAACATGCACACTGACATTAATCTGCATGCAATCAGATTGTGCATCTCACTCCACTTGGCCACCCACTGCAGTTTCAGAGAATGTGCAGCCACGTGATCCAATTTCATATAGATTAGCAACAGTTTTACAACCAAACTATCCAATACAAAGATACTATACTACTATCCAACTAGTCAGGAAAGAAAATTTTTACACAGAGACTTTAGTTGATAAATTTGCATATATATATATATCCCAATGAGTGGGCGCAATGTGTTAAAATTATAATTGTCTGAGCAATAGTTTGGCTCAGAAGGATTGTGTTCAAATTATACCTCTGTTTCAGTTCAGCTGGTTGCATGATTTTCCCCCTGACGGTGGGTGTCGCTGTCACCACTGGTCAGGGTTGGAAAGGCAACAGGCTGGATGCATTGGGTATCTCTTTCCCAGAAGCACCCAGGGGGAGTTGTCAACCCGCTGTGTGTTCTGGGAGAGGGTACTTTTTAATTTTGTGGGGTCGTTCTTTGGTGTTGGGCGCCTCCTGATCCCGAACTGAGGGCCCTCCTGGCCTCAGGGATGCACTGTCAGTTTACGCCTCGGGGCCACGTTGGCCTGAGGCTCCGTTACTGAGATGTAGGCCCAGGAGTCACTGGGGGCCTACTGATCCAGGGATGATCCTGTGTCGCCTGCGGGAAGGGACCGAGTAATTGAGGACTCAATTGGAGGATGTATCCGGATCAAAATCGACCTCACAGTGCTGCCGGAACGGCTGAAAGATCCTGGCACTGAGAGCTGTGTTCTTTTCATCAGAAGGTAACCCAGTGAGTGGTTGCACAAGTCTGTGGCAGAGACTATTGAGCAAATTCTATTTTCACAAGTCTGTGGCATAGACTATCTGTGATCGAGCTACACACCGGTTGCTAGGCCAGTGAGAGTGGTCCTATCCGGTGGTCCAGCGTGGAGACAGTTGTTCCTCTGGACCTAGGAAAATACCTGTGATCCGCAAGTAAGGTACCTGAGTCCTCCTCATCCCTTCAACCCCCTCTGTTGGAAGCTTTAATCAATAAAACCCCTTGAAAGAGACTTTGTGTTGGTGCGAACTTTCTTCTGGACAACTCTTAAAGGAGAACCCCTGAGATGCGCGTATGGAACAGTGAGGTAACGTGCAAGGCCCAAAATTATACCAGCAGCTCCTACGGGGGTATCGCTACATATATATAAGCCATACTGCCTCATCAAGTCTCTTCTGTGAAGTGTGTTACCTAACTCTAGTCTAACAGAGTTCCCATCTTGGAACTTAAAACCTTACAGAAACTTGAAATCGTGGAACTTACAGGCACTGGTAATATACAAGGAGCCAAGGAGACAACAGTCTCTCCGGGGGTTGTGAATAGGGAGAGGAGGGAACTATTACCCTTACAACACATAGATAGCAGAGCTCCCGGGTGTTCGATCCACAGTCGCTGGCTGAGTAGAGTAATGTAGGAAAGATGATCCGATTTGGTATGTGAGACCTGGGTTCAGTGATTGTGAGTTGAGGGTATCCGGTGCAGTACGGCTTCAGACACATCCTCCATCACCGAACCACTGTCTTTAGGAGCCAGAAGTACTACTGCTACTGAGTACTACTGCTGTTCCCCAGAAACCTCAGGGATAGACTTTCGCCAAGTGCATATTTAGCTATATCCTGGAATGGGTGAGAGGGCCATCAGCCCAAGATTGTTAATGATTTCCAAAACTGTGTTTCTGACTGCAGAACTACACTTTTAAGCAGTGCATCACCACAGCCTGACCCCACATCTCTATCGGACTAACACTGCATCCAAACTAGTTTAAAACTTTGATTGTGCCAAACTATCTTTTAAGTTGCATCTATTCTTCAACTATTAAAAAGGCTACCTCACAGCTGCAGCTCACATCCTCTGCATAGAGTTCTTTTTTATTTTTATTTTTTTAAATTCTTTATTGTATTTTCTTAAAACAGGGTATACAGATATATCCTTGTCATTTAGAGATAAGATACAAAGAAAACTCAATTAAACCATATTATTTCACTTTAATTATTTTACTATCGTTTCCTATCCTCTTCTTCCTATTACCCCCTTTTTTTCCCCCCCTCAGTCTCCTTCTTCCTTTATCCCTGTTCCCCTTTCCCTAATTATCCCCCCTCCCTTTCCTGCGACCCCAATTTCCACCCTTCTTTCCCCCTGCTTACGCAGTAATACATTAAACAATCATCAACTCACACAAGAAAGGAAAAAAACAACAAAAAAAAGCCCCTGGCTGTGGAACTTCTCGGGGACCCCTTGCTAACTCTTTCTCCCTATCAGCCTAATTTTATCTTTTACTTGCCTAATAACCTCTTCCCTTCCTCTGATTTTACAAATTGCTCCTATGGTGCCCATATTTCTTGTATTTGTTTTTTCCCTCTAACGTTATTGGTAGGAGTTTCTCCATTATTCCCACCCTTCTAACTTTATTTAACCACATTGAGACCGTAGGGGCACTAGGGTCTTTCCAATTCATTACAATACAGCTTTTTGCCGCATTTATTAGGTGACACAAAACTGAATTTATATATTTTTTCGTTGGAATTTGTGTATGGTATAACAAGAAAAAAGCCGGATCTTCTTCAATCTGATCTTCGGTGAATATTTGGGTAATTCTCTGTATAGTTTGCCAAAATTGTCTAATTGCTGGGCATGCCCAGAAAATGTGTATCATTGTCCCTTTTTCATCACATCCTCTCCAGCACCTGTCAGATGTTTCTGGAAAAAATGTATTCAAGGCCGATGGCGTATAATACCAACGTGTTAATATTTTATAATTTAATTCCTGCGTTTTCGTACACATTGAAGCTTTTGAAGATAGGTCTATAATATTCTGGCGTTGTGCTGGAGAGAAGGTTTGACCTAGATCATGTTCCCATTTGGTAAAGCAGTCCATTTTAAAATCCTCTGGGGGTGTAGACAGAATTGTGTATATTTTAGAAATCACATGGTATAGAGGCTCTTCTCCCTCACAGTACTCCTCAAACTTTGTTAGTTTCCGCCTATATCTTCCTGCAGGTCCCAGGGTTTCTAAATAATGTCTAACCTGTCAAGCGTGCCATATGGGAATTTAATTTTGTCCTCCTTGTTGTGTTAACATGCCAATTGGTAGCCATCCCATATCTCCTAAGAAATGTGAGGCTTGAAAACTTGCTTTTTCCCTCAGTTTCCTGAATATTTGTGAATCCATACCTAGTGGGAACTCTGGGTTTCCTAAAATCAGAAACAGGGGAGAGTTTTTGGTGGAAAATTTGGGATTTTGGCTTACTTTGTTTCCTATTCTTAAAGGGTGGTTCTTTACTGATGGTGGTAAAGTTGTATAGCACCATAACGCCCTATTTAAAGGGACTGGACACGTCTGCCGTTCCATACTAATCCACAGTTTATAATCCCCATGTCTGCTCCAGTCTACTATCCTACCAAGTTGGACCGCCTGATAGTATTTGTACATATCTGGTGTCAATATTCCTCCCGCCCTTTTAGGTGAAGACAGCAATATTCTGCTTATCCTTGTCCGTTTACTGGCCCAGATAATTTTAGTAAACATGCCCCGGACTTGATTGAAGTAAGACATGGGGATTCTAACCGGTAATGCTTGAAAGAGATAGAGGAATTTTGGCACCACTGTCAGGGATCTTCCACCTAAGGGTTAATAGTGCAGACTGATTTCAGTGATTGGCAACAGGCTGCCTTATTTAAACACCTCAGTAGCACTGTGTCTTCGCTGCCTGATCTGCAGTTCATACCTGTTCCAGTGACTTCCTGTGATCTGATCTGTTTCCTGCGTTTGACCCGGCTTGTTTGACTATGATTGATCTCTGTTATCCTGATCCCGGCCTGCATTGTAACCACGCTCAGCTCTACACTGCTTGATTTCCTGTTGCCGAACTTTGCCTGTATCCTGACCATTCTCTGCCTGTCGTCTATACCTACATCTGATCATCTGTTACCAAACCCGGCTTGTCTGACTACTGTGACAGCAGGAAGGTAAAGTCATCTGGTTGCATCCAGGGGGGTAGATATATTTCGCCCAGATTCAGGCTTTACGCCGACTTATACAACTAGGTGGAGAGTTGTATAAGCCCAGCTAAGGCTAGTGGGCTCATGGATGACTCATATGTCTAGGGAGAGTGTGGGGCGTCGTGCAGACAGGGAGTTGATGAGACCAGCTGAAGCTTGTCAGCTCATTTAGGCCTCTATAAGAACTCCCAGCTTCATTAGATGTTAGCTCATGCCTGGAACCAGACCTGTGTGGACTGTCTAGGGAGAGTGAACCCCTGTGCGGTGAGACAAAGCCTGTGTGGCTATTTGCTTGGACATTTAAAACCAGGGACTTAGGGACTAGGACAGCACTAGGCTGATCCCAGTTGTTAGTTAGGAAACCTGTATGTTTAGTCAGAGGTCAAGTTGACCAGGATTTATTTTGTTTATGTTTCTTTTGGCTTTGCTGTGTTTTGTCACTGTAAATAGAAAATAAACCGCACCTTTTTTTGATTTTGAAAACCACAACCTCCGTTTGCTGGGCCTGTTTTTGTGTGGGGAGCCCATCCCGGGGGTCACACACACCCGCTGCCGAGCTAACCCCCTCACAGTTGGTGGAGAACCAGTGGCAGTTTTTTTTAAGCCAGCATGGAGGAGATACTGAAGCAGCTGGCTCTAGCAAATGCCAATCAACAGCAGACAAATGCAGGTTTGCAAAAGAGCCTTGCAGCTCATCAACAGAGCCTTGCAGCTCAACAACAGAACTTCGCAGCCCAGCAGCAAGCTCATCAACAGAGCCTTGAAGCTCAGCAGCAAGCTCACCAACAGAGTCTGGAAGCTCAGCAACAAGCCCAGCAGCAATCTGAGGCCCGCTTCATAGACCTGTTACAGAAGCAAGAGCAGAGACTACAACAAATGGAAGCAGTAATGCAGCAACGTCCGCAGACCAGTGAGGAAAGCCGTCCCACTAATACCGCGTCCTTTGGGGTGAGTCGTTTATTGACAAAAATGACTGGAGAGGATGATCCAGAGGTATTTTTGACCACATTTGAAAGGACTGCTGAAAGAGAAAAGTGGCCTGAGGAGCAGTGGGCTGGACTGGTGGCTCCTCTGTTAACTGGCGAATCGCAGAAGGCTTACTATGACCTAGAGCCTGACCAAGCAAAAGACTATGTGATGCTAAAAGCTGAGATATTGGCAAGGCTGGGTGTCACCCAGGCTGTCCGGGCTCAGCGTGTGCATAACTGGACTTTCCAGCTTGGAAAACCCCCCAGGTCTCAAATGTATGATCTCATTCACCTGAGCAGAAAGTGGCTACAGCCAGAGACTTTGTCCGCACCAAAGATTGTGGAACGTGTTGTAATGGATCGGTTTTTGAGAGCTCTTCCTACTGCCATCCAAAAGTGGGTAAGCCATGGAGACCCAGAGACGGCCGATGGTCTTGTGGATCGTGTGGAGAAATACTTGGCTACAGAGAACCTGACGGCCTCTTCCAGAGACACTCGGACTTTCCACCCTAAGACCAGACCATCCCCAGGGGCGGATAAGAGGATTCCAAGGGGTAAGGGTGGAGAGAGTGAGAGGGTGGGAGCTCTACCCCAAGTTTGGCGAGAACAGCCTGGGAAATCAGCGGCTCAAGAGGCGGCAAGAAGGATCGTTTGCTACCGCTGCCGGCAAGCGGGACATATTGCAGCCAATTGCCCGGTTGTGGAGGAACCCATGCAGTGTGACTTTCTGACGGGCAGACGTCAGTCGCTGTGTGCGACAGTCGCATGCACTGCTATTCGAGGAACTGAGAAACATTTATGTAAAATGTGTGTTAATGGTAGAAATGTTGTGGTATTGCTGGATTCAGGTAGCCTTGTGACCCTGATAAAGGCTGAGTTAGTTAAAACAGAGGTCTCTGGGAATAGCAAGGTAGCTGTTATTTGTGTGCATGGGGACACCCGAGAGTATCCAGTGACTACAGTGTGTTTCGAGACCCCCAAAGGTACCCTCTCTCATCCAGTGGGCTTAGTATCTCAGTTACCGTATGACGCCATTGTGGGAAGGGATTTTCCGAAGTTCTGGGAACTGTGGGATGATCCTGAGCCCCCCACTGGTGCCCCTATGTACCAGGAATGTGATAGCCAGAACTCCCCTGAGAGTGGTGAGGACTCTCCGGAATTTCCCTTATCAGTATTGGCAGGGGAGACTCAAGAAACTGGAGAGGAGCCCACCTCCTCAGACAAAAACCTACCGTCTGTGGAGTTTTCTGATCTTGAGGTTCACAGGGAAAACTTTGCCACAGAACAGTTGAAAGACCCCGCCCTAATAAAGGCACGGGAAAACGTAGTGAAAATAGATGGCGAGTTAGTGAACCCAGATAATACCTGCACTTACCCATACTTCAGCGTAGAGAAGGACCTACTGTATCGGGTGGCAAAAAGGGCAGAAGAAACCGTTGAGCAGCTTGTGGTGCCCAAACCTTACAGCAAGTTGGTGTTGGAGTTGGCCCATGGGCACATTCTTGGAGGTCATCTGGGGACAGAGAAAACCCGAGAGAGGGTATTACAGAGATTCTATTGGCCGGGGGTGATGAAGGACATAGAAAATTATTGTTCCTCCTGCCCTGTGTGTCAGAGGTCGGCCCCGATGCCACATTTCCGTAGCCCGCTGGTCCCTCTACCCATCATTGAGGTCCCATTTGAGAGGATCGCCATGGATTTGGTAGGTCCTATAATCAAGTCCGCTAGGGGGCACCAGTACATATTAGTTATAATGGACTATGCCACCCGTTATCCAGAAGCGATCCCTCTCCGAAATACCTCGGCCAAAACCATAGCCAAAGAGCTATCTCTTGTGTTTAGCCGGGTGGGTATTTGTAAAGAACTGCTTACGGACCAAGGTACACCCTTTATGTCCCGGGTTATGAAGGAGCTGTGTAAATTGTTCAAAGTGACGCAATTACGTACATCTGTGTATCACCCCCAAACCGATGGGCTGGTTGAAAGATTCAACAAAACCCTAAAACAAATGTTGAAGAAAGTGGTGGATAGAGATGGAAAGGATTGGGACTGTCTACTTCCTTATCTGATGTTTGCTATTAGGGAGGTGCCCCAATCCTCTACGGGATTCTCCCCCTTTGAGTTACTGTATGGGAGACACCCAAGAGGGCTGTTGGATATTGCCAAGGAAACTTGGGAAAGTGAGAGTTCTCCCCACAGGAGTGTGATTGAGCATGTCGCCCTGATGCAAGACCGAATTGCACAGGTAATGCCCATCGTGAAGGAACATTTGGCCCAAGCGCAGTTAGCACAGCAGAGAGTGTACAACCGTGGAGCCAAGACCCGTACCTTTTCCCCGGGGGATAGGATACTGGTACTTGTCCCTACGGTTGAAAGTAAATTCCTTGCCAAATGGCAAGGCCCCTACGAGATAATGGAAAAAGTGAGCGAAGTGAATTACAAGGTCAGACAACCAGGAAGGCGAAAGCCCGAACAGATCTATCACGTTAATCTGTTGAAAGCCTGGAGGGATAGAGAGTCCCTAGTCGCAGACACTTGGTCACCAGCTCAAACTGGTTGCGTGATTCCTGAGGTTGGAATAGCAGCCACCTTGTCACAACCCCAACAACAGGAGGTTAAGGAGTTTGTGCTTCGCAACAAGGAGGTATTCTCTGAGCTGCCGGGACAAACATTTGGGGTAGAACATGACATCATTACCCCGCCCGGTGAAAGGGTGAAGTTAAAACCCTATCGGATCCCAGAGGCCCGACGGGAGGCAATACGGGAGGAAGTACAGAAAATGCTGAACTTAGGGGTGATAGAGGAGTCCCAAAGTGATTGGTCTAGTCCCATTGTGTTGGTGCCTAAACCGGATGGGAGCTGGCGATTTTGTAACGATTTTCGTCAGTTGAACAAAGTTACAAAATTTGACACCTACCCCATGCCACGTATAGATGAGTTGATCGACCGGCTGGGAACAGCCCGATACATGACGACTCTTGACCTCACAAAAGGGTATTGGCAAATCCCCCTGGCCAAATTGGCCAAAGAGAAAACCGCATTTGTAACCCCAGACGGGGCGTTCCAGTATAAAAGAATGCCGTTCGGGTTACAGAATGCGCCGGCCACATTCCAGCGGAAAATGGACCAGATGCTGAGGCCCCATCGGAAGTATGCTGCGGCTTACCTGGATGACGTAATTGTCCATAGCACAGATTGGGCCTCACATCTGCCAAAAGTGCAAGCAGTCCTGGACTCTGTTCGGGAAGCGGGGTTTACGGCTAACCCCAAGAAGTGTACCATTGGGCAGGAGGAGGCCAAATATCTTGGGTACACCATTGGGAGGGGAGTAATAAAACCCCAACTCAACAAAGTCGAGGCCATCCAGAGTTGGCCACGTCCCAACAGCAAGAAGCAGGTACGAGCCTTTCTGGGAATCGCTGGGTATTATCGGCGATTCATTCCCCACTTTGCTTCTAAGGCTGTGCCCCTAACCAACCTAACGAAGGGGAAAGGGTCGGTCATGATTAAATGGACCCCCGAGGCTGAGGCAGCATTCCAATTCTTGAAACAAGCCTTATGTAGCCAGCCAGTGTTGTACTCACCCGACTTCTCTAAAGACTTTGTCGTACAAAGTGATGCGTCAGATGTGGGGTTAGGAGCAGTATTGTCCCAGGTCTGGAACGGGGAAGAGCACCCAGTCATTTACCTCAGCAGGAAGTTGAAGTCCCATGAGGTAAATTACGCCACCGTTGAAAAGGAGTGTTTAGCGGTGAAGTGGGCTCTAGATTCCCTTCGGTACTACCTGCTAGGTAGGCACTTTGACATGGTTACGGATCACGCTCCGTTAAAGTGGATGGCTCAAATCAAGGAAACAAATAGAAGAGTGAATAGGTGGTTCCTGGCCCTCCAGGAATTCAACTTCACAGTAAAGCATCGCCCTGGCGTTCAAATGGGGAATGTGGATGCTTTGTCTCGAGTACATGAATGCCTGATTGCTGGTGTTCCAACCCCGAGGTTAAAACAAGAGGGGGGGTATGTGACAGCAGGAAGGTAAAGTCACCTGGTTGCATCCAGGGGGGTAGATATATTTCGCCCAGATTCAGGCTTTACGCCGACTTATACAACTAGGTGGAGAGTTGTATAAGCCCAGCTGAGGCTAGTGGGCTCATGGATGACTCATATGTCTAGGGAGAGTGTGGGGCGTCGTGCAGACAGGGAGTTGATGAGACCAGCTGAAGCTTGTCAGCTCATTTAGGCCTCTATAAGAACTCCCAGCTTCATTAGGTGTTTGCTCATGCCTGGACCCAGACCTGTGTGGACTGTCTAGGGAGAGTGAACCCCTGTGCGGTGAGACAAAGCCTGTGTGGCTATTTGCTTGGACATTTAAAACCAGGGACTTAGGGACTAGGACAGCACTAGGCTGATCCCAGTTGTTAGTTAGGAAACCTGTATGTTTAGTCAGAGGTCAAGTTGACCAGGATTTATTTTGTTTATGTTTCTTTTGGCTTTGCTGTGTTTTGTCACTGTAAATAGAAAATAAACCGCACCTTTTTTTGATTTTGAAAACCACAACCTCCGTTTGCTGGGCCTGTTTTTGTGTGGGGAGCCCATCCCGGGGGTCACACACACCCGCTGCCGAGCTAACCCCCTCACACTACATATTCAGTGTCTCCCCAGCCAGTGCACCTACCAGCCTGCTTCCTGTTCCCTGCTGCACCAGCTGAACTGACAAGACCAAAGATGAACCAGGCACCCATACACCGCCAGGCTCTTGCGGCCACTGTTGCAACATCTGTGGCCCTTGAGCCAGGGTTGTACAAGAAGCCTTCCCACTGCACGTCAGGCTCATCCGGCAGGTATGTAACAGTATTAGGCAGCCATGTCTGAGCCTGCAAGTGGGAAGTCGGCCATGGATGACATCTGCCAGCACCTTGCAGCCCTTACCCAAGCAGTCAAATCTCTACAGGAGGGTTATACGCTACTGGAACAACGTGTACAGACTCTAGCTACACCAGCAAGCACTGCTGAGCCTTCTGCCTCAAGGACTGCCACTGCAGCAACCTCAGTGGTGATGCTGCCCCCTGAACCCAGAGTTCCAGCACCAGAGAGATTTTCAGGTGACCGGGGAAAATTTTGATCCTTCCGCAACGCATGTGAACTGTACTTCGCCCTGCAACCTCGAACTTTCTCCCTTGAAATCACTAAAGTAGGATTCATCATATCACTGCTTCAGGGTGAGCCCCAGTCCTAGGCTCATCGGATGTTGGAAAAGAACGATGTAATGTTACAGTCCATGTCTGCCTTCTTCGGCGCGATGGCCGAATTATACGACGACCCGCAATGAACCACCACAGCAGAGGCTGCCCTTCATGCACTCCAGTAAGGCCGCAGAATGGCCGAAGATTATGTTACAGACTTTAGACGCTGGAGTGCAGACACACAGTGGAATGACGCAGCCCTGCGACACCAGTTCCGTTTGGGGTTATCAGAAGGTCTGAAAGACGAATTGGCACGTGTCGGAGTCCCAAATATCCTGGAGGCCCTTATCACACTGGCCATTCAAATTGACCGTCGTCTCCGTGAGCGACGATCCGAAAGATCAGCCCAGCAGCCACGTCCAGTCTGGATGATGCCCCGGATCCCAGCTCACACTCACTCCGCACCTGTTAGCTTCACTCCAGTTCAGCCCGCTCCTGTTACTTCTGCCACCGAAGCACCGGAGGCTATGCAAATCGGCCTAATACGCTCATCTCTGTCTCCAGAGGAACACCTGCACCGAAGACAGAATAACCTCTGCCTATACTGTGGGGAAGCGGGCCACTATGTACGTTCCTGTCCAACCAAGACACGTAAGTGGTAGATGATTTCTTCAGTTAATAACTTTTCTTTACCTACCAATGCCACCAACCTAACCCTTCCCATCTCTTTTCAGCTGCTAGAAAGGGAAGTGGCAGTTACCACGATCATTGATTCCGGGGCCTGCAGTTGCTTCATCGATCTAACCTTTGCAACACAACAACGCATCCCCTTGAGACCTAAAGCACAAGGACTTTCTGTTTTTCTAGCTGACGGGTCATGTATCAAGTCTAGACTTGTGACCCAAGAGACATTTCCTTTACCCGTGTTGGATTCCTCCCAACATAAGGAAATCCTAAGCCTTGATGTCATCACCTCCCCGCTATTCCCTGTTATTCTGGGCCTACCCTGGCTGCAGGCGCATAATCCGCAAGTTGACTGGGCCACAGGGAGAATCAACTTCCACTCAGCCTATTGCCAGGACCACTGCCTACCTAGGTCCCCAGCTTCTTCTACAACACTATTTTGTGTGGACTCTGAGTCTGAGGTGCGGCAAGTCGTACCTGAACCCTACCATGAGTTCCTGGATGTCTTTAGTAAGCGAGGGGCTGACATTCTTCCCCCGCATCGGCCATACGACTGCCCAATTGAACTGCTTCCACGGTCTGAATACCCTTTCGGTAGAATCTTCCCCCTCGCTGAACGAGAACAGGAGGCACTAAAAGAGTATATCCAAGAAAACTTGAAAAAGGGGTTCATCCGACCATCTACCTCCCCAGCAGGAGCAGGAATATTTTTTGTTGAGAAAAAGGACCACTCCCTACGACCTTGTGTGGACTATCGGGAGCTCAACAAAATTACAGTTAAAAAACGATATCCTCTCCCTCTAGTACCCAAACTATTTCAGAGATCAAGGTCGGCAACCATCTTCACCAAACTAGATCTATGGGGGGCCTACAATTTAGTCCGCATCCGTCAAGGGGATGAGTGGAAGACGGCCTTTCGCACCCGATTTGGCCACTATGAATACCTAGTGATGCCCTTTGGACTATGCAATGCCCCGGCTACTTTCCAACACTTTGTCAATGATATATTCCGAGACTTCCTGGATATATTTTTGATTGTTTACCTAGATGACATCCTGATTTTTTCCATTTCTCTAGACTCTCATCGAGGTCATGTCAAAAGGGTGCTGAGCCGGCTTCGCCAACACGGACTATATGCTAAAGGTGAAAAATGTGAATTTGAACAAAGCAGCATCCAATTCCTGGGACTGATAATCTCACCTGAAGGGATCAAGATGGACTCTGAAAAGGTCTCTGCTATTTTAGACTGGCCTGCACCTACCGACAAGAAGGGGGAGCAGTGCTTCATAGGATTTGTCAACTTTTACAGGAGGATCATTAAGGGCTTTTCCGCCATCATCACCCCTATCACACAGCTGACTAGACAGCACCTTCGCTTCCATTGGACACCCGAAGCACAAGCCGCATTTGAAACCTTGAAGAGACTGTTTACTTCAGCACCTAATCTTGGTCACCCGGACCCGTCTCTGCCGTATACACTAGAAGTAGATGCATCTGAAGTCGCTATTGGAGCAGTCATCTCCCAACGCCAAGGCCCTAAGGATCTGATGCATCCAGTAGCCTTTTTCTCCCACAGGCTCTCCCCGGCAGAGAGAAACTATGACGTTGGGGACCGAGAATTACTGGCCATTAAGGCGGCTTTAGAAGAGTGGAGATACCTCCTGGAGGGAGTAGCGCATCCCATATTGGTCTATACTGACCACAAAAATCTTGAGTACTTGAGGACTGCTAAACGTCTAAAGCCACGTCAAGCACGTTGGGCCCTGTTCTTTTCCTGATTTGTGTTCCACATTACCTATCGGCCGGGCTCAAAGAATGTCAAACCAGATGCACTGTCTCATATGTTCGATGACCCCAAGGAACCACCAGTAGCAGATACCATCTTGTCTGAAAATAACTTCTTACTTTTACAGGGCAACCTCCTCAACTGAATGAAGCAGGCTTCGACAGACGTTCCTAACCCTCCAGGGGTCACGCTGACACTCCGTGAAAAATTGCTGTTTAACAGAAGCAAGGTATTTGTGCCTGAATGTTTACGTATAACCATTTTGGGTCTTTCTTATGATCATCCCCTAGCAGGTCATTTTGGGGTCCACAAGACGCTTGATCTCCTGAAACGCACATTTTGGTGGCCGGTCCTAGAAGAAACCTGTAAGAGGTACGTGAATTCCTGTGCAACCTGAAACCGCAGCAAGGGTACAAAGAACCGAGCTTGGGGTCTACTTCGGCCACTGCCAGTCCCTGACAGACCACGGAAAATGATAGCCATGGATTTCATTGTGGAACTTCCCCCATCGGAAGGATGCACAGTCATCTTTGTGATAGTGGACCGACTTTCCAAAATGGCCCATTTCTTGCCTCTGAAGAGTAATCCCTCAGCCATGGAGACGGCTCAAGTATTTATCAGAGAGATTGTGAGGCTTCACGGAGTCCCTATGAACATTGTCTCCGATCGGGGGGTTCAGTTCACTTCCAGATTCTGGAAAACTCTGTGTGAAGCCCTTAAAATTGAAAGATCCTTGTCCTCCGCCTACAATCCCCAGACCAATGGACAGACAGAGAGAACCAATCAGACATTGGAACAGTATATCCGATGCTTCACCACTTTTGTCCAGGATGACTGGGTATCGCTGCTGCCACTGGCGGAGTTTGCCTACAATAATGCCACTCACTCTGCCACAGGTCAGTCACCCTTCTTTGCAAATTATGGTTTTCACCCATCCTTCTTGCCCGACTTTATTCCAGAGACCACAGTTCCTGCTGTCCAAGACACAGTGGATTTCCTAAACCGCAACAATAAGTTGCTTAGAGAAGCTGTTACCAAGGCACAAGCAGCAAGCAAGATGGCTTTTGACAGGAAAAGGAGGGGTGAACTGATTCTCCAGCCGGGAGACCAGGTATGGTTGTCTACTACGAATCTCAGGTTGGCATGTCCCTCAAAGAAACTGGCACCTACATTTGTGGGACCATTCCCAGTCAAGAGGAAACTTAATGAGGTTGCTTATGAATTATCTTTACCTGATTCACTTAAGATACATCCTGTCTTCCATGTTTCTCTCTTGAAACCCGCAGTCCCTGACTCTTTTCCAGATAGAGTATCCAAGCCACCAGAACCTTTGACCATCAATGGCAAAGAGGAGTATGAGGTGGAGGCTATCATAGACTGTAGGAGAAGAAGGAATCGGGTACAGTACCTGGTTAAGTGGAAAGGTTATGGCCCGGAGGATAACTCTTGGGAGGTTGAACAGGATTTGCACGCCAGAGACCTTGTTAATGCCTTTTTTCGCAGAAATCCACAGAAGAGAGACCTGTTGGGCACCCGGAGGTTGCCCGTAACGGGGGGCAATGTCAGGGATCTGCCACCTAAGGGTTAATAGTGCAGACTGGTTTCAGTGATTGGCAACAGGCTGCCTTATTTAAACACCTCAGCAGCACTGTGTCTTCGCTGCCTGATCTGCAGTTCATACCTGTTCCAGTGACTTCCTGTGATCTGATCTGTTTCCTGCGTTTGACCCGGCTTGTTTGACTATGATTGATCTCTGTTATCCTGATCCCGGCCTGCATTGTAACCACACTCAGCTCTACACTGCTTGATTTCCTGTTTCCGAACTTTGCCTGTATCCTGACCATTCTCTGCCTGTCGTCTATACCTACATCTGATCGTCTGTTACCAAACCCGGCTTGTCTGACTATATATTCAGTGTCTCCCCAGCCAGTGCACCTACCAGCCTGCTTCCTGTTCCCTGCTGCACCAGCTGAACTGACAAGACCAAAGACGAACCAGGCACCCATACACCGCCAGGCTCTTGCGGCCACTGTTGCAACATCGGTGGCCCTTGAGCCGGGGTTGTACGAGAAGCCTTCCCACTGCACGTCAGGCTCATCCGGCAGGTACGTAACAACCACACTCATTTTTAAAATATTACATCTCCCAAACCATGAGTGTGTTCCTTTACAGCCTTCCAATAATATTCTGACTGTGCTAAGTAATGGTGCAAATTTTAACTCAAAAATGTCTATTAAGTTTGGGGGCATTCCTGTTCCTAGATAGTTCAGTGCTTTGGTTGTCCATCTTAACTTAAAACTATGTTCTAGTCCAGTTTTAATGTAATCCGGGAGTGCCACCCCCATCGCTTCTGACTTACCATAATTTATTTTTAATTTTGACATAGTTCCATATACCGGTAGTTCTACTTCCTTCATTAAGTTAGGTAACGAAATTTGTAGTCTTGCTAGTGAAAAAAGCATTTCATCCGCATATGCCGATACTTTATATGTCAATACCCACAATATCCGGGTTCTGTCGAATCTTATTCAAAAATGGTTCTAGTGTCCAAGCAAATAAAAGAGGCGACAGGGGGCAACCTAACGGGTTCCGTTTGTGATAGAAAAGGGCCTAGAATAGATCCCATTTACTTTTACCAGTGCACGGGGGACCGTATACACACCTACTATCCATTGGACCATCCGCTCGCCTAGACCCATCTGTTTTAAAACCTCAAGCATAAACTTCCAATTTACTGTCGAATGCTTTTTCTGCATCCGTATTTAAAAAAACACAAATCTTCTTATGATTTACCCTATGAATCAAATTTAACACTTTTATAGTGCTGTCTCTTGCCTCTCTTGTCGGGATAAATCCTACCTGGTCAAGATGTACTATTTCTGAAAGATGAGGCTGTATACGGGATGCTAGAATCTTTGTCAAAAATTTTAAATCCACATTTAACAGGGATATTGGTCTATAGCTACTGCAGCTCGCTGGATCCTTCCCCTCTTTTGGAATAACTATAATATGCGCTGTTACAGTCTCAGACAGTAGGACCACTGTTCGTCCGACTTCATTAAACACCTTAGTCATATATGACCCTAAGTATGTGTAGCGATACCTCCAACTAAGAAGGTCGCAGATTTAGTTTGGGCCCTGAAGACAGCTCCGCCAACCCCCGGCAATATGCTCTACCCCCTACTTGCACAGCTAGTACTGACAGTAAATTGTATATCTTATACTGTATGAATAACTGAGCATTGAGACAATATTAAATTGAAATAAATGTAAGATTTTACTTAAGCTCTTGGTAAGGAAAAGGGTAACATCAATAACAGTTTACAGAATAATCATTTGTAATGCAGAGCCCAGCCACACTAACACACTATAGGGTTAACACATAACAAGTGCGCCACGTGGGCGACCGTTAGCTAAGTGCCCTGTGGCGCAGTAACCAAAACACCTTAGAAACCCCCACCAGGCCTGGTTCTGATATCTACAACTTAGTCCTTTTTCTTCACCGGCAGATCTTTAACAGTGGTGCACATTAACAGAGTACAAACTTTGTAATCCAATAGGGTAGGTAAAGATGGGGTAGAAACTCGGCTATACGAACAGTAGGGTCAGCTCCGACAAGGGCCTTCAGTAAGAATACCAAGAATAACTCGTAGGCCACGGCAGTCTATAGGCCTATATGCAATAACAGTATATCAGTTGGGCATATGCCCTCTCACCCGCCCGGACTACGGTTCCAGTCCGGGAACTTCCACCAACTGTGTCCCACACACACTCAGTCTCTTCAGCGATCGGGTCCCCGATCCAACAAGGCTGTAGTCGAGCGAAGTCAGATGCCACCCAGGCTCGCAGAGGGGTGGAAGGCTCTTTGGTGCTGCGCAAGGTCTCAGGCTTCAGGCCTTGCACTCCGACACATCCGCACAGGAGGATCAGTCTCTGAAGTCTCGTGTCCCAAAGAGGCCGAGCCCAGCCTCGCCTCCTCCTCTTATAGCCCCTCCCATGAGTCTCTGCGGTGGAAACATTGCCGAACAGGGTTCTGGGTAATGTAGTCTCTCTGCATTAAAGGGGAACACCCCGCTACACACTCCCCCCACTTGAACTCTTTGGTCCCCAAAGATAAACCTTAACAAAGACTATGTACAACTCTAGACAATTCTACAAATGATGTTGGCATAGGGAATTCCCACCAAAACTGAGGGGTAGAATTCCCTTGCCCACAGGTCACATTATCATGGGTGGCCTGCCTAGCTGTGCCAGAGAGTGAGCTGGGGTTGCCCTCCACTAAATGGACAGTGGAGGGATCCGGATTTTCAGCATTCCTCCTAGCGGTAACTACAGAGTCCTCTGAGCTATTCCCTATTTGTGGGTAGGTCAGCTTCCTAGGAGGCCGGATGACTCTTCGAGCCCTTTGCTCTCTTGGGATTTCTGGCTCTGGTGCCACAGGCTCCTCTTCCTCTGAGAAACCATCATGGGCATCTCCCCAGTAATCTGCTGAAGGACTAGATGGAATGAACTCTGTGGCTTCAGGGTTCAGTGTTTCATCTGTGGTGTCTTCAGTGGTTGGAAGGTCTATGGTAGAAGTTCCTGGAGTTGGGGAAGGCCACAGCCAATTAAGTTCTCCCTCCTCATTTCCACTAAGTTGAGAGGCCTCTCCATCTTCAGCTCGGGAGGCCTACGACCGAGTGTTCGGCCTAGGAGTATCCAGGATAGAGGCCGGTTCAGGGGAGTCTCCCACGGGAGGTATTCTAACTGCCTCAGCAAGTGGGAGCAGGTGGTTTCGATGCCACGTCTTCAGGGGGCCCACCTTTCCTTCCGGCTTCAACTTGTAGACAGGCAGGCCCGGCAACTTCCTACAGATGACATAAGGTTCAGATCTCCATCTATCTGCAAGTTTGTGCTTCCCAGGGACCCCCAGATTGCGTAACAGTACTCGATCCCCGGGCTGTAGGTCTTGTACCCGGACCTTCAAGTCAAAGTTTCTTTTGTTTCGAGCTCCCCTTTGATCTGAGGCCGCTTGAGCTTGTTCATAGGCTACTTTCAGGCTGTGTCTGAGCCTGTCCACGTACCCTTTGTGGGATGTGGCTGAGGAATGGTCCGGAGAGGTGCCAAAGGCCAAGTCCACATGTAGTCTCGCTTCTCTCCCAAACATGAGTCAATATGGGGAGTAGCCTGTAGCATCACTGATGGTGCAGTTGTAAGCATGTACTAGGGCTGCTATGTGTTTGCTCCAATGTTGCTTTTTCTCACTCTCCAGAGTCCCCAACATGTTGAGCAAGGTTCGGTTAAACCTCTCCGGCTGAGCATCTCCTTGTGGGTGGTAAGGTGTAGTTCGAGTCTTCTTGATTCCCAACGAATCCAGGAGTTTCCGGATCAGTTTACTCTCAAAGTCCCTTCCTTGATCTGAATGAAGTCGCTGTGGCAGCCCATAATGGACAAAGTACTTCTCCATAAGTACCTTGGCTACGGTGGAGGCCTTCTGATCTTTGGTTGGGAAAGCTTGGGCATACCGGGTGAAATGGTCGGTTATCACCAGAACATTTCCTAGTCCACTCAGGTCGGGTTCAAGGCAGAGAAAGTCAATGCATACCAGATCCATTGGGCCTTGACTTTGTAGATGGCCCATTGGGGCAGCTTGATGGGGTAAAGTCTTCCTCTGGATGCATCGTGCACATGAGTGGCAGTACTCTTCTACCTCTGCCCTCATGCAGGGCCAATAGAACCGACTTCTGACAAGTTGAAAGGTCCTTTCAGCCCCTAGATGGCCATGATTGTCATGCAGGGCAATCAGAACAGTCTCTCGATGTTTCTCTGGGAGGAACAGTTGCCACTTATCTTCTGAGTCATCAGAGGGGCCCCTTCGGTAGACCACTCCCTGATGTACCTGCAACCTGTCCCATTCTTTCCTCAACAGGCGAGCTTCCTTTGAGGGATGACGCAGGAGTTTGTTTGGATCCTGATTCTCCAGGGCCTCCAGGACCAATCTCCCCATGGGGTCTTCCAATTGGTCACACCTCAACTCCTTCTTGGACAATCTCGGCAGGTTGTCTTCGTCCAATTGAGTCACTCCACAGTAGTGTTTTGGGACTCCCACCATGGTAACTCCTATTTCTTCTGGCCTGGAATTCAGCTCCTTGACAAAGGGCCCGCACCCCGTCTGGTGCCACTTGGGTCCAATCTTCTACATCACTGGTGGGGGCATGAGGTCTCCTGGACAGAGCGTCTGCGTCTCTATTCCCAGCCCCTGGCCTATACTTTAGGCTGAAGTTGAATCCAGACAGTGCGGCCAGCCACCTGAGTCCAGTGGCGTCCAGCTTGGCCGTGGTGAAAAGGTAGGTAAGGGGGTTGTTGTCGGTCTTCACAGTGAACTCCGCCCCATACAGGTAGTCTTTGAGCTTGTCTACTACTGCCCACTTAAGGGCTAGGAACTCCAGCTTGTGAGTGGGGTAGTTCTTCTCAGAGGGGGTCAGGCTCCTGCTCACATAGGCAACAGGCCGTTGTTGCCCTTCGTATTCTTGATAAAGTACTCCTCCCAGACCGTCATGACTAGCATCTACATGTAGTTCATAGGGTTTGGTTGGGTCTGCGTAGGCCAAGACTGGAGCAGTGGTCAGGCTCTTCTTCAAGGCCTGGAAGGCCTCTTCACACTTCTGATTCCACTGATCTCTGATGGACTCTCCCGGCTTCCTGGGCCCTGAGTCATCCTCTTCTCCCTCAGTCTTGAGCAGTTCATTCAATGGTCTAGCAATTCGGGCGAATCCCTCCACAAACCTCCTATAGTAGGAGCAGAAACCCAAGAAGGATCTGAGTTCTGTTACTGTGGTGGGCCGTGGCCAGGAGGTAACTGCCTCCTATTACTCAGGGTCTGTGGCCACCCCTTCTTCGGACACTATGTGCCCCAGATAGTTCACAGAAGACTGGTAGAACCGACCCTTTTCAGGTGAAAGTTTGAGTCCCTCCTCACTGAGTCTCCTCAAGACTTTTTCCAGCCTCTCCTCATGTTCCTCCAGGGTCCTTCCAAAGACTATGACATCGTCCATGTATACAAGGACTTCAATAAGGTTCATGTCTCCTACAGTCTTCTCCATGAGATGCTGGAAAGTAGCTGGGGCTCCAGACAGACCTTGGGGCATCCGGTCAAATTCAAAGAACCCCACTGGGGTTATGAAAGCTGTCTTCTCCTTGTCTTCTGGGTGCATAGGGATCTGATAGTACCCGCTTTTGAGATCCATAACGCTGAACCACTTGGCTCCAGACAAGCTCTGTAGGGCATCCTCTATCCTTGGAGTGGTATACTGGTCGGGTATGGTTCTCCTGTTGAGAGTCCTGTAGTCGATACAGAGCCTCAATGACCCATTCTTCTTCCTGACCACCACTATCAGGGGATGCATAGGGGCTTCTAGATTCCCGTATCACTCCAGTCCTCTTGAGTTCTGAGAGTTGTTCCCTTAGATCCTCCAGATCTGCTAGGGGGACCCGCCTGACTCTCTCTCTGAAGGGCTTATCTTCCTGAGGCGGATCCGATGGGTGGCACTCCTTGCACACCCCACATCAAACTCATCTTTAGAGAAGATCTTCTCCCATCTGTTCAGCTGGGCCTTGGCTCTCTCTTTCCAAGCCCTGGGCAGATTCGGGTTTTCCATGGATATCTTCTCCCAAGCATCTCCTCCTTCGCCCACCTCTGACAGGTTGACAGGGGCAGCAGGGCTCACCTGGCCTAGCAGCATCCTGGCTGGGACCTCCATGGGGCCATCCGTATTGTTCCTAACACTCACTGGGACTCTACAATGGGCCTTCTTTAGGGCCTTCAGCGGAATCACTTCTGGTATCACTTCCAGACCGTGGGACCCTTCTCTTGGATCAGATTCCAACATGACAAAGGGTCCAGGCTGCTCCCAAGTAAGCTTCACAGTGCCTCTGAGACAGGTTACTTCGCCGGGCTGCAGCACTATCCCTCCTCTTCCAAGTCTCCACACCTTCCCTATCCCCTCTCCTGGGGTCTTCTGCTCTAAGACCAGCCTTTGGTAAGCTGTCTTCAGCATGGGGTGGATCTTGGTAACCGCTGCCCCTTTCTCTTTCACTAGAGGGGTCAGAAGTCTTCGGACCAGGTCCGTGTTTGTCCCTATTATCAGGGAACTCTTGTTGGCTCCTGGTGGCCGAGGGCACACAACTGCCAGGGTGTCAAACACTTCGGCTTTTCCAGCCACAGATGGGTCAAAGGTCATCCTGACAGGCAGATAGCCATCGTAGGGGAAGTTCTGGGTTCCAATCCCACATATCTCTAGTCCCTCTATTTTCCGGATGGGTAGGTGACTCAAGTGCTTATCGTAAAAGTCTCTGTATAGCAGGGTTACTTGCGCCCCAGTATCCAAGATTGCTCTGGTGTAGACTCCCTCCACTTGAATGGACACTATAGGAGATGGGCCTACCAGCTTCTCCGGATAAGGCCCGGCAGGGGTCGCTTTCTTCAGACTTTTTCTCTTTGAACCTCCTCTCGTCCAATCCCCTTTGGACTTCAGTCTTTCTTGAGTCTGGTATGCATTGACTTCCCTCCCTTTACTGGGTGTAGGGACCCGCTGAGGGATACTATTGTTTTTCTTAGGTGTGCACCCCCTCTGGGGAGTGCTGTGCCTCTTCTGAGGGGTCTTACCCCCTTTCTCTGGGGTGTATCTCTGTTGAGGAATGTTGTGTTTCCCCCGAGGCGTTTTATCTCCTGTTGTTTTCTGCTTTGCTTTCAGCTTGGAGCTCACTTATGGGCACCCGGTTGACTCCTTCACCGGGCCCTCTGAAGTTTCCCGCCGTCTTGCGGTTGTCTATTTTCTTCTTCTTGGGACTGGAGCATGTAGCCGCAATATGTCCAATTCCTCCACAGTTAAAGCAGACTATATCTCCCCATTCTTGTAAAGATGCGGGTGCTGAGGCAACTGGGAATAATTCCTTCCTTGGTACTTCTCTCTTGGGACCCTCTGTGTCTTTTTCCATCAGAGAGGTCAACATCTCTAACACCTTGGACATTTGAGCTTTCAGGGTGTCTATCTCTGAATCTCTTTCAGGGGTCATTACTGGATTGACTAGCACCCGTGCGGGTACAACATTTTCCTTAATCATCTGCTGGTCCTGTTGTAGTGCCTCCTCATCTCTGATGATTTTTATCAAGTCAGCATAAGTCAGCAACGTTCCTCCTCCTGAGGTTTTCAGGTGCAGCCAGACTGGATCCGAGCGCAGCGCTCCCTTTAAGGCCTCGTACACACGGCCGAGATTCTCGTTGAAAAAAACATGTAGTTTTTTTCGACGAGATTCTTGGACAAGAAACTTGTCCCTGCCGAGTGTACACACGCTCGTTTCAAAGAACCCGCGGTTCTTTGAATGGAGTGTACGCGGTGACGTCATCGACTACGACGAGCATGCGCTCGTCACATTCGATGCCGTCGCCGCCATCTTGGTATACCCTACGTATGCCTAGGAAGCTACCGCGCATGCGTCGAATTCATTTCGAACATGCGCGGGCTTCCCGGCGGACAGGTAAGTGTACACACACTCACTTTTCTCATCGAGAAACAGGCTGACGAGAATCTCGACGAGAAAATAGAGAGCAGGTTCTCTATTTTCTCGTAGAGGTTACTTGTCGGTTTTCTCGACGAGAAACCCGATAGCCGCGTACACACGACCTATTTACTCGGCAAGACATCTCTGCCAGCAAGTTTCTTGCTGGTTCTTGCTGAGAAAATCGGTCGTGTGTACGAGGCCTAAGACTTGCTTCATTCTTGCCGCATCTGTATCTTGGGGCCTCATCCCCTTCTTCAACACAATCTTGCACAACAACCTGTTCAGTCTTCTAACATACTCGGAAAGTTTCTCCTCTGGTTGTTGGAAAGTATGTTCAAATTGGTAGACCATCTCTGTCACCTTTTCCAATTGACCAAACTCTTCTTGCAGCATGGCTAGACAGTCTTGAGCCGTGCAATCTGCATTCCCAAACCGAAAACTTTTCACTGCTTCTGCTGCTGCGCCTTTAAGGCTTTCCATCACTCGTTGCCTCTTCTGCGCTTCAGGCACCTCCCATGCCTCTACTGCCTGCAATGCCTGCTCCACCCAGGTGTCAAAGTCTTCTTCCCCTGCGGGGACAGGGAGCTTCCCTGAGAATGTCTTTAGTCTCCGGTAGCTAGTCTCTACATGCACCGTGCTTTCCTTCTGACACTTGGTTAGCAGATCCCCATCGCACCTATCAGTTCTGGTGATATAGCAGTGATAGGTGCAGGCGTCACCGGAGGCGTCGCCCTGCCTCCTTTTTCCGGTGGGGTACGGGCCGTAGCCTGCGGTGATCCCGTTGGTGATGGTTCCTTTCTTTCAGTTACTGCGTGCGCCAACCTATAAGTTCTGTTGTCTGGCGTCCGCACACACTTGCGCTTACAGGCCTCTGGCATCCCGTTCCAGTACTCCACTAATGCATACTGATATGAGATGTCTGGGTCTGACTTTATCTCCGTCACCCACGGTGTGTGATTTGGGGACACTGACTTCATCAACTCCTCTACCGTTTCAGTCGACCATTCTTCCCCAGGGAGGCTGATGACTATCGACTGGTTTGGCTCTGCGTTAGAGGCTTTGAACCACTCTTCTACCGCTCGTGGATCCATGGGGTCCATGCCGGCACCTCTGGCGTTCACTTGCTGCATCAGGATCCCGGACGAGAACCCCCACGTGTAGCGATACCTCCAACTAAGAAGGCCGCAGATTTCGTTTGGGCCCTGAAGATAGCTCCGCCAACCCCCGGCAATATGCTCTACCCCCTACTGGCACAGCTAGTACTGACAGTAAATTGTATATCTTATACTGTATGAATAACTGAGCATTGAGACAATATTAAATTGAAATAAATGTAAGATTTTACTTAAGCTCTTGGTAAGGAAAAGGGTAACATCAATAACAGTTTACAGAATAATCATTTGTAATGCAGAGCCCAGCCACACTAACACACTATAGGGTTAACACATAACAAGTGCGCCACGCGGGCGACCGTTAGCTAAGTGCCCTGTGGCGCAGTAACCAAAACACCTTAGAAACCCCCACCAGGCCTGGTTCTGATATCTACAACTTAGTCCTTTTTCTTCACCGGCAGATCTTTAACGGTGGTGCACATTAACAGAGTACAAACTTTGTAATCCAATAGGGTAGGTAAAGATGGGGTAGAAACTCGGCTATACGAACAGTAGGGTCAGCTCCGACAAGGGCCTTCAGTAAGAATACCAAGAATAACTCGTAGGCCACGGCAGTCTATAGGCCTATATGCAATAACAGTATATCAGTTGGGCATATGCCCTCTCACCCGCCCGGACTACGGTTCCAGTCCGGGAACTTCCACCAACTGTGTCCCACACACACTCAGTCTCTTCAGCGATCGGGTCCCCGATCCAACAAGGCTGTAGTCGAGCGAAGTCAGATGCCACCCAGGCTCGCAGAGGGGTGGAAGGCTCTTTGGTGCTGCGCAAGGTCTCAGGCTTCAGGCCTTGCACTCCGACACATCCGCACAGGAGGATCAGTCTCTGAAGTCTCGTGTCCCAAAGAGGCCGAGCCCAGCCTCACCTCCTCCTCTTATAGCCCCTCCCATGAGTCTCTGCGGTGGAAACATTGCCGAACAGGGTTCTGGGTAATGTAGTCTCTCTGCATTAAAGGGGAACACCCCGCTACATATGTAATAAAACTTTTTTAATATTGTATAGTTAACCCATCCGGGCCTTGTGCTTTACCATGTCTTATTGTTTTCATTATTGTTTGCACTTCCTCTACAGTGATCGGTCTCTCTAATTCCCTACGAACTGGCGATTAATAATCTTAACAGTCGTAAGGAGGACACGTATTTTTCAAGGGACAAAGGGGGAATCGATGTCTCTGGCAGATTATAGAACGAAGAATAATTTTCCCCAAATTCTTGCGCTATTTCTTTTGGGAGTGAAATAATTTTGTCTGCTTTTGTTTTAATAAATGGTATATATGACTGTTTTTATTTTATTTTTATTTTTTTTGCTAATACTTTACCACATTTGTCTCCTGAGTCATACTCTATCCTCCTCCCATACTGTAGAATCGCTTCAGCCTTATATCGAAGTAGGTCTACTATTTGTCTTCTCAAGTGTGCTAATTCTGTCCCTACACTTATTTCTGTTTTTTTTGTGTTGTGACTCAAGTCCCTGTATCTTTTCTAGTAAATCTTTTATTTGTTCTTCTCTAGCCTTTTTCACTCGGGATCCATGTTTAATTAAAATACCTCGCATTACTGCTTTGTGAGCCTCCCATATTATACCCGGGTCACTCTCTTCATTGTCATTTGTCTGGAAGTACCACCTTATTTCATTGATCAGGTCTTCTTTAATTTGGGGAATCTGTAATAGACTTTCGTTTAAGCGCCATCTCCAATCTGTTGATTGGATCCCCCCCTTTAAAATTAACTCCATCATAACAGGTGCGTGGTCTGTCCATGTTATATTCCCTATTGATATATCCTGTACCGCCTGAAGTAACTGATGGGGTACCAAAAAAAGATCTATTCGAGAGTATTTTTGGTGGGGATTTGAGAAGTAGGTATAATCCCTCTCCTCTGGATGTATAGTACGCCACCGATCTACCAATTGAAGTTCGTGTAATTTCCGCAAGATACGTCTTCTAATTCCACTGGGTATCGTTGAGGCCCCCCCCAGATGTATCTTCTTTTGGGTCTAGGAGCATATTTAAATCTCCTCCACATATCAACTTTCCTTCCTTAAAATCTGTCAGTTTTGAAAGTACTTTAGCCAAAAAATTATCTTGATGTATGTTTGGTATGTACATGGTGGCTAAAGTTACTTTCTCCCTACCTATAGCACCTTTAAGAAAAATATATCTTCCCCCAGAGTCCAGACATTTATCCGTAAGTGTCCATGGTATTCTATTTGAAATCAGAATCGCCACTCCTTTAGTTTTAGCTTCTTGATTCGAAGCTTGATATACATTTGGAAAATGTCTATTTTGGAGGTAGAGGAAGGCTCCTTTCCTAAAGTGTGTCTCATGTATAAATCCTACATCAGTGTTTAGGTGTTTTAATTCATTCAATAACATCTTACGCTTTTCAGGGATATTAAGCCCCCTAGCATTTAGTGACGTGATCCGTATTGTATCCATCTTCCCACCCAGGAGCTATTTAACACAGAAGTCCACTCCAGCAGAGGAAAAAAAAAGGGGTCAGAGGTCAGGTAACTATTAGGCGGCTCCCACTTAGGAATTCTATTTTCCCGTGGGTACCGCAATTGGGGGTATTAATCTACAATGGTCTAAGTGGCTGAGCTCCCCCCTCGCCCCTCCAGTTCATTCTTACCTTATTTAACCCTCTAATGCAGCCCCATCCTAGTCCTCTATTTTATCTCCTCACCTATCTCCTAACCCTTCCTTCTCAGATCCATTTCCAGGGTATAGATCTGATACTTCATCTTTATCTAAGTAGATCTACCTACTCTCTCTATCTCCTTAATATTCCTTCCTCCTCGTATCTATATTATTTATTTCATAATATTCATCTCTTACTACTAGACATGTGCACTGCCAAAAAAATAGTTTTTTTCATTTTCGTTTTTTTGCTTTTTTCGGAAATTCTGAAATTCGAAAAAAAAAATTTTTTCGTTTTTGCTTTTTTCGTTTTTTTCGTTTTTTTGCTTTTTTTGGAAATTCGGGAAATTCGTAATTCCGAAATTCTGAATTCCGAATTTTCGAATTACGAGTTTTCAAATTCCGAATTTCCAAAAAAACTAATAAAACGAAAACTAAAAAAACGAATTTTTCGATTTTCCGAAAAAAGCAAAAAAAAAAACAAAAAATAATTTCCGATTTTCTGAAATTCTGAAATTCTAAAAATTCGGATTTCGGAAATTCAACTTTCCAAATTTCCCATTTTCGAATTTTGAAATTTCGAATTTTCGAACCTCGAATTTTCAAAATTTCGAATTTTCGAAAATTCGGAAATTCGAAATTTCGGAAATCCGAAAATTCGGAAATTGAAAAATTCGGAAATTCTGAAATTTTGGAACTAAACAAATTGCACATGTCTACGTCACTACTTCATACGACAATCTTTCTCCTCCTAGGTCGTAACATCTTACTCATTCGTCTAATTTCCTCTCATTTCTACCGGGCTTCTATATTTTACTTATCTTTATTTTAGCCCTATGCAATATATTATCTTCATATATTATCTATACACATCCCATCTCTTGAAAGCATTCATATTATATATCATATGACCAGTTATTGCTTTATTTCTCCAACTAATATCCCCTATTCATATTACACGTCTCTGTCACCCTAAGGAGGAGAGATACCTCCAATAATTTCTCTTCATTCCATTCCCTTCCCCCCTCTCCGTAAAACAAGGAATCTTACCCATCCCCCTCCTCCCCACCCTCCACCCTCCTTGCCCCTCCGTCCCCCTCCGGAGGCATTTCTTTTACATCCTTCTATTTAATTATTTAACTTCAATTTCTGAGCCCATACCCTCTCCATGTCCCTGAAACCTCTAGTGTATCCCCCGCCTCCCTCAAAAAAAAAAAAAAAGAGTATTTACTAGTGTGCTATACAAATATATTCTTTTGTGTTATATTTTATGTGTCAGTTTATAATTATTCCCAAGTAGTAGTGCTATATCCCCCCCTATCTCCCACCTCCTACTATTTCCCCCTTCCCAATTACTCCTACCCCAACCCCTCCCCCTCCCTCTCCCCTTCCACGTGAAAACAAATTTAATTTAATCTTATCGTGCAGAAAACATTGTGACTTTCCCCCTTGTGCAAAAAAACCAAAATCATATTCATTTGTATGAGTTCAGTCCTAATTCAAACTTCAATTGTGTACAGTCTTTCATTATTATAAGGATAATTTCATGTTTCATAACACTGTTATTCTTCCTCCAACCCGGGGGCTTCTCCCAAGAGGGAGGAGTGGAGGAGTGGGTATAGGGGCATGTCCGGGATAGTTCCAAAAAAAAAAAGGGTTTCCCGGAGAGGAAAAAAGAAAAAAGGGATCACTTATATGCTAATAAAAGTTACCAATGTCAATGTCTTTTCCTTCCTTCTTCTGGGGGTGGTAGAGATGAAAATAGTATGAAGAAAAAAAAAAGAAAACATTTCCATAACAACCAATCCCAAGAGAAAAAAACAAAGATAATAGGGATAAAGGGCCAAAAATTCCTAGTCCCCAATAAAGCCCCCTGTTCCCGCTGAGTGACCTACTTAAATAATGAAGTCCTAGGATGGGGATCCATAACCCTTAAAAAAAAAGAGAGAGGGAAAAAGAAAAGAAAGGGGAGAGTGATTCTTTGATTGTTCTGTTCTTTTAACTCACGGTTCTCCCGTCCCAATCTCAGCCTCAACAATTAACTCCTGTCGTCCTCCACTGGTCTGCGGTGGAGCTCCTCTATTTCTCGTTTGTAGACCACCTTTGCGTATTCTTCTCTCTATTGGTTGTAGCCAATCTGGAACCTCTATTCCTTCTATCCCCAGAAAGTTAAATAGGTCTGGTAACTCCGAAGGAAGTGAGAGTAAGAATGAAAGGGATCCCTTCTTCACAAACAAAGACATTGGGTACCCCCAACTATACGAACCTCCAGCAAGTTTAATTTTTTCTAAAAGCGGGCGCATTTGTGCCCTCTGCTGCAGGGTAGCCCGTGAGAGATCTGGTAGAATTTTGATTGTCATACCTTCAAAGGATATTGTGCCGGCCTCTTAGGCTTTGCGACTAACCATTTCTTTATGTGTATAGCGGTGGAAACGTCCGATAACATCTCTAGGCCTATCAGGGTCTGTGGACTTGGGTCCCAAGGCTCTGTGCAGCCTATCAAATTAAATTTCCTTTGGTGCCGTTACTACTCCAAGTTGTTGACAGATTGATGTTACCGCTTTATGTAGCGATATCTCCTCCACCTCTTCTGAAATACCTCTAAATCTGACATTGAACCTCCGACTACGGTCTTCAATCTCTTCGAATTTTAGCTGTATGGATGGGTTCTGTGTCTCCCTTAGGGCCTGTTTTCTTCCATAATCCTCCAGCCGTGCAATCCGTTCTTCCATCCCAGCAGTGCGTGTCATTTCTGCCGTGATTTTATCTGACAGGGCCTGCACCTCAGTTCTAATAAGCTGTAATTCCTTCCTATGGCCCTCTTCCAATCTTGACACCAATGTTTCCATCTCATCCCGCGTCGGGAGCTTCTGTAATATAGCCAGATCATCACGCGCCGGTAAAGCTTGTAGGATCGCCATTAAGTCTGCGCCTCCCGGTATTATATCCATCTTTCCTCTCTGGGCCACAGCATCTGTTTCAGTGTATGCCACAGCATGTATCTCCTCCTGCTCTTGCCCCTTATTCATATCAAAGGACAGGGAGAGACTCATACGGGGGGCTGCTCTAGGAACCTCTGTGTATGGAGTTCCCCTTGTTTCAACCACCGAGGCCCGTGCTGTTGCTGCCCGTGTCTGCGGAAAATACACTTTAATCTTGGGCTGTGTCGGCTGCTGCTGCTGCTTATTAGAGATCTTCTTTACCTGCCTCTCTTCCTCCTTTTTCCTCCCGCTTCTCATCCCGTAGGGCGCTCCAAGGCATCCAGCATCCGGTATTTAATGTTCAACAATTAATACCTGTCTACTATAAGTTACCCCTCTCCTTCTGAATATTTTTTTTTTTTGCAAATATGATTTTTATTAAGTATTTAAAGTTGGGGTAGAGCCCCAAAAAATACAATAATAACTCAAAACAGTGAAGGTCGCAGCCTCCTGAATATACATTACATTGGGTAGTGTTATACAACATTGAATTCCAGGTGTTCGTATAGTCAACACATTCTTGCCTTGGTCTAGTAGGACATCCAGTTAACACCAGTGGGTATCATGTATCATGAAACCTAGAGTAAACACCCTACGGAAAGCATATGCTAGGTACGTTAGGGTCTGCGGTCGAAATAGAGAAAAGGAAAGTAGGAAAAGTGAGATGAGAATAAGAGAGAGGTGGAGTGAGGAAGGGAAGGGGGTGGAAGGGGGAGGGGGAGCAAGGTGTGGGGGGGTGGCGTCTCTGGTATATTAATCTGTATTCCGATTTAAAGGTAAATCAGGTTCCGAGAAGGGTTTTACCTTCTTCCGAGTAAATAAACGTGTTCCACATAGTCCAAGTCTTTTTATAAGCTTCTTGTCTGTCCTGGGCTGTCAGTATCAGATCTTCCATTTTATTTATGTCTTCCACTTTCCGCAGCCACATTGCTGTGGTCGGTGGATTTTGTTGTTTCCAAAGTATGGGGATGCAAGACTTAGCTGCATTTGTCAGGTGGCGTAGTAGGGACTTTTTGTATGTTCTGGGGGATAGAGTCGATACATGTAGTAGGAAGAAAGCTGGGTCATTCGGGATCTGGTACTCTGTAAATTTTTGGGATATAGTTCGAACCGCTGCCCAGAATGCTACCAGCCTGGGGCAGGACCAAAATATATGTAGCATTGTTCCCCTCTCTTCCCGGCACCGCCAACATTGTTCTGAAGTGTCTGGAAAGTTCACATGTAGGCGGCTGGGTGTTAAGTACCACCTCGTGAGAATTTTGAAATTTGTCTCCTGTATTTTCGTGCATAGGGAGGACTTGAGAGAGAATTGTATTATGTTTTGGATTTGGGGCGCCGTGAAGGTGCGGTTTAGATCTACTTCCCATTTTGTAATTCCCGGGAGGTGTGGTTGCTGAGTTGGTGTATTTAGGAGTGAATACATTTTGGAGAGGACCCGGGGTAATGGCTCTGTCTTTGAGCAGTATTCTTCGAATGTGGTCATGGGTCTGGAGTAACTTTGTGGGTTTGGGGTTGTCTGAAGAAAGTGGTGTAGTTGTGCCGCATTCCAGAAGGGGAGTTGGAATGGGCCTGTTGGTTCCATAAGTTCTGGAATGGAGGGCCATCTATCTCGTATCACAAATTGAGAGGCTGTGGTACGGTCAGAGTCTCGTAGCACCTGAAATTGTGTGGTTGCCATCCCTGGGGAAAATTTGGGATTTCCCAGGATCGGAGTTAATGGTGACATTTTGGTTGTCAGGGAATTTTGTAATGCCGCTTGTAGGCCTTGGCGAATGGTATTGCCTATCAAAGGGTGTGATTTTGTCTCCGATGCTAATGCTTCGCTACACCACATCACTCTTTTCAATGGGATGGCAGCCTGATGCTGTTCTATTTGTGCCCACAACTTAAATTCTTGGTGGCGGCTCCAATCTATAACTCTGCCCAAGTGTATTGCCTGGTAGTACCTTTTTATGTCCGGTAACGCTAAACCTCCACAGTGTTTTGGCATTGATAGTTGGGTGCGTGTGGTCCCTGTTTTTTTGTGTGCCCAGAAAAAGCAGGTGAATAAGACTTGCACTTGTTTAAAGTATGAGGGTGGTATTTTAATGGGTAGGGCTTGGAAGAGGTATAGAAATTTTGGCAGTATGCACATTTTCAGCAAGTTACATCTTCCACTCCTTCTGAATATTCAGTGTAGCTTATTCATATGCACTAACACATTAATACACTTAAGCTATCTTAATAAAGGACTTAATCTATTTCAATGAAGAAAATCTAATCCCAGATGGCAAGAAGAGGGAAAAAATATAAATTTCAAAATTTAGCTTGCGGTAGTATTATGCATGAAATATTACCCAGTTTGTAGGGCTTAACAAAGATTGACAGTTAACAGTTTATGGCATAACTTATTGATCCTGTAGCATGTAGCATGTAATCTGTAACATGAAGATAGCAGGTATCAGGTAACGGATAGCAGGTATAGCAGGTAGCAGACAGCATGGACACAGTATAGAACACAGACACCGTAACTTCTAAGGTCTTTTTCCTGCCTTTCCTGCCTTTTGAATCTAAGACCTCCAGGCCAGTGTGGAGAGATGTAGAAAGGATGTATGGAAAGGACCCTCCGACACAAGGAACGAGATACCCAAACCATAGCATGGCTGGTACGGAAGAATTCGCTACCCCCGTCGCTCCCTTTGGATGCATGACGTCACCCGCCAGCGACGCTGGCTATGTTCTCAGTCTGGACTCTGTACCTAAGCGGGGCCGTGTAACTGGTAACACCGCTCAACCCCCTCCTCCACCGCAAACCTCGATGTGCAGATGCCGCTGATACGGCCACTACTCTCCGGTAATTAGCAAGGTAAAATTGCTCCTCGGTACCCAGACAGGCTCATGAGCGGGGTAATTCAGCTGCCAATGTCTTGCTCTTGCTCTCCATAGCATGTAATTGCAGGCTGCAGGGTCTAGCTCCTCACACTAGACGGGACGGGGCGGTACACACTGAGCTCAACACACAGCACTCCCTACTCCGCCTCTGCATACAGTTCATTCAGGATGATTATAAAGTGCACCAACTCCTCTTAAAGGGCCCCAACGATAGCCAACAAACTGCCCCTGTGTTATGATGGGCTTACTGGCTCTGTCTCGTCACTGTTTGGTTATTACTCTTCTGTTAAGCAGGTATAGAATTTATCAGACTGCCTTAGGCTTGGAACAACTACTGCCAGTGCACATTGACAGACTAGTCCCTCATGTTGGTTACATGCTATTTCTGCTGATCATTGCTGCACTGTAGGTGGCGGTGTCACAGTTTATGCTGATCTTGATAGCAGGTGTTATCTCATACTTGGAACGACTTTCCTGTGCTAATCATTTTTAATATCTATTTGAATATCTAGTGTTACTAGTAACCCTGTTACTTATAATACAACCATTTTTCTTTTACTTTATAATCATTGGGTGTAAGTGAGTTCTTAAAACTTTGTTGTTGCTGAGCATCTAATAATGACATTGATGAATCCAATATGGAGGGTGTGAATACTCAGCCAGGCTGAAGGCTGAGCAGAAGGGCTGTAGTCTTTGAGGAGGTCGACGCCAAGAACTGGGGGACCCATCTAAATAAGCAGCTCCTTTGGTGGTGATGCTACATAGGGTTAGGCATGGAATTTAAGATCTACAGGTCTGACAGGTGCCTTTTCAAATGCTGTTACCACATTTCTCCAAAACCCTGAAATCCTGTCCGCATATAAATGTGTGTGTGTGTGTGTATATATATATATATATATATATATATATATATATATATATATATATATAAATGTCAGCATATTATATATTATGTTATGGTAGTGTTGGCAGTCACAACACTGTACTGTTTACTCCATGTGAGACAGGGCCAGTACTCAGCAACATAAATGGAAGCCTTGGCACACTTTTGAGCACAGTCCAGAGTGAGGCTTACTATGCAGATGCTAGAGCCATGGTGATATAGAGGGGGTTGGGTGTCAAGCTTCAAGGCTGTAGAAAAAGGAAAGCCTCTAACATTTGCAGAAGTGTCAAAGGTGTATGAGTATTGCTAAGGCTTCAGTAAAAGCTCATTACCAACAATCCATGTGATCAGCACAGTACGTGTACTGTAATGACAGCATCATTTTAAGATACCCATTGAGGTTTTATGATTGGTGTCTGATCATCTCATATGAACCCCTTTAGAACCTAACAGGAGCCTATCCCAAACTGGACTTGGTTGGGGAAAGATGATCAGGTTGGTTGAATTATTCCTGGTGAATACTAGTTCTGCTGGACACAAATGATGTACAGATGGGACTTCCCATTTTAGGCTAAGAAGCTCAGCTGTGCATACACAATTCCATACCTCTCAACTTTCTGGCATGAGGGAGACACCCTGGAACACAAAGTATGTAGGCAAAAGACACATCTATAGCATCTAAGATAGATAGTCAGACTTTAAGGCCCCATGCACACGAAACGCTGTTATTTATTTATTTTTTTTAATTATTTTTATTAAAGTTTTTCAACACATACAACATACACAGCTTAAGCACCTACAGTACAGTAAAGGAGCAAATACAAAAAATAATACCATTTGCAATGCGAACCTAGCGAATCAGGCATAACAATGGAAGGGTGCAGCAACACCGCCAAATAGAATCAAGAAAGGCATACATTATCTTAAACCCAGTAGTCCTTACGAACACATAAGAATACATCGGGAGAAAAGCAAGATATAATAGCAAGATATGGCCTCGATATGATGACCCTGTCCACCCCAAATTCACTAAGCCGTTTCAGGCTCTGCTAACCAAGTGCGCCAGACCTTGTCATATTTTTGTGGGCAGCCCCGATTGGCGTAGGTGTCCCTGTATAGAGGAAGGCTATTGTTCACCAAGCATTTCCATTGCTTCAGAGAGGGGGGGGCAGGCTTCTTCCACTGCATAGCAATGTTCTTACGAGCATAGAAGAGCAGCAGGGTAATCAGCGCGCTTTTGGCAGAGGATGGTACGATGGTCTCAACGAGCCCCAAAAGGCACACCTCCATTGCCAAAGGCACAGTGACACAGGCTACTCTATTTATCAAATCCAGCACCATTTCCCAATACCGCTGGACCCCCGGACAATGCCAGAAGATATGGGAGAAGTCGCCCGGTGAGGCGCCGCATCTCCAACACTCTGAGGAATGAGCAGGGTCTATCTTATGGAGTCTGTGGGGGGTGTAATAAGCCCTATGAACAATCTTGTATTGCACCAATCTGTCGCGCATGGAGACCAGGGTGTTGAAAGGGAGGTCCCACACATCATCCCAGTTATCGTTGTCTAACGTGGGGATATCAGTCTGCCATCTAGTCCAGAGTTTGTCAAGGGGTGGAAGAGACACAAGGATCAAAAACGCATAGAGATGTGAGGTGGGCTTTTCTGCACAGCTAAATCTAAGTGTCCTCTCCAGTTCCGACTGCGCTACAATACATGAAGATTGTGGAAACTGCGCCGCAAATGCATGGGACAGTTGAAGATATCTGAATAGGAAATGGTTAGGTAGATTGTACTGGGAGGAAAGGTGTGAGAAAGGGAGCAAGGAATTTTGGGACACTACGTGAGATACTAGTTTGATACCGTATTTTGTCCACGCGTAAGGGTTGGGGATTTTGTATATGTGGGATAAGTTAGGGTTCAGCCAGATAGGGGCATTGGGGGAGATTTCAGACTGTTTACACTTCTCAATGGCTAATCCTGTCCGCCATGCCCGCAGGGTGGTAAGCATAGAGGGGGTCAGAGGATAAGGGGCACGAGGGCCCCTAAAAAGTAATAATTGAAGAGCTTCCAGCGAACCGACCACTGCCGCTTCCAGCACAGTCGACGAGTTCGCTCTGTCCGGCTGTAACCACCACGCCGCTGTCACCAGCAGCGCAGAGAGGTAATACTTATAGCAGTCCGGGAATTCCATGCCACCCTGCGTTCGTGGCCTCATTAAAGTCGTCAGTCGGTACCTGGGAGGAGAGGGGCCCCATAAGAAGGAGGAAAAAATGCGGTTCAGTTTCTTAAAAAAAGACTTGGGCACCCATTGTGGGGAGTGACGGAAAAGATATGTTAGTTTGGGAATAATCTTCATTTTTATGAGGTTAACTCGCCCCCATAATGACAGAGGCAGGTTGCTCCATGATTTAAGCTTTGTCTGTGACTCTAAAAGCACCGGGGCGAGGTTCAAAGAGATAAAGTCTGAGGCTAAACCAGAGACATGTACCACTAGGTATTTAAAGGAATCCACCCACAGGAGGGGGCAATCAGGAGGTGATGTGGACCTGGCCGTTGGATCGATCGGGAATAGGAGGGACTTAGACCAATTTACCCTAAGACCGGTGACCTCAGCAAAGGTGTTCAGAATACTGAGCGCTCCTTGCAAGGACGGGCCGGCATCATTCAGGAAGAGCAGCATGTCATCCGCGTACAAGGCAACCCTCTCCTCCAGCAACCCGAGTCGGAGACCTTTAATGTGCGGTGAGGTGCGAAGTGCCTCCGCCACCGGTTCAATAGCAAGGGCAAACAAAGCTGGAGAGAGAGGGCAGCCCTGCCTCGTTCCCCTGGCAAGCCCGAAGGGGACAGACAGTCCACCCCCCAGGCGCACCGAGGAAGTGGGGCATTTGTAGATCACCCGGAGCCACCCGATGAACAGCAAAGGAAAACCCATCCTACGTAATGTTTCCCACAAAAAGGGCCACTCGACCGTGTCGAAGGCCTTTTCCACGTCTAGAGATGCCACTGCCCGGGAACCCATATTGAGGTGTTGAGCGTGTATGTTTGTGAACAGCCTTCTGAGATTAACATCTGTGGACCTACGGGGCATGAAACCTGTCTGGTCTGGGTCTATTACTGAGGGTAGCATGGGATATAACCGAAGGGCCAGAAGCTTGGTCAGAATTTTAAAGTCAGAGTTAAGCAAGGCAATAGGGCGGTAGGAAGCACAGGAAGTGGGGTCCTTGGGAGCCTTATATATCAGGGTCAAGTAGGCATGGTACATAGAGCCAGGCAGACCACCGTTTGCCAGGCATACAGTATACAATTGTGCCAACAGGGGCGCCAAGAGTTCCACATGAGCCCTATAAAAGTCCATCGGAAGCCCGTCCGGCCCCGGCGCCTTGCCAGGGGGGAAGGACCGGATAGCCTTTATGACCTCCCAGAGCCGTAAATGGTTGGACCAATGTCTCTCTGTCATGGTCAGAGAGCCAGCCAAGCGCCAATGGATCTAGTAGGCCGTTCAGCGATTCTGGCTGAAAATCTGACGGTAGACCAGACGAATATAAAGCGCTATAGAAGGAGTTAAAGGTCTGCAAGACTTCAGAAGGGGAGGACACAGTCCCGCCCCCCGATGTCTGCAGTGTAGACACTAGGGTAAGGGGTCGGTCATGTTGTGTCATCATGGCCAGCAGGCGGCCATTTCTATCACCTTGTTCAAAGGCCCTCTGCTTACCCCTATAGGAGTCGAGTCGCGTGACCTCAGCCAGGTGTAACTGAAGTTCCCTCCGAGCCGCCATCAGCAGATCAAAGTGAACCGGGGTGGGGTCACCACCATATGTAGCAGTGTGGTCATCAACAGTCTTCTGCAGCGCCAGAGTTGCAGCTGACTGCTGTTTTTTAATGCTGGCAATAGCAGAGATATACTGTTCCCTTGTAAAAGCTTTAAAGGCATCCCAGACAATGTCGGGAGAAGAGGATTCCTTATTGTTTTCCCAGAATTCAGACAGCAGGGGCGGCAGTGTGTCCGTAAGGTCAGGATGAGAGACCCATTGTGTACCCAACCTCCAGAGCGCAGCATTCCGGGAAGCCGGGGAGCGGAGCACCACCACCAGGGGACTATGATCAGACAGGCCGCTGGGCAGATAGGACGTCCCCAATACGTCCGCTAACAGGGCGGGGTTGGAGAAGGCCAGATCTATCCGCGAGGCAGTCTTATAGGATGCCGAAAAACATGAGTAAGTCCTTGTGGTAGGGTGCTTCCACCTCCAGACCTCCACCAGCCCCACCGCCCGAGCCCAGGCAGAGAGGTCTATGCATTGTTTCCTAGGCGGGGTCGGTCTATCTAGGTCGGGCGACAAAATGGTATTGAAGTCTCCCATAATCAGAACTTTCCCCGGGCAGAAGGGCGAAATCTTTTCTAGGACCTCATACAATATTGCAGATGAAAACGGGGGAGGGATGTACAGATTTATAATGATATATCTTACGGACCATAACGTAAATACCACTATCACAAATTTACCCTGGGGATCCGTCCGGACCTCCTCAATAACACAGGGGAAACTCTTGTGGATAAGGATCGACACACCCCTGGCGTATGTGGAATACGTGGCATGTATCGCTTGCTGTATCCAAGGCTTCTTAAGAGTCAAAATCTTACTGCCCATGAGGTGAGTCTCCTGAAGGAGAATAAGCTGGGGGGAGTGAGATTTTAAGTATCGAAATAAAAGGGCTCGCTTGAATTTTGAGTTAAGACCTCTGACATTCCAGGAAAGGACGGTAAAGGAGTCTGCTAGTTGACTAGCCATCGGGAAATGGGGAGAAATAGATAAAGAGATACACTAGAGGGCATGTACCAGTGCACCCCATGAGCAGCAAGATCTCGGTCATAGTGCAAAAAATACTGACAGTACTTAAGCAAACCACAAAACAAAACAAAACAGAGAAAAAAAAAACACACAAAGAGAAACAACATAAGAGCAAGGAACAACTAGATCCTTAATCAAACTTCCCAGGCACGAGTGCCTATCCTACTATATCCCAGCCTTCCTCCTAACAGGGGGGAAGGTCTGGGAATAGTTTTTACCCAGAAAAGAACTTTAACTACAGGTGCCCGTGAACCCCTCAACTGGGGGCACTACACTACCGGTGCCAGACCACCCACTCTGTTGACAGGTACTGTCTCTTCCCGAGACGCTGTTATTTGCTGTTGAACGCGCGTTCAGAGGCAGTTGGACGCTTTTTTCAACTGCTCCTGAACCCATTCAATGTTATCCTATGTGTCCATGCACACACTCTCGTTTTTTGGTGTTTACAAGCAGTTGCGTTTAACCTCGTTTTTCCAGAAGCAAAAAAAATGGGTTCAGACGCAAAAGTTTTCCACGTTTCAGACGCTAAACGCTGCTAAACGCGGCTAAACGCGGTACCAGCGTTTTGCCGCGTTTGCGTTTATAAGCGTTTTTAAAGGTGACCTATTTTTTAACATTAGAAATCTCAAAAATGATGGCAAATGATGAAAAACTATTAAAAAATATAAAAGAAAACTGTAATTGTTTGCATTGCATTGTGGACAATCCACAACTTGTGGCAGGTAACGTGGCAAGTGGACAATCCACAGCTTGTGGCAGGTGACGTGGCAGGTGACGTGGCCAGGTGACGTGGCAGGTAACGTGGCCAGGTGACGTGGCCAGGTGACGTGGCCAGGTGACGTGGCAAGTGGACAATCCAAAACTTGTGGCAGGTGACGTGGCCAGGTGACGTGGCAAGTGGACAATTCACAACTTGTGGCAGGTGACGTGGCACATGATGTGGCCAGGTGATGTGGAAAGTGGACAATCCACAACTTGTGGCAGGTGACGTGGCTAGATGACGTGGCAGGTAATGTGGGCAGGTAACATGGCTAGGTGACGTGGCCACTTGACGTGGCAAGTGGACAATCCACAACTTGTGGCAGGTGACGTGGCCAGGTGACGTGGCAGGTGACGTGGCAAGTGGACAATTCACAACTTGTGGCAGGTGACGTGGCCAGGTGACGTGGCACGTGATGTGGCCAGGTGACATGGCAAGTGGACAATCCACAACTTGTGGCAGGTGACGTGGCAAGCGGACAATCCACAACTTGTGGCAGGTGACGTGGCCAGCTGACGTGGCAGGTAACGTGGCCAGGTGACGTGGCAGGTAACATGGCCAGGTGACGTGGCCAGGTAACGTGGCAAGTGGACAATCCACAACTTGTGGCAGGTGACGTGGCACGTGATGTGGCCAGGTGACGTGGCAAGTGGACAATCCACAACTTGTGGCAGGTGACGTGGCAAGTGGACAATCCACAACTTGTGGCAGGTGACGTGGCCAGGTGACGTGGCCAGGTGATGTGGCCAGGTGACGTGGCAAGTGGACAATCCACAACTTGTGGCAGATGATGTGGCAAGTGATACGCTAAATACAAGTACACTGCTGCTCTCTCAGCTGCTGCTACTCACTCTGGTCTCACAAACTGGCTGAAATGGTTAAAATGTACTGTTTTTTGAGCTTAGGGAGGGTCTATGATGAAACGCTTATAAACGCAAACGCGGTTAAACGCGGCAAAACGCGCGTTTATAAACGCCGGTTTCAGCGTTTTAAAAACGTGTGTTCAGCAGAGTTTGCACCTGCGTCTCGTGTGCATGGGGCCTAAAGGTACAACATAAGAAAATGTAATGCAAGTAAAAACAATAATGGTTATTATTGCCCAGATATAATAGTTAACATCATACAACTACAATTTTATGTTCAATAGGTTTTTATTGTCTTATCAACACAAAATAAACAGAGATATGACAAAGTGCGAACCAGTTGGCACACTGGTGTAATAAGCTTGGGTTGTATAGTTGTTAACAATGTATTCTTGTACAACATTTTTATTAATATTCAATTCAACAGTACTGCTTGACATTATGGTGGATACATTGCAGTTGAACATTAAGCAAAGTCAGAATAAGCAAAATAGAAATATTCAAATTCCAGGGATACCCCAAAATTGAACATACAAAACATCTAAAAAGTGAGAAGCGTAGACTGGAGCTTCATTATTCTGAGGAACGTTGTGTGAAATGCAGAACTAAAGCATTCACATATATTGTTAAACGTCAGCCTTTATCAACCGTGTCATTCAAAATTGTATATTAACCAGAATATAACTTTGACCAATGCTATAAAGCTAGCGATATAACCATCCTGCCCAGGCCAACGCCTGGTGGCCTGGCAATCTAAAAGGATGAATGGAATATCAAGCTAAAGATAGAGAAGCGGGAAGAGAAAGAGGGCTGAAAGAAGAAGGAAAGAGAGAAAAGGGGGACGGGGTTCCGCACGGTGGGGTGCAAAAGCGTATTAAATCAAAAGAAGTGTAGTATCAAATCTGGGCCATTTGATATAGTCGACCCAGGGCTGCCAGACCCAAAGGAATTTATTGTGAGTATCTGATAGGATAGCAGTCGGTTTCTCGTTTACCATTATGTCATTCATACGATTTTTAACCGCCTCAAAACTAAGCATAAGTGTTTTCCATGCCTTTGCAATAGTTAACCTGGTTGCAGCAAAGAGATGCGTTGCCAGCTGGCACTTCAATCGGAGCAATTCAGCTATTGGTTTGCAGAGAAGAGCTTCATAGGGGTCTCTTTTAATGTTGGTATGAAGTATGTTGCGGAGAAGAGAGTAGACACTGACCCATAGTCTGCATACCTTCGGGCATGTCCACCAAATGTGTGCCATGGTGCCTTCCTGAGAGCATCCTCTGAAACATAAAGGGGAGTAGTCCTATAATGAAAAGGGCCAGCCTAGCCGGAGTGTAGTACCATCTGAATATCCACAAATCCATTAGCCATCCACCAGGAGAACTGTTGGGGAATATCACATTATCACAACCAGGCGGGAATAGTGGGCAGTGTAGGATTTGGAGCAGGGGAAGATGAGGAGAAATCAGACCTGCAGAGTATTTAATTGAATCCCATAAGCGGAGGGAATGTGACAGGCATGGACCAATCGTCATAGGACGATGTCTGGGGGGGAGCCAAGGCAGAGAGGAGACTGGTTTCGGATGTGAGTCCACTAGATCAATAGTGGCCCATAGTGGCATTTGGTATTTGATATTTGCTGCCGTAGAGTAGGCTTGCAAATTGGGGACCGATAGCCCTCCGTTGATCTTGCGTGCACATAAAATTTGCTTATTAATCCTGGGTCGGGTGGAGCCCCAGATGAACTTCAGAATTTTGTGTTGATGTATCCGCAAAACATGTAAGGTGACCGGGACCGGCAGAACTCGAAAAAAGTAAAGTAGATTCGGAATATAGGTCACAAGGACCGCCACAATTCTGCCAAACCAGGATAGTGAAAGGTGAGTCCAGGAGGACAACAGATCTGTCAGTTTTCTGAATAAAGGAGGAAAGTTGGCTTGATAGAGTCCTGCATAGGTCAGAGTAAGCCAGATTCTGAGGTAGGGTAGAGAGGGTAGCCATTGGAACGGGAAAGCTCCTTGTAGGGTTGGTAATTCTGATGATGGAAGATTGAGTGCCATAGCCTTTGATTTGGTAGGGTTGACGGAGAGGCCAGAAAAGGACGCAAAAGTATCCAAGAGAGAGAGCAGGTTGGGCAAGGCGATTCTGGGTTTGGTTAGGGTCATCAGGATATTGTCCGTAAACAATGATATCTTATGGGAAGAGCCCGTTACTTCAACCCCTGTTATGTGTGGATGGGAACGAACTGCCTCCGCCAAAGGCTCTAAGGCCAAGATGAATAAGAGCGGAGAGAGTGGACAACCCTCGCGAGTTCCCCTCCTGATAGGAAAAAGAGATGACTCGAAACCATAATATTTAACCTTTGCCTGGGGGGGAATCATACAGTGCCGATATCCATATCCAAAATGAGGTTCCAAATCCGTAATGGTGAAGCACCCTTGTTAGGTAGGGCCAGGATAGTGTGTCAAAGGCCTTATTCACAAAGAGGGACAAGAACATAGTTTCCAAGGATCGACCGTGAGCTATATGCTGTATTTGCAATATTCGTCTTATGGCGGCACCCGCTTGTCGCCTTGGGACAAATTCCACCTGGTCCTTCTTAATCAAGCGTGGCAGAAAGGAGTTCAAGCGATTGGCCAAGATTTTCATCAGGATTTTCATGTCCACATTAATAAGCGAGATGGGCCGAAAGTTGGCCCAAGAGGAATGATTCTACATAGTATTCATGAATACGTGGAAGACATGTCAATACCATTTGAATCAGTGTATGGAACTTGTGGTGTTCCATACGCGCTTCCTGCCAGCCCTGACACCCTAGTGGGAGCAAAACTGTGTCATATGGGCTGGGGGTACCGTCTTGTTTTGTCATCGGCTCATTTATAGGGAAGTGTGTGGAGACCAACATCCAGTAATTCCGGGTGCACAAATATAGGTGTACATTTATGTATGTGTTCACAGGTAGAAAATTTGAATATTTGAATTTCCAAAATGAAGTAACGTTCAACCGAGTTGAAGGTGTATATAAGAAAGAGGAAAGTAGCAAGAAAAGTGTAGACATAAAAAGGGAAGAGAAGAGAGTATAGATGAGAGAAGGGGAGGGAGGTGGGTTGGGGTGGGGCGGGGTGACAGCAATCACCGCTCAAAAGGGGTTTCAAATCGGTATGACACAAATAGGGTTTCTAAGTGTTATTGTAGTTGGGTTCATGGGGGATTTTTATCGCCGATATTCTATGATATTCTATGTTTTAATTTCTCAGACGTGGAATAATGCCTCCAAATGCTACAGGTGTTAGAGAATTTTTCCCATTTATCTAAGGCTTTGGCTTGCATCTCCTCCATCAGCATGATATCGTTGATTTCACTTACCCACTCTAAGAGGGATGGGGGAGAGGTGGTTTTCCAGTGTCTAGGAATTGATTGCCTACCTAAACTGAGATAAAATTTCAAGAGGCTAGCCTTCTGGGCTTTTATCGAGCCGGGGAGTAAAGATAGTAGGGCAGGGGGGGGGGGGGGGGCGTTAGTGGTTTGTCATACAGTTCGGTGTAGATTTGAAAAATCTGTACCCAGAACGGGCGAATCTCTGTGCATTCCCACCAAATGTGGAGGCTCGGGTAGGTGCCTTTCTCCGAGTGACATCTCCAGCAGACGTCGATGGCAAAGGGAAACATGATCTTAACATTAGTTGGAACTCTATACCACCTGGATACCAGCTTGTAGTTTTTTTCCTGAGTATAGCTTGAGATAGATGACTGGTGAATGAATAGAAAGGCCTTGTGCCAGTCCTCATGAGATATGTCTATCTCCAGCTCGCCTGACCATGCTTTGGTAAAATTAGGTAGGGTACCATGTGTATGATCAAGGATCAGACTATAGATCGCTGATAAGGTATGGCGAGGTACTTCAGGACATAACTGTTAAAAACCCATTAGGGGTCTATGAATTTGTTTCGAGTCATATAATAGTTTGCAGTAGGAAGATAAATGAAGTCGAGTCAGCCGTGTTATGTTGGAGGATGCAGTGGTCTGGTCCCATACAACTACAATTTTAAAGGGTTCTTTTTGATCAATATGTAGTGCCCCCCTGACCCCCACTATCAGGGAAGTCTGACATTTCACCTCAGGATACTGGTTATTAGCATACCTCCCAACTTTTTGAGATGGGAATGAGGGACACCTACCAGGAAAAGTATTCAGGCATAGGACACACCCCTTGCCACGCCCCCTTAAAGGAGAATTTTACAAAAAAAACCAAGATTGGTTAAACCCACAAGTGCTTGTTTTACCACTATTATTCCTTTATATTGGTTTTCGGAATTTACAAATGCAGCAATTTAGAAATCAGATGAAAGGTTTAGGGCTGGAAAACACTTTTTGATAGATAAAAAGTGCATTTTATATACAACTCTATAGATCAGATCTATAGATCAGACCAAAATGAGGGACAGAGGGACATTGCTCCAAATCAGGGACAGTCCCTCGGAATCAGGGACAGTTGGGAGCTATGTATTAGGCATAGTGGGTGTGGATGGTTGTAGAAAAGATGGGTGCCAGTCACTTTTAAAAATTAACAAAGGTGGGTTTATTGCTCACAATGACAAAAATTAAGGGAGAGAGGGTTAGGGCACAGGACACCCTAAGGGTAGTAGGCAGACAGATTAGCAGACTCCAAAAACAAAACCAGCCAGGTAGACAGCAATACAGAACAAGGGCCTCAAGCCTCGTACGCACGGCCGAGATTCTCGTCGAAAAAAACATGTCGTTTTTTTCGACGAGATTCTTGGACAAGAAGCTTGTCCCGGCCGAGTGTACAGACGCTCGATTCAAAGAACCCGCGGTTCTTTGAATGGAGCGTACGCGGTGACGTCATCGACTACGACGAGCATGCGCTCGTCACATTCGATGCCGTCGCCGCCATCTTGGTATACCCTACCTATGTCTAGGAAGCTACCGCGCATGCGTCAAATTAATTTCGAACATGCGCGGGCTTCCCGGAGGACAGGTAAGTGTACACACACTCACTTTTCTCGTCGAGAAACATGCCGACGAGAATCTCGACGAGAAAATAGAGAGCAGGTTCTCTATTTTCTCGTCGAGATTACTTGTTGGTTTTCTTGACGAGAAACCATACACACGAACGAATTTCTCGGCAAGACATCTCTGCCAGCAAGTTTCTTGCTGGTTCTTGCTGAGAAACTCGGTCGTGTGTACGAGGCCTTAGGCCTGCATCCAACACGCTGTATCTATGTAGCAATCACTGTCTCCAATAGCAGCCAAAAACTCATGGTATCATGCAGGGTTTCTTTGGATGAGTCCCTCCTGATGCTTTCCCAGCCTCTCCACAGCCCCTGGCTTGTGGAGGAGTAATCTCTGGTACTCCATATCAGAACTCCATCCCTTTCCTCATGCCTCCAGGCAACAACCAGGCTCTCTCCACCAGAGCCTTCCTCATGCCACCAAGGTCTGGATGGAAGGACCCCAATCACCTGACTTCCTCCAAATATATACTCTTTCCCAGCATGTTCATTGGCTGAAAGAGATATGTATATTCATAACTCACTGCAGCTCACCATACTAATGCCAAAGGCAACAGTGCCACCTATTGACAGAAGGGATGAACCACAGCTAAACCAGGCTTTGGAGAAAACCCAAATTATCACAAAGACAACAAATTAGCCAGGTTAGTTACCACCTAGCACAGCTACATTTACTGGTAGCGCCTGTTTAACCACTTGGTTAAACAGGTCAAAAGACGGCCGCATTACGGCGCTCAATTGCCGGGAGGACTTCCATGGACGTCCTCCTGTTTACTTCCGCGATAAGCGCCACCGCTGGCGCGCATCGGGGGAAAAGCTATGCCTGCTGTGTCACACGGGTGCCCTTGTGCGTGCCTGGCGGCCGCAATGACTGCCAGGTACACGCGATCAGCTGTCACAGAGCAGGGACGTGGATCTCTGTGTGTAAACACAGAGATCCATGTCCTGTCAGGGAGATAGGAGACCGATGCTGTGTCCCTTGTACATAGGGACACAGATCGGTCTCCTCCCCCAGTCAGTCCCCTCCCCCCACAGTAACAATCACCTAGCAGGGTACACATTTAACCCCTTCCCGCCCCCCTCGTGTTAACCCCTTCCCTTCCAGTCACATTTACACAGTAATCAGTGCATTTTTATAGCACTAATCGCTGTATAAATGTGGTCCCAAAAATGTGTCAAAAGTGTCAGATGTGTCCGCCATAATGTCGCAGTCACAATAAAAATCGCAGATCGCCGCCATTACTAGTAAAAAAAAAAATAATACAAAAAAATGTCATAATTCTATCCCCTATTTTGTAGGCGCTATAACTTTTGCGCAAACCAATCACTATACGCTTATTGCGATTTTTTTTACCTAAAATACGTAGAAGAATACGTATCGGCCTAAACTGAGAAAAAAATAGTTTTTTAAATAAAAATGGGGATATTTATTATAGCAAAAAGTAAAAAAGATTGTGTTTTTTTTTCAAAATTGTCGCTCTTTTTTTGTTTATAGCGCAAAAAATAAAAACCGCAGAAATGATCAAATACCACCAAAAGAAAGCTCAATTTGTGGGAAAAAAAGCATGTCAATTTTGTTTGGGAGCCACGTCGCACGACCGCGCAATTGTCATTCAAAGCGTGACAGTGCCGAAAGCTGAAATTTCGCCTGGGCAGGAAGGGGGTTATGTGCCCAGTAAGCAAGTGGTTAAGACAAGGATGCTATAAATTTATCAACCTATTTCTTGCCATGTTCTGTCATGCCATTACATATATTTATGCTTATGCTGCGCGTTTCAGCCGTGTTCCTAATCAGACATTTTATGCATAGTCAACTCCTGGCAAATGGTGGAATGGCATTCTATTTTCATCAGGAAGCAGACTTAGTTTCACAGACAACTCAGTCTGCTTAGTCAGGATAGACAATTGGTATCTATAAGAACTTTAGTACATCCATGTGTTTTTTGTATTGAACCAGTACCGTTAAAACAACTCCCATGGGCAGACGCAGGGTAAATGAGGACAACGCCATCCTACCCTCCAAACTCAATGCTGGTCAGATCCTTTTTGCAAAAGATAATTTTCCTGTTGTATTTCAAAGAGGATTCAAACAACTTCATATAATGCTCAATAGAGATTTTTCATACGTCCCATCCACTTTCCAAGAGTGCCAACATCCTCCCCAGTCTCCTCAGTTTGGGGAATAGGAACAATCTGTCACATTAAAACTAAGGCTGGGGACACACGGGACGTATGGAAAAAGCTCTGTTGAGCATTATTACCAGCATTGAGGTTGAAGGGTAGGATTGCTGGATGGCGTTGTCCCCATTCACCCCATGTCTGTTATGGGAGAGGTTTTGTGCAGCGCTATATAGTGATAAACCAAACACGGTATTAAATATATGAACTAAATAATAAAAAATTCTGAGTGTAAAAAATAAAAAAATAAGTGGAATTAAGTGAATAAATAAAACACTTATAACATATGTGAACACCAAAATGTGAATACCGTATTTGCCGGCGTATAAGGCGACTGGGCGTATAAGACGACCCCCTAATTTTACAGATAAAATTTGGGTTTTGGGATATACTCGCCGTATAAGACGACCCCCTTCCGACTAGCCATGCCTCACCATACCTCACTGTGCCCCATTGCATACCTCACTGTGCCCCATTGCATACCTCACTGTGCCCCATTGCATACCTCACTGTGCCCCTCGAAGATCACATACCTTATCCCTGGCATGTAGAATCTCGAGTCAGACCGCGGCCGTCCATTTTTCAAATATCGCGCTTCCTCCTCGTGCTGTTCTGTGATAGGCGGAAACACTCAGCTTCCCAGCAGACACTGCGTTCAGTGTTCCGCCTATCACAGATGCCCTCTCATCCGAGGCCGAGGACGAGAGGGCATCCGTGATAGGCGGAACACTAAACAGAGGCTCTGCTGGGAAGCTGAGTGTTCCGCCTATCACGGGACAGCACGAGGAGGAGGCGCGGCTTTTGAAAAATGGCCGCGGTCTGACTGGAGATTCTACATGTCAGGTACGTACCGGCGTATAGGACGACCCCCGACTTTGGAGAAGATTTTTATGGGGTAAAAAGTCGTCTTATACGCCGGAAAATACGGAAATGGTAAACAATGTAAGACAAACAATAAGGCCCCTTTCACACTGAGGCGTATTTCAGGCTCCCAAAAACCTATGCTGTGGCTCAAGGCTGCAGGATACGGTATAACTCAAAGATAAAAAGAATAAACTCCCATAGTGTAGTACTGATTGACTGCAGTTTAATGAAAGTATAAAAGTTGCACTTACAAGAAGGAATATACAAATGCGCGGTTGTATATGCCTTCTTGTAAGTGTAACTTTTTACTGTGAGTGATATCGTATCCTGCAGCCTTGAGCCACAGCATAGGTTTTTGGGAGACCTGGATATCCCTGTGCCTGGTGAGAACGCATGAGTGGTCTTTTTATCTGGTAAGCAGATCATTTGCTCACAATCTGGGTGTTCTCTAATCTGGACGGAGGATTTCACTTCTCATGATCACCTTTCCAACTGATTTCCTTATACCTTATCTTGGAAGGACACCGACTCATTGTTGTTATTCTCGCTCAGCATTGGGACTTTGTTTTTATAGTCAAGATTCACTTTCTGGACTCTGCCTTAGTTTTCTCATTTGAACTTTTTTCACCAATACCTACATATTTTATTATTATTTTAGATTTTTGTGATTTTTCAATATTTTTTTCACATCATTTGATATGCTTAACCGCCTTATTCTATTATTGTTTGTCTTACATTGTTCACCATTATTCACATTTTGGTGTTCACATATGTTATAAGTGTTTTATTTATTTATTCATTTAATTCCACTTATTTTTTACACTCAGTATTTTTTATTATTTAGTTCATATATTTAATACTGTGTTTGGTTTATCACTATATAGCGCTGCACACCCTTTTCTTTATTCTATTCATGAGTTGTGTATTGTTAACTTTTTTGTGCTGGCAGCTTTTTTAATATATTCAGTTGTGCCAATTTTTTCATTTACTTTTTTCAAGCGCAGCGTTCAACCTAATATTTGCTTGTTTTTCATTACAAATAACACATGGATGTACTAAAGTTCTTATAGATATCTATCCTGGGGAAATAGGATGCCTTTCCGTCATTTTCCTGGAGTACACAATGCATAAAATATCTGACTAGGAACAAAGCAGATACACGCAGAACAAGCATAAATGTATGTGTAGCGGGGTCCTAAATTTAGGGGAAGTGTTTGAGTGGTAGTTGTGCCCAAACACCCCAATTGTCAGGATTCTGTCAACCATTTTATACGCAGGGAGAGTATTGGTGTGTCGTTCCCTGTGGCCTGCAGGTGGCGCTGCCATAGTAGGCCAGGGTTGAACCGCTGATACAGTGCTGTGCCTTGTGTGTCCCCTCTCAGCAGCCGTACCGTGGGTGTGGCAGGCCTGCTGTGCATGCTGGGAGAGGATATAAAAGGGGCAGACGCTGCCTGTTCGGTTTCAGTCCGTTCTGTCGTGGTCGGGGGTCCTACCCCAGGAATGTGTTCCTGTCTGCCCTGGGTACCTTTGGCCCAGGGGAGGAGGTCGGTGAATCCGTCCCAGGCACCTTTAGTCCTGGGGCTGCAGCAAAGGCCTGGGACCCAGCACCTTCGGCTGGGGCCCATCAAGGAACGAGGAATTCCAGGGTGCCGTCTTGCAAGGGGACCCGTATCTTAGACGAAGAGGCCGGGGGAGGAACTGTTCCGAGGGACCGGTGGGAAGTCACGGTGAAGGAAAGGTCCCGGTAACTCTCTGGAGGGATGTCTTCTCCTTACATAGAGGCCAAGTTTTGAAGCACCAAGTTCACCAGGTCTGTGGCAGAGACCAAGTTCATCGGGACTGTGGCAGAGACCAAATTCAACCCAGTCTGTGGCAGAGACTGTGAGTCTAAGTTGGAGTACCATTTGGCTGCTAGTCCCTTCCTAGGGAGACTATCCATTTGGGCTGAGTCTGCTTGAGAAGCCGAGCAGTAAAGTGATTGTGTTTGTGCCTGGACCTCTCCCACATCTTATGCTGTCCTGTCTTTACTCCAACCTTTTTCCTATCAGAGACTGTTATTTTACTAAAAGAGAAAATAAACTCTGCGTTGGAGTTGCAGTTAGTGTGGACATTCAAGTTACTGGGGAAACAAGGACTTATCTCTCTCATTCATAGAGGTGAGAAACATTCTCTGACTTTCTGACTGTGGAGACCCATCAACCACACCGCTAAACCTCCCCATACGGGAGGGTACGGGCTTGTGGCGTGGTGTGCCCTCTTTACCTGCGAGGAGCCAAAGACAGGTAGAGGGGGAGTAGGGGCGCTACATATGCAAGGACAATGGTGCAAGGCCCAACATTAGGAAAATTCCCTTTTATACTTTTTTAAATCAGATACTTTTTTTATTTTTATATGCAAACAACATTGAGACAATACAGACAAATTATACAAACAAAATCACATTGAACAAAACACAACCCAAAAAAAAATAAAAAAAATTCCCTTTTATACTGATCAAAAAAAAACTTTAAATGTAATTGTATGATGTTGACTAATATAAAGTATGTAGGCAATAATAAAAGTTAGTGATTTTATTTGAGATATGTTTTCTTGACACCTTTAAAGTCTGACTATCTTAAATGCCATTATGAAAACATGAATGTGGTATCAGCCCAGCATGTATTTTTAAGTACATTTCTGCTGAGATGCAGACCACAAAGTGTTAATGTAGGAAAAAATGATTGGGTAAACCTAGAAGTGATTTTTTCCCACTACTTTGTCTGGCTTTTCAAAATAACAAAAGCAATGTTAAAAAGTTTTAGTGCAGTATAACACTTTTGGGAGTTACCCCCCCCCCCCCCCTCCCAGCAGAGTTTTATACTCCCTTGTCCAGGCACCTGTAAAGCCTCATGCACACGGACGGTTTTCTCGTCAAGAAACAACAAGAAAACTGCTGGTAGAGCTTTCTTGCCGAGAAAACCGGCCTTGTGTACGAGGCTTTCAGGTTTCTCGTCAAGGAAACTGCCCAGAATCTCGACGAGAAAAATAGAGAACCTGCTCTCTATTTTCTCGTCGGGATTCTCGTCGGCCTGTTTACCGACGAGAAACCCGAGAGTGTGTACACTTACCTGTCGCCGTGGAAACCCGCGCATGCTTGAAATGACTTTGACGCATGCGCGGTAGCTTCCTAGGCAAAGGTAGGGTGTAGCAAGATGGCGGCGATGGCATCGAATGTGACGAGCGCACGCTCGTCGTAGTCGATGACGTCACCGCGTTCGTGCCATTCAAAAGAACGGCGGTTATTTTGAATTGTACGTGTGTACACTCGGCCGGGACAAGGTTCTTGTTCAAGAATCTCGTCAGGAAAAATGATGGGTTTTTTCCTGACGAGATTCTCGGCCGTGTGTATGAGGCTTCAGAGCCACACTGCGTTGTTTATGGGGAACCGCCATTGTAAAGTCTCCTGGGTGGTTCCTCGCTTCTTTTGTAAATGTGCAATGAAATCCCATTTATTCCTCTGAAGAGGCCATCTATTGTTGAGCTGCACAATAGAGGGCCTCTCTATAAGAATTGTTAGGATTTACTCCACTTGTGCCCAGAAGAAGCAAAAAACAGGCTGGGAATTTACAGCAGTGGCTGTGCTGTTCCATGTGGGCCACAGAGCGTGGACCTGGCAGAGCCATTTCTCTACATAGTGCATGTGCAGGCTTTTGGGAGTCAAGGCAACAGCATTTTGTGGTAGGAACTAAATCAACATTGACTTGTGGCGTGAAACAGAGAGGGGTGGAGGATGGATAAAGTTCTGTAGTCCAGAAGGCAGGATTGACAATGCTATCTAGGATTTCAGTGCAGTAAAGGCTCTGTGTTTTCAGTTCAAAAAGACAATTAGGAGCACCCTGGATTTCTGGCAATTTGACAAGTATTTTTCTTTACTCACAGTGTTCTTGAAGGAATAAAACATGGTGAAATGTGTTGGAGAGATGGAATTAATATTAATTTTATTTTGCTCAGACATACACTGTAAAGCTGGCCATACACCATACTAATTTTGTCTGGTACCTAATGATTTGGCCAAAATTCACTGCATGGGTAGCCCTGTTGCCTCCTCCCCCTGCCCAACTTCCTTTGATTGGCAAATGTACATATTGTCAGCCGAACAGCAACTGTATTTTTTATTTATTACAGGTACTTATATAGCGCCATCAATTTACACAGAACTTTAAATGCAATGTGTGTCTAAAAAGTTCTGTGAATTGTATCAGAAAACAAACAAAACAGAAGATACAAATGACCTTCATTGGCCTTCAAAATAATCGCCATCCTTCACAACACACTTTTGGCAACATTCATAAAGCTTCTGGAAGCAAAGGTCCGCTGTCACATGTTCTTGGATTGCCGCCACGTCTGCAAAATGTGCGCCTTTCATGATGTTCTTCGGGTGGGGAAACAGGCGACTCTTTTTGGGTTGTGGGGAAGACAGTGAACACCATTCCATTGATTGCCACTTGGATTACGGATCGAACTGGTAGCACCAGGTCTCATCCTCTGTGACAATGGTTCGCAGACAGGATGGATCCTGGTCACACATGGTAATGAAATCTCAAGAAGTTTCCAACCGTTTTGCTTTCTATTCGTTTGTCAGTTTATACGATACAAACAGGGAACAGATCTTCTGCTTACCCAAATCTTTGCGGACGATGGTGCGCATTGTGTCCTTGTTAATGCCCAATTACTCCGCCATCAATCATAGAGTCAATTGCTGATCTCGTGCCAGCATTTGTCACACTCGCTCAATCATGTCTGGGGTTCTGCTTGTCAACAGCCAACCCAAACGTTGCTCACCCTCAGTTGTTTCCACCCCATCGCGAAAGCGTTTGAACCAGTCGTAAGCACATTTTCTGTGTTTACAGCTTCTGTTCCGTACTGTCAGGAAAGGGTCCACCCGCTGGTGGCGCTATTGATCCTATGGATTGCAGTACTAGTGTCCACCAGCAGGTGCCTTCTTGCAGCCAGTATCTATGATAAAGGATCTCACCTCCTGGTGGCACTGTCTGATCCATGGGCTGTAGTACCGGCGTCCACCAGCGGGTGTATTCCGGCAGTGTGGGGCAGGCAGCACCTTCTTCGCTCAGCTGCAGTGTTGCCAACCCCCAGAAGTGAAATTTACTGGCAGGACGCCAAAATTTGCGAACACCACCAATTTTTCCACAGACAAAAAATCATGAAATTTACTGGCAGAGCTGCATTTTTTACTGCCACTGCAAAAAAGTACCTACAATGGCAGTTTTCAGTGCTAATCAGTGCAAATATCAATATTTAAACTTCAAACATGTAGCTAGTGCTATTAGTAATGTGTTTAAATTTAAACAAAATTCAAAAAACATATTTCTCCATTTACATGAAGGTCAGATTAATATAACCCAACACAGAGATCCCCCTTACAGAGTCTGCAGGATTCCCCCTTACAGTGCAAGGGAACTCTGATGTAAAGGGGAATGCTGCAGACCATGATTTAAGAGGGAACTCTAATGTAAGGGGGGCTCTGGTCACCAGAGACCACCTTACATCAGAGTCCACTGCATTCCCCTTTACATCAGAGTTCCCGCTTACATCAGGGTCTGCAGCATTGCCCTTTACATCAGAGTTCCCCTTTACAGCAGGGTCCACCACAGAGTTCCCCCTTGCACTGTAAGGGGGAATCCTGATGTAAAGGGGAATGCCAGGAACTCTGATGTGGGGGGTGGGGGGGCTCTGGTGACCAGAGACCACCATCCGCAGAGTGAATACACTAAGGTAAGGTATCAATGCCCCCCTAAATTATTGTATTCACTCCCCCCTTACATCAGTGACCTCAGACTGGCCTGGCGGCTCTGTCACTGACCTTCTCTCAAGTGCACCGTACAGGGCTCAGTCAGACGGCTCCAGGTTGGTGGCTTTGGTGTTATCCTATAGTCTCCTCTCCATAGTCCACACACATCTGACTCCTCCAGGAATTCCTATCCCAGCGGCGCTCCCACTCTTGCTTCCTCTCCAGACTCCCCCTCACAGACTGCAGACATGATAAAAGTCAAGAGATGGTCAGAGACTGCAGACATGATACAGGAGATAGTCAGAGACTCCAGACATGATACAGGAGATGGTCAGAGACTGCAGACATGATACAAGCGGTGGTCTTCACCTCCTGCCCCCACCACCACCTTCTGCCACCACCAGCTCCTGCCCCCACCACCACCACTTCCTGCCCCCACCACCAACTCCTGCACCCACCACCACCACCTCCTGCCACAATCAGCTCCTGTCTGCTCTTGCCACCATCACCTCCTGCTCCCACCACCTCTGGCTCCAAACACCACCACCTCCTGCACCCACCACCACCTTCTGTCACAATCACCTCCTGCCCCCAGCAGCTCCTGCCACAATAACCTCATCCACCTCCTGCCACCATTACCTTCTTCCACCATCACCTCATGCCCCCACCACATCCTGCCACCATCACATCCTGCCACCACCAGCTTCTTAATTACCTTAAAGCAAGGAAGGCTTGCCTGAGCTGGTCCACTTGTGCTGTGGATGTTGGCTGGGCTCCTCCAGGCTGGGCTGGGCTCCTCTGGGCCGGGCTGGGCTCCTCCATTCTGCCTGCTCAGCTCCTGCCTGGCTGCCTCATGTAAAGTGATGGTGATGACTATTTTTAAATGCTGGCGCCGCGCGCCTGGCGGGATGCGCCATGACATCACTCGCATCTCCGCAAATAGCGCGCGCGCCGCACAACCTCTGTCCTATCCGCCCGCCGGCGCTGGCCGAATACAGGATCGGATGAGCTCGGGAGTCGGGCAGCTCGCCAAAACTGCGCATGCGCAGTTCAAAGCCGACAGGTCATGGCTTTTTACGAGCACTTTTGTCCTATCACGGACATTCACATACACTAAAAAAATGACTTGTTTTTACGTGCTGTCCGTAAATATACGGACGGTTGGCAACACTGCTCAGCTGTAACATGAGGACAATCATTGCAGTCCTATAAATTCCCGGCGAGCCCTCACATGTTCGCCTTGGTATCTCTCTCCTTGAGCCCTGACCTCGCTGCCTGTATTCTGACCTTGAGCCTGTATCTGACCTGATCTGATCCCAATGCCGAGCCTGAGCCTATCCTGGACCTGTCTGCCCTGTTACCCGGTTACCTTGCATACCTGATTTCCTTGGATCCCTGCCCTGCAGCCTATCCATCCGCCCTCTCCCTGTCTTGTTTGTTCCCTTGTCCATCTCCTGATCTGCTGTGTATGACCCTGGCCTGACTTACGTTCAAGATTCTGGTTTGTTCCCTGCTGTATATACTATTTGTTGCTTGTGGGTTGTTTGATTGGTTGTGCACTGTTTGTATTTACTTATATATCACCTATCCTAATAAACATCATTATAATTCACCTTACATGCGTTTTTGGTCCTCTCTGTGCAGTCCACACAGTCTGGTCAACTAATTCCATGACATGTACACTTGCAAACATTTCATGCCTCTCCAAGTTGATTTCCCCAGTTTGTAGCAGAAATTGATGCTAATTTGTTGCTCCATTGCACTGTGACAATACCTCTCACACTGACTACATTCGAGTGCCCACATCGGGTTTACCCTGACAGTCACGTGTACTCCGCTCTAGGTGGCACTTCTCGATGTGTCTCTGGTTAGCAATGTACATGCGTGCACACATGTTGCGATATTGGACCATTCACCAAACTTTTTAGACACACCTTGTTTATATTGTACATTCACATCAGTCTCTGCCCTCAAGGAGCTTACAATCTAAGGTCCATAACTCACATTCATACATACACATACTAGGGCCAATTTTATACAGGAGCCAATTAACCTACCAGCATGTCTTTGGAGTGTGGGAGAAAACCGGAGTACCTGGAGGAAACCCACACAGGCACAGAGAGAACATTCAAATTCCAGGCAGGTAGTGCCTTAGTTGGAATATGAACCAACAACCCTAGTGCTGCTAGGTGGAAATGTTAACCACTTAGCCACTGTGCTGCCCAATCAGAGCTGCTGTCTGGGTACTCTGACATGACAGCTGTCAGACTACAATAAGCACAATGGAAGAATCGTCCATCTGCACTGTATAGCGTGGATGCAGGAATCTGTTCGATTTTCTTTTTGTTTCACCCGCAAGCTGAATGAAAAATATCTAACAATGTATGGCCAGCTTAATGCTGGATTCACACCTTTATGCTTTTGCTTGATGTGTTATCCATTGAAATTAAAGTGGTTCTAAAGGCTTTACTGTGGCAGTGGGCTAAGATGGCTGAATTTGAACAATATGGTTGCTTCTGATAAAATGTTCTTACTTGTAAAAAGTTCTAAGTAAGATTTTAGGCATGTAAGTATGACGAGCAGATAGTTAAGAAATTCTAAACGCTTACCTCTAACCCCCCATCCTCCCCTTCTTTCCTGTGAAGCCAGAAAGCACAATGGCTTGCTAGCTGATAAATTAGACAGATAGCTGAGAAACTGCAGATGTTATTTACTAACAGGCTTTTTAGAGGCTTACAAGATGTTTTAGGAATGTCTATGCAATTGTTGATATATTAATGCTGTAACCGCCCATAAGGACACATTTGGCCTCTTGGCGTGAGCCGGGGCTGAGTGTCTTTTGTTAGCAAAAATAAAAGGTTTGCTTTTCTTAGTCTGTTGTCCAGAGTTATCACTGGTTTCCTAAAGCGGTTTTCCCGCTATTTTTCTCTGGTGCATTGGCCGGGAAACCATGTGTGACTGCTCTGACAGGTGGCATTCCACCAAGGCCCGCATGGATTAGACTAGAGACGACGTCTTGAATTGCTGCACTATCTCACGTGCCTCTGGACCACATTTGTCTGGGAGACTGCGCTACATCTCGGCCGACTGCTTCGGGACGACTCTCGGTGTCTCAAACCCAGATTCAGAAACAAAACAGATGGAGCTCCAAATTTCAGGAACAGGTGAGATCTATGCTTTTTGATTTGGAATATCCGTCAGACAGGGCTTCTCGACGATATTCGAGGGGAAGGGGAGCCTGATCATCTCCCAAGGAAAACCCATTGGATGATAGAGCATCCTGGGCAGTCAGTCAGTAATAATTGGGTGGTAGAGTTTGGTGTGAATTGTGTTTGTATGAGATGTTGCTCAGCAACTAAGTGATTGTGGACCCCGTGTATGCGCATTTCCCAGCCAGGAGACTGAATCTGAGTCTCTGATAGGGGGAAGCGTTGTCTATTAGCCCTAATTGTGTCGAGGATTTGAGCCCCTTACCGGATTCTCAAAACCTTACCCTACCCTCTGTGTCTGACTTTGTGTCTGTAGGCTATATAATGGGTGGGAACCAGTCATTAGTCTTGTCCCGCTTACAGTGTTTAGTCGCTAATTTTAGGAAGGGTTTCTGCAAAGGTTGCAAGCTGAAACTTAGTTCTAAAAGGCTAGAAATATTGTGTGAAAAAGATTGGCCCTGCTGTGGGCCAAAGGGAACATTTGACCTAGGGGTTATAGACAGTGGTGTATTTACACTTTGTGGTGCCCTAGACCTGACTAAATTCATGCACACCCCAATTTAAATATGACCCACCCCTTCCTGTCAATGCCACACCCCTTCATTTGTAAGACCCGCCCTGTCATCTGTAAACCACACCCCTTCCTCTTTAGGCTCCACCTTTTCCTCTTAGAGCGCCACCTCTTCCTCTCTGTACATTAGGCCTAGGTTCACATTAGGGAGGGTTTGAAATCGTGCGAGTTCAGCTGAACTCGCACGATTTCAAACCGGCAATGCAGTCCGACTTCGGGGACGATTTGACAGACATCTGTGTGGGTTCATGCACAGATGTCTATTCAAATCGCCCCCAAAATCGCCAAAAGTAGTACAGGAACTACTTTTGGGAATCGGTGTGGCACCGCAAAGTCTGCGTCGCACCGTTTTGAACTGTAAAATTTCCAGCAATAGCTGCCGATTAGGCATGCAATTTGACATGCCAAATCGGCCCAATGTGATTGTGGGCTTAAAGTGGGTACCAAGTGCAGCCTCACCAGTACCCATCAGTGACCACACAGGTGGTGAGGAGAAAGCATATCACTACCTCCACTGCCTATCATTGCCTCAGAAAATAAATCTGTGTGGATTGCGTTTCAGAGGCGTGGCAGTCTTTTTTAATCAGAGCAGCAGAGTGGGGCATTAATGTAACTGTTGAGGGAGGAGGTGATGTTTAAACTTACTAACCAATTTTCTAGCCTCTAGTGTGAGTGTACTCTGATTTGCCACCTGTCCTGCACACCTTAACATACACACAGAAAGTGCGTCTGTGTGTGCATCAGGGGGTGGAGTATGGACACAGCTGATGGGGCAGGCACAACAGAGATTGGATAGATCATAAGGAGGCGGGGCAAAATCATTGGCCTTTTCAGCAAACTGCGTTTACTCCAAATAGAGATAAACAAAAGAAAGAAAAATAAATATCCATCTGTCTTAAATGTAGTTAGCAGGATGAACAATAAAATCCAGACAAATCTATAATGAGAAATGACACTTTTCTTTATATGTCAGAAGGCAGTATGAACCATACAGGTAGCTATGAAAGGTTAACCAATATATACAAGCAGACACTGGGGTATTAAATGCCATTTTTTTTACCAGAAGCACCAGCCTGCAGATGTTGAGCTGTAAATAATCAGGCTGCATTCACACCTGAGCGTTTTCAGCTCATAAAATGCCATCAAAAATGCCTGAAAAATGCCCAACAAGCAAAATCCCATTCATTTAAATGGCCCCTGTTCACATCTGAGCGTTTTGTCGCCTGTAGTAAAACGCCTGAGGCTGCATTCACACCTGAGCGTATAGTTTTTAGGCAGAAAGGCACGCTATTTTTGCCACAATTTTGTATAGGTCAAAAGGTCACCAATGTAAAAGAATAAAAAATGCCTGTAATCTGCCAAAAAAGAAGATTGTGAGCAACAGGCGTTTTGCTTTAGGTGACAGAATGCTCAGATGTGAACAAGTGCCATTGAAATTAATGGGATTTGTCTTGTTTTTAGAGCTAAGGCTAAGGCCTCGTACACACGACTGAGTTTCTCGGCAAGAACCAGCAAGAAACTTGCTGGCAGAGATGTCTTGCCGAGAAACTCGTTTGTGTGTATGGTTTCTCGTCAAGAAAACCGACAAGTAATCTCGACGAGAAAATAGAGAACCTGCTCTCTATTTTCTCGTCGAGATTCTCGTCGGCATGTTTCTCGACGAGAAAAGTGAGTGTGTGTACACTTACCTGTCCTCCGGGAAGCCTGCGCATGTTCGAAATGAATTCGACGCATGCGCGGTAGCTTCCTAGGCATACGTAGGGTATACCAAGATGGCGGCGACGGCATCGAATGTGACGAGCGCATGTTCGTCGTAGTCGATGACGTCACCGCGTACGCTCCATTCAAAGAACCGCGGGTTCTTTGAATCGAGCGTGTGTACACTCGGCCGGGACAAGTTTCTTGTCCAAGAATCTCGTCGAAAAAAACGACATGTTTTTTTCGAAGAGAATCTCGGCCGTGTGTACGAGGCTTGAGAGCAGAAAAACGCCCAAAAAGGCCTAGGAGTGAACAGAGCCTGAGCTCAAAATAGTACATGAACTTCTTTATAGACAGATTACAGGTGTTTTTTGCTTTTTACATTGGTGACCTTTTGACCTGTACAAAATCGTGGCAAACAACACAGCAAAAAACGTGGTAAAAATGCATGACGTTCTGCCTGAAAAAAAATACGCTCAGGTGTGAGTGCAGCCTTAACCATTTAGGTAAGCAGCAGTGTACACGTGTTCATTAAGCCCGGGTTCACACTGATGCGATGCGGGAACCAGTGCGATTTCACCGCCGGTTGCTGCATCGTATCTCTCCCGCGGGCAGTTCACACTGCCCTCTGCGAACCGCTGCGGGTGTCAATACATTGTTAATGACACCCCCAGTTTAGTTCACAGATCACAGTGTGAACTGTTAACTCGCATAGGAATCAGATCACATAGGTGAGAACACTCATGCGATCTGATTCTAGTGCGGGGAAAAACAAGTCCCTGCAATTTTTTCTGTGCCAATCCAATGCGAGTTCAGCCATACAACTGTATGGCTGAACTCGCATCTCACAGAAATCGCATGTGATCTGCACCACAGGTGTGGCTGCGAATCACATGCGATGTCTGTGATCGCACTGGTGTGAACCTGGGCTTAAGCAGAGAAGAAAAGCACAGTTCTCTCCTAGCAAGGACACAGAGGGTTAATGACTAGAAAGTTTTATTTTTTTCAGATAACAGGGAGATAGGAGAAACAAAGTGGGAAAGCTAGAGCACAGATAAGCCATGGCATGATGAGGTGTGCAAGGAGACACAGTGAGGATCGGTATTTACTCTTAAGCCTCGTACACACGACCGGTTTTCTCGTCAAGAAACGACAAGAAAACAGTTGGGAGAGCTTTCTTGCCGAGAAATCTGTTCGTGTGTATGTTTTCTCGTCGAGAGAACTGCCGGGAATCTCAACGAGAAAAATAGAGAACCTGCTCTCTATTTTCTCGTCAGGATTCTCGTTTTTCTCGTCCAGATTCTCGTCGGCCTGTTTCCCGACGAGAAAACCTGTCGTGCTTTTGCGAGTCTTGAAAAATCGCGCATGCTCAGAATCAAGTATAAGACGGGAGCGCTCCTTCTGGTGAAACTAGCGTTTGCAATGGAGATAGCACATTCGTCACACTAAAGCGAACTGAAAGCACGAAGACTGAAAAGTGCGAATTATCTCTCCCCAAACTTTTACTAACACGCGGTAACACGAGATCAGCAAAGGCAGCCCAAGTGGTGGCGCCATTGGAATTGAACTTACCCTTTATACTGCCGTCGTACGTGTTGTACGTGACCGCGCTTTACAATGACGAGATTTTGAATTGACAGTGTGTATGCAAGGAAAGCTTGACAGAATCTCGTCGGGAAAAACAACGTTTTTTTTTACGACGAGATTCTCGGTCGTGTGTACGAGGCTTCACCCCTCCAGCCAGGTCAGATATACAGAATGTACTCACAGTAGCTGAGTCCGCTGCTGAAGCCATAATCCGATGGATCCATGTGCACTGGGGTCACAACACAGGAAGAGAAACTGACCAGCTCTCACACTGCTCTCTCATCTGTGTAGAGAGGAGGAGGAAGGGGGAACTGTCACCACACGCTATATGAGACAGAGACGCTCTCCGAACGCTGCAGCCAGAAACTCTGGTGTTCTGTCAAACTCTCAGTGAATAGGCTGACTCAGGAGCTGGAGGGGTCTTTTTTGTGCGGGGGGCGGCTTTTTTGACGCCCCCCCAAGTGCCGCCCTAGGCCTGGGCCTTGTCGGCCTAGGCCAAGACACAGCACTGGTTATAGATGGGCTGCAAGAATAGGTTAGGTCTGACTCACAAAAGCATGATCAGATCCCATACACAGCCCCCCCCCCCAGTACATGGGCGGAAAGGTCCCGGGCGGGTATAGGCAGAGGACAGGTCCTAACACCCCACCCTGGAGAATGGGGAATCAAGCTTAGGCTCTTACCCCCGTCAGATACTCAGACTCTGTCAAGCCTAATTTCAGCAAACACACTCCCAGAGGTACCCCCAGTCGTGACAATCTCAGTATAAGTAGGATGTAAGCTGGGAAGCAAGAAATAGGCGCACAGGTCAAGTGTCCACTTTCACCCCAAAGTATCCCAATGTCAGTAACCAGACTCTTACCCCATTCTTCAACTTAGCTATGCAAATGCCCCTAAGGATACAGACTGTGGGGGGATACCGGACTCTAGTCTACACCCCTTTTATTGCAACGGACCTACTGACTTGGAAAAGAGACAAAGGATAAGCCAGGCAACTTCAAAGTATATTGAGAAGTTAGGAGAATATGATTGCAATCCCCTTGGCTGGGTTGAAGATCATTATCTAAAGTCAGACCCCCATTGGGATCTGAACATTAACCACTTCCCGCCCAGCCTATAGCAGATTGACGGCTGGGAAGTGGTTCTGTTATTCTGACTGGGCATCATATGACGTCCAGCAGGATAACATGCCGGCGCGCGCCCGCGGGGGTGTGCAGAGCGGCGATCGTGAGTGCGGCGTGTTAGTCTGACATGCCGCATCTCCGATCGTGGTAAGAAGCCTCTGACAGAGGCTTCTTACCACGTGATCAACTGTGACCAATCACAGCTGATCATCGCGTGAACCAGGAAGTGCCGGTAAACGTCATTCCTCGGTTAGCGCTGACAGGGAGAGCCGATCGGAGGCTCTCCCTGTCAGGGGGGGGTTCTGTACTGATAATCAGCACATTGATTTTCAGCACAGCCCCATCAGATGTGCCACCACAGCTGCCAAAAAGGTACTCATCAGCTGCCAGTCAGTGCCCCCTCAGGATCGCCTGTCAGTGCCCAATAAAGTGGCAATCAGTACCAATTAGTGCCCACCACAGTGCCAGTCAGTGCCCATCACATTGCCAATCAGTGCCCTACAGTAATACCTGTAAGAACCTCATCAGTACCTCATCATCAGTGTTGCCTATCAGTGCCACCTGCCAGTGCCACCTGTCAGTGCCAATCAGCACCGCCTATCAGTGGCAATCAGTGCTGCCTCTGTCAGTGCCCATCACAGCCGACTGTCAGTGCCCATTACAGCCGCCTGTCAGTGCCATCTATCAGTGCCACCTATCAGTGCCCATCAGTGCTGCATATCAGTGCCGCCTATTGGTGCCCATCAGTGCTGCATATCAGTGCCGCCTATCAGTGCCCATCAATTCTACATATTAGTGCCTCCTCATCAGTGTCACCTTATCAGTGGCAATTCATCGGTGCCCATCAGTGCCGCCTCATCAGTGCCCGTCAGTGAAGGAGAAAACAAAATTTCATAACCGAAACAAAGAAAAACTTTTTTTTTTTTTCAAAAATTTCAGTCTTTTTTTCGTTTCTTTAGCAACAAATGAAAACCCCAGTGGTGATCAAATACCATCAAAAGAAAGCTCTATTTGTGGGAAGAAAATTATAAAAATTTCATTTGGGTACAGTGTTGCATGACCGCGCAATTGTCATTCAAAGTGCTGAAAACTGAAAATTGTCCTGGGCAGGAAGGGGCGAAAGTGCCTGGTATTGAAGTGGTTAAGGAAGATATGGACAGTCTTAGAATGTATCGGATAGCTATTTTAGAGGGGATGAGATTGGCTGGCAAAAGACTCACTAACCTTAGTAAGATGGTAGAAATCCTTCAAAAAGGCCAATGAAAGCTCAGGACAGTTTATGAGAAACTATGTAAAGCTTTCAGATTGTACACCCCCTTCCATCCAGAGGCAAACGATAATAAGAATTTGATAAATACGGTCTTTGTCAGTCAGTCTGCAAGAGACATTTAAAGGAAATTACAGAAGCAGGAGGGGTTAAACAAAACAGAAAGAAGATGGGAGAATAAAAAAGAATGTTGATTTACTGACAGAAGCCATGACAGGAAAGTTCGGAGAAACACAGAATGCTCAAACGGACGGACGCTGGAGGGGAAGAGAGAAGAAAAAAGTATATGTTGATACTGAAAAGAAGTTTATGTGCATGTTGCAGGGAGAAGAAAAGTATATGTTGAAACTGGAAAGAAGTTATGTGCTGAAGAAGTTGTCACTGTATCAGGAGATGTATGTTCTAGTCTCCCACCAGATACATGCACTGATGGATTACAAGGGAAGTCACTGGTTCACTGACAGCCAAATGGTCAAATACCAGGCCATAATTTGTGAAAATCCCCAAATCCATTTATGCCCTGTACACACGATCGGATTTCCGATGGAATAAAATCCGATGGAATTTTCCGTCGGAATTCCGATGAAGCTGACTTCCATCAGTCTTGCATACACACCATCAGACAAAATTCCGACCGTCCAAAACGCGGTGACGTAAAACACTCCGACGAGCCGAGAAAAATAAAGTTGAATGCTTCTGAGCATGCGTCGACTTGATTCTGAGCATGCGTGGGTTTTTTCTCCGTTGGAGTTCCACACAGACGATCGGAATTTCCTATTGTTTTTTTTTTCATCGGAAAAATTTAAAACATGTTCTATTTTTCTGTTCAAATTTGTTCATTGAATTTTATCAAATTACAGAGAAATAATAACAAAATAAATAAATAAATAAATACATAAAGCAACAATCACAGTAATCACTACAATAGGTTCACAATTAGCATATGAAATCATATATATATCATGGATCAAGAGACAATTGCTTCACTCAATAATCAGAGTGAGTTACTTCACTTAGTCTAAATAAAGTGTAGACTCAGAATGAGAATTACAATTGAAGCCTTAAAGGTAAACACCTAAGGAGGATAAAGAAATGTATTAAAGCCTCAAAAGGTATGAGACAGAACGATCACTACTATATACTGTATTTATTGGCGTATAACACTCACTTTTTTACCCTGAAAATAGAGGGTAAACTGTGCCTGCGTGTTATACGCAGGGGGCTGTGGAAAGTTTTTTTCCTGAAACTTCCCTCTTAAAGTTAGGGTGCGTGTTATACGCCTGTGCGTGTTATACGCCGATAAATACGGGTAACTCTTAAAAATCAAGTATCTGTGCCTAAAAAAATTGAGAGGAACATATGTAGGTATACTTGTTGAACCTATATATATATGAAAAAAAAAAAAAAACACAAAAAAAAAACATATATACAAGTTGAGAAAAAGAGAAGGGGAAGAGCAGGAAGAAGAGAAGAAGAGAAGGAGAAGAGGAAGTGACAGGAAGAATCCCCGGGGATAAATGCATCAATAGCCATTTGCTTATAGATAGTTACTGCAAGAGAGTGTAAAACATCAAGGCATCAACAAGGTGTCATCAAAGTTTGGTGGCAAAAACTGAGTTATCCATGATTGCCAAATATCTTTAAAGGAATTTATTTTATCTTGAATTATGGCTTCTATGCTTGGTTTCATTTAATACCAAATTGTCAGTTCTCCAGGCTTTAGCTATGGTCTGTTTCGCGGCTGTTGTGATCTTCAATAAAAGTTTAAATTGTTTATAGGTGAGTGTTGCCGTTTTGAGATTTAAGAGTGCTATTGAAGGTACTGGAGGGATGGATATTGCAAACAAGGCTGAGAGTATGAGAAATATATCACTCCAGAACTTTTGAACTACCGGACAATCCCACCAAGTGTGTAGATAGGAGCCAAGATCACCACAGCCACGAAAACATAATGAGGAGTAATTGGGGGCAAATTTTGCAACTCTGGAAGGGACCAAATACCAGCGGGTGAGTACTTTGTAATTAGTTTCCAAAGCTGTTATGTTTTGTGAGGAAGATTTTGTATTATTCCAGATTGCAGCCCAATCAGATATTTCAAGAGTAAGATTGAGATCTGCCTCCCATTTAGCTACATAAGAAGGAGGGTCAGAAACAGGTTTGGTGATGAGTTGAGCATAGAGGTTAGAGATCAATCCTTTTGCATGGGGATCATTTTTACATTTGGTTTTGAAGTGTGATCATTTATTAAGTTTGGTTCTGCTTTGGATACAGGGTGTAAAAAAGTTTTTAATCTGCAGATATCTAAAAAGCTCAGAGTTTGGAAGACCATGTTTTTCACATAAATCTGGGAACAGTATAAAGGTAGTCTGGGACGTCAGGTCATGAAGATGCATTAATTTAGAGTTAGTCCAGGCTTTAAAAGATTTGGGGAATTTCCATGCAGGATAAAAAAGGGGATTTTTAATAAATGATAAAAGTGGAGTGTGAGGAGATTGTAACTCATTTGTTATTTTAAATCTGTTAATGAGTATATATAGTATACAGGCATACCCCACTTTTAAGTACACAATGGGGTTTATTTACTAAAGCTGTAAAGTGCAAAATCAGGCTCACTTCTGCATATAAACCAACGAGCTTCCAGGTTTTATTACCAGGCTTAATTGAACAAGCCGGGCTTAGAATCTCATTGGTTTATATGCAGAAGTGAGCCTGATTTTGCGCTTTCCAGCTTTAGTAAATAAACTCCATTGTGTACTTAAAAGTGGGGTATGCCTGTAATAATAATAATAGTTAATGAGCTTTTGGTAACTGGGTTAGTGATTCTTTTATGATCAGAAGGTCTCAGCCATAAAAGATTGGAGATAGAATAAGGATCGCAATCTATTGATTCTAGAGTTACCCAAAGAGGAATTTCCGAGGTTGCATGGTATTTGGTTAATTGTGCTAGTTGGGCCGGGTAGTAGTAGGTAGATAAATTAGGAAATCCCAGACCACCTTTACATTTAGGGAGGTAAAGAGTATGCTTAGATAAACGGGGTTTAGATGTACCCCAAACATATTTTGTTATTCTACTTTGTAGTATTCTTAAGAAGTATGCCGGTAGAGAGATGGGTAAAACTCGAAAAAAGTACAGAATTTTGGGAAGTATAGACATTTTAATAATATTCATTTTACCTATCCACGATATAGGAAGAGAAGACCAATGTGTTAACAAAGAGGTGATATGGCGTAATATAGGTGGGTAATTGGCTGAGAAGAGTCCTGTAATATGAGACGTGAGGTTGATTCCCAGGTAGGGTAGATGCGTAGTGGACCAGGAAAAGGGAAGGGATACCTGTGCTTGTTGTAATTCTGAGGAAGATAAGGAGATATTGAGTGCTGAGGATTTTTGCAGCTTGACGTGCAAACCTGAAATACGGGCAAATTGGTCTAACTTCTATATTAAGTTAGGAGCAGAGATATGGGGAGAGGACATAAAAAGTAGAATGCCGTCAGCAAATAAGCAAATTTTATGCTGATGTCCAGCTATCTTAAGGTCTTTAATAGATGGATCAGAACGAATAGTTTGAGCTAAGGGTTCAATGAGAAGGGCAAATAGAATTGGGGAAAGAGGACAACCTTCACGGGTTCCTCGAAGGATGTTAAATAGGTTGGATTTATAACCTGCATATTTCACATAGGCTTTGGGGTGGTTATACAGTGACAAGATCCAACTAAGGAAGTGGGGGCCAAATCCCCAGCATTGTAGAACAAATTGGAGGTAAGGCCATGATACAGTATCAAAAGCCTTTTTGATATCTAGGGATAACAGGCAAAGAGGTATCCGTCTTTTTTGGGCAATATGGGTAAGTAAGGCCACTCTACGTACCGCATCTCCAGATTGGCGTTTTGGGATAAAGCCTACTTGGTCCTTGTGGATTAAAGATCCTATTATATTATTTAAACGTGTTGCCAAAACTTTCGCTAAAAGCTTTATGTCCAAATTAAGTAGAGAGATGGGTCTGTAATTGGAGGGAGCTGATTCATCTGAATTTGGTTTAGGGATCATGGAAATAATAGCTGTCAGTGTTTCAGGTCGGAAGGAATGCCCAGAGAGTATAGAATTGAAGGCTTCGGTCAATAGTGGGGTTAATATATGTGCAAATTTATTATAATACATGGCTGAAAAGCCGTCTGGGCCTGGACGTTTATTTAGCTTAAGAGATTTTATTGCCGTGTTAATTTCATCAGTGGTTATAGGCAGTGCCGATCCTGACCTCCCTGGGGCCCTAAGCAAAATTCTGCAAAGGGGCCCTCTACCTGACCCGTGAATAATGGGCGTTGTTTAAGCGTAATATTGGGCGTGGCTTAAAGGGGCATGACTCAAAGGGTGTGGTTAGAGTCTGAGATGAACGAGGGATGGAGGAAGAAACAAAGGAAGAAAGAGAGAGAGAGAGAGGAAGTAAAAAAAGAGGGATGGAGGGACAGCAGGCCCAGATCCTACACCGCAATAGAAATATGAGTACCATATATACTCGAGTATAAGCCGAGATTTTCAGCCCTTTTTTTTGGCCTGAAAGTCCCCCCCCTCGGCTTATACTCGAGTCAGCGAAATTTTACATTGTAAAATGTACCTGAAGGCTGCGGCGTCCATCGTTTAAAACCCGTGGGCTCTTCCTGGTCCCTTCCGTGATAGGCGGAACTGTGTCTGCCGAGAATCGCCTATCACGAACGTTCTCTCATCCTCAGTTTCCCAGCCGACGTCCGTGATTGGCGGAAACTGAACACAGTGTCTGCTGGGATGGGTGAAGATGAGAGAACGTTCGTGATAGGCGATTCTCAGCAGGCAGTTCTGCCTATCACGGAAGAGACCAGGAAGAGAGCGCAAGTTTTAAACGATGGACGCCGCAGCCTTCAGGTACAATTTTACAATGTTCAATTACATTTCTAGGGAAACAGTGAGGGTGGGGGTGGGCACAGTGAGGGTGGGCACAGGTGAGGATGGGCACAGGTGAGGATGGGCACAGGTGAGGATGGGCACAGTGAGGATGGGAACAGTAAGGTGGCAATGGGCTTAGTGAAGTTGCAATGGGTGGGCATTGTTGACCCTCGGCTTATACTCGAGTCAGTAAGTTTTCCCAGGTTTTTGTGGTAACATTAGGTACCTCGGCTTATACTCGGGTCGGCTTATACTCGAGTATATACGGTATTCCAGAAAGTTTAACAATCAGCAGATCAAGATTCTCCAAACACCTGGTGTTAGCAATTCAATCATCCCGGTACCATGGTTGTTATGGTGTCAGGGTGATTAAAGCGCATTATTTTTTATTACATTGTAATATAAAATGAAATCATTCAACTCACCATAATGCAGAATCAGTGGGAGCCCTGATGTCACTGTCCCCTTACATCTCAGGTGTCTCCAGCCAGTGGAGTGCCTCCTTACATTTCAGGTGTCCCCAGCGGAGTGCCTCCTTACATCTCAGGTGTCCCCAGAGGAGTGCCTCCTTACATCTCAGTTGTCCCCAGCGGAGTGCCTCCTTACATCTCAGGTGTCCCCAGCGGAGTGCCTCCTTACATTTCAGGTATCCCCAGCGGAGTGCCTCCTTACATTTCAGGTGTCCCCAGCAGAGTGCCTCCTTACATCTCAGGTGTCCCCAGCCAGCGGAGTGCCTCCTTACATCTCAGGTGTCCCCAGCCAGCGGAGTGCCTCCTTACATTTCAGGTGTCCCCAGCGGAGTGCTTCCTTACATCTCAGGCGTCCCCAGCCAGCGGAGTGCCTCCTTACATCTCAGGTGTCCCCAGCCAGCGGAGTGCCTCCTTACATTTCAGGTGTCCCCAGCGGAGTGATTCCTTACATCTCAGGTGTCCCCAGCCAGCGGAGTGCCTCCTTACATCTCAGGTGTCCCCAGCCAGCGGAGTGCCTCCTTAAATTTCAGGTGTCCCCAGCGGAGTGCTTCCTTACATCACAGGTGTCCCCAGCCAGCGGAGTGCCTCCTTACATCTCAGGTGTCCCCAGCCAGCGGAGTGCCTCCTTACATCTCAGGTTTCCCCAGCCAGCGGAGTGCCTCCTTACATTTCAGGTGTCCCCAGTGGAGTGCCTCCTTACATCCCAGGTGTCCCCAGCGGAGTGCCTTCTTACATCTCAGGTGTCCCCAGCCAGCGGAGTGCCTCCTTACATCTCAGGTGTCCCCAGCCAGCGGAGTGCTTCCTTACATCTCAGGTGTCCCCAGCCAGCGGAGTGCTTCCTTACATCTCAGGTGTCCCCAGCCAGCGGAGTGCTTCCTTACATCTTAGGTGTCGCCCCCCCCTTTTGAGCCCTTCTATAGCTCAGCAGCGGTGAGAGGCGAGGGGGAACAAATTAGAGGCGGAGCCGGCCGGCTACAGTGAGCTGTGGCACCGCCCACCCCTTTCCCCCACAGGTCACAGTCTCAGATGACAGACAGACTGGGGCGGGGGTGGGCGGTGCCGCAGCGCTATTTCTATTTCGGCAGGATCCCTCCCTTCTCATCCTGGTCTTCGGGAAAATGGCGGCCGGCGGAGACATTATCTCCGCCGGCCGCGGACCTCTAGCGGCGGCGGCGGGGCCCCGAGTATTACTCGGGCCCTACGCAGCTTGCGTAGTCCGCGTATAGGGCAGATCGGCCCTGGTTATAGGGCTTTCAAGGCTATCCCGGTTGACCAAGGGAATAGATGGAAGTGTGATTTGGAAAAAAAAGGAATCTGCAGAGGCCTGATTTAGGGGTTCTTCTTTATTGTATAATGTGGCAAGATGTTTTTGGAAAGTGTGAAGAATTTTTACTGGGTTACTGGTGTAGGTGTCGTGGGCCAGTTTTAGACGTATCGGTTTAGAGGAGTGTATTGATTTTTTAAGGGCCCGGGCAAGGAGTGTCGTAGGTTTATTGGCTTTAAGATAGAATGAATGCCTATATTTACTTAGCGTTTTAACAGCCGAGTTTGAGAGAAAAAGGTCAAGGTCTAGACGTGCTCTATCCAGGTGTGATTTCGTAGTAGGATTAGGGTTTGCCTGAAAGAGTGCATGGGTTGAATTAAATTCTGCCTTTAGTTTATGTTGGAACAGCCGTTTTTCCTTTTTGAGGTATCAGGCTTTTTGAATACATGCTCCACGGAGCACTGATTTATGAGCCTCCCACAATGTCAGAGGAGAGATATCAGAGGTTTTATTAAAATAAATATAATGTTTTAAGGCTGTCTCTAAATCTGCATAGTGGGATGGGTGGGATAGCATGAAGTTATTTATCTGCCAAGTGGCGTCTTGTGCTTTTGGAATTGCAGAGGTGAATGAGGTTAACACTGCACTATGATCGGTCCATGTGAAGGGTATAATGGAGGAAGAGAGAAGTTCAGGGGCCATATGCACATTTATAAGTATGTGGTCTATTCAGGAGAGTGAATTGTGAGGATGTGAGTAGAAAGTAAATTGTCGCTTAGCTGGGTTTGCTTCTTGCCAGGTATCTAATAAGTGATGTGGCTGGAGTAATTGTTGAAATGTGTTTTTATGGGAGAAAGGTGTGCTAGGAATAGGGGATTTGTCTAAAAATGGATAAAGGACTTGATTCGAATCTCCACAAATTAGTAGCGTGCCAGTTTTATTAGTTTCAACTACCTGTAACAAGTGAGAGAGGAAGGATGAAGGGGTTTTATTTGGGGCGTAGTATGACACCACAGTAACTGGAGAGTCAGTTATATGCCCAGTAAGTATGAGATACTGCCCTTCAGGATCTTTGATGTCTGTCTGAAATGAGAAGGGAGTTGTGCGATGAAAAGCTATCAGTACACCACGCTGCTTTGTGTCAGCCGAAGCTGTAAAAACCTGAGGGTACAAAGAGCCAAAATATTTAGGAGCGCAATTTTTAGTAAAGTGGGTCTCTTGGAGACAAATTACATGTGCCTTTGTTGAAGCTAGTGAGTGAAATGCTTTCGTGCGCTTTTGAGGTATGTTGAGGCCTTGCACATTCAAAGATAAGACATTTAAGGGGGCCATTCACATATCAGGAAATCAATATAAACATACAATATATATGCAAAATATTTAAATATACTTACCCCGGGGAGGAGCTGAGTTCTAGAAGAAAAGATAGAAAAGATGGAAAAAGAAAAGATAGGAAGAAGAATCATATAAGCATTTAATGATAAATCAAGTATGCAGAGAATAATTAAAAATACGGCGTACTGAGCGAGTAAAAAATACAAACCCAGAGGCCAAAAATCTATCCAAGGAAGCCCCTCCAAAAACAGATAGGAGGAGAAACCCAAGGCAGAGTAGTGGGGAGAGGAGTAACTAGCTCTCAGAACCGCAACAGCCACTTAATCATTTATTGAAAAAAAGAAAAATGAAGAAAAAACTTTTAGCACCCGTCTATATATAATTTTTTTTTATATATGTGGTGTAGGGTAGATTCAAGAGAAAAAAAAATAATGTAACAGCGAACTTGCTTAAATAGGGATGAACTATAAGTAATAGTGCTGATAATGGCCGATAGGCCTTCACAAAAAAGGGGGGGGGGGGGAAAGGAAAATGTAGCAATCTCAGAGCTCCCGTGGAGAGAAGTTCCAAAATAAAACATGAAAAAGCTGTTTCTCAGTCCATAGTGTCTGCAGGATTCCTGTCAGGCGAGTTGAAGCGAAAGCGTTTAGTAGGACTTTGATGATTTCCATTGCTTTTGGAGTTAGAAGTTTCATTTGCTTTGTAGGATGCAGTTTGCTTGCGTAAAGTATCTGACAAGAAGAATGATCTGTCCAATAGGTGAAGGTCCTGTAGTACCTTTTGCAATTCGTCAGCTGATTTACATCTATATTTTGAACTTAGATGTGTAAACCGTATGGAAAATGGAAAACCCCATTGATATAAAATTTGGTTTTGCTTTAGGATCTGAAGGAGGGGTTTCAGTGCCCGTCTTTTAGCAACCGTAGTTGGAGACAAGTCAGTAAAAATTTGATATGGATTGCCTTGGAATATAAGAGAGTCTTTTATACGGGCTGCGGCAAGAAGCTGTTCTTTTGTACGGAAATAGTGAAGTGTCACTATAATGTCTTGCGGTGGTCCTGTAGCTTTGAGAGGGATCAGAGCCCTATGAATTCTGTCTATCTCCAGGCGGTCAATAGTGATTGATGGCTGCAGCTCCTGAAATAGGGCAGTTACTGTGGACTAGAGATCAATAATTGCCTCAGGAATTCCACGAATGCGCAAGTTTGAACAACGGGCCCTATTCTCAAAGTCTTCTAAACGCGAGTTTAGGATCAGATTTTCTGCTTTTAAATCCTCTAGTTCATGCAGGTGGGATTGTACATCAATTTCCATGTCATCTACTCTATCTTCTAGGTCAGAAGTGCGCTGACCTAATTCCCTAATTTCCTTTGACAAACTGCTTGTGATGTGGTCTGAAGTTTTCTTAAGTGCCTTCTGAAGCATCTTTTCAAACTGCTTTAATATGTTTGGGCTAATGGTATCTGTGTTGGTGACCTGTAGGGGGTCAGTATATTCATAGTCATTATCATTATCCGTGTCATTCTCCACAAGAGCATTGCTGCTTCTGCTGTTTTTGTTTAGCAGCTCGTGAGGTGCTTGTGTGAGGAGAAGGGGGAGGTGCCATTTTCAATGCTGCTCTGGGCTGACTGACTTTGAAATGAGATGTTTTCCTGTTCAAGCGGGCACCCCTTCTAAACATAAATAGACTCTTTTGTCTCACCAGCTGTTCCCACACCTGGTTCCACCTGGAACCGAGCTGAACGGGCGCTTTATTCGGCTGTGGAGTCCTGAGAGTCACGGAGCTTCAGCAGGGTATGTCTGTCTCCGCTGGCGCCGCCCTGCCCCCCCCCCCCTAAAACATGTTCTATTTTTTTACACCGATGGAAAAAAGTCAGATGGGGCCCGCACACGATAGTTTTTTTCCGATGAAAAAAGTCCATTGGACTTTTTTCATCGAAAAAAACGATTGTGTGTACAGGGCTTTAGAGACTTAAACACTCTAAACCCAGCCACTCTTCTTCCCACCTCACCAGGACCCCTAGCATATGACCGCCTCCAGGTAATGGATGAAGTCTGTGCAAGCCGGCCAGACTTTAAAGACAGTCTCTCGAGAAAGCCAGATGTTGAGTACTTCACTGATGGCAGCAGCTTTGTAAAAGATGGGGTCTGCTATGCCGGATACGCAGTCGGGGCTGGTGCAAGGATTTTTGACACCCTAAGCGAAACCTCATTTTGCCACCCCCCCCCCCCGGTTCTACCCCTGACCCCCTTTTCCCTGCCTATGTAAACCCCACCTTTTTGATGAAGCGCCCATCAAATGCAATTAAATTCAGCCTCACCAGCACCCATCAATGCAGCCTACCAGCGCCCATCAAATGCAGCCTACCAGCGCCCATCAATGCAGCCTCACCAGCGCCCATCAAATGCAGCCTACCAGCGTCCATTAATGCAGCCTCACCAGCGCCCATCAAATACAGCCTACCAGCGCCCATCAAATGCAGCCTCACCAGCGCCCATTAAATGCAGCCTCGCCAGAGCCCATCAAATCCACCTTACCAGTGCCCATCAATGAATGTTTGCTTGCTTCCATTCATTTGGGAGTCGGGACACAGACACAGTCCTCCACTGCCGCCTCTGACACTATGTGCATTTGGAGCGGCGGCTGCCTGCTGATGCTGAGACTTAATTGCTTGCTGCAGAGAGAAGAGAGTAGGAACACCAGTGGCTGGGCACCCTAGGCAGCAGGGCGCCCTAGGCGGCTGCCTAGTTTGCCTAGTGGTAGCACCGGCTTTGTACGCAGTGGTTACACAGGAGACAGTGATAGAGGCAGGAGCCTTACCACAGGGAAATGGAACCTCTGGAACTAATCGCATTGACCAGAGCATTACAACTGGCTGCAGGATTAAGATTAAATATCTATGTAGACTCTAAGTATGTTTTCCTGACTTTCCTGTATAAGGAAAGAGGACTTATTACATCTGGAGGAAATAGCATCAAATATGGGACAGAAATACTGGAGCTTTTGGAAGCAGTATGGGCCCCCTCTGAAGTTGCAGTGATCCACTGTAGAGGCCATCAGAAGGGAGACTTCCAAGTGGTTAGAGGAAATAGGAAAGCAGATCAAGCAGTCGGATGCAGCACTTCAGCGGCCCCACTACAAAAATGTCCTCCCCCCCCATTCCTAGTACCACTCTCTGAATGGCATCCGGTCTATACAAAGGCAGAACAAGAATGGATAGAGACTGAACCTAGAAACTACAGGGAAGACTGGTGGTACCAACTGCAGGAAGGGAAAATTGTCATCCCAGCTGCTGTAGCAACCGAATTAATGAAGGAATTCTACAAGGGAACACACATGGGCAAAACAGCCATTGAAAGGCCCTAGAGAGACACTTTTATATTCCCCGGCTACCTACACTGGCACAAGCTGCAGCCAGCAAATGTGTAGAATGTGTCTATAACAACCCAAGACAAGGGCCTGTACTGGCTCCTGGAGTACAGGCTGAAGGAACCTCACTGATGGAAGAATTAGTGGCTGACTTAAGGCTGCATTCACACCTGAGCGTTATTAGCTTGTAAAACGCCAGAAAAAACGCTCAACAAGCAAAATCCCATTCATTTCAATGGCCCCTGTTCACATCTGAGCATTCTGTCGCCTGAAGCTAAACAAGTACATGAGCTTCTTTATAGGCAGATTACAGGTGTTTTTCTGCTTTTTACATTGGTGACCTTTTGACATGTACAAAAAGGCTGCAAAATCGCGGCAAAAAACACGGTAAGATTGGCGGCAAAGTCGCAGTAAAAACGTGTGACTTTCTGCTTGAAAATGAAACGCTCAGGTGTGAATGCAGCCTAAATGATATGTAAACGTTCCTCTTTTAAAAAAAAAAAACATGTCATACTTACCTTCTCTGGGCAGTTCGTTTAGCACAGAGTGGCCCCGATCCTCCTCTTCTGGGGTCCCTCAGTGGCGCTTCTGGCTCCTCCTGTTCTCGAGTGCCCCTTCGGAGAAGCGCTTTCCCATTGGGGCACCTGTGCGGGTGCGCTCCTGTGTCCTGCTGCTGCGTTCATTGACACAGACAGTGGGACTCGGCTCCTGCATCATTGGATTTGATTGACAGCAGTGGGAGTCAATGGCTGCACTGCTATCAATCTATACAATCAGGACCCGAGACAACGGAAGTTCATTTTTGGGTGTAACTCCACTTTAAGGGGGCCCCACGTCAAAAAAAATGGTGTTGGGGTCCCCCCAAAAATCCATAACAGGCCCTTCAGGTCTGGTATGGATATTAAGGGAAACCCCTCACCAAAATTTTAAAAAAATGGCGTGGGGGTCCCCACAAAATCCATGCCAGACCCTTCAGGTCTGGTATGGATTTTAAGGGGAACCCCGTGCCAATATTTAAAAAAAAATGGCGTGGGGTCCCCCCAAAATCCATCACCTGCTGGTGGCACTATCCTGTTCTGGGGTGTTTGCTGCAGCTCCAGTGTCCACCAGCAGGTGTCTCCCAGGAGCCAGCAGGCTGGGGTATTCAGGCAAATTAGTGTTCAGCTGGCTGGCGGGGGGGCTAGTTAAGGCTTCTCCTCCTTTCCTCTGGCGTGTCATGATTCTGGTCCCTTCCTTGCTGCCTGGTGTTCATGCTTAGCCTGATCCAGTCTGCTCCCTTCTGACTTGTTCCTGTCATGATTCTCTTCCTTGTATCCCTGCATTCCCTGTACCTTTTATATAGTTGTATTTAGTCTTTAGTTTAGTTCTTTAGTATATAGACAGTAGTTAGGTTATTTTTGTTATTTTGTTTGCTGTAGTGGTTTAGGTTCTCACTGGTTGCTGTGTATGTGTATTAGTGTGCATAACTGTAAATAAATATCACTTTAATGATATATGTCTGGTCTCCTTAGCCGCTGATTCCTGACATAATCGTGACGCCCACCAACGACCAGATCGTCTACACTTGGGAACTGGGAGCCAGTTGCTTTGGATTTTTGCTTTTCCTTTGTCAAGATGCTTAGAGTAAAGGTTATTTGCCGTGTACAACTTGCAGTGTTGAATAAGGATTTGTGTCATTCACTTTGGCAGGAGCTCACTGAGGAGGAGCTGCTTGGAAGCATTGTGACTGCACATGCCTTAGCCGTTGAGGGTAGATTTCCCTTTTGATTCAGGTCTGTTCTGAGCTACTATTTCAGTTTACTTCTCAGGGCCATGATGTTTTCACTCCTCCATTTACTATGTACCAGGCTGGATTTTTGGTATGGTTGCTGAAACATTGTGCGGGTTCTTTTTTCCAGCAGTATTCAGACTATTCACAACAGGTGTTGTTGGATTGTATTGCTTCTGTGCACTTGAGCAAGGGAGAGACAAACTGCCTTTAGTTCAACCTCTACTACAAGCTTGGTCAGAGATCATGTCCCTAGTGCTAGATGAGTCACATAAAGTCAGAGCTGCTGCTAAGAATCAAGAATCTCTTCCTCTGTTAAGCAGTGCCAGGACAAGGCCATCTGGTACCCAGGGCGAAGATGGCAAACTGCGCCCCCTCCCCGGTATAAAGAAAGAGACTGTGTCTTTTCAAAACCAGAAAACACTTAAAACAATACAACAATACAATACTGCTGCCCCGTCGCAGTATATGTACTGCGGCGGGACGGCAAATGGTTAAAGTGTAAGTTCACCTTACAGAAAATCTGTAAGGTGAACTTACACTGGACCACACTGGGCCCCCTTCCCATCCCCTCCCCCCGGTCCTGCTAACCTGGAGTCCAGCGATCCCCCGCACTGACAGCTGGTATCTCCGCTGTACCGGTCTGGGGATTTGAAATCCCTGCAGCTTTCTCTCCTCTTCGCTCCCGGTGACAGGACGGACTACACCGGTTCTGATTGGTCGGCGCCATGTGACGCCACTGACCAATTAGAATGCTCCTAAACACACTTGCTGGCGAGGTACGTTTTGGAGATTAAGCTGCAGTATTTTTTAAGCCCCGGACCAGTGAGACGGCGACCCGATGTCTCATAGCGGGTGATTGCCATGCTCCAGGTCAGGACAGGGGGGGAGCACCACCACCACCAGTGTTAGCCGATTCATTCATTCACTCATTCATAGATGCCCATCCGCTTACTTTGTTATTGATTGCCTGGATGGTTCCTCCTCTCGCCCGGCAGCTCTCTATGGTCCTCTCTCCTCCCGGCCGGTCTCTCGGTGACGTCACGTCACGCCTCGCCGAGACTCGGAAGCGCCTGTTGGGCGGAGATTGCTCTGCCTGACAGGGAAGGGAATGCCGGGCCCTTTGCTTGTCCCGGGGTGCAGGAACGCACTCGGCACATTTTTGCAAGCAGGCGCAGCTCTGCAGTGTTGTAGGGGTGGCTGGCGGTAGTCACAGTCACTTGTTGCCCAGAAAGTTTAACAGCACACTGCCAGCACTGCGCCCCTCTTCCTACAATAAATTGCTCCCCCCAGGGCATCCCCCCCTTCCGCCCACCCCTTGTACCAGCCCTGCTGTTAAGCTGGTTATACACTTGTGGATGGAGGAATCTCCCACTGGGCCAAGCTTCAGTATCTTGCTAGTCAGCCGGCTAGCAAGATATGGAAGCTTGGGCCAGTGGGAGATTCTTCCATCCACACAGTTCAGCGTAGATGGAGCAATCTGTTCCACTTTTTCCATCTGACCATAGAAAATCTGCAGATAATCTATAGGTGTATGGCCAGTCTTGTGCACACTATATATGTAGACACTTTGTTCGTTTTTCGGCAAGTTAATGGGCACAAATCGTTAATCGTTTGTGAAGTTTTTGTGGAAAATGGCCCCACATCTCTTTCCCACCTCGGTTTCAGATTATATGCCAGTACGGTGGCCGTTGGAGTAAGTAACATATTGTAGAGATCAGAGATCAACCGACGAGGGTCTGATCCCTTGATCACCGCAATAAGGGCGTTAGAAGCTGGCTGCGGGACGGCTGTAGAGAACTGGGATCGCGCCGCATGATGTAGCTGGAGGAATCTAAAATGCATAGTCCCAGGGAGCATGTATTGACCCTGGAGCTCAGAGAATGTTTTAAGGGACCCATCAGAAAGTATGTGATGTAAATAGTACACCCCTCTTTTACTCCACATTTCAGTGTCCGGAAGCAATCTAAATTCAGGTATAGACTTGTTGTGCCAGAGGGGAGTATAGTCATTAAATGTGGGAATCTTAAGCAGTCTAATATATGATATGATAAAGTTGAGAGAGCTGGGACGCTAAATAATATAAATTAAAATCAGGAAAGGCTGTCCCACCCAGATCAGTGGGATTCTTGAGTACATTCCAGGCCAGTTTGTGCCTGTTGTTGCCCCATACAAATGATCTCAGTAGAGCATCAATTATTTTAAAGTATTTTAGGGGTATGTATACAGGTGCATGCCAGAGCGTATACAAGATCTTGGGGAGCAAAATCATTTTATGATATTGATGCAACCCCAAACTCCTAATGGTAGTCTGGCCCAGACCTGAGTCCTGGACTTGATTAGTGTAAAAAGGGGTATGACATTTAGGGTGATGTAGTCAGCCGGTGACCTAGATACCAAGACTCCTAGATATTTAATAGAGCTGACCCTCTGTAAAGGAAGATGTTCCTGGAGTCTAGGGGAGGGGAAGCTATCAATTGGTAGAATCTGGGATTTATCCCAATTCATTTTAAGACCGGAGAATGATCCGAAGTATTCAATGATTTGTAGCGCAGTTTGTAGGGAGACATCAGAGTCTGCCAAGTATAATAACGTGTCATCAGCATAGAGGCTGATTTTCTCTACCAATGTTCCCATTTGAAGACCACGGATCCTAGGATCATCCCTGATGGCTATAGCAAGGGGTTCGGCTGCTAGGGCATACAATAGGGGGGACAGGGGAGAGCCCTGCCTAGTACCTCTAGTGAGGTCAAAGGGCCGGGAGGTCCAACCGTTAGCGACTACCCTACCCCTCGGGGCTTGGTATAACAACTGCACCCACTTAATGAAGTTCGGGCCAAAACCAAATCTCTCGAGGCATCCCCATAGGTATCGTCCATTCAACAGAGTCGAATGCCTTGGCCGTGTCCAGGGCCACTACCACCCGGGACCCAACATCTACATGAGTCGCTTGCAGGTTGATATAGAGTCTTCTAAGGTTAACACATGTAAAATTTTACATAGGTTGTCAACTACAACCAGAAAACTTTTTTGGACAGAGGTCAAGTGATATTTGACTTTTTCTAACTCTGATGAGCACTTCTCTAACTCTGATGAGCACTTCAACAGATCAGATAGCAATCTTTGGGCAGTGAGGGTATTTAATCCCTGTTCCTCAGACAGATGATGTGCCGTTGAAGATAAGAAAAAAAAAATTCAGGGAAATGTGTTTAAAATGGAGTTGATGTAAAAGTGTATGTGTACTGGCTTACCTGTGCTGCTTGTGGTGGTTTCAGAGGAATGCTGTGCCTGGTCTGCTTCAACATCTGTTATAGTTTGGCATGGTTCTGCATCATCATCATCAGGTCCTATAGCAGTAACTTGAGCTGTGTCATCAACCAGAACAATATCAATTCCTGTTGTCACAGTTCTGTTCTCAAACTGTGCTTTCTTGGGTAGAAAGTGTAGCGGACTCCCCATAATTGGGGTCGCTATGCCTAAATTTAAGGGGTAGCCTGAGCAAATAGTTAGGCTCAGGCTGTTTGAATTCTTTAAATTGGTTTCTGCTTTGTTGTGGTGTTGCCTGGCAATACAGTTCCCTTTGACCTGTGGGTGGCGCTGTCGCCCAGGTCTCAGGTTGAACCACAGGTAGCATTGCAGCGCGATTGGGTGTCCTATCTCGGCAGCTGTGCAGCGGGCGTGGTCTACCCGCTGTGCATGCCGGGAGAGGGTACTTAAGGGGTGGACACCATTAGGTCCGGAGTTCGGAGGTGATCCAGAGGACCCCTTGGTCCTAGGCACGTACCCCACCTTCGGTGGCCCTCATGGCCAGGGGTACGTGTGTGTGTATTCAGTCCCGGGCACCTTCGGCCCGAGGCTGCATCGTTCCAGGTAGGCCCAGCACCTTTAGCTGAGGTCTACACCAGAAGAGGAGTCCCAGGGTGCCCAAGTGGGGGTGACCCGCTCTGAAGGAGAGGAAGCCAGGGGAGGACCTGTACGCGGGGATCGGTGAGGGAAGTCACTGCCTTGGGAGAGGCCTGGTTGCCTATCAGAGGGAAGGATTCCATAATCCGCCAAAAGCCTTGAAACGTGCCCCACTGGCACCTAAGGCCTCAAGTCTTACAAGTGCTTTGAAGTTTGGGATTCAGAAGTTCATATCCTGATCGTATCCTTAGGAAATTTAAAGTGAATGTTCCGTGCTCCACACCATCTGCTGGGCCCGTGAGAGGGGACTATCCGGGTGAGCAAAGCCCACTCAGGACTGAGTGGAGATAAATGACAGTTAAGTGCCGCGTGCCTGAACCTGCCTCCCTGTTCACTTCTCTTCATCGCCAACTTTTCCTGTCACGTTCCTAATCAAAGCAAAATAAACCTTTTTATTGGGTTTGATACTGTCTGGACATTGGCCTTCCTTAAGAGAGAGAATAGACTTCTACCTACACTCTAGGGTGAAGAACCAGTGGAAAGAGGTAACTCACTGCAGGACCCAAAAATAGATAACACCGCTCACCCTCTTTATCAAGGAGGACACTGGGCATGTGGCATGGTGTGTCCCATTCTGCTTGTGGAGGTAAGCAGGGTACGAGGATCTGTGTGCTACACGTGGGGGCTCGAGTCTGGGATTTGCAGCTACCCCTGGAAGTTGGACTATTTTTCTCTGATCTGTGTGTTTTTGAAGGATGTCGGCCATTAAGGAAAATTGGACTGCGTCACTACTTTGTCGAGAGAAAAGGAGGTACAGGACTGTGCTTTCATTTTTTTCTAACTGCGTAGTTCATGGGCGTGTCCCAAAAGAAGAAAAGCCCGCGAGCTGCATGCAGAGAAAGAAAAAAAGGGGGAGGAGCCCCCTGCCAATTGTGAGTTGCACGTGGTGCATTTGGCGCCAAGGGACAGTAAGAGCCTGGACTAGTAAAGAGAAGCAATATGTCTGCCACTCCATGGACTTCCATTTCACCGGGACCTCGGATGTTCCCATCTACCTCTACCATGGACATTTCTCCCATTACTGCTCCCCTCACGGATACAGGGATCCGGCTCAAGCCTAGGGGCCGCTTCGCACTTTAAACTTGTCGAGATGCGGAGGCCCTGGGCGTGCTCTGTCCCAGATGCAGTGGTTTGGCTGTGCAGATACGGCCATTCGGAAGGTGTTTGACCTGCGGCGAGTTTCTGTTTGAGGTGAACCAGCCCACCGAGTCACCCCGAGCCTACCGGGTCAACTGCATCACAGGGACTGTTACTTCCGAGGAAGACAACTACGCCTCTACAGCCGAACCCACGCGCATCCCCGCGGCTGCAACGGATGCCGAAGATAGAGCTCCAGCCATCACGGAGCCAGCGACGGACGCCACAGCAGATGCTGCCTCCGTCACTACAGAAACCTCCATCCCACCCGCCAAATGGAAAGTGGGATACGTAAAGGCCTCCCGCGGCCGCGGTAGAAGCCTGCCCCAGCGCCTGCCTGAACCGGATCTTTGAAGTGGAGGGATCTCCGGGAAGTCCATGTCAGGTGACGGTAAGGAGGCTGGGGGGACAGTGACAACAATTTTTACGGGGAAAGGAAAGAAGCCCATACCCTATACTACTGGGGATGTGTGGACAGCCAACCCGCAGGAACTTTTATCATCTGGAGACAGTGTATCCGTGTCCACCAGAAACTATTTGCCTGCTGAGGAGTGTGATACTTCGGATCTGGACTCATCGTCCGATGTGGGTGACGATGTGAAGATCGATGAGATCTTCGTCAAGAAGGGTTGGGACAGGATTCTGGTGACCCCATCCCGCAGCCTTAGAGAGGGATCGCCCATGGACTCTGGGGAAACTATGCCCCGAGTGAAAGCCCCTGCGTTGGAGGAGAAGGTTGTTTCCACACCCGCACTACCCGCACCTTCATCGCCCATGCCCGCCACTACAGAGGAGGTCTACTCTATTGAGGAAATGGGAGAGCTGTTTTTCTTTCTCTCTCTCCTCTGCTCTTAAAAAGAAGAAGAGACAGTTTTTTTTCTTTTGAGTTGAACTTTGGGGTAGTCTAGCCAGGGCCAAAGCAGAAGAGATGTCGTGGTCAAGATGGGAAGTGTTTATGTGTGCAGTGATTCATTCCCATGCGCAAATATGGTAGATGTAATGACTTTACGCTGCCACCAGCGGCTTGCAGAACTTCTTTATTTTTTTTAATAAAAAAAAATATATATATATATACCAAGTAATGCTAGGATTAGCGTGGTTTACTATCAGAAGGAAGGCATTTATTTTCGGAGAGATGGCTTACTTCCTAATATAGTCAGGGAATAGGATGTTTGTTGTGATGTATGTTGTTTTTCTGCCTTTCTCCCTCTGTAGGTATGATCTGCTGTCAACTCCACCGGAGAGTGGGTGGGGTAGATTATTTAGGAGAGGGTGGGATGTGTAATGTATACGTTTTTTTGTATGTTTTTGCTCTGTACTTTCCTTCATTTCCAAAAATATTTGGTTCAGGCTCCATTTCAAAATTCTGTGTATAGTTATGAATAAATCGACGCCCACTCAGGATTGAGGGGGTCTTTGATTTATTCTACCCACTGGGACAGTGTCTTGTTTAGGAGGGGGTGTGTGTAGCGGACCCCCATAATTGGGGTCGCTATGCCTACATTTAAGGGGTAGCCTGAGCAAATATTTAGGCTCAGGCTGTTTGAATTCTTTAAATTGGTTTCTGCTTTGTTGTGGTGTTGCCTGACAGTTCCCTTTGACCTGTGGGTGACGCTGTCGCCCAGGTCTCAGGTTGAACCACAGGTAGCATTGCAGCGCGATTGGGTGTCCTATCTCGGCAGCCGTGCAGTGGGCGAGGTCTACCCGCTGTGCATGCCGGGAGAGGGTACTTAAGGGGCGGACGCCATTAGGTCCGGAGTTCGGAGGTGATCCAAAGGACCCCTTGGACCCCGGGGGCCCTCATGGCCAGGGGTACGTGTGTGTATTCAGTCCCGGGCACCTTCGGTCCGAGGCTTCATCGTTCCAGGTAGGCCCAGCACCTTTAGCTGAGGTCTACACCAGAAGAGGAGTCCCAGGGTGCCCAAGTGGGGGTGACCCGCTCTGAAGGAAACCAGGGGAGGACCTGCCCGCTGGGATCGGTGGGGGAAGTCACTGCCTTGGGAGAGGCCTGGTTGCCTATCAGAGGGAAGGATTCCATAATCCGCCAAAAGCCTTGTAACATGCCCCACTGGCACCTAAGGCCTCAAGTGTTACAAGTGCTGGGAAGTTCGGGATTCAGAAGTTCATATCCTGATCGTATCCTTAGGAAATTTAAAGTGAATGTTCCATGCTCCACACCGGCTGCTGGGACCGTGAGAGGGGACTATCCGGGTGAGCAAAGCCCACTCATGACTGAGTGGAGATAAATGACAGTTAAGTGCCGCGTGCCTGAACCTGCCTCCCTGTTCACTTCTCTTCATCTCCAACTTTTCCTGTCACGTTCTTTTTTTTTTTTTTATAAATTCTTTATTTTTCCACAGATTTCACATTACAAGTTTTCACGTTTTATACCATCTGCTTATATCAATCAAAAATCAAACACAAAAAAAAGAGACTACAATCTTGTATTCTCCCACCTCCTTTATGCTTCATTAATTCAATGTGACTTCTCTTTTCCTCTTTAACCTCTGCCTTTCTTTTCCGTGAAGCCCCCCACCCTCCTCCAACCAAATACAAAAAAAAAGGGGAAAAAGGAGGGCGGGAGAGATTACACCCTCACACCTCTTCTTTCTCCTCCTCTCCCCGATCCCCACCCCCTCCCCGATCCTCCCTATATTTCAAGTAGGGTGCCCATATCGTCCGGTATCCCCCATCTTGATCTTTCATTGCCATCGTGAGGTTCTCCATCTGTTGAATCTCTGCGATTCTAGCCAACCATTGTCCTCTAGTTGGGGACTCTCCTTTTTCCACAGGACAGGGACACTCGTCCTCGCGGATATAATAAGATGTCTTAGTAGTGATTTTTTTTATTTTTCCACTGATATAGGTATATCTAGTATTAGAATGGCTGCTGGTCTGTCTTCTAAAGACACTCCTGTAATTATTTTGATAGTTTCTATTACCATTTTCCAAAACTCCTGTATTTTCACATGTAGCGGTCCCACCCGCTCTCTCCCTTCTTCTTCTCGGCTGGTTTACTCATCTAGGGGGGCCAGGGAGAGGGGTGAGGTGCTGCCACCAGCTCGCCCCTCTTATGTGTGCAGAGGTTTGAGCTAAGATCTTTACCTTCAGGTCTGTGTCCCTGTCCGGAGATTCCACTTTAAATATGACAGGTAGATAGGTGAATGTAGAATGCCCCATACACACGATCGTTTTTCATGCCGTTAAAAATGCCATTTTAAAAAATGGCCATTAAAAATGATCGTGTGTAGGCTCCAGAGCATTTTTAACGACGTGAAAAACGGCCATTAAAAATTCCGGACATGCTCTCTTTTTTCACGTCGTTTTTCATGTCGTTTTTTTTAACGACGTGAAAAACGATAGTGTGTATGCTTTCACGGCGTGAAAAAAAACGCGCATGCTCAGAATCAAGTATGAGACGGGAGCGCTCGTTCTGGTAAAACTAGCGTTCGTAATGGAGATAGCACATTCATTACACAGTAACGGACTGAAAAGCGCGAATCGTCGCTCAACAAACTTTACTAACATGAAGGGTGGCGCCATTCGAACGGAACTTCCCCTTTATAGTGCCGTCGTACGTGTTGAACGTCACTGCGCTTTGCTTGATCGTTTTTTTTAATGGTAGTGTGTACGCAAGGCAGGCTTGAGAGGAAACATGAAAAAAAACGAGGAGAAAAACGTCGGTTTAAAAAATGACATTAAAAACGATCGTGTGTACGGGGCAGAACACTTTGCTCCCAGAAAAGTAAGCCCACACCAGGTGACAGTACAACATCTATATTTATTTCCGCAGAGATAAATATGCCTCTTTGCAAGCAGACAGGTTGATACCAACACGAACTTGGTGGGGTGAGGGTTCAGGCACAATCCTTTCGGATCAGAGAAGCTGTTAGGAGCTCACAACAACTTTTGGCGCACGGTCGCTGCCACCGACCGTGAAGTTGGTCCCGGCCACAGACCGGGTGAACGATGAGGTCTCTGCCACAGACCTTAGAATAGGCCTCTGCCACTGACCTGATGTAGCTGGGTCTCTGCAAAGACCATAGAACATGAACTACCTTCTAATGGCGACCCCTGTTAGGGAGATGATCCATCCCGGACGGTCCCCAGAGGCCTGCACTGTCACCAGCCAATGCTGCGCTGGGTCTTCAGGCCAGGTCACCTCCCTGGTTCTCCTCGCCCGAGACTCGGGTCCCCTCACTCGGTGGGCCCCCTAGGTATCTTCTCCCATGCAGGACCCAGTCGAAGATACTGGGCCCCAGGCCTTGGCTAGTACCTCACCCCAGGCTTAAGGTGCCTGGGATGGAAGTCGAACTCCCTCGCACACAGGCCGAGAGCACCTGGGCGCGGACGACAGAACAGCAGCCCCCAGGCTGAAGGTGCCTGGGGCTCGGACCTCGTGCGCAAGATGTCCGCCCCTTTATACCCTCTCCCAGCAGGCACAGCGGGTTCCCCGCCCCGCCGTACTACTGCCGCGAGAGGGCACAAAGGGCATGGCCCTACAATGATGGTTCAACCCCAGCTCAAGGCGACAGCGCCACCCAGGGGCCGTAGGGAACTGAACACCATTATATCCTCCACGAATCAAATTGGTCATAGATCACTAACAATTAGTGTATCTGGGCCATGCTACCACCCAGATACTCCCCCTAAATGTTAACCCCCGCTACACACACATTCCCAAAAAATATGTAATAGAGTCCCTTCTGCCATGTGACATCTCCAGCAGGCATCTGACGTCTGAGGATATATTCGATGCAGTACTGTTGGTGTTCTATACCATCTAGTTAAAGTTTTGTATCCTCCCTCCTGGTATCTGCTCTCTAGTGAGGCCTTGTGTGTAAATAACAAGATCCTGTCTCTCTGTTCTTGGGAGAATGTTAACCCTAAGTCCCTCTCCCAAGACTGAAGGAACGTAAGTTCTTGTTATGTCTAAATTAATTAGTATTGCATAGAAATAAGACAGTGAGTGTCTCCGGGGGCTCCCCTTCAGGCATATCTGCTCAAATTTTGACAATGTTCTGACTTCTGTATATATCTTTGCCTTTGCCCGTAAGAACGCTTCTAATTGCAGCATCCAAAAAAAATCGAATTCTGGTGCTACCTCTCTTTCAATCTCTCTCTTTGTCGTTAGTCGATTATCTTTTGAAAAGTGAGTAATTCTACTAATACCTCTTTGTCGTAGAGCATTGAATCTTTGATCTATCAAACCTGGCTGAAATTTCCTGGTGCCCAGAATCTGAGTCATTGGACTCGGGTATTTAGACATATTTGTTTTTTCAAAAACCTTTTTAATTGTTCGTATAGTGGCCCCTATCGTCAGGTGTTTCTTTATTTCTGCTGGCATTTCAGCTTCTGGGATCCACACTAGGCCTTCCGGGGGTATATCCACTGTTAAAAAAACAAATGTCACTGCCCTTATCTATGACTGGTCTTCACAGCAAGGAGCATTGGAAGGGCGAATCGCATGTAAACAAAAACAAAAATAACAAACAAATAACCAAGTTCAACTTACCAACCAATCAGCAACCAACCGAAAATAACCAGTATATCCACTGTTGCCTGTTCCATTTTTATCCAGGGTTTCTTATTAAGCCCACACCACTCTACTACTCTAACTAAATGAGATGCTTCCTGATACTTTACTGGGTCCGGGAGCCCAATCCCTCCTTCCCCTTTGGGCAATGACAAAATAGTTCTACGTATCCTCACCGGTTTCCCCGCCCAAATTAATTTCAGGAACCTTGACCTAAGATCCCTCAAAAAACTTTGGGGGATCTTAATTGGTAAAGTCTGTATTAGATACAGAAGTCTTGGTAACACGTTCATCTTTATTATATTTGTCCGCCCGAAGTAAAGATTTCTTTATCCCATCTCAGTAAGTCTAGTTTTATTCGTCTACCCAATGCTACATAGTTAAGTTTGAATAATTTGTTTAAGTTTCTCGATATCTTAGTCCCTAAGTAGCTTATATGGGAATCTGTCCATCTAAAATCAAATTGCGTAAGTTATCTGATGTAGTAGTGAGGATTTTATTTCCATTCCCATTGCCTCTGATTTACCATAGTTCACCTTAAAATTGGACAATTTTCCATATTCTCTTAGTTCTGCCAGCAGGGAAGGCAGGGCTATAACCGCGGACGTTATAAAAAAAATTAAGTCATCGGCATATGCCGCCAGTTTCTGTTCTTCCCCCTTCGTTATAATCCCCTTAATGTTCGGATTTGGCCGTATCTTCCTTAACCACTTCAATGCAGGGCTTTTTGTACCTATTCAATACCGGGCCTATTTTGGCACTTCTCTCCTACATGTACAAATCATCATTCTTTTGCTAGAAAATTACTCAGAACCCCGAAACATTATATATGTTTTTTTAGCAGCCACCCTAGGGAATAAAATGACGGTCATTGCAACATTTTTTCTTGCACAATATTTGCGCAATAATTTTTCAAACGCCTTTTTAAAAAAAAAAAATGGTTTCATGAATTAAAAAATAACAAAAAAGTAAAGTTAGCCCAATTTTTGGGGAAAATATGAAAGATAATGTTACGCCGAGTAAATAGATACCTAACATGTCACGCTTTAAAATTGCGCACACTCATGGAATGGCGCCAAACTTCGGTACTTAAAAATCTCCATAGGTGACGCTTTAATTTTTTTTTACAGGTTAGAATTACAGAGGAGGTCTAGTGCTAGAATTGTTGCACACGCTCTAACGCACGCGGCGATACCTCACATGCGTGGTTTGAACGGCGTTTACATATGTGGGCGACTTACGTGTGCATTCGCTTCTGATCGCGAGCTACCGGGGACAGGGGCGTTTTAATTTTATTTTTTTTATTATTATTTTTTTTTTTTACTTATTTATTAATTTTTTTACAATGATTTTACTTTTTTTTTTTTTTTTTTGATCACTTTTATTCCTATTACAAGGAATGTAAACATCCCTTGTAATAGGAATGTGTGTGACAGGTTCTCTTTATTGAGAGATGCGGGGTCAATAAGACCCCACATCTCTCCTCCAGGCTGGAAAGCATGAGATCAGTGAAATTTTTTTCACTGATCTCATACTTACAGCCGCAATGGCGGCTTTGTTTACATTTGAGACCCGGGCGTGACGTCATCACATCGCGCCCGGGCCTCCGACGATCATAGAGATGACTGGTGACCATCTGGTCACCAGTCATCTCTATGCTCATCACGTGACCCCACCAACGACGCCAGAAGATTCGCTCCGGGTCCCCGATCGCACGGGGAAGCCCGGAGAAGCACCGGATGGCGGTGGGAGGGGGGGTGTCCCCTCCCGCCGCCTATAAGAACGATCAAGCGGCGGAACCGCCACTATGATCATTCTTATTGTGCACAGAATCGCCGGCACTTCAAAAGGATATCTGAATGATGCCTCTAGCTGCAGGCATTATTCAGATATCCCCCTACAAAGCCGAGGACGTCATATGACGTCCACCCAGGATGGGAGATCCCATCTGTGGACGTCATTTGACTATGGCTGGGTAGGGAAGTGGTTAAAAAGGGTTCTATTGTCGAAATAAAAATAATAGGTGACAGTGGGCAACCTTGTCTTGTCCCATTTCGAATAAGATATTGCTCCGATATTTTATCATATATTTTAACCCTCACGCTCGGTTCTGAGTATAGATTATCGAACCAGCTCATCATCCCTTCTCTCAGTCCTATATGCTGTAGCGTTGCTTTTAGAAACATCCATTCCACTCTATCAAAAGCTTTCTCTGCGTCAGCAGATACTAATATCATTTGCATCCTCTGTTTTTGTGCTAGATAAATCGCATTCACCACTTGTTGTGTGTTTTCTCTTCCCTCTCGCCCAGGGGTACATCCCACTTGATCTGGGTGTATTAAATCCGGGATATACTCTATTAATCTTCTGGCAAGAATCTTAGTGAACACTTTCAGGTCCACATTCAGCAGTGATAAAGGGCGGTAGCTAGCGCATTGTGATGGATCTTTACCTTCCTTTGGGATGACTGTTATATGTGCCAGCAGCGTCTCATTCTGTATTTTCTTTCCCTCCCGCAGTGAGTTATAAGCTGATATAAACCTGGGAGCCAGTTTCTCAGCGAACATTCTGTAGTATGATAGGGTGTACCCATCCGGACCTGGTACCTCACCCAATTTTAATACTTTTATTGCTTCCATGAACTCTTTTGTAATTGGTTCATCCAATTTTCTAGTTATTTCCTCCTGTTAATTTTGGCATCTGTGTTTCTCTAATATACCCCCTAGCTGCTTCCAGTTTCTTTTGAGAATTTTCTGGCATGAGTTTCTCTTCTAAAGCCTTGTACACACGACCGAGTTTCTCGTCCAAAACCGGCAAGAAAAGTGCCGCGTGAGCTTTTTTGTCGAGAAAACCGTTTGTGTGTATGGTTTTACGACGAGAAAATTGCCGTGAATCTCAACGAGAAAATAGAGAACCTGCTCTCTATTTTCTCGTCCGGATTCCAGATTTCCTCGTCGTGTTTCTCGTCGGCCTGTTTTGTGACGAGAAAATGGTTTGTGTGTATGCTTTTACGACTCTTCCAAAAGCGCGCATGCTCACAAGCAACTATGAGACGGGAGCGCATCTTCTGGTAAAACAAGCCTTTGTAATCGAGATAGCACATTCGTCACGCTCCAAATTTTTGCATCGTTTAAATGTTGTGCATTGAAATCTTCGTTAGAATGTGACATTAATCCAAACGAATGAACTTCTTTTGCTGCTGATATTCACACAGAGTTATGACTATCTTTTTTTAACCCTTTTCATGCTGCTCTTAAGAAGATTTATGTGTATTATATCGTGCAAGTTTTTAGGAATATTTAAAAATTTGTTATTTTTCTAACTGATGTTAATTGTAATTTCGCAATGTTTTGGTAGTGATCTCCCATTGAATCTTTTAATATATATGATTTAAATTTACACACTTTTTTTGGAAACACGATTTAGTTATTTTTTGGGGGGTTGTTATCTGTCCCTTTTTTTGTCAGTCAAATGTATCTGCTTACTCCAAAGCTAGATTTTACATTTTTACAAATACACATAGTCAAGTATGAACTTAAAGAAAAATAACATTTATTCATGTTTGAACTAAAATAAAAAGAAGGCAGCGCTGGAGAAGCTGCTGCCATTTGTGCATCCCAGGGACCCCAGAGCACACAGCAACCCTGTGTGGACACTAAAATTGGGAGCTTGAGAAGGCCAACATTTCTGAACACAATCTGATGCTGGCCTCCCAGAGGTCAGGAACAGCAGCAGGTGATATATATGTCCCAAGTGTGTGGTACTACAACAGGCTGCCTTCTGTCCGACCACAATGAAGCAAGGCCATCACTTCCTCGTCTTCCTGGCAACCTTCCCTGCAACCTTTCCTGAAGCCTTCCCTGCAGCCTTCCTTCTTAGTTTGGCTGGAGGCTGGGCCACTGGAGGGGTACTCCTGTCAGGAGGAGGAGGAGGTGGAGGAGAAGGGGGTGGCGCAGAAGAACAAGGTGGAGGTGGAGGAGAAGGGGGTGGGCGGAAGAACAAGGTGGAGGTGGAGGAGAAGGGGGTGGGGCGGAAGAACAAGGTGGAGGTGGAGGAGAAGGGGGTGGGGCGGAAGAAGAATGTGGAGGTGGAGGAGGAGGTTGAGGTTGGGACAGTTGTGCCACCTCACAAATGGCGGTATTGGGGGTAATTTTTTCCATCACCCCCTTGTTGAGCAAGGTGATGAGCAGGGGCTCGCATAGGAGGCATTGCTCCATGCTCATCACCTTGAACTTTGCCTCCACTAGGCCGGCAATGGCCTCTTCAGGGGATGTGGGCTCTTTGAGGGTGGCATGGGCCTCTTTAATAAGGGCCATTGCTGCCTCACTGGTGGTCCTGTCCCTCCTGCCTCTTTTGGGAAGCCGGATGGGAGGCACCTGGGATCTGGTGCTTCTCCTTTGCCCTGCCACCTCCTGGCTGCCACTGGGCCCTGCCACCTCCTGGCTGCCACTGGGCCCTGCCACCTCCTGGCTGCCACTGGGCCCTGCCACCTCCTGGCTGCCACTGGGCCCTGCCACCTCCTGGCTGCCACTGGGCCCTTCCTCCTCCTGCCTGACAGTTTCCAGACCCTCCTCCTGGCTGATTTCATCCTGTGTATGAAAAAGGGACATAGTTTAATATGTTGGTTTAATCTTTGCATCAAACTTTATAAACATGATTGAAGCAATTAGAATGTAAATCCAGAAATCATTTTTTATAATTTACACCTACATCAGATTGACTATTTAGCACCCAATTAAGTGCAGACTAATGTCTCGAGATCTTGATTTCACTTGTGGAACCCAAAATATTGTATGTTTCTCATCTTGACATATTTGTCAAACATTAATTTTATCCCAATACATTTTCATTTAATACTATACCTGGCTCCAGATGGCAAAATCAGGATCATCCAGGATGGCTGCCTCCTCTTGCTCCAGAGAAGGCTCAGGTTGGCTGCAGGGAAGTCTGGGGGGAAGAGTGGAGAGTGATGGCCTTGCCTCAATGTGGTCATCCAGGAAGGACATCCTGCTGTAGTACCACAAAATCGGGACATACACATCATCTGCTGCTGCTCCTGACCTCTGAGAAGCCAGGACCTTAGAGCGTTCAGTCCTGTAGGTGCCTCTCAAGCTCCCAATTTTAGTGTCCACTTGTTTTGCTGTGGCTGTGGGCACCTTGGTCTGCACAAATGGGAGCAGCTTCTCCAGCGCTGCTTTTCTCACCCCTCTTTTTTTATGGATGGGGTTTTTCGTCTCCCACAGAGCGGGCAGCTCCCTTACCCGGTCAATAAATTCCGCCAGGAACTCTTTGTCGCTAATAAAGACATTCATATTGTATCTGCAAGTTTAAGAAATAATATATAACTAATGTGAGGCAAACAGTCTAACCTCCTTAACATCGTAGTCACCATATATATCCTACAACATTCTCAAAACAGTATAGGCCAACAATTTGTACAAGTCACAAAATCACATACCTTCGTTCGCACGTCCGTCACTTGAACTCCTCTCTCCGCACACCGAACGTACTATAGTCACATGTGTGTTTGCTATATACACACCACGCATGCGTCAAAATTCGAACACGTCGCTCCGCACACGTCGCCCGCCCATGACGTTCTAACTAACATCTTTTCCCCGCCCCTTCTCTTTCGGCGTGCAGACAGATATGGCGGAGTTACAGCAGCTGTCTGATAATTCCGCAACTAACGAGGAGGAGACAAGCCCGGAGACCGAGGAAACGTCACGATCAAGGAGGAGATTCAAGGCATCGAATATGTCTTTTGCGGAGATGGCAGAGATGGTGGACATCTTGCTCAAGTCTGATTATGACGCAAAGCATGGGCCGTATAGCAAACCAAATAGAAGGAAGGCCAAAATCCTCACTAAAGTCGTGAAGAGTCTGAAGACGAATTTCGGGGTGAAACGCTCAAATGAGCAGCTCAGAAAGAGGTGGTCAGACCTCAAACTGAGGGAGCCAGAGCAGTTAAGGAGCATTAAGAGAATGCTCGCTAAAAGTAAGTAAAATGTACACTTTTATGCTATTAATCCTTTTCTAAACTGACATGTTGCTGTTTTTTTTTTTGTTTTTCTTATTGGACTCCCTTCCAAAATGTTATATTTTGAACTTGGTTGGGCACAGTAATCGTTCGTAACGTTACAGACACTTCGTTCGGCCACTATCCGCTGTTTTGGATTATTTTACAGCCACAAAAGTAATTAGACATCTGCCATTTTTTGTGAAATTTGGGGCACAAAGTTTTAGGCTAGATGATGTGTTTGTAAAGAGAATGAAATGCAAACTTTTGTCAGTGTAAAGGAGAGGACACTCAGCAGCTGCTTCCACATCTGTACTTTGGAGCACTATAGTGTGGGCCACCAGACCCGCCTTTTTTGGGTGTCCCACACAGGTGCTTGAGAGAATTTTTGTGTTGCCTACATGCCTAAAAAATGACAGACAAAGGTGAATACTAAACATATTCTTGGTCAGAAATAATGCATTCATCTTTAACTTCCGCCCAAACACACACTTGTACCCCACTTCCAAGCAATTTAGCCAGTTTTTTTGTTTAACATAGAGAATTTCTGTGTGATAACTCTACCTTTTGTTTGATTCTCATAGGGGAGAGAAGACTGGGAGGAGGACACTCCAGGGAGCACAAGAACCCCACAGCTTCACAACAACCCCAACATCACCAAGACCCACAAACGAAGGATGTAGAGGAAGTTGAGGTGGAGGAAGGAGAAGTGCAGGAAGGAGAGGTGGATGACGTTGTGGAACTGGTCACCACAACAGGTCAGTATCTGTCACCACAGCTTCAGGTAAGAGAGGTAGGCCTGCAGAGTTATAATACCTTTTTATTTTGTTTTTAGGGGATGTGAATGTTGGGGTGAAGGATAGTACATATTTCTCTGCTGACAGTGCCCTCCGCCTCATCTAGCAAGTGATGGAATGTAGCACGGAACTGGACAAAATTAAAGAAAGATTACATGTGATAGATCAAACATTTAAAGACATTCTCGATGTTTTGGGGAGAATTCAATAAGGCATCCCAACCCCCTTTTTTCTCATGTTTGTTCTTCAACTTTTAAAAAACTTTTTGACAATCAAACCAGCCAAAAATTGAATATGCACACAGTGTGTCAACATGTGCTATCTGCCATCAGGGGATATCCATGTACGTCTTTTTGGGGGTGCAACCCCTTCCTCGTATCTAAAGTAGGTGAACTGAGGAAGGGGTTGCACCCCCAAAACACGTCCATTGATCACCCCTGATGGCAGATAGCACATGTTGACAATAGGGATCAGTAGTCTAAAATCCCTATAGGAAAAAAATCCCAATTGTGTGCATATTCAATTTTTGGCTGGGCAAGGGGTGGCAGGACCCCATATTAGGACGGGCACATAGAGACATATAGTTTGTGTAAGTGAATGTCTCAGATTGCTCCGAGGTATCCAATTTTGTAATTTTTGGAATGCAACTGTTGTTTTTGTATTTTCCTAAGAAAACAATTGCCGGTTTGTGGCCAGGCAAACAAAAAATGTAAAAATAAAAAAAAAAAGTGTGTGAATTTGCACATAGTAAAAGATTTGAACACAAACAACGTGTAGCTTCTTTTTCTAATATGCTCTAACCTTATTTGGTACAGTTTTTAAGGTTACATAGTGAAATGGTTGGTATTTACTAAAGGAAAATACACTTGGCACTACAAATGCACTAAGACAAACTAGGAGACAGGAAACCAAGAAAAGGTAGAAGTTTAAACAAGATTTTTATTTGGATCGTTAGACAGCAATCTTTAGACATAGCCTGGCATAGGAATTGCCCCCCTACCCGTGAATTAGTCCATGTATTTGTCCCGAACCTCACGGGCATTTTGGGGGGGCAAGCCAGCACGGGCAGATTCCAGGCCCGGCAGGGGATTATCAGGGGAAAGTCCAGCCTCTGGCAAAACTGAGGCCATATATGAATTCGATTTGCGGCAAAGAAAATTGTGTAGCACACAGCAGCATAACACTACATAGTTTATTTTGTAGTCCGCCAAGTGGATGGGAGTCCTAAAAAGGCGGAACCGGCTGGCCATTATGCCGAAGGCATTTTCAACAACTCTTCGGCCCCTGGCCAGCCGGTAATTGAACACCCTCTTCTCTGGGGTCATGGTCCTCTGAGGAAATGGCCTCATAAGATGTGGTCCGAGCCCGAAGGCTTCATCAGCCAAAAAAACAAAGGGGAGTCCTTCAATATTCCCTGCATTCGGTGGCAATGCAAGGTCGTCACTCTGGAGACGGAGGGCAAACTCCGTCTGGATGAAGGATCCCCCATCGGACATCCGGCCATTCTTCCCTACATCAACATAGAGGAATTCATACCGTGCTGACACCACCGCCATCAGCACAATGCTATGAAACCCCTTGTAGTTGTAGTAGTAGGACCCAGAACGGGGTGGCGGCACGATGCGGACGTGCTTCCCGTCTATAACACCACCGCAGTTGGGGAAGTCCCACCGCGTGGCAAACTCCGATGCCACAGTCTGCCATTCCTGTGGCGTGGAAGGAAGCTGTGGAGTCAAACAAGATGGAAAAATATTAGAATACACAAATCAAACATTACAAGTATATTCTAAGAAAATACATTAGAGGCCAACATCAAGCAAAGTCTACGTTTATTAAGGTGTTTTAAATAAGTATAATGGAAGGCTCATGTATCATATTCATCACCCCCTATGATGGTCCATTAATAAATTATAATGGGGGGGGGGGGAGATGTGTTTGGCCACAGGATAGCATTGCAGTGGCGGTGCGTCCAGAGTGGGCACTGGAGCACTGCCCCCTCTCTCCTGTGCCCGTCACTCAGAACAATACATAGGTTTATGCCTTGCATTAACCTATGTATTGTCTATGCCGCCCACTATTCAGGTGGATGGCCCCCTGTTAAGCGACCGACATATGAAGAACTGCGGCATTTATGGGCTTAAAATTGCATATCAGAAACAGTAAGGAAAATTGTCTTGCACATTACAGCCTGAGGGATGTAATTGGCTGCAGAAAAGTTAAATAGGGGACGCAGGGGGGGGGGGGGCATTCCTTGGGTAAACACTGACAGGCTGCTCTGCCAATCATGTTCACCAAGTCTGTTTAATGGTAACATGATTGGCTGATGCAACATCAAGGGAAGGAGAAGACATCAAGGACAGAAGAAGGATGGCGCTGACCACAAGAAGGTAAGTGCAGGGCTGGGGGGGAACTGGCTGCATTGGAGGGGACAAAATGGCTGCATTAGAGGGAACAAAATGGCTGCATTGGAGGGGACAAAATGGCTGCATTGGAGGGGACAAATGGGGGCGTTTAATAGGCACCAGAGCAAAAAAGGAGGAAGTTTATTTCCTAAATTGGGGTTTGAACCCCCAAACATTTGGAGCAACAGGCGCCCCTGCTGGAAAGGTTAGTGAAGGGAAATATGCATGGAGGAGAAAAAAGGGGCAATCTAAAGCTTCCAGCATGCATGGGGACAAAGGGGACATTCTCAGCATATTACAATCATGGTAATTAGGGAAGGATGAAAGAAATACAATACATTAGCATACATGTAATACATAAAATGTGATGTTAATGGAGAAAACTTACCCTAATATAGTCCTCCTACAGGACTTGTATAATGGCAGAACAGGTGTCTGGGATTATGAGGCCCAGAGCCTGGGGGGAGATGCCTGTCGTGAACTTCAAGTCCTGAAGACTTCTCCCTGTCGCCAGGTACCGTAAGGTGGCGATGAGCCTCTGCTCAGCACTGATGGCTTCCTGCATAACGGTGTCCTTCCTGGTAATATAGGGGGACACCAAAGCCAACAGTTCCTGAAAAACGGGGTCAGACATCCGCAGAAAATTCCTGTAGTCCTCAGGATTATTCTCGACGATCTCCCGCAGCAGAGGCATGTGGCAGAATTGGTCCCGCTGGAGCAACCAATTCTTGGTCCATGAACTCCTCCTCACACCATTCATGGACTGGTCTTGGTCCAAAACAAGCAGACCAACACCAAGCGCACGCACAGCACGAACTCGACGACGAGAACGTCCAGGCGACATGGCTAGGAAACGGTCGTCTTATCAGAACGTACAGAACAGAACGCACTTTAGAACAGCAAGGCCTATGAATAACGAACTGAAAATCAGAAACGAACAGGCAAGAATGCACTGTAAAACAGATACGACCTGCCTAGACGCCCTGAAAGTCAAGATACGAACCCACAAGCACAAACTGAACCGCAGAAAACGATCTGAAAAGTACGAAGACTGAAAATCGCGAATCGTCTCTTCCCAAACTTTTACTTCACACGCAGTAACACGAGATCAGCAAAAGCAGCCCAAGGGGTGGCGCCAAGAAAAAAGATCTTCCCCTTTATAGTGCCGTCGTACGTGCTGGATGTGAGCGCGGAGAACAACGAGGAAATTGGGAAATGTCAGTGTGTACGCATGGAAAGCTTGACGAGAAAATTGACAAGCTTAACAAGAATCTCGTCAAAAAAAAACGACGTGTTTTTTACGACGAGAAACTCGGTCGTGTGTACGAGGCTTCACTTGTATAATTTCTCGTAATACTCCTTAAAACATTGTGCGATTTTCTGTGGGGCATTAATCATTTCATCATTTTGTGTCTTAATTTGTGCGATATGGTTAGGTGTATTAGCTTGTCTCAGGGCATTTGCTAACATTCTACCTGGTTTGTTCCCAAACTCATAGAATGTTCGCCTCCCTCTGGTTAATTTGGCTTTCGCGTTATCGATTAGTAATAGATTCAGCTTTTCCCGCCTGTCGTCTAGTTCTTGTTCTTTTGATTGTGCCTGGGATTTTTTATGTACCATTTCTAGCTCTCCAATACGTTTAAACATCGAATCTATCTGTTCATTTAATTTCTTTTTCCTATGTGCCCCCATCAAGATAAAATTACCTCTCATTACACATTTATGTGTTTCCCACAAACAAAAGGGAGTTGTTTCTCCTGTGTCGTTCCGTGCAAAAAACAACTCTAATTCCTCCCTCAGTTTCCCCTCGTATTCACTGTCTTTTAATAGAGTCTCATTTATCTTCCAGTGCCATCCCTTCATATCAGCCTCCCCTAAATTTATTGTGCAGCTTGTTGGAGCATGGTCTGAAAGGGTGATAGATCCAATAGAAGCATCTACGAGAGATGCAGCTAGGCTCTGGGAGATTAAAACATAATCGATTCTAGTATATGTTTTATATCTCGCCGTGAAAAACGTGTAGTCCCTATCCTGTGTGTGGACAGTGCTCCAACTATCAATCAATTGTAAGTCTTCTAAGAGTTCCCTCGCTTTTCTTAATTTAGTGTATGACAGATGGGAGATACCTTTCGAGGTGTCCTTTATAGGGTCTAAAGCCATGTTAAGATCGCCACCCACTACCAGAATTCCTTCCCTGTGTTGCTGGACCAATTGCAGGTATGTTTCCAAACAATTTATCTGGTCTACATTCGGTAGGTATATATTCACTAGTGTGACTTTTTGTTGACTAAAGCCCTGTACACGCGATCGGATAACCTATGGATTTTCGTCCGATGGATTTGTCCATCGGAAATCCGATGAAACTGTTTTTCATCAGTCTTGCCCACACACCATCAGTCAAAAAACCGACCGTTCCAAACGCGGTGACGTAAAACACTCAGATGAGCCGAGAAAAATTAAGTTTAATGCTTCTGAGCATGCGTCGACTTGATTCTGAGCATGCGTGGGTTTTTGATCCGATGGACTTGCCCATAGACGATCTGAGTTTTCGATCGGTTTTTTATCCTTTGGAAAAATTTAAAACATGTTCTATTTTTTAAAACCGATAGAAAAAAGACCGATGGGTCCCATACACGATCGGTTGGTCTGATGAAAACCATCCATCGGACGGTTTTCATCAGTCAAACCGATTGTGTGTACAGGGCTTCAGAGCTCCCTTTACTATTAAGAGACGTCCTCCCTCATCCCTCACTACCCCCGATTCCTTCCATGCTATCTGCTTGGACATCAAAATAGAGACTCCACAGGATTTTGAACTCTGTGATGTACTATGGTATATTGTCGGGAATTTGTGGTTCTTAAGGTTCAGGGTTTTGTCCCCATTAAAATGTGTCTCTTGTAAAAAAATAATCTGTGATTTAAGTTTACCTAATTCTGAAAGAAGCCTAACTCGTTTCTCTGGGGTATTAAGTCCCTTAACGTTATATGAGGTAAAAGTTATTTTAGTCATTTCTGTCCTGATTGGGGCCATCCAATAGGGGAGGTGAAGGGAAGGCAAAGCAAGAGAGAGGAGGCACGGATGGGCGAGAGGGAGAGAGAGAGAGGGAGAGAGAGGAATAAAAAAAAAAAACCTCCATTTACTTTCCCCTGGGAGATCAAACTCCCCGCATGTATGGTGACCTGGTGCAGCACCTGGACCAAGTCACTCAAAAAACAAAAAACAAAAACAAAGAAACAAAAACAAAAAAAAAACCTGCAACGCCTCCAACTTATCCTCCACTCAGAGGAGAGGCGTTTATTGTGGGGGGTGTTGTAGGTCAGGCCAGAGTTTGTGCCTGGGGTCCCGAGACAGTGCTCTCGCTTTGTACTTCCATAGACTTTTCAGTAATCCACATATTTAACTTGTATCTTTATCTCATCATATACAGTTTCTATTCTCTTTCTGTCCCCCATAGCCCCTGTCTCTCCCCTCTTGCGTATATCTTAACCACTTAAGACCATTTTGTAGCTAAAGGACCAGAGCTGTTTTCAGAATTTTGCACTGCGCTGCTTTAACTGGAAATTGTGCGGACATGCAATGTTGTACCGAAACGAAATTTGCGTCCTTTTCTTCCCACAAATAGAGCTTTCTTTTAATGGTATTTGATTGCCTCTGCGATTTTTATTTTTTGCGATATAAACGGAAAAAGACCGAAAATTTTGAAAAAAAATGATATTTTCTACTTTTTGTTATAAGAAAAATCGAATAAACTCAATTTTAGTCATACATTTAGGCCAAAATGTATTCAGCCACATGTCTTTAGTAAAAAAAATGTCAATAAGCGTATATTTATTGGTTTGCGCAAAAGTTATAGCGTTTACAAACTAGGGTACATTTTCTGGAATTTACACAGCTTTTAATTTATGACTGCCTATCTCATTTCTTGAGGTGCTAAAATGGCAGGGCAGTACAAAACCCCCCCAAATTACCCAATTTTGGAAAGTAAACACCCCAAGGAAATTGCTGAGAGGCATGTTGAGCACATTGAATATTTTTTTTTTTTTTTTGTCGCAAGTGATTGAATAATGGCTAAAAAAAATAAAAAAATAAAAATTACAAAAAGTTGTCACTAAATGATATATTGCTCACACATGCCATGGTTATATGTGGAATTGCACCCCAAAATACATTTTGCTGCTGCTCCTGAGTACGGGGATACCACATGTGTGGGACTTTTTGGGAGCCTAGCCGCGTACGGGCCCCCGAAAACCAAGCACCGCCTTCAGGATTTCTAAGGGCGCAAATTTTTGATTTCACTCCTCACTACCTATCACAGTTTCGAAGGCCATAAAATGCCAAAATAGCACAAACCCCCCCCCAAATTACCCCATTTTAGAAAGTAGACACCCCAAGGAAATTGCTGAGAGGCCTGTTGAGCCCATTGAATATTTTATTTTTTTGTCCCAAGTGATTGAATAATGAGAAAAAAAAATGTACTAAAAGTTGTCACTAAATGATATATTGCTCACACATGCCATGGTTATATATGGAATTACACCCCAAAATACATTTTGCTGCTTCTCCTGAGTACGGGGATACCACATGTGTGGGACTTTTTAGGAGCCTAGCCGCGTACGGGACCCCGAAAACCAAGCACCGCCTTCAGGATTTCTAGGCACAAATTTTTGATTTCACTCCTCACTACCTATCACAGTTTCGAAGGCCATAAAATGCCAAAATAGCACAAAACCCCCCCAAATGACCCCATTTTGGAAAGTAGACACCCCAAGCTATTTGCTGAGATGCATGGTGAGTATTTTACAGCTCTCATTTGTTTTTGAAAATGAAGAAAAAAAAATAATTTTTTTTTTTTTTTATTTTTTTTTTTCAAAACTTTGTGACAAAAAGCGAGATCTGCAAAATACTCACCATACCTCTCAGCAAATAGCTTGGGGTGTCTACTTTCCAAAATGGGGTCATTTGGGGGGGTTTTGTGCCATCTGGGCATTCCATGGCCTCCGAAACTGTGATAGGCAGTGAGAAGTGAAATCAAAAATTTACACCCTTAGAAAGCCTGAAGGTGGTGATTGGTTTTTGGGGTCCCGTACGCGGCTAGGCTCCCAAAAAGTCTCACACATGTGGTATTCCCGTACTCAGGAGAAGCAACAGAATGTATTTTGGGGTGTAATTCCACATATGCCCATGACATGTTTGAGCAATATATCATTTAGTGACAACTTTGTGCAAAAAATAAAAAATAAAAAAATAAATTGTCTATTTTCCACAACTTGTGTCAACATATAAAATATTCCATGGACTCGACATGCCTCTCAGTATATAGCTTGGGGTGTCTACTTTCCAAAATGGGGTCATTTGGGGGGGTTTTGAACTGTTCTGGCATTTTATACACAACATTAGGAAGCTTACATCCACTCTTCTAACCACTTGAAGGCAAAGCCCTTTTTCACACTTTTTGTTTACATGAAAACATATATTTGTTTTGCAAGAAAATTATGTTGAACCCCCAAACATTATATATATTTTTAAAGCAAAGGCCCTACAGATTAAAATGGTGGGTGTTGCAATTTTTTTTTCTACACAGTATTTGCGCAGCGATTTTTCAAACGCATTTTTTGGGGAAAAAATACACTTTTTTTAATTTTAATGCACTAAAACACACTATATTGCCCAAATGTTTGATGAAATAAAAAAGATGATCTTAGGCCGAGTACATAGATACCAAACACGACAAGCTTTAAAATTTCGCACAAACGCGCATTGGCGACAAACTACATACATTTTTAAAAGCCTTTAAAAGCCTTTACAGGTTACGCCGTTAGATTTACAGAGGAGGTCTACTGCTAAAATTACTGCCCTCGATCTGACCTTCGCGGTGATACCTCACATGCATGGTGCAATTTCTGTTTACATATGACGCCAGACCGACGCTTGCGTTCGCCATTGGGCAAGAGCAGGGCAGGACAGGGGTGCTTCTTTTTTTTTTTTTTTTTATTATTAATTTTGCTTTTTTATTTTATTTTTAAACTGTTGCTTCCATATTTATTTATTTTTATCATTTTTATTGTTATCTCAGGGAATGTAAATATCCCCTATGATAGCAATAGGTAATGACAGGTACTCTTTTTTGAAAAAACTGGGGTCTATTGGACCCTAGATCTTTCCTCTGCCCTCAAAGCATCTGACCACACCAAGATCGGTGTGATAAAATGCTTTCCCAATTTCCCAATGGCGCTTTTTATATCCGGGGGGGGGACATTCCCTCCCACTGCTTGTAAAAGCAGTCCAGAGGCTAATTAGCCACTAGGATTGCTTTTACATGAAAGCCGGCCGCTGGCTGAAAAGAATGATACCAAGATGATACCTAAACCCACAGGCATCATTCTGGTATAAACATTCAAAGTCCAGCAACATACCAGTACGTTGCTGGTCCTTGTTGGACATGTATTGTAATCTTTTTTTTTCATGCAGCCTGTTGGCTGAACGAAAAAAAAAGATTGATCGGTGGGTATGCCCACCATTAGAATACCGCCCTTCATCCACCCACTTCTAAACATGCACCATTTATATATGCCGAAGCATGGGGGCATCTTCCCGCAAAAGTTATGCCGCGTACACATGGTCAGACTTTTCCACGGGCAAGCCTCCATCGGAATTTCGACCGTATGTACGCGGCATTAGGAGCAAAATCGCTCCTCTGCCCCTGCTGCCCCAATGCTTCGGCATATATGCTTTTTTTTTTTTAACTGTGGTGGTGAAATCACCTCCTACAGCACTGGAGTCGCAGGGATCAGGCCTGTCTCTGCGAACGCTGCAGTTATGTGTGTTGTGTTTTGCAAGTGACAGTGATCGATCGATACTGCACTTGGGTGGCCTGGGCTGGACGGAGGGGCAAAACGCAGGTGCTAGCAGGTATCTGGGCTGATCCCGCTAACACTGCGTTTTTGGGAACCCTAAACTGCTGGGGACGCTAGTATAGATCTGATCAGATACTATACCACTAAGGGGGGTGTATGCTTAACGCGTGGGTGTTAGCGCTACTGGCACTAACCTGACGCTGCCTGGGGTGTGACCTAATTGATATCACCCGCCGGGCGATCAGGGGGTTAAACCTTTATTGGGTTATATACGGCGGGTGCCCTGACACTATAAAAAGCAAACTAACTAACCAGCGTCACCCGTAACACTTATATGATGATCACTGGTGAAAGGGTTAACTAGGGGCAATTAGGGGGTTAAAACCTTTATTAGGTAATATATGGGGGTACCTGACGCTATATAAAAACCTGACGGCGAACCTAAAAAAAAATTACTGGCTACCTATCGGCATCACCGACACTAAGACAACGATCATAAAAATGATCGCTTAGCGACAGTGGTGATAGGGGGTGAAAGGGTTACCTGGGGGGCGATCAGGGGGTTAAACCTTTATTAGATAATATATGGGGGTACCTGACGCTATAAAAACCTGCGGCGAACCTAAAAAAAATTACTGGCTACCGATCTGCATCACCGACGCTAAGACAGCGATCAGAAAAATGATCGCTTAGCGACAGTGGTGCTAGGGGGTGAAAGGGTTACCTGGGGGGCGATCAAGGGGGTTAAACCTTTATTAGGTAATATATCGGGGTACCTGACACTATAAAAACCTGCGGCGAACCTAAAAAAAATTACTGGCTACCGATCTGCATCACCGACGCTAAGACAGCGATCAGAAAAATTATCGCTTAGTGACAGTGGTGATAGGGGGTGAAAGGGTTACCTGGGGGGCGATCAAGGGGGTTAAACCTTTATTAGGTAATATATGGGGGTACCCGACGCTATAAAAACCTGCGGCGAACCTAAAAAAAATTACTGGCTACCGATCAGCATCACCGACGCTAAGACATCGATCAGAAAAATGATCGCTTAGCGACGGCGGTGCTAGGGGGTGAAAGGGTTACCTGGGGGGTGATCAAGGGGGTTAAACCTTTATTAGGTAATATATGGGGGTACCCGACGCTATAAAAACCTGCGGCGAACCTAAAAAAAATTACTGGCTACCGATCAGCATCGCCGACGCTAAGACATCGATCAGAAAAATGATCGCTTAGCGACGGCGGTGCTAGGGGGTGAAAGGGTTACCTGGGGGGCGATCAAGGGGGTTAAACCTTTATTAGGGGGGTTAGGGGGCTACACTGGACCTAAAACTAAATGTAGTGACACTTTTACAGTCACAAATGTCACTGATTGCAGTGATCACTAAATAAATGGTCACTGCAATCAGTGACTGGGGGCTGGGGGGTGATCTGGGGGGTGATCTGGGGGTGTCTGGGGGGGCCTGGAGGGGCGATTTATGTGCCTATGTGTCCTGGTGTCAGTGTGCTGTTTTGTGCACTAAAATGCATCTTCTCCTGTACGGCGCTCGGTATATGTGAGCGCCGCAGGAGAGATGACATCACTTCCTCCTGCCTGTGTAAACAGTACACAGGGAGGGGAAGCTCTCTCATTCGCCGGGAGCGATCGAGAGGGGGGGGGGCCAGAATCTAACGGCCGTCCCCTCATGCCGGATCGCTCCCGAAGGTAAAACGACCACCCACTGTAAAGAAGGGGGGTCCGATCGGACCCCCCAACTATACAAAGGCAATCACGTATATGTACGTGATTCTGCCTGTCGGTGCCATTCTGCCGACGTATATTTACAGTGGGCGGTCGTTAAGTGGTTAAACAATCAGCATATCTTTATCAAATTTCCATCACACCAACCTTATCTCCTTATAATAACACAGCACAGAAAAAATGAAACAAAAAATACACCTATATACTTATATAAGCTTTTACAATACAGCATTCTTTATAGTCATATATGCCCAACTTGTATTCAGATTCCTCCCTCCTCTCTCCATTCCTATTTCTCCCATTTCCCTTCTGCTTTATTCGCATCTACATACAAGTCTATTCCCATGAAGAGTCCGGGCTCCCCCCCCCCACAACGGAAGTGGTCCCACCTTTGTGCCGCCCCCCCCCCTTATCTTCCTCACCAAAACAAACAAAAAGGAGAAAGAGGGGGATATCCTTCACCCGTATTCCTCTTATTTTATTGTATCTATATACAAATCTGTTCCCGATAGGAGTCCAACCTCCCCCCTTTGCCCCCCCCCCACAAAAATATAAATCCCTGCATGTGCCCATCCCATCCCATTACAGTCCTTCAAAAAAAAAAAAAAAGAGATTTTTTTTTTTTTTTAATAAAAACCCCGTTTTAATTAACCTTGTGTCCAAAAAAACAACACACCACTACTGGCGTTATATCCAACTTTTCTCTCTCCTTCCTTAGAGGCACTTCAACAGGAGTACCTACCCCCTTATCCCCCCCATCCCTTCCCACCCCCCTTATTCCTTCTAACCCGGTGTTATACCCCAGTGACAAAAAAAACCAAAACTTTTTCATGTTGTTCATACTATGAACCATTCTCCTCTTCACCCTTTCCCCTGTCCCCTTTATCCTTTGTTAACAGGCAACTATTGTTGCAATTAAACTGTGTTTAAATTCCCTTCTTCCTTTCTACCAAAACCCCCCCCCCAAAAAAAAAGAGACCCACCTTACTACCTATCTCCTCCGTGATTTTACATCCCCATTCTATGATCTCCTCCCCCCTACTCCCCCCTTACTTTACCCCTTACCCCCTTACTTCCCCTCTCCACCCATTACCCCCCTCCTACCTTACCCTGTTGCTGTACCTCATCCCTTATCATCCCTTATCTGAATTGTATCCGAATTATACCAAATCGCAGTTATTACAATTATCTTCACGTAAAACGTAATATCTATTTCCACACAAAAAAACAAAAGAAAACTCCCATCACCCAAAAAAAAACGAGAAAAAACCCTCCCACAATCCCATTCCCTCCCCTCATGGTCCAGGGGGAGTAGGGGGGAGAGGGGAAAGCCCATCCTGTCTCCCCCAGGGAAAAAACAAACAAAAAAAATACAAAAAAACAAAAATGCGAAAATTGTCCCTAAGTTGCCCAGTATGTGTAGCTGTTAGAGGTTTACGAGAAACCTTTTATCATTTATCATTGTCAGAAATGCTAAAAAAAAAAAAAAAGGGGGACAAAAATAGGGGCATATGGAGAACAGATATTCTCCTTTTTAAAGAAAAGATTCTATTTATTTATTAATCAAACTTGTGGAGTAATTCAGTGGTCTGCTGTACTCAGGCGGTGTTGTCCCTTTATTCTGATATGTCTGAGATTTCCTCTGCAGGGCTGGTCCTCTCTCTATGTCTGTTGGTAAGTCTATCCAGTTAGGTACTTCGAAGGCCTCTGAGCCCAGGAACTGAAATAGTTCTGGCAACTGCTCTGGGTCATGTAACTTAAATGTGTCACCATCTTTTTTAATTGTCAAAGAAATTGGGTATCCCCATCTATATGATGCCCCCTTTAGTCGTGTATGGTCCAATAAGGGTTTCAGCCTCCGTCGTCTATCCCTCGTTTGACGACATAAATCAGGGAACACCTGAATCTCCTCTTTGTTTAATTCTATTGATCCTTTCTGCCATGCTGCTCTCATTATCTCCTCCTTTATCCTAAAGAAATGTACTCTGCATAAAATATCTCTTGGATTTATTTGAGCGAGATTGCGGGCTGTATGGATCCTATGCACCCTGTCCAGTTCAATATAATTGTCGGGGGGGGGGCTCCCCAATATTTCATTAAAGATGGCTACCACATTTCCTCTTAGCTCTGCAGTTGTAACTACTTCTGAGACACCTTTGATCCGTATATTACTTCTTCTGCTTCTATTTTCATTTTCTTCTGCTTGTAGTTGTAGTGCCTGCAGTCTCTGGTGTTGTATTTAAATTTTCTCCTCCATCAAATAAATCTATACGCTTATCAGTTAGACCTTGCAATGTTGTACAGCTGTGCATTTTTTTGTCTAATACCTCTGTACTCTGCCGTATCTCATCAATTTCCTCTCTTAGAGGGCCCAGCCACTTGCTCATCATCACTCGAATGTCCTCCTTAGTGGAGAGCACTTATTAATTTCCTGATATCCTGCTCCCCTCCCAGGTCTCTTGTCACTATGCCCTGTCCTTTTGAGCGATTATCCAATGAGCCATCATCAGGCCTATCTGTCATGTCAGCCATACTTTCCAGCGTTGCCTCTGTACCCTGTACCTTTAGGCTACTAGCCAGTGGGTCATTGTCAGCCATACCTGTCATATCAGCCATGTTGTACCACCAATGGCTCTTTCACCCGCTCCTTCACTCGCTCCTTTACTTGTCGCGTCTGATGGGTCTGCTTCGGCTGTCTCCCCACTGACCGTTGATAGCGTGTGTCTATCCCAGCTTCCTTGTTAATAGCCGCGCCATTCAGTCCACCACTCAATGGGCTCACGCCACCACCAGGTTGAAACTTCAAGCGTGTGGGGTATGGATGGGATGGATGGGAGGGAGTGCTCAACCCTCCTATCTGTTTCTCATGCCCGGCATGGGCCGCCCGATTCTCCGGTCCAGTCTATCTCAGCACTTCCACTAGTGCTTCTCAGGAGAGCACTGTCAGGACACCCAGCACTGCACGTCTCACTCTCAATCTGCCATGATCAGCCACACCCCCCCTGTCACTTTCTTAATCAAAGCAAAATAAACCTTTTTATTGGGTTTGAAACTGTCTGGACATTGGCCTTCCTTAAGAGAGAGAATAGACTTCTATCTACACTCTAGTCTAGGGTGAAGAACCAGTGGAAAGAGGTAACTCGCTGCAGGACCCAAAAATAGATAACACCCCTCACCCTCTTCATCAAGGAGGACACTGGGCATGTGGCATAGTGTGTCCCATTCTGCTCGTGGAGGTAAGCAGGGTAAGAGGATCTGTGTGCTACACTAGGTTTAAGATAAAAAAAAAATCATGAAACAAGCATGCATGCTAAAGAATATAGTTTGCATTGATGAAGACATTGCAGAAAGACTACATGGATTGCATGCCTAGCTGAGAGAGCAGAAATGGCAGAAACTAATCTAAATTACCTTTTTTGATCATTCTATGTATTTTATGCAACTGGGCTTCCTCCATATGCTTCAGGTCAGACCAGCTCTTGCGCAGCTGGTCCTTTGATCGCTTCACACCATACTTCTTCCCAAGCACATGGACAACCTTCTCCATGATGTTGTCTTTTTTCTTGTATTAGGCCTGGGGTAGTTTTTGTGCCTCCCATCATAGTCATTATTTTCCAAAATCTTGACTATAGTTTTCCTCTCATCCAGGGACATAGGTGTTGCCTTTTTTTAAAACTTTTCAGGCAAATTCGTGGGGGCAGGGCATGCTCCTGTTATTCAGCCATCGTTCTGCTGCTAAAGATGGCGCCGAATGAAGAGCTGCACTGCGGTACACTCCGATCCGGCACAGAGAACGTTGTCACATACAATTTATATTGACGAGATGAACGAGCACATCACACTGAAGAGACGAACGATAACACTGACCAATCTACAGAAGATTCTTAACAACTTAAAGGGGTTGTAAAGGTTCGTTTTTTATTTTCTAAATAGGTTCCTTTAAGCTAGTGCATTGTTGGTTCACTTACCTTTTCCTTTGATTTCCCTTCTAAATATTTTTTTTCTTTGTTTTCTTTGTCTGAATTTCTCACTTCCTGTTCCTCCTCAGTAAGCTGTTCAGTGAGCTGTTCTGGCTGACTCCACACCACTCGGATGATGGTGTGAAGTTCAGTGAGGAGAAACAGGAAGTGAGAAATTCAGACAAAGAAAACAAACATTTAGAAGGTAAATCAAAGGAAAAGGTAAGTGAACCAACAATGCACTAGCTTAAAGGAACCTATTTAGAAAATAAAAAACAAACCTTTACAACCCCTTTAAGAAAAGGCAGACCGGTACAATAGTTCTAGGATATTAATTGTTTGGTGTAGTTTGGCAAATAAACGATGATGCATTGTTTCTTATTACAGGAGCAATGGTGGACAAATTTACCTCACCACATTTCCTGCCACAATTCATTGACATGTATCGAGCGAGACCTTCCATGGCTATGGAAAGTACACTCCAAAGATTATTCCGACCGTCAAAAACGGAATGAAGAGTATACCAAATTAGCAGAAATCTGCGCACTATATTCGAAAAAGAATTAAATAAAATTAATGATTCAAAAAGATCTGGTGCAGGTGCAGAACAAGTATACGTGCCACATTTGTGGTATTTTGAGAGTCTACGCTTTCTGACTGAACAGGAGGAAGCACGACCCTCTGTGTCAAGTTTAGACAGCATCAGTGTAACTAATTCTGGAGATGAAGGAGATGGAACCTTTGAGGAAATGGCAGCCAGTCAGGTAAAGTAATCATATTCTTTTTTATTATACACTTTGATATATATGGATAATAAAAACTAAATTGAAGATAATACATAACAAATTACACCACACATCAAAATTTTAAGAAAATGTACTTTTGTTCATTTTTTTTAAGGCAAAAATATCATGACACCTGTGTTTATTCCTGAAATAATAGATAAATTCAGCCACTGCAATTTCAATATAACATTTAGAGATTGTTTTGCCAATCTACTGCTTCAGGCCCTAGAAAATATTGCATATAATCAAGACGATTCTGACGGGCTAGTTGACTAGAGAGATGTGGTGGGGCACGGCCTAGGTTTAAAAGCCCTTCTGTATCATTACGCCACTCACCAGGCATGACATCCCCAGACAGAGTATCTTCCTGGTCCATCATGGATTGTGACATGTAGGTGGAGCTAGTACGCCTTAGGAAATTATGTAACACACAGCAACAATGAACCATAATGTCAATTTTTGGGGAGGTACATTTATTGGTGTATGGAAGATACGAAAGCGGTTGGCCATAATACCAAAAGCATTTTCTACCACACGTCTAGCACAAGATAACCTGTAATTAAAGATTTTTTGATCAGGTGTAAGGTTTTTATGGGCAAATGGTTTCAACACATGGTCAGATAATGCAAATGCGTCATCTGCGACAAATACAAAGTTCAGTCCTTCCACTGTGTCCTCTTGGAATGGTAGATTAGAAGTCCATTTTTTAAAAGATGAGAAAAAAAAGTTTTCTCAATTACTCCCCCATCTAAATCTCGTCCATTTTTGCCAATGTCCACAAAGATTAACTCATACTTTGCATTCACGATTGCCATTAGGACAATGCTAAAGTAGCCTTTGTAATTATAATAGAAGGAGCCAGATTTTGCTGGGGGTGTTATGCGAACATGTTTCCCGTCTATGGCACCACCACAGTTGGGGAAATTCCAATAGTCGTTAAAGCGGAGGTTCCGCGGCAAATCTTTTTTTTTTTTTTTAGCTTGCATGCAAAGTATTTGTAGATCACCAATTAGTACTCACGTGTTTGGTGATTTTTAACCTCCCCTGTCTTTTTTCTGGCAAAAGATGCACTTTTAAAATCAGCCGTCAGAATTTTCCATTTTGCTTGTGGGCATTGTGAAGCCCACAAGCACTGACTTCCTGGTAGCGGTGGACGGTGTTCTGCAGAAAAAGTTCCCCGGCGGATAAGGTTCCCCCCCCCTGTACTGCGCATGCGCGGCACGAACCTCAACAGAGTTTCCGAAAGTAGCCGAACATGTAGAGCTGCAAGTTAGCTCTACACGGCGCCTGCGCAATGACTAGGAGCCATGTAGAGCTGACTGCGCAGGCGCCGTGTAGAGCCGACTCGCAGCTCTACATGTTCGGCTACTTTCGGAAACTCTGTTGAGGTTCGTGCCGCGCATGCGCAGTACAGGGGGGGGAACCTTATCCGCCGGGGAACTTTTTCTGCAGGACATGTCACATCTGGGCGAACTCCCAGATTACATTGCGGGAGAATAGAAACGCCTACTCCCGCGGGAGTGAGTACCCGGAAGCCGGAATTGAAATGACAATAGTACGGTATGTACAGAAAAAAAAAAAGTGGCTACTGTACATGTTTGTAGTGTAAGGAGTGTGGTCATATATGGATGTTATTTTGGGTGGAACTCCGCTTTAAATTGTTTAGCTGTTGCTTTCCATTCCTCCACAGATGCCGGGAGCTGTAAAAGGTAAAAATATATGTTAAAAACATTTTCAGGCTTTAATTCTTGATACATTCTTTTATTTTGCTTTATTATACAGGATCTATTTGGCAGTGAAACACAGACTGTCACATCACCACCAGTAAGCAGGAACAAAAAGAGAAAGACAAGGCAAAAGTCTACAGGCAACTTTCTACTACAAGCATCTGCAGCGTTGAATCAGAAGAGGGATGAATGTGATGACCTGGGTGAATTTACTGCCAAGAAAATACGCCGGATGTCAGAAGACCAAAAACAATTACTGGAACCATTACTAATTCAGCTTCTTAAAGTGGTTCTAAACCCTCTGATACTATTTGCACCTACAGGTAAGCCTACATTAAGACTTACCTGAAGGTGCTTGAAATATCTCCTTAACCTACATGGTTAAGGAGATATTTGCAGAAAATCGGGCACCGATGTCTACGGCTAATGCGCACTGTAGACAACGGCGCAGGCGCACTGAGCGCGCCGGGTCTTAAATGTGAAATTTACAGAAAGTGACAGAAACGTGCCCATGCGCAGGGATCGTGCCGGTTCCGCGCCCATGTGCGGGAGTGACGTCATCGCCACTCCGGCCAGTCACAGCGCCGGAGCGGCGATACCCGGAAGTCACTCCGGGTATCATGACGGCGGTGGAGGAGAGGAACGAGGGTCGCTTTGGGGGCTTCGATCTAAGGTAAGTAATTCATAATGAGCTAGTATGCTAGTCATACTAGCTCATTATGCCTTTGTCTTGCAGGTTTTTTTTTTTTTATTAAATGTTTGTCTGGGTTTACAACCGCTTTAATAATGGGTTAAGAGGGGAGCTTACCACGAATACGCACTTAGCTGAGCACAAAACCACACACACCCAATAATCGCAACAACCACAAAAAATGCATCAGTGGCACGTACCATTCACACAGCAGGATCGTCCCCAAAACAACTGGGGACATGATTATCAGTACACATCTTTGTGAATCACATAAATTAGGTTTAAGAGATGTTATGTTTTTCAGTTTGACATGTTATGAACTAGTTTAAGTTTACTCATATGTTTACAGCTTCAAAGTTCAAGGAAGCTAGCTGTACAGTGTTTGAAAGTAATATTCTTATGATGGCTTGGCAGGTCTCAGGTATGATTGTCAGGGAAACATATTATACATTGAACACTAGATGGCAGCAAACAAGCTGTCAGAGAAACACTCAGCTGCTTAGTGCACGCATCACATGACTTCCTGGCTGTCTATAAAAGCTCAGCAAGTGCTCAGAGGAATTGCTGGTTTGTCTTCAGCTTCCTTTTGTGTTCTTCTTCCTGTTTCCTGCATCTGATTACCTGTTGTGACCCGGATTGACCTTGACCATTCTGCTCTTCTCCTGCACCAATCTCTGGCTTGCCTACAGACTCCACCTTGTGTCCAGTGTTTGACCCTCTGCCTGTGACCCGGACCTGTCTCCTGTCTCCAGTGTTTGACCTCCTGCCTGTGACCCGGACCAGCCTCTTGTATCCAGTCCTTGACCCTCGGTCTGTACCCGGATCTGCCTTTGGCCTCCTGTGTTTGATCCTCGGTATGTTCTGGACTTTCTGTGGAACTCTTGTCCTGCTGGTCCTGCAACCCTCAGTCATCGCACAGCTGCCCTTCTCTACAGAGGACCTCTACGCAAATCTTCCTTCCTTGGTAGCCTGTTCCTCTTCGTGCCATCCTCTCCCTGTCTCACCTCCAGGGGGTGGAGTGCGCCTAGTCGCAAGGGTGAACCGCTCTCGGCATCTCGGCCTTGGTAAGTATTCTCCTGACAGTACAAACCAGCCAGATGTAAGAGGCCCACAGAGCGCGTTCCCCTTTGGATATCCTGTGCCAGCAAGTCACAGCTCTTACTGATGCGGTTCAGAAGCTTCAGGAAGGCTACACCCGGATTGATGGTCGCCTCCAGCAACTTTCTGGATCACCTTCACCAGCAGTCACAGCTCCTGCACCCGTCAGTGGGGCCTCTTCTTCGCAAGCCTCTTCAAGTCCAACTGTGGTAATGGCCCTCCCTGAGCCTAGAGTTCCTACACCGGAGCGATTTGCAGGCGATCGCAAGAAATACCGGGCCTTTAAGAATGCCTGTTCTCTTTACCTAGCTCTACAGCCCAGGACTTTCTCCTCTGAAGTGCTAAAAGTAGGGTTCATTATCTCCCTCTTGGCCGATGAACCACAAGCGGCGCTCAGAGCGATTTCAGGTCCCTCGTCCCAGCTGGATGCTTCCTAAACTGACTCCCATTCATCCGCCTTTCGCGGCTCCTCCGGCCACTCCTACTCCTGAAGGTGAACCCATGCAACTTGGTCTGGTCCATGCTCCTCTTACCCTGGAGGAGAAGCAACGCAGGCGCCAAGCCAACCTGTGCCTGTATTGCGGGAGTGCAGGCCACTGCCTTCGTAACTGCCCTGTGAGGCCCAGTAAGTCTTTTCCACGTTTTATTATGAACTATCAAGTCACCAGTGTGCCTCAGACTTACGTTACTCTCTTCATCTCTTTACAGTTAGCGGAAAGAGTAATCTGCCTGCCAGCTATAATTGATTCTGGAGCCTGTAGCTGCTTCCTGGATACCTCGCTAGCCCAGGAGCTGCACATCCCTCTTCAGACCAAGAAGCAAAGCCTACAGGTACATCTGGCCGATGGGTCTCTTCCCCGTTCTGGACTTATCACACAGGAGACCGATCCCATTCTGACCACCACAAACTCTGGTCACCAGGAGCTTCTGCGCTTTGATCTCATCCCTTCTCCTATGTTCCCCATCATTTTGGGGCTCCCCTGGCTGCAGGCCCACGAACCCCAAATAAATTGGAACAAGAAAGATGTCTCTTTCTCTTCCCATTACTTTTCTCATCATTGTGGTACTCCGGTTCCCACTGCCTGCCTAACTGTCTCCCCCGCACCTGACAACCTTCAACACATTCCCTCTGTATACTTGAGTTCAGAGATGTTTTCGACAAACAGGCCGACCGTCTACCACCTCATCGGTTTTATGACTGCCCCATTGACTTGTTACCCAGCTCTGAGGTCCCTTTTGGCCGCATTTTTCCACTGTCCGAGACGGAGTTGAAAGCCCTTAGAACCTACATAGATGAGAACCTGGAGAGGGGTTTCATCCGTCCTTCCTCCTCACCAGCTGGAGCTGGTATCTTTTTTGTGGAAAAAAAAGACGGTTCTCTGAGGCCATGCATTGATTACCGGGAATTAAATAAAATAACTGTTAAAAACCGATACCTGTTGCCACATATCCCGGAGTTATTTCAGCATTTTCGATCTGCCCGAATCTTCTCCAAACTTGACCTACAACCTACAACCTCATACGGATTCGGGCTGGGGATGAGTGGAAGACCGCTTTCAGATCCAGGTTTGGACATTACGAATACCTGGTAATGCCGTTTGGATTGTGCAACGCCCCAGCCACTTTCCAGCATCTAGTAAATTATATTTTCCGAGAGTACCATGACAATTTCCTAGTAGTGTATCTGGATGACATCCTCATTTTCTCCTCCACCATTGAGATGCACCGAGTCCATGTCAAAAAAGTTCTTGCCATCCTCAGAGCACATAAATTATACCTCAAGGTGGAAAAATGTGACTTTGAAAAAACTGTTGTGCAGTTCCTGAAACTTGACTCAGTAGCAGCTAAAAGGACTCATCAGGCATCCTCAGATAGTTCCGATAATCATCGGGATTGTTTTCCTTGAGCTCTCGAACCAATCTCATATGAGAGAAGTTATCACGGTTCTTCAGCCACTCTTTACTCCATAACCTTCGCCTTTTTTTTCTGGGATCCTCTGCTTGCTGTATAGCCATCACTCCAAGCATTACTATGGCAATGGTCCTCTCATCCACATCCATATTGAAGGTGGTGCTGATGTAGGTGATGCAGTAGAGATGCTCACTACGCACAAGGTTCGTTCTGACGAACGCACGTTGCTTCTCTGGGCGTATAGGTAAACCACAGGAAGCCAGGGAGCAGAGGTCAAATACATTTTGTCACTTCCTTTTTATATGCAAAAACCGCATGAACAAACGATTGATGTTCACAAACGATTTATCGTTCGAAAATCGTTACTTAGCTGATGGCGTGATCGTTTGCTCTCACGAACGTATGTTCGTTTTTCGAGAGCGCACTCGGCCGATTTTTCGTATAGTGTATGGCCAGCCAGGGTTGATCCTAGGCAGGGTGCTGATGACGCCCACTAGAGGACCGCGGTTTTGACTACGTTTGCCATTTTGCTGTAGCCTCATGGCAGATTCTTGCCCTCAGGCTCCCCTTAGTTTATTTTAAGTTTACATACTTTATGAGACTGCTTCCAGGGGTTTTATTACTCCCAGATGGTGTCAGTCATGGCCTCAGTGATGCTTGGCCCAATTTGTGACAATTTTCACTCATTCGCGGATCGCGTCTAATAGAGGACCTAGCTTCCGGTTTCGGGTGCCATTTTGCTTTGGCCCTACGGCGCAACACAATTATATATTATTGTTTTTCAGTTTGGAAGTCCAGTGTTGATCGACATACTTCTTAGTTGTCTGTCTCTTATGTACTTTTAAGGATAATTCACATTCTTTTTTTGAGTCAGAGGGGTCTGGCTAGATTACACATATTGTAACTTTTAATTATTTGAGATTGAGGCCTGAGCCACACATCAGAGTGAGGCTTGAGGTGTAAGCCACAGGCGCCATCTTTACAAACCGGAAGTGGCATGTTTACGTTTTTTGACAGTCATGGAGCTGGCCCTCATTTGGGGCACCTCTTTATCTATAAATACACAGTGGACGCAGTGGACCAGCACCCCAGATGATGCCTTATTAGGACGAAACGCGGCGGGAGGGGGGCTCTGCTGATGCCACTGCGTTATTTGATCTACATGCTTTTATATGTCTTCTCAAATGTGAGTGACCATTTCATATTTTATTAATGTTCCCATTTTAAACGGAATTATACTATGTGGCCCAATTTCTCTCCTTTTTACCATATGATATACTGGGAGGATTTGTATATGAAGTACCGTTACCTAACCTATGGTGGATACTCATTGATGTCAATGTTATGAAACACCCCTGCCTGGTTTACATTGGAAGCCGTGCTTGCTGTACCTCTCCCTGGGTGTGCTACACCAATAAGCTTGTTTGATTTACCAGGCATAAGCCTTGCTGGATCCAACTCATCTGGTAACTCTTTGATCTTCACGGTGGTGGATTACCTGCAGACAACCAATTATACAGTCACTTTTGTCACTTTGGAATATTTGGACTTTATATTCACATATTCACTAGCACAGCTGGTTTATTGCCATTTATGGTGTACTGTTATATATATAATTTCATATATTTTATATATTATTGGTTATTAATTTATTTATATATATATATATATATATATATATATATATATATTTTCTATAATTTTTGTACACTTTAAACCAACACAATTGGTTCCATTCATCTTTTGGTTCATCCCGGATGTCACACACTTTTTCTTCATTTAATTTGAAATTTTTATCATACAAAATAGGACTTTGAGCGCTGCACTTTACCACTTCCATTTGTTTCTATATTACAGTTTATCTGTTGTGCAGGCAGCTACTACCATTTATTATTGACAGCGCGGTTTTTCCATCTTTTTTCTTTTCTATAGGGTACACCCAGGCGCCTGCAGAGGTGGGGGTGCCAAAGTGCCAGAGTTCTCCCCTCCCTCCTTCTCTCTTTGTTTGTGTCCGTCCAGAACTAGTGTTCTGAGCATAGCTGTGTGTCCATCCAGAACTGATGTGTGAGCATAGGGCAGCCGTCCAGCCTGGCAGTGCTCAGGGGAGGGGCCGTTCCTCTTCCTGACATGAGGGTTCTAGTCTCTCGGCAGGTGTGCAGTGGGCGTGGTCTACCCGCTGTGCATGCTGGGAGAGGGTACTTAAGGGGTGGACGCCATTAGGTCCGGGAGTTCGGAGGCGATCCAGAGGACCCCTTGGTCCGAGGCGCATACCACACCTTCGGTGGCCCTCATGGCCAGGGGTACGTGTGTGTGTGTATTCAGCCCAGGGCACCTTCGGCCCGAGGCTGCATCGTTCCAGGTAGGCCCAGCACCTTTAGCTAAGGCCTACACCAGAAAAGGAGTCCCAGGGTGCCCAAGTGAGGGTGACCCGCTCTGAAGGAGAGGAAACCAGGGGAGGACCTGTCCACAGGGATCGGTGAGGGAAGTCACTGTCTCAGGAGAGGCCTGGTTGCCTATCAGAGGGAAGGATTCCATAAGCCGCCAAAAGCCTTGTAACGTGCCCACTGGCACCTATGGTCTCAAGTGTTACAAGTGCTGGGAAGTTCGGGATTCAGAAGTTCATATCCTAATCGTATACTTAGGAGATTTAAAGTGAATGTTCCGTGCTCCACACCGGCTGCTGGGACCGTGAGAGGGGACTATTTGGGTGAGCAAAGCCCACTCAGGACTGAGTGGAGATAACTGACAGTTAAGTGCCGCGTGCCTGAACCTACCTCCCTGTTAAATTCTCTATCTCCAACTTTCCTATCAAGTCTCTTTGCAAGAAAAATAAACCTTTCTTTATTGGGTTTAATACTGTTTGGACAATGGCCTTATTGAATACAAGGAGAGAATAGACTTTACCCTACACTCTAGGGGAGAGAACCAACGGACGGAGGTAACTCGCTGCAGGACCCAAAACAGATAACACCGCTCACCCTATTTTATCAGGAGGATACTGGGCTTGTGGCATGGTGTGTCCCATTCTGCTTGTGGAGGTATGCAGGGTAAAGGATCTGTGTGCTACACGTGGGGGCTTGAGTCCGGGATTTGCAACTACCCCTGGAAGTTGGACTATTTTTCTCTGATCTGTGTGTTAATACTGTGTGGTCGGCCATTAAGGAAAATTGGACTGCGTCACTACTTTATCGAGAGAAAAGGAGGTACAGCACTGTGCTTTAATTTTTCTAACTGCGTAGTTCGTGGGAGTGTCCTAAAAAGAAGAAAAGCCTGCGAGCTACGTGCAGGAAGAAGTTTAGGGGGAGGAGCCCCCGCCAGTTGTGAGTTGCACGTGGTGCATTTGGCGCCAAGGGACAGTAAGAGCCTGGACTAGTAAGGAGAAGCAATATGTCTGCCACTCCATGGACTTCCGTTTCAACGGGACCTCGGATGTTTCCATCTACTGTGACAGCAGGAAGGTAAAGTCACCTGGTTGCATCCAGGGGGGTAGATATATTTCGCCCAGATTCAGGCTTTACGCCGACTTATACAACTAGGTGGAGTGTTGTATAAGCCCAGCTGAGGCTAGTGGGCTCATGGATGACTCATACCTCTAGGGAGAGTGTGGGGCGTCGTGCAGACAGGGAGTTGATGAGACCAGCTGAAGCTTGTCAGCTCATTTAGGCCTCTATAAAAACTCCCAGCTTCATTAGATGTTAGCTCATGCCTGGACCCAGACCTGTGTGGACTGTCTAGGGAGAGTGAACCCCTGTGCGGTGAGACAAAGCCTGTGTGGCTATTTGCTTGGACATTTAAAACCAGGGGCTTAGGGACTAGGACAGCACTAGGCTGATCCCAGTTGTTAGTTAGGAAACCTGTATGTTTAGTCAGAGGTCAAGTTGACCAGGATTTATTTTGTTTATGTTTCTTTTGGCTTTGCTGTGTTTTGTCACTGTAAATAGAAAATAAACCGCACCTTTTTTTGATTTTGAAAACCACAACCTCCGTTTGCTGGGCCTGTTTTTGGGTGGGGAGCCCATCCCGGGGGTCACACACACCCGCTGCCGAGCTAACCCCCTCACAGTTGGTGGAGAACCAGTGGCAGTTTTTTTAAGCCAGCATGGAGGAGATACTGAAGCAGCTGGCTCTAGCAAATGCCAATCAACAGCAGACAAATGCAGGTTTGCAAAAGAGCCTTGCAGCTCAACAACAGAACTTCGCAGCCCAGCAGCAAGCTCATCAACAGAGCCTTGCAGCCCAGCAGCAAGCTCACCAACAGAGTCTGGAAGCTCAGCAACAAGCCCAGCAGCAATCTGAGGCCCGCTTCATAGACCTGTTACAGAAGCAAGAGCAGAGACTACAACAAATGGAAGCAGTAATGCAGCAACGTCCGCAGACCAGTGAGGAAAGCCGTCCCACTAATACCGCGTCCTTTGGGGTGAGTCGTTTATTGACAAAAATGACTGGAGAGTAGTGATGAGCCGAACACCCCCGGGTTCGGTTCGCACCAGAACCCGCGAACGGACCGAAAGTTCGAACGAACATTAGAACCCTATTAAATACAATGGATGCGAACGTTCGAATTCTAAAGTGCTAATTATAACAACTATTATGCATGTTATTGTCATAAATAGGGTTTGGGAACCCGGGTTCTGCACCAGGGGACATGTATCAATGCAAAAAGAAGTTTTAAAAACGGTCGTTTTTCGGGAGCAGTCATTTTAATGATGCATAAAGTGAAAAAAAAAAAGTCAAATATTCCTTTAAATATCGTACCTGGGGGGTGTCTAAAGTATGCCTGTGAAGTGCCACGTGTTTCCCGTGTTTAGAACTGTCCCTGCACAAAATGACACTTCTAAAGGAAAAAAAAGCCATTTAAAACTGCTTGCGGCTTTAATGTAATGTCTGGTCCCGGTAATATGGATGAAATTCTTTAAGAAAAATGGCATAGCTACCCCATGACCCCCCCCCCCCCCTACCCCAGCCCATTACCAGCCCCTTTGGGTCTTGTATGGATATTAAGGGGAACCCCGCACATAAAATAAAAAAGGCCCTATATACTCTGAACAGCCGTATACAGGCGGTGCATACAAGACAGGGACTGTAGGTTTGTTCTTATGTAGAATCTGTTTGTAATTTTGAACAGGTACATTGTTGAAGTGTAGCTCCAGCCCAAAAATCTATTTTTAAACTTTTTGGGAAACATAGGTAAGGGTTATCACCCCTGTAACATTTGTTTTGCTGTCTGTGCCCCTGTTCAGAACATTTCACCCCACTTTCCGTCCCAATGACAACTGTTTTTGAAATGTGGTGTTTTTCTTGAAACAAGGATTGCTGATAAAGCATCAGTACAGATGAGACCCCTTTTCTCCCATATTTATTCTTACAGGAGAGAATTTTCCTTTCTAGGGTAGATTTCCTCTCACTTCCTGTTGTCTTCTTTCGTTTGCAAGTAGGAGTCGTTTGTAAGTTGGATGTTTGAAAGTAGGGACCTGCCGTATATACTCTGCAGAAATAGGCCCCTTAGTTGTTGGTGTTGGCACAACACTGTAAGCACTCAGTTACTCTTGGTTGGTGCTGGAACGCCCTGCTGTCAACTATTATATCAGAAATTTTAATTACATATAATTGTTGAACAGTGGTAGTAAAAATTGGGGCTTTGATGGTGGTGCTGGTGTGCCACAACCACTGTAAGCCCTGACAGTTACTCTTGGTGGGTGCAGCAATGGGCCCTTGCTGTGAATTATTAGATCAAGAATTGTAATTACATGCCCCTTTTGAACAGGGGCTGAAAAATTGGGCCTTAGGCACTGGTGGCACAACACTACAACCCCTCACAGATACTGTACTTGGAGCACAGCAATGAGCCCTGTTGCAAAGTATTGCTTCAAAAATTGTAATGACACGCCCCTGTTAAACAGGGGCTGAAAAATTGGGCCTTAGGCACTGGTGCCACAACACTCCAACCCCTCACAGATACTGTACTTGGAGCACAGCAATGAGGCCCTATGGCAAATTATTGCTAAAAAAATTGTAATACACGCCCCTGTAAAACAGGGGCTGAAAAATTGGGCCTTAGCCACTGGTGGCGGCACCCATAAACAAAAATGATCTTCCAAGCTATCATCATCAATCGTATCATTGAGGACTCGGAGGAGGAGGATAGCCAGTCAACATAACAGCACAGGCACTCAGCATCAGCATCAGTCTTGAAGGGATGTGACATGTTAAAATCAATTAGTCTGTTATATCAGCATCAGGTGTGTGGTAGCTGGTGGTGATCCAAGACTGGTTCATCTTGATGAAAGTCAGTCGATCAACCGAGTCGGTGGACAGGCGCACCCTGTGATCCGTGACAAATCCTCCAGCAGCACTGAATGTGCGTTCCGAAAGAACGCTGGATGCAGGACAGGCCAGTAGCTCAATTGCATACTGTGCAAGCTTCTGGCCAGTGATCCATCCTCAAGACCCAGTAAGCCAGAGGATTTTCGGTGGGGGAAGGTGTCCAAGTCTGACCTTGCCCCTAGATATTCCTGCACCATGTTTTATCAGACGCTGGCGATGGTTGCTGGAACCGATCATACTTTGGGGCTGCGGACTAAAGAATTGTCTGAACGCATCGGTCAGACGGCCACCTTCCCCACCCGCTCCTTCTTTGACTGGCCGAAGCCTCAGCAACTCGTTGTCCAGGACCAGGAGTTTGTAACCTCCCAGTCTCTGGGAACGCGTTGCACAGACCTTTCTGCAAGGCCTCCCGGAGTTGTCTCATCCTCTGCTCCCTCTGCGACGGTAACATAAGGTCCGCAACCTTACCCTTGTACCGTGGATCAAGGAGAGTGGCCAGCCAGTAATGGTCCCCTCTCCTTGATCCGAAGAATACGAGGATCCTTCCGCAGACTTTGCAGGATCAGGGAGGCCATGCAGCGTAGGTTTGCTGAGGCATTCGCTCCGGGAGTCCTCTGGGTCACTAAGGACGACATGATCCGCAGCCACCTCCTCCCAGCCACGTACAAGTCCACTGGTTTCTTGGGACTGTAAATCATCCCTAAAAGACTGCTGCTGATGATGCTGAGTGCCAGCCTCCACCTCCATGCTGACACAATCCTCCTCCTCCTCCTCCTCCTCCTCCTCCTCTTCCTGTGCGATGGGTGGGACAGAAGGAACACTGTCTGGGTAAAGGGGGCCTTGAGAGGCAAGGAAGTCCTCCTCTTCCTGCCTCTGTTCTGCCTCAAGTGCCCTGTCCATTATTCCACGCAGCGTGTGCTCCAACAGGTGGACAAGAGGTACAGTGTCACTGATGCATGCACTGTCACTGCTCACCATCCTCGTGGCCTCCTCAAATGGTGCCAGGACAGTGCATGCATCCCTGATCATGCCCCACTGGCGTGGGAGAAAAAAAACCAAGCTCCCCTGACCCTGTCCTGGTGCCGTAGTCGCACAGGTACTCATTGATGGCCCTCTGCTGCGTGTGCAGCCGCTGCAGCATGGCCAACGTTGAGTTCCACCTGGTGGGCATGTCACATATAAGGCGGTTCTTGGGCAGGTTCAACTCCTTTTGCAGCTCAGCCAGGCGAGCACTGGCATTATAAGATCTGCGGAAATGCACACAGACTTTCCTGGCCTGCCTCAGGACATCCTGTAAGCCTGGGTACCTGCCCAAGAACCGCTGCACCACCAGGTTAAGGACGTGAGCCACACAGGGCACATGGGTCAGTTGTCCCCTGTCGGAGGGCGGAGAGGAGGTTGGTGCCATTGTCGCAAACCACCATTCCTGGCTTAAGCTGGCATGGCGTCAACCACCTCTCGGCCTGGCCCTGCAGAGCAGACAGGACCTCTGCCCCAGTGTGGCTTCTGTCCCCCAAACACACCAGCGCAAGCACGGCATGGCATCTTTTTGCCTGCGTACTTGCGTAGCCCCGTGAACGGCTACGGAGCACCGCTGGTTCATAGGACAACCACAGGAAGAGGCCATGGAGGAAGAAGAAGAGGAGGGGGTGGAGGAGAGAGGTGTTGTCACAACCAGTAGTAGCATTTTGGAGGCGTGGCGGTGGGACAACCTCCAACACTACTGCACCTTGTCCTGCATCCTTCCCAGCTGCCAAAAGAGTGACCCAATGGGCCGTGAAAGAAAGGTAACGTCCCTGTCCATGCCTGCTGGACCATGAGTCAGCGGTAATATGCACCTTACCCGCTGACCGCCCTGTCCAGCGAGGCCAAGACATTGCCTTCCACATGCCGGTAGAGAGCCGGAATAGCCTTCCGTGAGAAAAAGTGGCGTTTGGGAACCTGCACTGAGGAACCGCACATTGCACAAACTCACGGAAGGGGGCCGAGTCTACCAACTGAAAAGGCAGCAGTTGAAGCGCTAGCAATTTAGCCAAGCTAGCATTCAACCGCTGGGCATGTGGATGGCTGGGAGTGAACTTCTTTCGACGGTCCAGCAGCTGGGGCAGGGAAATTTGCCTGCTAGAATCGGACGTCGGTGTACTGCTAGCAGAGTGGCCGCAAGTACTTGGCTGTGACACACCTAATTCTACACCTTCATTCCTCTCAGTGCATGTTTTCAGAGAGGACTGAAGTTATAGTGGGGTTGGAGATCCCAGCTGATGCGGTGCAAGGAGAGGTCCGCTTTGTTCTTTGGTGTGGGTCTTTGAGGTAGGCTTGCCAACGAGCTGCATGGCAGGTCAACATATGTCTGGTCAGGCATGTGGGTACCCAAGCGGCTGATGTTTTGGCCACGCGATATACGCTTGAGACATATGTTGCAAACAGCAGCTGTGCGATCTGATGCACTAGCCTCAAAAAAGGCCCACACCAAAGAACTTTTTGAATGACGGGCAGAGGCAGCGCCCTGCACAGGCGGAGCTCTGCGGTGTGATTCCGTCGGTGTCCTGCCCTTACGCTGGCCACCAAAGGGCATCCTGCCTCGTTGGAGATGTGCCTCCTCCTCATCCTCCTCCTCCTCCTCTCTCCTATTAGGCACCCACGTGGAGTTCAGTGACCTCATCATCACCTCCCTCCTCATCACTGGAGCCAATCTGGCAGTATGCTGCAGCTGCTGGAACATGACTGCCAGATTGGTGTCCTTCTTGAGCATCCCCTCTGTCTGCTCTCACGCTACTGCCTTCCTCTAGCTGGGTTTCATCATCAGACCCTTCGAAACGCTGGGCATCCTCCTGGAGCATGTACCCAACACTGTGCTGAAACAGTTCGGGGGACTCCTCAGGAGGAGGACATGGTGGGTCTAGGGAAGGAGTGACTGATGATGAGTCTGACATTGATACCAGGGAAGAGGACGCTTTGGCAGCTGCTTTTCCAGTACCCTGAGCCTGGGTGTGAGAGAGGATGAGGAGGAGGAGGAGGGCTTGGTCATCCACTCTACCAAGTCTTCGGCATGATGTGGCTCAACATGTCCAGCAGCCGAAAAGAAGGACAAGCGTTGTCCCATGGCCATGTGCTGATGACAATGCACCGCGTCCACGACCAGCACTGTTGCCCCCAGACACAGAGCCTGCTTGCCCTCTTTTATTGCCTCCTGACTGTCTGCCTCTCCTTGTTTGCCTTCCAGACATTCTAATAGATGGCCTGCAGGGAGATGGGAAAAAAGCAATAAGGGCTACCTTCAGGTGTCCTTCTCTGTCCCTTGAAACAAGGACCCTCTCCCAACCTTCCTTCCCCGTTTTCTGTCCCTAGAAAAAATGTTTTTTTTAAGCACAATTTAGCACAAGGAGAATTCACTCACTGTCCTTCCAGGTCCCTGGAAACAAGGACTTTGACAGTGAAAGAAACTGACACACTCTCCCTACCTACAGTTTTCTGTCCCTAGAAAAAATGTTTTTTTTAAGCACAATTTAGCACAAGGAGAATTCACTCACTGTCCTTCCAGGTCCCTGGAAACAAGGACTTTGACAGTGAAAGAAACTGACACACTCTCCCTACCTACAGTTTTCTGTCCCTAGAAAAAATGTTTTTTTTAAGCACAATTTAGCACAAGGAGAATTCACTCACTGTCCTTCCAGGTCCCTGGAAACAAGGACTTTGACAGTGAAAGAAACTGACACACTCTCCCTACCTACAGTTTTCTGTCCCTAGAAAAAATGTTTTTTTTAAGCACAATTTAGCACAAGGAGAATTCACTCACTGTCCTTCCAGGTCCCTGGAAACAAGGACTTTGACAGTGAAAGAAACTGACACACTCTCCCTACCTACAGTTTTCTGTCCCTAGAAAAAATGTTTTTTTTAAGCACAATTTAGCACAAGGAGAATTCACTCACTGTCCTTCCAGGTCCCTGGAAACAAGGACTTTGACAGTGAAAGAAACTGACACACTCTCCCTACCTACAGTTTTCTGTCCCTAGAAAAAATGTTTTTTTTAAGCACAATTTAGCACAAGGAGAATTCACTCACTGTCCTTCCAGGTCCCTGGAAACAAGGACTTTGACAGTGAAAGAAACTGACACACTCTCCCTACCTACAGTTTTCTGTCCCTAGAAAAAATGTTTTTTTTAAGCACAATTTAGCACAAGGAGAATTCACTCACTGTCCTTCCAGGTCCCTGGAAACAAGGACTTTGACAGTGAAAGAAACTGACACACTCTCCCTACCTACAGTTTTCTGTCCCTAGAAAAAATGTTTTTTTTAAGCACAATTTAGCACAAGGAGAATTCACTCACTGTCCTTCCAGGTCCCTGGAAACAAGGACTTTGACAGTCAAAGAAACTGACACACTCTCCCTACCTACAGTTTTCTGTCCCTAGAAAAAATGTTTTTTTTAAGCACAATTTAGCACAAGGAGAATTCACTCACTGTCCTTCCAGGTCCCTGGAAACAAGGACTTTGACAGTGAAAGAAACTGACACACTCTCCCTACCTACAGTTTTCTGTCCCTAGAAAAAATGTTTTTTTTAAGCACAATTTAGCACAAGGAGAATTCACTCACTGTCCTTCCAGGTCCCTGGAAACAAGGACTTTGACAGTGAAAGAAACTGACACACTCTCCCTACCTACAGTTTTCTGTCCCTAGAAAAAATGTTTTTTTTAAGCACAATTTAGCACAAGGAGAATTCACTCACTGTCCTTCCAGGTCCCTGGAAACAAGGACTTTGACAGTGAAAGAAACTGACACACTCTCCCTACCTACAGTTTTCTGTCCCTAGAAAAAATGTTTTTTTTAAGCACAATTTAGCACAAGGAGAATTCACTCACTGTCCTTCCAGGTCCCTGGAAACAAGGACTTTGACAGTGAAAGAAACTGACACACTCTCCCTACCTACAGTTTTCTGTCCCTAGAAAAAATGTTTTTTTTAAGCACAATTTAGCACAAGGAGAATTCACTCACTGTCCTTCCAGGTCCCTGGAAACAAGGACTTTGACAGTGAAAGAAACTGACACACTCTCCCTACCTACAGTTTTCTGTCCCTAGAAAAAATGTTTTTTTTAAGCACAATTTAGCACAAGGAGAATTCACTCACTGTCCTTCCAGGTCCCTGGAAACAAGGACTTTGACAGTGAAAGAAACTGACACACTCTCCCTACCTACAGTTTTCTGTCCCTAGAAAAAATGTTTTTTTTAAGCACAATTTAGCACAAGGAGAATTCACTCACTGTCCTTCCAGGTCCCTGGAAACAAGGACTTTGACAGTGAAAGAAACTGACACACTCTCCCTACCTACAGTTTTCTGTCCCTAGAAAAAATGTTTTTTTTAAGCACAATTTAGCACAAGGAGAATTCACTCACTGTCCTTCCAGGTCCCTGGAAACAAGGACTTTGACAGTGAAAGAAACTGACACTCTCCCTACCTACAGTTTTCTGTCCCTAGAAAAAATGTTTTTTTTAAGCACAATATAGCACAAGCACAAAACACACTGACACTCTCCCTACCTATCCTTCTCTTTCCCTAAACTAAAGGAATCCAGGTTAAGCAAGAAAGAAATAAAAGTCACTGTCCCTGCCTATGCTGCTCTATCCCTGCTCCGGAACACACTACACTAGGCCGCCGTGCTGGCGGCCTTTTATAGTGTGGGGCGTGTACTAAACACCCTCAGCAATAATTGGCCACAGGCATCCTGCCTGTGGCCAATCATTGCTCTCCTCGCTGCCGGCGCTGTGATTGGCCAAGCATGCGGGGTCACAGTGCATGCTTGGCCAATCACAGCGCCTGGATGACACTGCGATGGCGTAGTGCATTGTGGGCCGTTCGCGTCACTCGAATTTGGCGCGAACGGCCCAAATCGTTCGATCTTCGTCGAACGATCGAACAGCCGATGTTCGAGTCGAACGTATGTTCGACTCGAACACGAAGCTCATCCCTACTGGAGAGGATGATCCAGAGGTATTTTTGACCACATTTGAAAGGACTGCTGAAAGAGAAAAGTGGCCTGAGGAGCAGTGGGCTGGACTGGTGGCTCCTCTGTTAACTGGTGAATCGCAGAAGGCTTACTATGACCTAGAGCCTGACCAAGCAAAAGACTATGTGATGCTAAAAGCTGAGATATTGGCAAGGCTGGGTGTCACCCAGGCTGTCCGTGCTCAGCGTGTGCATAACTGGACTTTCCAGCTTGGAAAACCCCCCAGGTCTCAAATGTATGATCTCATTCACCTGAGCAGAAAGTGGCTACAGCCAGAGACTTTGTCCGCACCAAAGATTGTGGAACGTGTTGTAATGGATCGGTTTTTGAGAGCTCTTCCTACTGCCATCCAAAAGTGGGTAAGCCATGGAGACCCAGAGACGGCCGATGGTCTTGTGGATCGTGTGGAGAAATACTTGGCTACAGAGAACCTGACGGCCTCTTCCAGAGACACTCGGACTTTCCACCCTAAGACCAGACCATCCCCAGGGGCGGATAAGAGGATTCCAAGGGGTAAGGGTGGAGAGAGTGAGAGGGTGGGAGCTCTACCCCAAGTTTGGCGAGAACAGCCTGGGAAATCAGCGGCTCAAGAGGCGGCAAGAAGGATCGTTTGCTACCGCTGCCGGCAAGCGGGACATATTGCAGCCAATTGCCCGGTTGTGGAGGAACCCATGCAGTGTGACTTTCTGACGGGCAGACGTCAGTCGCTGTGTGCGACAGTCGCATGCACTGCCATTCGAGGAACTGAGAAACATTTATGCAAAATGTGTGTTAATGGTAGAAATGTTGTGGTATTGCTGGATTCAGGTAGCCTTGTGACCCTGATAAAGGCTGAGTTAGTTAAAACAGAGGTCTCTGGGAATAGCAAGGTAGCTGTTATTTGTGTGCATGGGGACACCCGAGAGTATCCAGTGACTACAGTGTGTTTCGAGACCCCCAAAGGTACCCTCTCTCATCCAGTGGGCTTAGTATCTCAGTTACCGTATGACGCCATTGTGGGAAGGGATTTTCCGAAGTTCTGGGAACTGTGGGATGATCCTGAGCCCCCCACTGGTGCCCCTATGTACCAGGAATGTGATAGCCAGAACTCCCCTGAGAGTGGTGAGGACTCTCCGGAATTTCCCTTATCAGTATTGGCAGGGGAGACTCAAGAAACTGGAGAGGAGCCCACCTCCTCAGACGAAAACCTACCGTCTGTGGAGTTTTCTGATCTAGAGGTTCACAGGGAAAACTTTGCCACAGAACAGTTGAAAGACCCCGCCCTAATAAAGGCACGGGAAAACGTAGTGAAAATAGATGGCGAGTTAGTGAACCTAGATAATACCTGCACTTACCCATACTTCAGCGTAGAGAAGGACCTACTGTATCGGGTGGCAAAAAGGGCAGAAGAAACCGTTGAGCAGCTTGTGGTGCCCAAACCTTACAGGAAGTTGGTGTTGGAGTTGGCCCATGGGCACATTCTTGGAGGTCATCTGGGGACAGAGAAAACCCGAGAGAGGGTATTACAGAGATTCTATTGGCCGGGGGTGATGAAGGACATAGAAAATTATTGTTCCTCCTGCCCTGTGTGTCAGAGGTCGGCCCCGATGCCACATTTCCGTAGCCCGCTGGTCCCTCTACCCATCATTGAGGTCCCGTTTGAGAGGATCGCCATGGATTTGGTAGGTCCTATAATCAAGTCCGCTAGGGGGCACCAGTACATATTAGTTATAATGGACTATGCCACCCGTTATCCAGAAGCGATCCCTCTCCGAAATACCTCGGCCAAAACCATAGCCAAAGAGCTATCTCTTGTGTTTAGCCGGGTGGGTATTTGTAAAGAACTGCTTACGGACCAAGGTACACCCTTTATGTCCCGGGTTATGAAGGAGCTGTGTAAATTGTTCAAAGTGATGCAATTACGTACATCTGTGTATCACCCCCAAACCGATGGGCTGGTTGAAAGATTCAACAAAACCCTAAAACAAATGTTGAAGAAAGTGGTGGATAGAGATGGAAAGGATTGGGACTGTCTACTTCCTTATCTGATGTTTGCTATTAGGGAGGTGCCCCAATCCTCTACGGGATTCTCCCCCTTTGAGTTACTGTATGGGAGACACCCAAGAGGGCTGTTGGATATTGCCAAGGAAACTTGGGAAAGTGAGAGTTCTCCCCACAGGAGTGTGATTGAGCATGTCGCCCTGATGCAAGACCGAATTGCACAGGTAATGCCCATCGTGAAGGAACATTTGGCCCAAGCGCAGTTAGCACAGCAGAGAGTGTACAACCGTGGAGCCAAGACCCGTACCTTTTCCCCGGGGGATAGGATACTGGTACTTGTCCCTACGGTTGAAAGTAAATTCCTTGCCAAATGGCAAGGCCCCTACGAGATAATGGAAAAAGTGAGCGAAGTGAATTACAAGGTCAGACAACCAGGAAGGCGAAAGCCCGAACAGATCTATCACGTTAATCTGTTGAAAGCCTGGAGGGATAGAGAGTCCCTAGTCGCAGACACTTGGTCACCAGCTCAAACTGGTTGCGTGATTCCTGAGGTTGGAATAGCAGCCACCTTGTCACAACCCCAACAACAGGAGGTTAAGGAGTTTGTGCTTCGCAACAAGGAGGTATTCTCTGAGCTGCCGGGACAAACATTTGGGGTAGAGCATGACATCATTACCCCGCCCGGTGAAAGGGTGAAGTTAAAACCCTATCGGATCCCAGAGGCCCGACGGGAGGCAATACGGGAGGAAGTACAGAAAATGCTGAACTTAGGGGTGATAGAGGAGTCCCAAAGTGATTGGTCTAGTCCCATTGTGTTGGTGCCTAAACCGGATGGGAGTTGGCGATTTTGTAACGATTTTCATCAGTTGAACAAAGTTACAAAATTTGACACCTACCCCATGCCACGTATAGATGAGTTGATCGACCGGCTGGGAACAGCCCGATACATGACGACTCTTGACCTCACAAAAGGGTATTGGCAAATCCCCCTGGCCAAATTGGCCAAAGAGAAAACCGCATTTGTAACCCCAGACGGGGCGTTCCAATATAAAAGAATGCCGTTCGGGTTACAGAATGCGCCGGCCACATTCCAGCGGAAAATGGACCAGATGCTGAGGCCCCATCGGAAGTATGCTGCGGCTTACCTGGATGACGTAATTGTCCATAGCACAGATTGGGCCTCACATCTGCCAAAAGTGCAAGCAGTCCTGGACTCTGTTCGGGAAGCGGGGTTTACGGCTAACCCCAAGAAGTGTACCATTGGGCAGGAGGAGGCCAAATATCTTGGGTACACCATTGGGAGGGGAGTAATAAAACCCCAACTCAACAAAGTCGAGGCCATCCAGAGTTGGCCACGTCCCAACAGCAAGAAGCAGGTACGAGCCTTTCTGGGAATCGCTGGGTATTATCGGCGATTCATTCCCCACTTTGCTTCTAAGGCTGTGCCCCTAACCAACCTAACGAAGGGGAAAGGGTCGGTCATGATTAAATGGACCCCCGAGGCTGAGGCAGCATTCCAATTCTTGAAACAAGCCTTATGTAGCCAGCCAGTGTTGTACTCACCCGACTTCTCTAAAAACTTTGTCGTACAAAGTGATGCGTCAGCTGTGGGGTTAGGAGCAGTATTGTCCCAGGTCTGGAACGGGGAAGAGCACCCAGTCATTTACCTCAGCAGGAAGTTGAAGTCCCATGAGGTAAATTACGCCACCGTTGAAAAGGAGTGTTTAGCGGTGAAGTGGGCTCTAGATTCCCTTCGGTACTACCTGCTAGGTAGGCACTTTGACATGGTTACGGATCACGCTCCGTTAAAGTGGATGGCTCAAAACAAGGAAACAAATAGAAGAGTGAATAGGTGGTTCCTGGCCCTCCAGGAATTCAACTTCACAGTAAAGCATCGCCCTGGCGTTCAAATGGGGAATGTGGATGCTTTGTCTCGAGTACATGAATGCCTGATTGCTGGTGTTCCAACCCCGAGGTTAAAACAAGAGGGGGGGGGTATGTGACAGCAGGAAGGTAAAGTCACCTGGTTGCATCCAGGGGGGTAGATATATTTCGCCCAGATTCAGGCTTTACGCCGACTTATACAACTAGGTGGAGTGTTGTATAAGCCCAGCTGAGGCTAGTGGGCTCATGGATGACTCATACCTCTAGGGAGAGTGTGGGGCGTCGTGCAGACAGGGAGTTGATGAGACCAGCTGAAGCTTGTCAGCTCATTTAGGCCTCTATAAAAACTCCCAGCTTCATTAGATGTTAGCTCATGCCTGGACCCAGACCTGTGTGGACTGTCTAGGGAGAGTGAACCCCTGTGCGGTGAGACAAAGCCTGTGTGGCTATTTGCTTGGACATTTAAAACCAGGGGCTTAGGGACTAGGACAGCACTAGGCTGATCCCAGTTGTTAGTTAGGAAACCTGTATGTTTAGTCAGAGGTCAAGTTGACCAGGATTTATTTTGTTTATGTTTCTTTTGGCTTTGCTGTGTTTTGTCACTGTAAATAGAAAATAAACCGCACCTTTTTTTGATTTTGAAAACCACAACCTCCGTTTGCTGGGCCTGTTTTTGGGTGGGGAGCCCATCCCGGGGGTCACACACACCCGCTGCCGAGCTAACCCCCTCACACTACCTCTACCATGGACATTGCTCCCATTACTGCTCCCCTCACGGATACGGGGATCTGGCTCAAGCCTAGGGGCCGCTTCGCACTTTATACTTGCAGAGATGCGGAGGCCCTGGGCATGCTCTGTCCCAGATGTGGTGGCTTGGCTGTGCAGATACGGCCATTCGGAAGGTGTTTGACCTGCAGGGAATTTCTGTTTGAGGTGGACCAGCCCACCGAGTCACCCCGAGCCTACCAGGTCAACTGCATTACAGGGGCTGTTACTTCCGAGGAAGACAACTACGCCTCTGCAGCCAAGCCCACGCGCATCACCGCGGCTTCAACGGATGCCAAAGATGGAGTTCCAGCCATCACGGAGCCAGCGACGGACTCCACAGCGGATGCTGCCTCCGTCACTACGGAAACTTCCATCCCACCCGCCAAACGAAAAGTGGGATATGTTAAGGCCTCCCGCGGCCGCGGTAGAAGCCTGTCCCAGCGCCTGCCTGAACCGGATCTTCGAAGCAGAGGGATCTCCGGGAAGTCCACGTCAGGGGACAGTAAGGAGGCTGGGGGAACTGTGAAAACAAGTTTGCCGGGAAAGGGAAAGAAGCCCATACCCCATATTACTGGGGATGTGTGGACAGCCAACCCTCTGGAACTTTTGTCGTCTGGGGATAGTGTGACTGTGTCCAGCAGAAATTATCTGCCTGCCGAAGAATATAACTCATCGGATTTCGAGTCATCATCTGAACTGGGTGACGAACATTAAAGTGAATGTTCTGTGCTCCACACCGGCTGCTAGGACCGTGAGCGGGGACTATCTGGGTGAGCAAAGCCCACTCAGGACTGAGTGGAGATAACTGACAGTTAAGTGCCGCGTGCCTGAACCTACCTCCCTGTTAAATTCTCTATCTCCAACTTTCCTATCAAGTTTCTACGCAAGAAAAATAAACCTTTCTTTATTGGGTTTAATACTGTTTGGACAATGGCCTTATTGAATACAAGGAGAGAATAGACTTTACCCTACACTCTAGGGGAGAGAACCAGCGGAAGGAGGTAACTCGCTGCAGGACCCAAAACAGATAACACCGCTCACCCTCTTTTATCAGGAGGATACTGGGCTTGTGGCATGGTGTGTCCCATTCTGCTTGTGGAGGTAAACAGGGTAAAGGATCTGTGTGCTACATACTGTATCATGTTTGTAGTATGTCTGGGGGCTCTTTCTAACAGACTCTCTAACAGAAGCCCTCTCTGTGTCCATCAGAGAGGCCCCCCTCCAGGTCCCAATAAAGTACTCTGCTTCTCTTCCTGTATTTTGTTTATTGTTAAGAGATCATGTAAGGATCCCAGGTTAATGAAGACTTCGTGGGGGAGCATCTCTGTGGTTGAGTCATTGCCATAGAAACATTTGTAAAGGGGAGGAGTTAGAAAAATGACCACGCCCATGTGGGGGCGCCACAAATATTTCTGCACCCAGGCACTTGTGACCCTAGGATCGGCCCTGTGGCCAGCATTACCCTTAGCAACTGCAGCTGCTACTGAGTGTTCGTTACCTCCTGTAGATCAGTACCCTGCCACCAGTAAGCACACTTCCTCTGTATGCAATCCATCGAAAGCTCCCCCTGCAGTGCCGTTACCCATAGCAACATCTCAGGCCTCTTCCTAAATTTCTGCTACTCTCCCCTCTATTCTTCCCAGTACTGTTACTACCTTCCCATCAGCAGTACACTCTAGTCAGCACAAGGCAAATACGTGCACGACTCCAGTATCTAAGAAAGAAACAAAACTTCTCTCCTGCTCTTATAACTCTGCCTCTATGCATGTTGCCTGCTGATCCTGTGCCCATCCATCCAGTGCCTGCTGCCTAGTGATGAGCCGAACACCCCCGGGTTCGGTTCGCACCAGAACCCGCGAACGGACCGAAAGTTCGTACGAACATTAGAACCCTATTAAATACAATGGATGCGAACGTTTGAATTCTAAAGTGCTAATTATAACGACTATTATGCATGTTATTGTCCTAAAAAGGGTTTGGGAACCCGGGTTCTGCACCAGGGGACATGTATCAATGCAAAAAGAAGTTTTAAAAACGGTAGTTTTTCGGGAGCAGTCATTTTAATGATGCATAAAGTGAAAAAAAAAAAGTCAAATATTCCTTTAAATATCGTACCTGGGGGGTGTCTAAAGTATGCCTGTGAAGTGCCACGTGTTTCCCGTGTTTAGAACTGTCCCTGCACAAAATGACACTTCTAAAGGAAAAAAAAGCCATTTAAAACTGCTTGCGGCTTTAATGTAATGTCTGGTCCCGGTAATATGGATGAAAATCTTTAAGAAAAATGGCATAGCTACCCCATGACCCCCCCCCCCCCCCCTACCCCAGCCCATTACTAGCCCCTTTGGGTCTTGTATGGATATTAAGGGGAACCCCGCACATAAAATAAAAAAGGCCCTATATACTCTGAACAGCCGTATACAGGCGGTGCATACAAGACAGGGACTGTAGGTTTGTTCTTATGTAGAATCTGTTTGTAATTTTGAACAGGTACATTGTTTAAGTGTAGCTCCAGCCCAAAAATCTATTTTTAAACTTTTTGGAAAACATAGGTAAGGGTTATCACCCCTGTAACATTTGTTTTGCTGTCTGTGCCCCTGTTCAGAACATTTCACCTCACTTTCCGTCCCAATGACAACTGTTTTTGAAATGTGGTGTTTTTCTTGAAACAAGGATTGGTGATAAAGCATCAGTACAGAGGAGACACCTTTCTCCCATATTAATTCTTACAGGAGAGAATTTTCCTTCCTAGGGGTAGATTTCCTCTCACTTCCTGTTGTCTTCTTGCGTTTGCAAGTAGGAGTCGTTTGTAAGTTGGATGTTTGAAAGTAGGGACCTGCCGTATATACTCTGCAGAAATAGGCCCCTTAGTTGTTGGTGTTGGCACAACACTGTAAGCACTCACAGTTACTCTTGGTTGGTGCTGGAACGCCCTGCTGTCAACTATTATATCAGGAATTGTAATTACATATAATTGTTGAACAGTGGTAGTAAAAATTGGGCCTTTGATGGTGGTGCTGGTGCCACAACACTGTAAGCCCTGACAGTTACTCTTGGTGGGTGCAGCAATGGGCCCTGCTGTGAATTATTAGATCAAGAATTGTAATTGCATGCCCCTGTTGAACAGGGGCTGAAAAATTGGGCCTTTCGTGGTGGTGGTGGTGGTGGTGGTGTTGCCACAACACTGTAAGCCCTCAGAGTTACTCTTGGTGGGTGCAGGAATGGGCCCTGCTGTGAATTATTAGATCAAGAATTGTAATTACATGCCCCTTTTGAACAGGGGCTGAAAAATTGGGCCTTTCGTGGTGGTGGTGGTGGTGGCGTTGCCACAACACTGTAAGCCCTCAGAGTTACTCTTGGTGGGTGCAGCAATGGGCCCTGCTGTGAATTTTTAGATCAAGAATTGTAATTACATGCCCCTGTTGAACAGGGGCTGAAAAATTGGGCCTTAGGCACTGGTGGCACAACACTGCAACCCCTCACAGATACTGTACTTGGAGCACAGCAATGAGCCCTGTTGCAAAGTATTGCTTCAAAAATTGTAATTACACGCCCCTGTTAAACAGGGGCTGAAAAATTGGGCGTTAGGCACTGGTGGCGGCACCCATAAACAAAAATGATCTTCCAAGCTATCATCATCAATCGTATCATTGAGGACTCGGAGGAGGAGGATAGCCAGTCAACATAACAGCACAGGCACTCAGCATCAGCATCAGTCTTGAAGGGATGTGACATGTTAAAATCAATTAGTCTGTTATATCAGCATCAGGTGTGTGGTAGCTGGTGGTGATCCAAGACTGGTTCATCTTGATGAAAGTCAGTCGATCAACCGAGTCGGTGGACAGGCGCACCCTGTGATCCGTGACAAATCCTCCAGCAGCACTGAATGTGCGTTCCGAAAGAACGCTGGATGCAGGACAGGCCAGTAGCTCAATTGCATACTGTGCAAGCTCTGGCCAGTGATCCATCCTCAAGACCCAGTAAGCCAGAGGATTTTCGGTGGGGAAGGTGTCCAAGTCTGACCTTGCCCCTAGATATTCCTGCACCATGTTTATCAGACGCTGGCGATGGTTGCTGGAACCGATCATACTTTGGGGCTGCGGACTAAAGAATTGTCTGAACGCATCGGTCAGACGGCCACCTTCCCCACCGCTCCTTCTTTGACTGGCCGAAGCCTCAGCAACTCGTTGTCCAGGACCAGGAGTTTGTAACCTCCCAGTCTCTGGGAACGCGTTGCACAGACCTTTCTGCAAGGCCTCCCGGAGTTGTCTCATCCTCTGCTCCCTCTGCGACGGTAACATAAGGTCCGCAACCTTACCCTTGTACCGTGGATCAAGGAGAGTGGCCAGCCAGTAATGGTCCCTCTCCTTGATCCGAAGAATACGAGGATCCTTCCGCAGACTTTGCAGGATCAGGGAGGCCATGCAGCGTAGGTTAGCTGAGGCATTCGGTCCGGAGTCCTCTGGGTCACTAAGGACGACATGATCCGCAGCCACCTCCTCCCAGCCACGTACAAGTCCACGGGTTTCTTGGGACTGTAAATCATCCCTAAAAGACTGCTGCTGTTGATGCTGCTGAGTGCCAGGCTCCACCTCCATGCTGACACAATCCTCCTCCTCCTCCTCCTCCTCCTCCTCCCCGTCCTCTTCCTGTGCGATGGGTGGGACAGAAGGAACACTGTCTGGGTAAAGGGGGCCTTGAGAGGCAAGGAAGTCCTCCTCTTCCTGCCTCTGTTCTGCCTCAAGTGCCCTGTCCATTATTCCACGCAGCGTGTGCTCCAACAGGTGGACAAGAGGTACAGTGTCACTGATGCATGCACTGTCACTGCTCACCATCCTCGTGGCCTCCTCAAATGGTGCCAGGACAGTGCATGCATCCCTGATCATGCCCCACTGGCGTGGAGAAAAAAAAACAAGCTCCCCTGACCCTGTCCTGGTGCCGTAGTCGCACAGGTACTCATTGATGGCCCTCTGCTGCGTGTGCAGCCGCTGCAGCATGGCCAACGTTGAGTTCCACCTGGTGGGCATGTCACATATAAGGCGGTTCTTGGGCAGGTTCAACTCCTTTTGCAGCTCAGCCAGGTGAGCACTGGCATTATAAGATCTGCGGAAATGCACACAGACTTTCCTGGCCTGCCTCAGGACATCCTGTAAGCCCGGGTACCTGCCCAAGAACCGCTGCACCACCAGGTTAAGGACGTGAGCCACACAGGGCACATGGGTCAGTTGTCCCTGTCGGAGGGCGGAGAGGAGGTTGGTGCCATTGTCGCAAACCACCATTCCTGGCTTAAGCTGGCGTGGCATCAACCACCTCTCGGCCTGGCCCTGCAGAGCAGACAGGACCTCTGCCCCAGTGTGGCTTCTGTCCCCCAAACACACCAGCGCAAGCACGGCATGGCATCTTTTTGCCTGCGTACTTGCGTAGCCCCTTGAACGCCTACGGAGCACCGCTGGTTCAGAGGACAAAGCACAGGAAGAGGCCATGGAGGAAGAAGAAGAGGAGGGGGTGGAGGAGAGAGGTGTGTCACAACCAGTAGTAGCATTTTGGAGGCGTGGCGGTGGAACAACCTCCAACACTACTGCACCTTGTCCTGCATCCTTCCCAGCTGCCAAAAGAGTGACCCAATGGGCCGTGAAAGAAAGGTAACGTCCCTGTCCATGCCTGCTGGACCATGAGTCAGCGGTAATATGCACCTTACCGCTGACCGCCCTGTCCAGCGAGGCCAAGACATTGCCTTCCACATGTCGGTAGAGAGCCGGAATAGCCTTCCGTGAGAAAAAGTGGCGTTTGGGAACCTGCCACTGAGGAACCGCACATTGCACAAACTCACGGAAGGGGGCCGAGTCTACCAACTGAAAAGGCAGCAGTTGAAGCGCTAGCAATTTAGCCAAGCTAGCATTCAACCGCTGGCCATGTGGATGGCTGGGAGTGAACTTCTTTCGACGGTCCAGCAGCTGGGGCAGGGAAATTTGCCTGCTAGAATCGGACGTCGGTGTACTGCTAGCAGAGTGGCCGCAAGTACTTGGCTGTGACACACCTAATTCTACACCTTCATTCCTCTCAGTGCATGTTTCAGAGAGGACTGAAGTTATAGTGGGGTTGGAGATCCCAGCTGATGCGGTGCAAGGAGAGGTCCGCTTTGTTCTTTGGTGTGGGTCTTTGAGGTAGGCTTGCCAACGAGCTGCATGGCAGGTCAACATATGTCTGGTCAGGCATGTGGTACCCAAGCGGCTGATGTTTTGGCCACGCGATATACGCTTGAGACATATGTTGCAAACAGCAGCTGTGCGATCTGATGCACTAGCCTCAAAAAAGGCCCACACCAAAGAACTTTTTGAATGACGGGCAGAGGCAGCGCCCTGCACAGGCGGAGCTCTGCGGTGTGATTCCGTCGGTGTACTGCCCTTACGCTGGCCACCAAAGGGCATCCTGCCTCGTTGGAGATGTGCCTCCTCCTCATCCTCCTCCTCCTCCTCTCTCCTATTAGGCACCCACGTGGAGTCAGTGACCTCATCATCCCCTCCCTCCTCATCACTGGAGCCAATCTGGCAGTATGCTGCAGCTGCTGGAACATGACTGCCAGATTGGTGTCCTTCTTGAGCATCCCCTCTGTCTGCTCTCACGCTACTGCCTTCCTCTAGCTGGGTTTCATCATCAGACGCTTCGAAACGCTGGGCATCCTCCTGGAGCATGTACCCAACACTGTGCTCAAACAGTTCGGGGGACTCCTCAGGAGGAGGACATGGTGGGTCTAGGGAAGGAGTGACTGATGATGAGTCTGACATTGATACCAGGGAAGAGGACGCTTTGGCAGCTGCTTTGCCAGTACCCTGAGCCTGGGTGAGAGAGGATGAGGAGGAGAAGGAGGGCTTGGTCATCCACTCTACCAAGTCTTCGGCATGATGTGGCTCAACATGTCCAGCTGCCGAAAAGAAGGACAAGCGTGTCCCATGGCCATGTGCTGATGACAATGCACCGCGTCCACGACCAGCACTGTTGCCCCCAGACACAGAGCCTGCTTGCCCTTTTTTATTGCCTCCTGACTGTCTGCCTCTCCTTGTTTGCCTTCCAGACATTCTAATGGATGGCCTGCAGGGAGATGGGGAAAAAAGCAATAAGGGCTACCTTCAGGTGTCCTTCTCTGTCCCTTTACTTAAGGATTTCTAAATATGGTTGAGGATGATTGCTTTCGCACAGAATAGCACAATGACAATTTCCCTGACTGTCCAAAAAACAAGGATTTCAAAGATGGTTGATGAGGAATGCTTTAGCACAGTATAGCACAATCAGAATTTCCCTCACTGTCCTTCCCTGTCCCTACAAACAAGGTTTAGCACAGTAAAACACACTGACACTCTCCCTACCTATAGTTTTCTGTCCCTATAATTTTTTTTTTTTTTAAAGATGGTTGATGAGGAATGCTTTAGCACAGTATAGCACAATGAGAATTTCCCTCACTGTCCTTCCCTGTCCCTACAAACAAGGTTTAGCACAGTAAAACACACTGACACTCTCCCTACCTATAGTTTTCTGTCCCTATAATTTTTTTTTTTTTTAAAGCTGGTTGATGAGGAATGCTTTAGCACAGTATAGCACAATGAGAATTTCCCTCACTGTCCTTCCCTGTCCCTACAAACAAGGTTTAGCACAGTAAAACACACTGACACTCTCCCTACCTATAGTTTTCTGTCCCTATAAAAAATGTTTTTTTAAAGATGGTTGATGAGGAATGCTTTAGCACAGTATAGCACAATGAGAATTTCCCTCACTGTCCTTCCCTGTCCCTACAAACAAGGTTTAGCACAGTAAAACACACTGACACTCTCCCTACCTATAGTTTTCTGTCCCTATAAATTTTTTTTTTTTAAAGATGGTTGATGAGGAATGCTTTCGCACAGTATAGCACAATGAGAATTTCCCTCACTGTCCTTCCCTGTCCCTACAAACAAGGTTTAGCACAGTAAAACACACTGACACTCTCCCTACCTATAGTTTTCTGTCCCTATAAAAAAAATTTTTTTTAAAGATGGTTGATGAGGAATGCTTTAGCACAGTATAGCACAATGAGAATTTCCCTCACTGTCCTTCCCTGTCCCTACAAACAAGGTTTAGCACAGTAAAACACACTGACACTCTCCCTACCTATAGTTTTCTGTCCCTATAAAAAATGTTTTTTTAAAGATGGTTGATAAGGAATGCTTTAGCACAGTATAGCACAATGAGAATTTCCCTCACTGTCCTTCCCTGTCCCTACAAACAAGGTTTAGCACAGTAAAACACACTGACACTCTCCCTACCTATAGTTTTCTGTCCCTATAAAAAATTTTTTTTTTAAAGATGGTTGATGAGGAATGCTTTCGCACAGTATAGCACAATGAGAATTTCCCTCACTGTCCTTCCCTGTCCCTACAAACAAGGTTTAGCACAGTAAAACACACTGACACTCTCCCTACTGTGAGGGGGTTAACTCGGTAGCGGGTGTGTGTGACCCCCTGGTTGGGCTCCCCACACAAAAACAGGGCCAGCAGACGGAGGTTGTGGTTTTCAAAATCAAAAGGTGCGGTTTATTTCTCTATGTACAGTGACAAAAACACAGCAAAGCCAAAAAGAAACAAACAAAATAAATCCTGGTCAGTTTGACCTCTGACTAAACATGCAGGTTTCCTAAACTAACAACTGGGATCAGCCTGGTGCTGTCCTAGTCCCTAAGTCCCTGGTTTAGTAAAAGTCCAAACAAATAGCCACACAGGCTTTGCCTCACCGCACAGGGGTTCACTCTCCCTAGACAGTCCACACAGGTCTGGTTCCAGGCATGAGCTAACATCTAATGAAGCTGGGAGTTCTTATAGAGGCCTAAATGAGCTGACAAGCTTCAGCTGGTCTCATCAACTCCCTGCCTGCACGACGCCCAGCCCTCTCCCTAGAGGTATGAGTCATCCATGAGCCCACTAGCCTCAGCTGGGCTTCATCAACTCCCTAGTTGTATAAGTCGGCATAAAGCCTGAATCTGGGAGAAATATATCTACCCCCCTGGATGCAACCAGGTGACTTTACCTTCCTGCTGTCACATACCCCCCCCTCTTGTTTTAACCTTGGGGTTGGAACACCAGCAATCAGGCATTCATGTACTCGAGACAAAGCATCCACATTCCCCATTTGAACGCCAGGGCGATGCTTTACTGTGAAGTTGAATTCCTGTAGGGCCAGGAACCACCTATTCACTCTTCTATTTGTCTCCTTGTTTTGAGCCATCCACTTTAACGGAGCGTGATCCGTAACCATGTCAAAGTGCCTACCTAGCAGATAGTACCGAAGGGAATCTAGAGCCCACTTCACCGCTAAACACTCCTTTTCAACCGTGGCGTAATTTACCTCATGGGACTTCAACTTCCTGCTGAGGTAAATGACTGGGTGCTCTTCCCCGTTCCAGACCTGGGACAATACTGCTCCTAACCCCACATCTGACGCATCACTTTGTACGAGAAAGTCTTTAGAGAAGTCGGGTGAGTACAACACTGGCTGGCTACATAAGGCTTGTTTCAAGAATTGGAATGCTGCCTCAGCCTCGGGGGTCCATTTAATCATGACCGACCCTTTCCCTTTCGTCAGGTTGGTTAGGGGCACAGCCTTAGAAGCAAAGTGGGGAATGAAGCGCCGATAATAACCCGCGATTCCCAGAAAGGCCCGTACCTGCTTCTTGCTGTTGGGACGTGGCCAACTCTGGATGGCCTCGACTTTGTTGAGTTGGGGTTTTATCACTCCCCTGCCAATGGTGTACCCAAGATATTTGGCCTCCTCCTGCCCAATGGTACACTTCTTGGGGTTAGCCGTAAACCCCGCTTCCCGGATAGAGTCTAGGACTGCTTGCACTTTTGGCAGATGTGAGGCCCAATCTGTGCTATGGACAATTACGTCATCCAGGTAAGCCGCAGCATACTTCCGATGGGGCCTCAGTATCTGGTCCATTTTCCGCTGGAATGTGGCCGGCGCATTCTGTAACCCGAACGGCATTCTCTTATATTGGAACGCCCCGTCTGGGGTTACAAATGCGGTTTTCTCTTTGGCCGACTTGGCCAGGGGAATTTGCCAATACCCTTTTGTGAGGTCAAGAGTCGTCATGTATCGGGCTGTTCCCAGCCGGTCGATCAACTCATCTATACGTGGCATGGGGTAGGTGTCAAATTTTGTAACTTTGTTCAACTGACGAAAATCGTTACAAAATCGCCAGCTCCCATCCGGTTTAGGCACCAACACAATGGGACTAGACCAATCACTTTGGGACTCCTCTATCACCCCTAAGTTCAGCATTTTCTGTACTTCCTCCCGTATTGCCTCCCGTCGGGCCTCTGGGATCCGATAGGGTTTTAACTTCACCCTTTCACCGGGCGGGGTAATAATATCATGCTCTACCCCAGATGTTTGTCCCGGCAGCTCAGAGAACACCTCCTTGTTGCGAAGCACAAACTCCTTAACCTCCTGTTGTTGGGGTTGTGACAAGGTGGCTGCTATTCCAACCTCCGGAATCACGCAACCAGTTTGAGCTGGTGACCAAGTTTCTGCGACTAGGGACTCTCTATCCCTCCAGGCTTTCAACAGATTAACGTGATATATCTGTTCGGGCTTTCGCCTTCCTGGTTGTCTGACCTTGTAATTCACTTCGCTCACTTTTTCCATTATCTCGTAGGGGCCTTGCCATTTGGCAAGGAATTTACTTTCAACCGTAGGGACAAGTACCAATATCCTATCCCCCGGGGAAAAGGTACGGGTCTTTGCTCCACGGTTGTACACTCTCTGCTGTGCCAACTGCGCTTGGGCCAAATGTTCCTTCACGATGGGCATTACCTGTGCAATTCGATCTTGCATCAGGGCGACATGCTCAATCACACTCCTGTGGGGAGAACTCTCACTTTCCCAAGTTTCCTTGGCAATATCCAACAGCCCTCTTGGGTGTCTCCCATACAGTAACTCAAAGGGGGAGAATCCCGTAGAGGATTGGGGCACCTCCCTAATAGCAAACATCAGATAAGGAAGTAGACAGTCCCAATCCTTTCCATCTCTATCCACCACTTTCTTCAACATTTGTTTTAGGGTTTTGTTGAATCTTTCAACCAGCCCATCGGTTTGGGGGTGATACACAGATGTACGCAATTGCGTCACTTTGAGCAATTTACACAGCTCTTTCATAACCCGGGACATAAAGGGTGTACCTTGGTCCGTAAGCAGTTCTTTACAAATACCCACCCGGCTAAAAACAAGAGATAGCTCTTTGGCTATGGTTTTGGCCGAGGTATTTCTGAGAGGGATCGCTTCTGGATAACGGGTGGCATAGTCCATTATAACCAATATGTACTGGTGCCCCCTAGCGGACTTGATTATAGGACCTACCAAATCCATTGCGATTCTCTCAAACGGGACCTCAATGATGGGTAGAGGGACCAGCGGGCTACGGAAATGTGGCATCGGGGCCGACCTCTGACACACAGGGCAGGAGGAACAATAATTTTCTATGTCCTTCATCACCCCAGGCCAATAGAATCTCTGTAATACCCTCTCTCGGGTTTTCTCTGTCCCCAGATGACCTCCAAGAATGTGCCCATGGGCCAACTCCAACACCAACTTCCTGTAAGGTTTGGGCACCACCAGCTGCTCAACGGTTTCTTCTGCCCTTTTTGCCACCCGATACAGTAGGTCCTTCTCTACGCTGAAGTATGGGTAAGTGCAGGTATTATCTGGGTTCACTAACTCGCCATCTATTTCCACTACGTTTTCCCGTGCCTTTATTAGGGCGGGGTCTTTTAACTGTTCTGTGGCAAAATTTTCCCTGTGAACCTCCAGATCAGAAAACTCCACAGACGGTAGGTTTTCGTCTGAGGAGGTGGGCTCCTCTCCAGTTTCTTGAGTCTCCCCTGCAAATACTGACAAGGGAAATTCTGGAGAGTCCTCACCACTCTCAGAGGAGTTCTGGCTATCACATTCCTGGTACATAGGGGCACCAGTGGGGGGCTCAGGATCATCCCACAGTTCCCAGAACTTCGGAAAATCCCTTCCCACAATGGCGTCATGCGGTAACTGAGATACTAAGCCCACTGGATGAGAGAGGGTACCTTTGGGGGTCTCGAAACACACTGTAGTCACTGGATACTCTCGGGTGTCCCCATGCACACAAATAACAGCTACCTTGCTATTCCCAGAGACCTCTGTTTTAACTAATTCAGCCTTTATCAGGGTCACAAGGCTACCTGAATCCAGTAATACCACAACATTTCTACCATTAATACACATTTTGCATAAATGTTTCTCAGTTCCTCGAATGGCAGTGCATGCGACTGTCGCACACAGCGACTGACGTCTGCCCGTCAGAAAGTCACACTGCATGGGTTCCTCCACAACCGGGCAATTGGCTGCAATATGTCCCGCTTGCCGGCAGCGGTAGCAAACGATCCTTCTTGCGGCCTCTTGAGCCGCTGATTTCCCAGGCTGTTCTCGCCAAACTTGGGGTAGAGCTCCCACCCTCTCACTCTCTCCACCCTCACCCCTTGGAATCCTCTTATCCGCCCCTGGGGATGGTCTGGTCTTAGGGTGGAAAGTCCGAGTGTCTCTGGAAGAGGCCGTCAGGTTCTCTGTAGCCAAGTATTTCTCTACACGATCCACAAGACCACCGGCCGTCTCTGGGTCTCCATGGCTTACCCACTTTTGGATGGCAGTAGGAAGAGCTCTCAAAAACCGATCCATTACAACACGTTCCACAATCTCTGGTGCGGACAAAGTCTCTGGCTGTAGCCACTTCCTGCTCAGGTGAATGAGATCATACATTTGAGACCTGGGGGGTTTTCCAAGCTGGAAAGTCCAGTTATGCACACGCTGAGCCCGGACAGCCAGGGTGACACCCAGCCTTGCCAATATTTCAGCTTTTAGCATCACATAGTCTTTTGCTTGGTCAGGCTCTAGGTCATAGTAAGCCTTCTGCGATTCACCAGTTAACAGAGGAGCCACCAGTCCAGCCCACTGCTCCTCAGGCCACTTTTCTCTTTCAGCAGTCCTTTCAAATGTGGTCAAAAATACCTCTGGATCATCCTCTCCAGTCATTTTTGTCAATAAACGACTCACCCCAAAGGACGCGGTATTAGTGGGACGGCTTTCCTCACTGGTCTGCGGACGTTGCTGCATTACTGCTTCCATTTGTTGTAGTCTCTGCTCTTGCTTCTGTAACAGGTCTATGAAGCGGGCCTCAGATTGCTGCTGGGCTTGTTGATGAGCTTGCTGCTGGGCTGCAAGGCTCCTTTGCAAACCTGCATTTGTCTGCTGTTGATTGGCATTTGCTAGAGCCAGCTGTTTCAGTATCTCCTCCATGCTGGCTTAAAAAAAACTGCCACTGGTTCTCCACCAACTGTGAGGGGGTTAACTCGGTAGCGGGTGTGTGTGACCCCCTGGTTGGGCTCCCCACACAAAAACAGGGCCAGCAGACGGAGGTTGTGGTTTTCAAAATCAAAAGGTGCGGTTTATTTCTCTATGTACAGTGACAAAAACACAGCAAAGCCAAAAAGAAACAAACAAAATAAATCCTGGTCAGTTTGACCTCTGACTAAACATGCAGGTTTCCTAAACTAACAACTGGGATCAGCCTGGTGCTGTCCTAGTCCCTAAGTCCCTGGTTTAGTAAAAGTCCAAACAAATAGCCACACAGGCTTTGCCTCACCGCACAGGGGTTCACTCTCCCTAGACAGTCCACACAGGTCTGGTTCCAGGCATGAGCTAACATCTAATGAAGCTGGGAGTTCTTATAGAGGCCTAAATGAGCTGACAAGCTTCAGCTGGTCTCATCAACTCCCTGCCTGCACGACGCCCAGCCCTCTCCCTAGAGGTATGAGTCATCCATGAGCCCACTAGCCTCAGCTGGGCTTCATCAACTCCCTAGTTGTATAAGTCGGCATAAAGCCTGAATCTGGGAGAAATATATCTACCCCCCTGGATGCAACCAGGTGACTTTACCTTCCTGCTGTCACACTACCTATAGTTTTCTGTCCCTATAAAAATTTTTTTTTTTAAAGATGGTTGATGAGGAATGCTTTAGCACAGTATAGCACAATGAGAATTTCCCTCACTGTCCTTCCCTGTCCCTACAAACAAGGTTTAGCACAGTAAAACACACTGACACTCTCCCTACCTATAGTTTTCTGTCCCTATAAAAAATGTTTTTTTAAAGATGGTTGATGAGGAATGTTTTAGCACAGTATAGCACAATGAGAATTTCCCTCACTGTCCTTCCCTGTCCCTACAAACAAGGTTTAGCACAGTAAAACACACTGACACTCTCCCTACCTATAGTTTTCTGTCCCTATAAAAAATGTTTTTTTAAAGATGGTTGATGAGGAATGTTTTAGCACAGTATAGCACAATGAGAATTTCCCTCACTGTCCTTCCCTGTCCCTACAAACAAGATTTAGCACAGTAAAACACACTGACACTCTCCCTACCTATAGTTTTCTGTCCCTATAATTTTTTTTTTTTTTTAAAGATGGTTGATGAGGAATGCTTTAGCACAGTATAGCACAATGAGAATTTCCCTCACTGTCCTTCCCTGTCCCTACAAACAAGGTTTAGCACAGTAAAACACACTGACACTCTCCCTACCTATAGTTTTCTGTCCCTATAAAATTTTTTTTTTTAAAGATGGTTGATGAGGAATGCTTTAGCACAGTATAGCACAATGAGAATTTCCCTCACTGTCCTTCCCTGTCCCTACAAACAAGGTTTAGCACAGTAAAACACACTGACACTCTCCCTACCTATAGTTTTCTGTCCCTATAAAAAATTTTTTTTTTTTAAATGGTTGATGAGGAATGCTTTAGCACAGTATAGCACAATGAGAATTTCCCTCACTGTCCTTCCCTGTCCCTACAAACAAGGTTTAGCACAGTAAAACACACTGACACTCTCCCTACCTATAGTTTTCTGTCCCTATAATTTTTTTTTTTTAACCACTTAAGCCCCGGACCATTTGGTAGCTAGAGGACCAGAGGTGAATTCAGAATTTTGCACTGCGCTGCGTTAACTGTAAATTGTGCGGACATGCAATGTTGTACCCAAACGAAATTTGCGTCCTTTTCTTCCCACAAATAGAGCTTTCTTTTAATGGTATTTGATTGCCTCTGCGATTTTTATTTTTTGCGATATAAACGGAAAAAGACCGAAAATTTTGAAAAAAAATGATATTTTCTACTTTTTGTTATAAGAAAAATCGAATAAACTCAATTGTAGTCATACATTTAGGCCAAAATGTATTCAGCCACATGTTTTTAGTAAAAAAAATGTCAATAAGCGTATATTTATTGGTTTGCGCAAAAGTTATAGAGTTTACAAACTAGGGTACATTTTCTGAAATTTACACAGCTTTAAATTTATGACTGCCTATCTCATTTCTTGAGGTGCTAAAATGACAGGACAGTACAAAACCCCCCCAAATGACCCCATTTTGGAAAGTAGACACCCCAAGGAAATTGCTGAGAGGCATGTTGAGCCCATTGAATTTTTTATTTTTTTGTCCCAAGTGATTGAATAATGACTAAAAAAAAAAAAAAAAAAAAAATTACAAAAAGTTGTCACTAAATGATATATTGCTCACACATGCCATGGTTATATGTGGAATTTCACCCCAAAATACATTTTGCTGCTTCTCCTGAGTACGGGGATACCACATGTGTGGGACTTTTTGGGAGCCTAGCCGCGTACGGGACCCCGGAAACCAAGCACCGCCTTCAGGATTTCTAAGGGCGCAAATTTTTGATTTCACTCCTCACTACCTATCACAGTTTCGAAGGCCATAAAATGCCAAAATAGCACAAAACCCCCCCAAATGACCCCATTTTAGAAAGTAGACACCCCAAGGAAATTGCTCAGAGGCCTGTTGAGCCCATTGAATATAATTTTTTTCGTCCCAAGTGATTGAATGACCCCATTTTGGAATATAGACACCCCAAGCTATTTGCTGAGAGGAATGGCGAGTATTTTACAGCTCTCATTTGTTTTTGAAAATGAAGAAAGAAAATATATATATATATATATTTTTTTTTTTCAATTTTCAAAACTTTGTGACAAAAAGCGAGATCTGCAAAATACTCACAATACCTCTCAGCAAATAGCTTGGGGTGTCTACTTTCCAAAATGGGGTCATTTGGGGGGGTTTTGTGCTATCTGGGCATTCCATGGCCTCCGAAACTGTGATAGGCAGTGAGAAGTGAAATCAAAAATTTACACCCTTAGAAAGCCTGAAGGCGGTGCTTGGTTTTTGGGGTCCCGTACATGGCTAGGCTCCCAAAAAGTCTCACACATGTGGTATCCCCGTACTCAGGAGAAGCAACAGAATGTATTTTGGGGTGTAATTCCACATATGCCCATGGCATGTTTGAGCAATATATCATTTAGTGACAACTTTGTGCAAAAAAAAAAAAAAAAATTGTAGTTTTTCCGCAACTTGTGTCAACATATAAAATATTCCATGGACTCGACATGCCTCTCAGTATATAGCTTGGGGTGTCTACTTTCCAAAATGGGGTCATTTGGGGGGGTTTTGAACTGTTCTGGCATTTTATACACAACATTAGGAAGCTTACATCCACTCTTCTAACCACTTGAAGACAAAGCCCTTTTTGACACTTTTTGTTTACATGAAAACATTTTTTTTTTTGCAAGAAAATTATGTTGAACCCCCAAACATTATATATATATATTTTTAAAGCAAAGGCCCTACAGATTAAAATGGTGGGTGTTGCATTTTTTTTTCTACACAGTATTTGCGCAGCGATTTTTCAAACGCATTTTTTGGGTTAAAAAATACACTTTTTTTAATTTTAATGCACTAAAACACACTATATTGCCCAAATGTTTGATGAAATAAAAAAGATGATCTTAGGCCGAGTACATAGATACCAAACACGACATGCTTTAAAATTTCGCACAAACGCGCATTGGCGACAAACTACATACATTTTTAAAAGCCTTTAAAAGCCTTTACATGTTACCCCAGTAGATTTACAGAGGAGGTCTACTGCTAAAATGATTGCCCTTGATCTGACCTTCGCGGTGATACCTCACATGCATGGTGCAATTGCTGTTTACATATGACGCCAGACCGACGCTTGCGTTCGCCATTGGGCAAGAGCAGGGCAGGACAGGGGTGCTTTTTTTTTTTTTTTTTATTATTAATTTTGCTTTTTTATTTTATTTTTAAATTGTTCCTTCCAAGTATTTTTTTTTTTTATCATTTTTATTGTTATCTCAGGGAATGTAAATATCCCCTATGATAGCAATAGGTAGTGACAGGTACTCTTTTTTTGAAAAAACTGGGGTCTTCTAGACCCTAGATTTTTCCTCTGCCCTCAAAGCATCTGACCACACCAAGATCGGTGTGATAAAATGCTTTCCCAATTTCCCAATGGCGCTTTTTATATCCGGGGGGGGCATTCCCTCCCACTGCTTGTAAAAGCAGTCTAGAGGCTAATTAGCCGCTAGGATTGCTTTTACATGAAAGCCGGCCGCAGGCTGAAAATAATGATACCAAGATGATACCTAAACCCGCAGGCATCATTCTGGTATAAACATTCAAAGTCCAGCAACATACCAGTACGTTGCTGGTCCTTGTTGGACATGTATTGTAATCTTTTTATTTCATGCAGCCAGTTGGCTGAACGAAAAAAGAGATTGATCGGTGGGTATGCCCACCATTAGAATACCGCCCTTCATCCACCCACTTCCAATGATGGGCATACACGCACCATTTATATATGCCGAAGCATGGGGGCATCCTCCCGCAAAAAAGTTATGCCGCACACACATGGTCGGACTTTTCCACGGGCAAGCCTCCGTCGGAATTTCGACCGTATGTACGCGGCATTAGGAGCAAAATCGCTCCTCCGCCCCTGCTGCCCCAATGCTTCGGCATATTTGCTTTTTTTTTTTTTAACTGTGGTGGTGAAATCACCTCCTACAGCACTGGAGTCGCAGGGATCAGGCCTGTCTCTGCGAACGCTGCAGTTATGTGTGTTGTGTTTTGTAAGTGACAGTGATCGATCGATACTGCACTTGGGTGGCCTGGGCTGGACGGAGGGGCAAAACGCAGGTGCCAGCAGGTATCTGGGCTGATCCCGCTAACACTGCGTTTTTGGGAACCCTAAACTGCTGGGGACGCTAGTATAGATCTGATCAGATCAGATATTGATCTGTTCAGATACTATACCACTAAGGGGGGTGTATGCTTCACGCGTGGGTGTTAGCGTTACTGGCACTAACCTGACGCTGCCTGGGGTGTGACTCAGACCCTCTCTGACGCTAAAACCTAATTGATATCACCCGCCGGGCGATCAGGGGGTTAAACCTTTATTGGGTTATATACACGACGGGTGCCCTGACACTATAAAAAGCAAACTAACTAACCAGCGTCACCCGTAACACTTATATGGTGATCACTGGTGAAAGGGTTAACTAGGGGCAATCAGGGGGTTAAAACCTTTATTAGATAATATATGGGGGTACCTGACGCTATAAAAACCTGCGGCGAACCTAAAAAAAATTACCAGCTACCGATCTGCATCACTGACACTAAGACAGCGTTTAGAAAAACGATTGCTTAGCGACAGTGGTGATAGGGGGTGAAAGGGTTACCTGGGGGGCGATCAAGGGGGTTAAACCTTTATTAGATAATATATTGGGGTACCTGACGCTATAAAAACCTGCGGCGAACCTAAAAAAAAATACTGGCTACGATCTGCATCACCGACACTAAGACAGCGTTTAGAAAAACAATTGCTTAGCGACAGTGGTGATAGGGGGTGAAAGGGTTACCTGGGGGGCGATCAAGGGGGTTACACCTTTATTAGATAATATATTGGGGTACCTGACGCTATAAAAACCTGCGGCGAACCTAAAAAAAATTACCGGCTACCGATCTGCATCACTGACGCTAAGACAGCGTTTAGAAAAACGATCGCTTAGTGACAGTGGTGATAGGGGGTGAAAGGGTTACCTGGGGGGCGATCAAGGGGGTTAAACCTTTATTAGATAATATATTGGGGTACCTGACGCTATAAAAACATGCGGCGAACCTAAAAAAAATTACTGGCTACGATCTGCATCACCGACACTAAGACAGCGTTTAGAAAAACAATTGCTTAGCGACAGTGGTGATAGGGGGTGAAAGGGTTACCTGGGGGGCGATCAAGGGGGTTAAACCTTTATTAGATAATATATTGGGGTACCTGACGCTATAAAAACCTGCGGCGAACCTAAAAAAAATTACCGGCTACCGATCTGCATCACAGACACTAAGACAACGTTTAGAAAAACGATCGCTTAGTGATAGTGGTGATAGGGGGTGAAAGGGTTACCTGGGGGGCGATCAAGGGGGTTAAACCTTTATTAGATAATATATTGGGGTACCTGACGCTATAAAAACATGCGGCAAACCTAAAAAAAATTACTGGCTACGATCTGCATCACCGACACTAAGACAGCGTTTAGAAAAACAATTGCTTAGCGACAGTGGTGATAGGGGGTGAAAGGGTTACCTGGGGGGCGATCAAGGGGGTTAAACCTTTATTAGATAATATATTGGGGTACCTGACGCTATAAAAACCTGCGGCGAACCTAAAAAAAATTACCGGCTACCGATCTGCATCACAGACACTAAGACAACGTTTAGAAAAACGATCGCTTAGTGATAGTGGTGATAGGGGGTGAAAGGGTTACCTGGGGGGCGATCAAGGGGGTTAAACCTTTATTAGATAATATATTGGGGTACCTGACGCTATAAAAACCTGCGGCGAACCTAAAAAAAATTACTGGCTGCCGATCGGCATCACTGACGCTAAGACAGCGGTCAGAAAAATGATCGCTAAGCGACAGTGGTGATAGGGGGTGAAAGGGTTATCTGGGGGGTGATCAGGGGGTTAAACCTTTATTAGGGGGGGGGTTAGGGGGCTACACTGGACCTAAGACTAAACTTTGGTGACACTTTTACAGTCACAAATGTCACTGATTGCAGTGATCACTAAATAAATGGTCACTGCAATCAGTGACTGGGGGCTGGGGGGGTGATCTGGGGTGTCTGGGGGGGCCTGGGGGGGCGATTTATGTCCCTATGTGTCCTGGTGTCAGTGTAGTGTTGTGTGCACTGACCTGATATCTTCTCTTGTACGGCGCTCGGTATATGTGAGCGCGCACCAGAGATGACATCACTTCCTCCTGCTCCCTCTGTCTGACACAGACAGAGGGGGCATTTCCATTCGCCGGGAGCGATCGCGAGGGGGTGGCCAGAAACGAATGGCTGCCCCCTCATCCCGGAACGCTCCCGGGCACTTAGCCACCGCTCACTGTATAGGAGGGGGGTCCGATTGGACCCCCCAACTGTACAAAGGCAATCACGTACACTCTACGTGATTGTGCCTGTCGGTGCCATTCTGCCGACGTATATATATAGTGAGCGGTCGTTAAGTGGTTAAAGATGGTTGATGAGGAATGCTTTAGCACAGTATAGCACAATGAGAATTTCCCTCACTGTCCTTCCCTGTCCCTACAAACAAGGTTTAGCACAGTAAAACACACTGACACTCTCCCTACCTATAGTTTTCTGTCCCTATAAAAAATGTTTTTTAAAAGATGGTTGATGAGGAATGCTTTAGCACAGTATAGCACAATGAGAATTTCCCTCACTGTCCTTCCCTGTCCCTACAAACAAGGTTTAGCACAGTAAAACACACTGACACTCTCCCTACCTATAGTTTTCTGTCCCTATAAAAAAATTTTTTTTTAAAGATGGTTGATGAGGAATGCTTTAGCACAGTATAGTACAATGAGAATTTCCCTCACTGTCCTTCCCTGTCCCTACAAACAAGGTTTAGCACAGTAAAACACACTGACACTCTCCCTACCTATAGTTTTCTGTCCCTATAAAAAAATTTTTTTTTAAAGATGGTTGATGAGGAATGCTTTAGCACAGTATAGCACAATGAGAATTTCCCTCACTGTCCTTCCCTGTCCCTACAAACAAGGTTTAGCACAGTAAAACACACTGACACTCTCCCTACCTATAGTTTTCTGTCCCTATAAATTTTTTTTTTTAAAGATGGTTGATGAGGAATGCTTTAGCACAGTATAGCACAATGAGAATTTCCCTCACTGTCCTTCCCTGTCCCTACAAACAAGGTTTAGCACAGTAAAACAGACTGACACTCTCCCTACCTATCCTTCTCTTTCCCTAAACTAAAGGAATCCAGGTTAAGCAAGAAAAAAAAAATGTCACTGTCCCTGCCTATGCTTCTCTTTCCCTGCTCCGGAACACACTACACTAGGCCGCCGTGCTGGCGGCCTTTTATAGTGTGGGGCGTGTACTAAACACCCTCAGCAATAATTGGCCACAGGCATCCTGCCTGTGGCCAATCATTGCTCTCCTCGCTGCCGGCGCTGTGATTGGCCAAGCATGCGGGGTCACAGTGCATGCTTGGCCAATCACAGCGCCTGGATGACACTGCGATGGCGTAGTGCATTGTGGGCCGTTCGCGTCACTCGAATTTGGCGCGAACGGCCCAAATCGTTCGATCTTCGTCGAACGATCGAACAGCCGATGTTCGAGTCGAATGTATGTTCGACTCGAACACGAAACTCATCCCTACTGCTGCCCAGTCTGCAGAACTGGTGCCGGTGTTCTGTCGAGAAGTGCCCCCCTATCGAATAGTGCCCGGGTGGAACTGTGCATGCGCCGCACGGAGCCGCAGAACAGCTGAGTTTACTATCAGCTGTTGTCTTGCGTGGCCGAGGCTCGTTCATGTAGGTGAGGGGCGGATTTTTCAATGATGGCCAGTGCTGGGGGCGGAATTTTTATTGATGGCCAAAGAAATCTGCCAAATAAATCTTTATCTGCTATTCATTTTGAGCGCTTGCGGGGCGTGTTTAGTCAATTGAAGGGCGGATTTTTCTATATTATATAAAGATTTCTTTAGTACATTTGTTTGGCCATCGGTAAAAATTCCGCCCCCAGCACTGCCCATCATGTAAATATCCGCCCCCTTCATGTAAATATCCACCCCTCTCCTACATGAACGTGCCTCGGCAACGCGAGACAACAGCTGATGTAAACTCAGCTGTTCTGAGGGTCCATTCTGCGCATGCGCAGTTCCGGCCAGGCATTTTTTGATAGGGGGCATTTCTCGACAGGACACCGGCTCCCCAGCCTGATGTGATACTGACTGCTGCCGATGCGATCCAGTCCTCCTCCATGCGCTGACTGCTGCTGATGTGATCCAGTCCTCCTCCATGCTGATGATTGCTGTCGATGCGATCCAGTCCTCCTCCGTGCTGACTGCTGCTGATGTGATCCAGTCCGCCTCCATGTTGCCGCCTCCTGATGGTGTCCATGCCTCCTCTATGCTGATGCCGCCTGCTGATAGGGTCCATGCCTCCTCCATGCTGATGCCGCCTGCCGATGGGGTCCATGCTGATGCCGCCTGCCAATGGGGTCCATGCCTCCTCCATGCTGATGCCGCTTGCCAATGGGGTCCATACTGATGCTGCTTGACGATGGGGTCCATGCTGATGCCGCCTGCCGATGGGGTCCATGCCTCCTCCATGCTGATGCCGCTTGCTGATTTGGGTCCATGCTGATGCCGCTTGCCGATGGGGTCCATGCTGCTGCCGCTTGCTGATGGGGTCCATTCCTCCTCTATGCTGCTGCCGCTTTCCCGATGGGGTCCATTCCTCCTCCATGCTGCAGCCGCTTGCCGATGGGGTCTATTCCTCCTACATGCTGCTGTCTGTTGCCAAGCCTGCCGCGGTTGACCTCCCATCTGTTGCCAAGCTTGCCGCAGCTGGTTCCTGGGCTGCCGCTGCCCCGCTGGGCTATGCCAGTCCCTGGGCTGCCGATGCCCCGCTGGGCTATGCTGGTCCCTGGGCTGCTACTGCCCCGCTGGGCTATGCTGGTTGCTGGGCTGCCGCTGCCCCGCTGGGCTATGCTGTTTCCCGGGCTGCTACCCAGTCTGATATACCCGCTGCCCAGCCTGTTGATCTGGTGCCTGCTACCCCTCCTGGACTATGCTGATTCCGGGGCTGCTGCACCCCTGGACTATGCTAAATCTGGGGCTGCCGCCCAGCTGGACTATGCCAGATGCCTACTTGCTGTTAAGCTGGACTCTGTTGACCAGGTTAAACTCCCACCTACTGATGTGTCTGAGGCTTCTAAAATTCCAGTGTTATGTGCCCTAAAGGGGTTGTCTTGGTGGGTTAAGATCCCTACTTTTGCTTATCCTGGGTTCTTTTTGCAGCCAGCGGATCCTGTTGTGCCAAGGCAGGAGGTCCAGATCTCCACTTTGAACTTGAGAGCCACATCTGCTATTACAGCCCCGGTAGTAGAGGTCCTATGGAAAAGGACAGTGTTCCATTTGAACTTTGTCCTAAACCAGGGGTCATCTCTGCGATCCCTGGTGCATTTGGGGACCTGAGTGGGGTAACCTATGCTCTGAGTAGACCCGAGGGACTGGTAACGTGCAGAGTGGCCTCTAGCAACAGAGGGAGAGAGGGTCCAGTCATGAAGGAATGCCCTGGCATCAGGGTACCTGCACGGACCAGGGACTCTGGCATTGACACCTTTGGTGTCCCAGCATTGGAACACAGGCTGATTTTGAGAATAAGCCTTTGGATTTGCGCCTCCTTGGGGATCTGACCAGCAGAGAACCCAGACAGTTTTGGGACCCCGGCAGCGGGGTTCTCACCAGGCCTTCAGACATAGACAGTGGAGTGCTCAGTCGGCTTGCAGACCCCGGTGGTGGGAAACTATGGAGCTCTTTAACCACTTGTCCACCAAGGACGTCATATGACGTCGCTGATTTTGAGGGGGGATATCTGAATGATGCCTGCAGCTACAGGCATCATTCAGATATCATTGTTTGCAGCCGTCGATTCTGCACACCATAAGAATGATCATAGCGGCAGTTCCACCCGTGCCATCGGGGGCCCGGAGAACGAATCGGCTGGCGCCGGCTCACGACGATAGAGATCTCTATGACCGTCGGAGTCCCCAGTGCGACGTTGTGACGTCACACCCGGTACCCGGAAGTAAACAAAGCCGCAATTACGGCTGTCAGCATGAGATCGGTGAAATTTTTTTCACCGATCTCATGCTTTCCAGCCTGGAGGAGAGATGTGGGGTCTTATTGACCCTGCATCTCTCCATAAAGAGGACCTGTCACAATGATTCCTATTACAAGGGATGTTTACATTCCTTGTAATAGGAATAAAAGTGATCAAAAAAAATAAATTTAAAAAAGGTGTCAAAATAAAAAAAATTCAATAAAAAAAAAAAAAAAAAAAAGTAAAACGCCCCTGTCCCCGGTAGCTCGCGTTCAGAAGCGAACACGCATGTAAGTCCCGCCCACATATGTAAACGTAGTTCAAACCCCACATGTGAGGTATCGCCGCGTGCGGTAGAGTGCGAGAAACAATTCTAGCACTAGACCTCCTCTGTAACTCTAAAATAGTAACCTGTAAAAAAAATTCAAGCGTCGCCTATGGAGATTTTTAAGTACCGAACTTTGGCGCCATTCTATGAGTGTGCGCAATTTTAAAGCGTGAAATGTTAGGTATCTATTTACTCGGTGTAACAGCATCTTTCACATTATACAAAAAAATTGGGCTAACTTTACTGTTTTGTTATTTTATAATTCATGAACCCGTTTTTTTTCCCAAAAAAAGGCGTTTGAAAAATTATTGCGCAAATACCGTGCAAGATAAAAAGATGAAATGACCGCCATTTTATTCCCTAGGGTGTCTGCTAAAAAAAATATATAATTTTTGGGGGTTCTGATTAATTTTCTAGCAAAAAAATGATGATTTTTACATGAAGGAGAGAAGTGCCAGAATAGGCCCGGTGGAGAAGTGGTTAAGGGGGGGAATCTGTTAGGATTAGGTTCACCTTCTGGTGGCACTATCCTGTTCTGGGCTGTTCGCTGCAGCTCCAGTGTCCACCAGCAGGTGTCTCGCAGGAGCCAGCAGGCTGGGGTAATCAGGAAAATTAGTGTTCAGCTGCCAGGGGGGCTACTTAAAGGGGTTGTAAAGGTTTGTTTTTTATTTTCTAAATAGGTTCCTTTAAGCTAGTGCATTGTTGGTTCACTTACCTTTTCCTTCGATTTCCCTTCTAAATTTTTCTTTTCCTTTGTCTGAATTTCTCACTTCCTGTTCCTCCTCAGTAAGCAAAAAAAAAACATTTTGAAGGGAAATCGAAGGAAAAGGTAAGTGAACCAACAATGCACTAGCTTAAAAGAATCTATTTAGAAAATAAAAAACAACCCCTTTAAGGCTTCTCTTCCCTTCCCCCGTTGCCTCACGATTCTGGTCCCTTTCTTGCTGCCTGTTCAGGCTTGGCCTGATCCAGTCTGCTCCCCTCTGCCTTGTTCCTGTCTTGCTCCTGTCTTGTTCCCTGCTCTTGTACCTAGTCGTGATTCCCTTCCTTGTATCCCTGCATTCCTTGTACCTTCATATATAGTTGTATTTAGTCTTTTTAGTTTAGTTCTTTAGTATATAGACAGTAGTTAGGTTATTTTTGTTTGCTGTAGTGGTTTATGTTTTCACTGGTTGCTGTGTATGTGTATTACTGTGTTTCACTGTAAATAAATATCACTTTAATGATATATCCTTTGTTTGGTCTAAGTTCCCTTGTGTAGCTACATGTCTGGTCTCCTAAGCCGCTGATTCTTGACAATACCAGAGCCTTATCCGAGCACGCAACATGGCAGGCCGCAGGGAAATGGGGGGGGGACAGACGAGAGAGCGCCTTCCCCTCCTGAACCGTAGCAGGCCACATACCCTGAACATGGGGAGGAAAGCACCTTGTCCCCATTTTGATGGGCACAAGGGCCTCATCCTCACAACCCTTGCCCGGTGGTTGTGGGGGTCTGCGGGCGGGGGGCTTATTGGAATCTGGAAGCCCCTTTTAACAAGGGGGGCTCCCAGATACTGGTCCCCCTATGTGAATAGGTATGGGGTACATTGTATCCCTACCCATTCACCGAAAAAAGTGCAAAAAATACAAAAATTACAGTTTTGGACAATTCCTTTATTAAAAAAATAAGTGTCCATCTTCAATCACGGCGCAGAGGGTCCAGAAAAATAATAATGTGGGGTGTGGACCTAGCCCCCCTGAGCCATGATTGGCCAAAGGCACCCTGCTTTTGGCCAATTATGGCTCTCTCAGCAGAGCGCGCTGTGATTGGCCAAAGCATGCAAGTCAGGTGCATGCTTTGGCCAATCATCATACAGCAATGCAGTGCATTATGGGGCGTTCTGCAGGACTCAAATTTCCTGCGAACGCCCCATATGTTCGGTTTGTTTTACAACAAACAAACACCCGACTCGAACCGCGGGCTCATCCCTAATGGACACCAAAATGTTACTATAGCATTCTCATTACCAATGCGAAGGCATAGTAACTGGCACTTGTGTACATAATGAAGTTATATGATGGTTTGAGGAATGTAGTGTGAAGTGCATTGCGACACCAGTTGACATTTTGATGAGTTTTCCACTGGAATGAATAGAAGCTTATCAGGGTGGAAAGTGCATAGGTGTGAATCCAGCCTCAGAGGTCTATGGACCCGTTCACACTAGCCGCAGGCAAAAGTGCTCTGTTTTCATGTGCAGGCTGGTGTCTGTTTTGCTGAGCGGTGAGGGGGTGAGGCAATGTGCGGTGTCATTGCCACATGCCTTGTCCCAGACCGCCATCTTTGTTCTTGAAGTCATAGGCACTGGCTGTCTCTTTCTGGTCTATGCAGCCCAGCCCCTTAATGATGTCTGCCATGCCCGTGGCCCCTTAATGATGTCTGCCATGCCCGTGGCCCCTTAAAGATGTCTGCCATGCCCGTGGCCCCTTAATGACGTGTGCCAGGCCCGCCGCCCCTTAATGATGTGTGCAGTGCCCGCAGCCCCTTAATGATGTTTGCCATGCCTGTAGCCCCTCAATGACCTCTACCGTGCCCACAGCCCCTTAATAACGTGCTAGGCCCGCAGCCCCTTAATGACGTATGCCATGTCCGTAGCTCCTTAATGACGTGTGCCAGTGCTGCAGCCCGTTAATGATGTCTACCAGGGCCTCAGCCCCCTAATGACGTGTGCCAGGGCCGCAGCCCCTTAATGATGTGTGCCAGAACCACCCTTCTCCGGCCACTGTGAATGGAAAGTGATGGATCCAGGGAAATGTGACGTACTGATCCCAAGGGCTTCAGAGTAGAGGGCACACCATTCCTGCCTAGGCATCAATGGTGGGACATTTAGATTCTGGGGAGGGGAGGTTTGAGGAGAGCGGGCACCCAGGGTGTAAGGCTCCGTTCCCATTTGCATATTCTGGGAATACGTGCAGAAATGTGTGTAGCGGGGTATTGCTTTAAGGCCTCAGAGACTACCGTACCCAGAACTCCACGAGACACCCAAGGTGCATTGCCCCGCGCAAAGACTGCTGGGGTGGGCTATTTAACTGGGGGGGCGGGACTGAGTTTGGTCTCTTTGGACACCGCCCACCCAGCAAGTGGAACTCTGTGTCGAGTCTGCTGTGTTACAAGGCCTGAAGCCGGGGCTTTTCTCCAAAGAGCCTTCCGTTTCCATCGAGGAGTTTGCGGGACATCATCTGACTGCTGCTGTGCTGTTGCCAGGAGGACCGAAGACCCAGGTGTCGTGGAATCTGTGTACCGAGACACAGCAATGGAAGATACGGACACGGACTGATCCAGTTGGGTGAGAGAGCATCTGCTCAGAGACAAACACAGAATCTCCTAAGCCAGATAACTGTTGTTCGGAACTAACTTTAGTGCTTGTAGTCATACACCGGAGGGACAGCGCCTTGAGTATCTAGGAGTCTCTAAGACTTATCCTGTGTTCACCAAGTTCAAGACCCTTTTCCTCTTTGTGGATTATAACTTGTTACTTCAAAAAGTGCACCACCGTTTGCTAGCGAAGATCTTTCTCTGCAGAACTTCTACATAGTACAGTCAGGCCTGACTTAGTAGCGTAGACATTTCTGGGCGCCATTTTTACCCACGAGGTAGAATAGCAGCAGCGGGGACTGTTAGTTTCGTTTGTTATATCTGTCTGTTTGCAAAAGTACCCCTTTCATTGCAGGGCTCTGCATGTGTTCATGTATACTGTTTCTATGCTTAACCAATATTCTCAGTAAAAGTGCCAGGGTTAAGTACACCTGTGTTTGTGTAATTTACTGTGCAGAAGAGACAGTTATTGATAGCCATACCCTATTGCTGTGTTTATTGCAGGATTGTGTCTCCGAGAGTTACAGGTTACACAATTCTGCCATCCCCTACTGACTGTGCCAGGAGAGGTTAGAGCCAATTGCAGGGGGTTGACAGCAGTGCATTACAGGGCCCAAACAAATTATTTCAGCGGCTCTCTTAGCTGGGGGTATCGCTACATGTGCATTTCCAGAATGTGTGAAAAACAAGTGTCATGCTTGTGAGGTCATTAATTAATTAGCACCCCAAATGCAGGAAACAAATGTGTGTTTACTTTAGCTGAGTGAAAAAATATACAACAATTGTAGTAAAAATGCACAATCCAGAACACAGCAAAATGCTCCATGAGCTACTGTAGCGTGCTTGTTGTGCGTAGGCATCCCATTGAAATGCCACTGCATGAAAAATTTGCCAAATTAAGGGTGCAAAAATGCGCATTGCAGCTATGCTAGGTGAGAATGGGACCTAGGCCCTATCACCATCTGTGCATCATGCTAACACATGTTTTTTGCGCTTTTTTTGTGCAGCAGCCCATTCATCTGAATAGGCTGCCCTGTGCGCCATTTCGGGGGGTGAGCATTGGTTTTTTCACTGCATAATTTTTGGCATGGCAAAGCGGGTTTCCTTGCTGTGTTTGGAATTATTGGCACTGCAATTGTTTTTTTTTTTTTCATGTGTTTCATGAAAGGTGTGAATGGGATTTGGACCTCTGAGGAAGGAGAGGGGCAGGGAGCTTTGGCTGCAGATGGGTGGTCGGTGGAGGTACGTGGTATTATTTATTGCCCCATGTTATCTTTAGGGTAGAACTGAAATCACTTCACTTCCACTTAAACTTCCTATAAAGCTCGTCAGGCTCCCTGTCCCCTGGCAGAACATGGACCGAAAAGAATGCGGCCCTATGTGTGTGGACTGAGCACAGGCCTTTGTCTCGGGCCTGGCGTGCTGAGTGGGAGTCGTCTATCTCCCTCAAGGACCATCTGTCGCTGGAGGAATGTGAGCGGCCTCTTTAAGGACGGCCAGGAGGAGTTCCTGTCTGCAGATAACAAAGCCCCCGCCATCCCCTTTAAGGCTCTCCACTTAAAGGGATGATAAGGCCGCTGGAATGAGGCGCTATGGGGGATGGGAAGAAGCTAAAGATGGCTGAGCTGCTACAAGCGAGGTGTACTTCAGTTGGCTGAAAGTTTGCCGGAGCGGACTGGACCGGAGGGGGCGGCCCGGCCTCGGTGTTCTGTGCGGCGGGGGAAGGTAAAGTGTTCCGGGCATGGCGGGGGAGCGGGAAAGCCCGGGCACGGCGCTGGGGGACAAAGAAAGCCCGGGGACTGAGGGGACAACAATGACTGGACACGGGGCTCTAGGCCGGACATGTGCGGAGGAGGATGCGGGGGAGCCGGGGACATGGCTGAGGGGGTGTGCTGTGCATGGGGGGGCACCGGCCCGGGGAGAGGGGGCAGCACTGTATGGAGGAGCAGTGCATGAGGGCGATGGCATGGAAGGTGGGGGCAGTGCATGGGAAGATGGCATGGAAGGTGGGAGCAGTGCATGGGAAGATGGCATGGAAGGTGGGAGCAGTGCATGGGGAGATGGCATGGAAGGTGGGAGCAGTGCATGGGGAGATGGCATGGAAGGTGGGAGCAGTGCATGGGGAGATGGCATGGAAGGTGGGAGCAGTGCATGGGGAGATGGCATGGAAGGTGGGAGCAGTGCATGGGGAGATGGCATGGAAGGTGGGAGCAGTGCATGGGAAGATGGCATGGAAGGTGGGAGCAGTGCATGGGGAGATGGCATGGAAGGTGGGAGCAGTGCATGGGAAGATGGCATGGAAGGTGGGAGCAGTGCATGGGGAGATGGCATGGAAGGTGGGAGCAGTGCATGGGGAGATGGCATGGAAGGTGGGAGCAGTGCATGGGGAGATGGCATGGAAGGTGGGAGCAGTGCATGGGGAGATGGCATGGAAGGTGGGAGCAGTGCATGGGGAGATGGCATGGAAGGTGGGAGCAGTGCATGGGGAGATGGCATGGAAGGTGGGAGCAGTGCATGGGGAGATGGCATGGAAGGTGGGAGCAGTGCATGGGGAGATGGCATGGAAGGTGGGAGCAGTGCATGGGGAGATGGCATGGAAGGTGGGAGCAGTGCATGGGGAGATGGCATGGAAGGTGGGAGCAGTGCATGGGGAGATGGCATGGAAGGTGGGAGCAGTGCATGGGGAGATGGCATGGAAGGTGGGAGCAGTGCATGGGGAGATGGCATGGAAGGTGGGAGCAGTGCATGGGGAGATGGCATGGAAGGTGGGAGCAGTGCATGGGGAGATGGCATGGAAGGTGGGAGCAGTGCATTTGGGGGAGATGGCATGGAAGGTGGGGGCAGTTCATTTGGGGAGGTTGGGAGCAGTGCATGACTCATGGCAGAAACAGCACATGAGGGCATAGTTTGGGGGGAGCAGTGCATAGGTCATGACAGAAAAAGTAGATTTGGGGGGGCGGGCACATGGATTGTGGTAGAAGCGAAATTTAATGGGTATTTGGGAAATGCAAAGCATGGGCAATGTGGCTTGTATGGGATGGGCAGCATGTTGCCAGTGTGGCTTGTGTGGGAGAAGCAGAAAACATGCAGTGTTACAGGAAATGTGCATGGGCTGTGTGGTTTGTTTGGGAGCAGTGCATGGGCATGGAGGAGCGGTGTGGCAGGAGTTGGCACAGGGAGGGGCAGTGTGGCAGGAGTTGGGAGGGGCAGTGTGGCTTGTGGGGAAGGTCAGTAATGTACAGAGCATCTGGCTGGACCTGTGGAGCATGTTACCCCAGGTACTGCTAGTATGGTTTTTGATGATGTCTAGGAGCACTGCAGCTGCTATGTTTGGAGCCATCAGAACATGCATGGTGTGTCCTAGAGTGGGAAATAAGAATTGAGAGATGCTGCATCAAATCTAATTGGCATAATAGTTTAGACTGGAATGGCGCTAGTTTACTTGTTGGTCCTGTTCTATGGACTCTTTCATAGTGACCCACACGTTGAAACATCTGTTTTGCATGACAGGGGAGGTGCCTTGCATCTTTACAGCGCAAGGCTTCCCTTTTTTTTTTTTTTTTTTTTTTTTAACTTTATTGAAATGATCATTTCTGTGCACCACAGTGGAGACAAGTGAAGAGTTCAGGTGATGTGCAGAAAAATGCAGACATGCTACATTTTTCTGCACCTCTGCTCTGTTGTGGTGTGAACAGGACACACGCAATGTTTCTATGGGCCCTGGTGGAAATCGGGGCCAGAAAATTGCAAGTCTCTGCACACACAACGGGGAAAAAGCCCTAAAGCAACTTATTTTTGTTGGTATATTGTAGATCTTTATATTGATTTGAATAGCAAGTGTGTGTATGTATCTATCTATCTCACACACACTCTTCTGCTTTAGCACTCCTGGTTAGTTGAAAATGTGTGTTGCGATATTCTTTCCCAACAAGTTAAAGCTGTAACTTTGCCTCTCTTATCCTGGTAACAGTTTACTGAGCTGACTATGCAGAGATGTTTGCTTGACTGATTGCAAGGAAGTTTTCTGCTGAACACCTAATGTAGGTAGTTCAATCTTTGCATAACTCCATTATGTGATTTACCATCATCAATCATTCAGTCTGCAAACAGCCAAAATTCTGTGCATGTATGGCCAGCATTAGTGTAAGTGTTGCTAATATTCAGATCAACAAGATGCACATCTCAGACTTGATTTAGGATGGTGTAAAATTGTTGTGACAACGCTGATTACATTTGTACAGATTGGGAACCTTTGCTCTCTCTTCCCCCCCCCCCCCCTTTTTTTTTTTCAGACATTGAAAACTACGTTTTAAGTTTATCTCTGTGATTTGTATTAAGGTTTTGTAAATGTTTTCTTTATTTATTAAGGTCAGGACTAAAAAGTAACTGTCACTGATGGGGTGCAGGGATGAGGAAGGGTGGACAAGGCATCGCCATCGGTTGTGTCTTCCCTGAAAATCGACTTGCATGCTGGTGGATTATCATGAGATTCCAATCTAGACCTGGGTAGTGGCCGAAAACCGTGCATTAACCACTTGCCTACTGGGCACTTTCACCCCCCTTCCTGCCCAGGCTAACTTTCAGCGCTGTCACACTTTGCATGACCATTGCGTGGCCATGCAACACAGAAATTTTCTAAAGTAATTTTTCTGCAGCCCTGATGGGCACACTTGTAATTAGGACACTGATGATCAGTGCCCTGATTATCGGTGTAGATGTCCCCTTTGTGGATTTGCTGGTTATCAGCTCTCCTCGCACGCAGTCAGCGTGAGGAGAGGACTGCCGATAACCAGCAAATCCTTTTTACACTGTGATTGGACACGGCTGGTCACATTGTAAAGGGCTCTGTGATTGGCTCTTTACCCCGATCTGTGATAATCTGTGTCCAAAGGACATAGCGATCACAGATCTGTGCTGCAGGGGGCACGGGTATGTGAGCCCGTGCTGTAGCAGTCTTTTGGCTATAGGGCAGGAAGTGTTTAGTTATTACATCCTGCAGTGCCACTAGCCACCACTAGAGAGAGACTTGCCCAAAATATGCCAAGCTGGCTGGACACAGGCAGATGCACAATCCTACAATCTGGTGTACTCTAAGGGTCAGTGTGCAGTGTGTTTTTGGTGCTTAATGCACGTTTTAGACCTGATTATAGGTACAGTACCATTGAACTCTATTATAATGTGTATTTTAATGAAAACATCAAAGATGCAGCATCAAAATGTGCATTCTAATAAAGTTCAATAGTAGCGTGCCTGTAAAAATGCAATGCACTAAACATAATGCACACATGTGAACCAGCCATGAGGGTTGTGTAGCAGCTTGGTGATTCCAATGAGTTTCTGAGATCCTGCATGCTAGTATCCTTGATCAGTTTTTTTCACTGCCCACACACACATCACACTATTCTCAATGTCGTGCTACCACTTGCAGTTTGTCAGCTGACTGGTCTACTAAGTAACCATACCCAGCGATCTGCCTCTGCCTATGGTGAGTACAGTATTTCCATGCACCAACACTAATCTGCATGCCATCAAATTGGCTGTCTTGTTCTGTCAGCCAATTGCTGCAGTACAAAGAACACAAGGGCGCAACTACACAATGCAGTTTTACGCAGATCAGCAGTTAACACACAACCAAGCATTCAGGCACTAGTAACACTATGCAACAGTCTCTCTAGGAGTTGCAAGTTCTTTTCTTAGAATGTATTAATTTTCATATTTAATATCTGCAGCAAGCAGTGCATAGAAAGATGTACAAAGCTAAAAATGCAAAGAGACAATGATATACAGAGAGATTGGCCTATTGACTATAACATAAATGGAGGAAAAGCAGAAATGGGTGTAAAGTGCTAAGTTCACCGTTTCTAGTAAATTGCCCATGCTCCGGGCAGTATGTGCCAGTTATGTAATGTAAAAGTGATCAGGTGGCTCGACAGCTGCCCAGATCACTTTTACATTAAAGGGGTTGTAAAGGCTCATGTTTTTTTACCGTGATGCATCCCATTTAATGTGAAAAGAACACCCGGCAGTGACCCCCCCCCCCCCCCCCCGTTTTACTTACCTGAGCCCCTTCATCTCCTCGGCGCATCCCCGCCGTCCTCTCCACGGAGTCACGGCTTTGATTGGATAGATTGATAGCAGCAATTGGCTCCCGCTGCTGTCAATCAAATCCAATTGTGCCAGGGCCGAGTCATACACTCGGCGTCTATGGACGGCGAATGAATGACCGAGGAGCGCGTAGGGCCGAAACAACTAATCGATTATGAAATTAATCGATTATAAAAATTGTAATCGATTAATTGGCCAGTAACATAATGGGTTAAAAAAAGAAAATTAGCCCTTTATAGTACAAAAACAGCAAATAATCACTACTGTTCATATTATATTAATACGAAAAATCTTTATACATTCGCTGAAGGAAAGAATGTTTGAAATTTTCACTTGCTTTTAACATTCAGTTTTAAAATGAATATCGTTTCTGAACGAAAACCACACTACATGGTCTGAAAATTCCTTTGACCAACAAGTTCTCCATTTCTAAACGTCCCCGTTACTGTGGTTGAAAACGAACGTCGATTTGACCCCACTGACGATTAGAAAATCGAACGAACATTCTTATATATATATATATATATATATATATATATATATATATATATATATATATATATATATATATATATATATATATTTATTATTATTATTATTATTATTATTATTATTCAAAACAATAATCGGCCAACTAATCGATTATGAAAATAATCGTTAGTTGCAGCCCTAGGAGCGCGTCCGCAAAACCCCCTCGAGAGCGCTTCTCCTAGGGGGTTATCTAATGCTGGGAGGAGCCACGAGGGACCCCAGGAGAGGATGTTCGGGGCCACTATGTGCAAAACGAGCTGCACAGTGGAGGCAAGTATGACATGTTTTTTTTTTTTTTAAACAAAGCTTTAGTTATCACTTTAAAGCCTGGAGCCCACAGATAAAAGGTAAAACAGCCTAGAAGCTGTGTGTTATATTTTTTTTTTTTTTTTTTTTTTTATACTGTGGATGTACCAGATGCATCTAAAGAGATCAACTAGTTAACCACTTGACGACCGCTGCACGACGATATACGTCGACCGAAGGGCACGGCTGGGCATATGGGCGTACGAGTACGTCCCCTTTAAGATGGGAGCCGTTGGTCGCGCGTGCCGCCGGCGGTGCGCTCACGACCCGGTCGGGAGCTCCGTGACCGTGCCTGTGGGACCCGAGGACCCAATCGCCGCTGGTGTCCCGCAATGGGGTCACAGCGAACGGGTAGAGGTAAGTGTAAACAAACATCTCCCCGTTCTTCCTAGTGACGCTGTCAGTGATCGTCTGTTCCCTGTCATCGGGGACAGCGATCAGTGACACGTCACGCCAAGCCACGCCCCCTATCAGTAAGAAGCCCTCCCTAGGTCACACTTAACCCCTTCAGTGCACCCCTACAGATTAACCCCCTTCACTGCCAGTGCCATTTTTACAGTAATCGGTGCATTTTTATAGCACTGATCGCTGTAAAAATGACAATGGTGTCAAAAGTGTCCGATGTGTCCACCATAATAATGTTGCAGTCACGATAAAAATCGCTGATCACCACCATTACTAGTAAAAAATTAATAAAAATTCCATTCAAACTATCCCCTATTTTGTAGACGCTATAATTTTTGCGCAAACCAATCAAACGCTTATTGCGTGTTTTTTTTTTTTTTTTTTTTTTGGTAGAAGAATACGTATCGGCCTAAACTGAGGGGGGAAAAAAAATGTTTTTTTTAATATATTTTTGGGGGATATCTATTATTATAGCAAAAGGTAAATTATTTTTTTATTTTTTTCAAAATTGTCGCTTTATTTTTTGTTTATAGCGCAAAAAATAAAAAGCGCAGAGGTGATCAAATACCGCCAAAAGAAAGCTCTATTTGTGGGGAAAAAGGATGTCAATGTTGTTTTGGAGCCACGTCGCACGACCGCGCAATTGTCAGTTAAAGCTTTGCAGTGCCGAATCTCAAAAAGTGGCCTGTTCTTTGACCAGCGAAATAGTCTGGGGCTGAAGTGGTTAAAGAGCGCAAAAGCTAAATCTTACAGAAGTGAATGAGGTTGGTGCATTAACTTATTCTCCCTTCTTCAGTCAGACACACAAGTTCTGGTGCATGTTGTCTTTAGAAGATCCATAATAATCTGAGATTTTCCCAGTTATGAAATATTTGTAAAATAAAGACTGCGTATAAAATGGAGGGGGGGGGGGGGTAAACCCATTTTAGAGGACATTTTACCTTGTAAAATAAACATTTAGAGTTTAAAGTGGTTGTAAACCCACTTTTTAAACAAAGCCCTACAGGTAAGCCTAGATTAAGGCTTACCTGTAGGTGCAAGAAATATCTCCTTAACCTACACGGTTAAGGAGATATTTGTATGTAAATGCGGCGACGCTGACGTCACCCCATTCACAAATTCAGCTAGGTCGCAACATTCGACGACGTAGCCGAATTCAACAGCTCACGCGCGCATGCGCGAGTCACGTCTTCTCCGCTCCGGCCAATCACAGCGCCGGAGCGGCGCTGTGATTGGCTGCAGCGGCGATACCCGGAAGTAACATTCCGGCTATCGCCGCAGCGATGGATGCGGCTAGAGGAGGGACACGGACGACTTCGGGGGCCCCGATCGAAGGTAAGTGGTACATAATGAGCTAGTATGCTAGTCATACTAGCTCATTATAGCTTTGTCTTGCAGGTTAGTCAAAAAAAAAAAGGGGGGTTTACAACCACTTTAAACTGAATTTGTGTGCATGTTTATAGTTTCTAAATTACTTTTATTTAAAAAAAAAAATAATAAAAAAGATGCCCTCTGTTCTTGGCTGCATAAGAGGCTTAGAGAGGCTCCTTGTGGTGATGGGAGGCATGTAGCAGCAGCTTGAATGCAGCACAGACAGTCGAATGTAAAATGCAGAAATTCACTGAGTGGCTGGGCAAGGGGATGTCTGCAGGAGGCAGAGAAACAGCAGTGCACTGATATTCCCAGTGAAGAGCTGTGCAAGGGGTGTGTCAGAAAGTCCATAGAATGCAGAGATGCAAACTGACCACACTGGGGTGAATGTATTCTCGTGCCTAGCATGGTCAGCTTGAAATGGGAAAGAAGGACTGTCAGGATTATTTGTATTTCACACAAAGGGAGCTGGATATTTTAAAAAAAGTACACCCCCCCCCCTTTTTGTTTTTCTTTTTTCTCTAGGAGACCGCACCAAGTGCTTGTAAAGGCATAAGGTGTTTGTTTTTTTTTTTTGTTTTTTTTAACCCTTATGCATTCTGTGCATGAAGTACAAAAACCTTCCATGCTCGCCTCCCCTCCCCCCCTCCAAATACTTACCAGAGTCCTGTCTTGATGCAGCACTGTGCCTGAGAGATGCAGACTCAGAGGCAGCAGCCTAAGGCATTGTTGTATGTGTTTATAGATGCACACAGCCTGGCTTGGGATCAAGCCTGCAAGAGTGCCCCATAGCAAGTGGCTTGCTATGGGAGCACTCAAAAGGGAGGAGCCAGGAGTACCAGTAGGGGACCACAGAAAAGGAGGAAAGGGACTGCTCAACAGGCAAGTATAATGTCTCTTAAAAAAAAAAAAAAATCTTTAGTGCACTTTAACAGTGGGGGCGGGTGGGCGTCGGCGGTAGCCGATAGCAGGGCACTTTTAACCCCCGCTAATGGCCGAAAGGGGTTAAAAGCGCCGGCAAAGCGGAGCTTCCCATTAATTTCAATGGGCAGGGGTGCTTTAGGAGTGGTGTATACAGCTTTCCTAGTTTAACTGGAACCTATTACTGAATCTGTTCTTTTAAGCCTTTCTACTTTTAGATCATATCGAGGATTGAGAAGATAACATAAGATTATAATAACTGTTTAATTGCAATTTTTAGTTGTGCAGGGACCCAATAGAAGAAATTTACAAATTATGTTGGTGTATGCTTTTTTGCGTTCCCTATGTTTGTTTTTTTTTTTTTTTTTTAATATTTTATTTTGCCTTCTATTTTAGGGTATTTCATGTTGGAGAGAGACCAATTTCCGAGCGGGAGCACTATGAATAATCACTCTGCTGCGCAGGTAGAACTGTTCAACAGATTGGAGAGTGAGGACGGTGTGAAGGTGAAGTCGTGTTCTACAAATACTGAAGTTTGCGCAAAGTCTTCACCATTCAATTGCCAAATGGTGATGAGTACTTCTGTACAAAGCCTTCATGATGGAATGGCAATGAAAATTGGAAGCTTGCAAAAGTTAGAAGGGTCGGATAACCCAACATTAACAGTCAAAGAAGAGATTGATGACCTTGAATATTATCAGGAGCAGCCGGTGTCTAGTATGGAACTCAAATGTAGTATTTGTTCTGAAACATTTCCTTATGTTTCAGAGCTGATGTTCCATGAACAGCTCCATAATGGCAGCAGTCGCTTTGAATGCCAGCTGTGCGGTCAGAAGTTTCAGAGCTCTTCCAACCTGAAAGATCATTATAATGCCCACACAGGTGAACGACCTTATAAGTGTGAGTTATGTGCCAAAGCCTTTACACAGTCTTCATCCTTATTGGCTCATAAACGTACTCATACAATGGAAAAGCCATACAAGTGCGAAGTATGTGGAAGACTCTTTAAAGATGCTTCTAATTTTATAAAACATAGACGTCTTCATGGTGAAACACTAGATTTAGCTCAACAAATGCAAGCAGGTGGTCTACTCCTGAACGAAAAGCCCTATGCTTGTACATACTGTGATAAAGCCTTCAAGCGTACTTCTGATTTGAAAGACCATGAGCGTGTCCACACTGGGGAAAGACCTTACCGTTGTAGAATATGTCAGAAGTGTTTCACTCAGTCTTCAGTGTTAACTGGGCATATGCGCATACACACTGGGGAACGGCCATTTCACTGTAATGTATGTGGCAAAACCTTTAACAACTCTTCCAATTTTAAAAAGCACCAGCGTACCCATTCCATGAAGGACATCCTTGCAAAGGTTAAAGTAGAAAATGGCTTGTCTCCCGAAAAGCAGCCACTTCAAAGTAAAAATGGTATGGCCTTTCCAAAGGGCATTGGTGCCCTCCTGTGCAGCAACAGCTTGAGTAATAACCACCATCCAAGAACATTACCCAAAATGATGCTGGATGATGACGACTGCAAGGTCGTACTGGAAAAAGGCCCCATTGAAGTGAATGGAAACAAAGTATTAGGTGTGGATGTTTTGCAGTCGTCGTGTGCAGGAATGACTGACGCCATGAAAGACAAAGATGCAGCATTTTCCAAAATGACAGAAACAAAGACAAAAGAGGTGGTGCTTATTGAGGATGATATAGTTTTAGATTCAGACAGCTCAGTCTCAAATATTGATGCTGAAGCCAAAGGAAATGCATGTAAAGATAATTTGGAAAAATGCATCCAGCCAAAACTGACAAAGGCTATAGACTATGGATATAACACTACTTCATTTAAAGTTGAAAAAGTGCAACATGGTTCAAAAGAGCACGAGATATACGTGGAAATATCAGACGATGGCACTACTGATGATGATAATTATGAGGGTAATGTTGTTCCTGCCAAAAGTTTATTTCAGTGCCAGAATCAAGGTCTCATCAATCCAGCAGATATAAAATTAGAGTATTCTCACTCTCTAGAAGAGGAAATGACTGGTGTTGAGGACCCTACACCAAATGTAAGAAACGCTCAGAATTTGAAAGCTGGTATTTGCAGTGTTGCAGACCTGGCAGAATCTGATGAAATGTTTTTTGAAAGATCCATGCAGTGTTGGGATTCCCAGATTGATGACTCTTTCGATGACCAAGATGACTTACGGTTTTTGGAGATGGATCCCAAACCATACATTTGTTTTGTATGTGATAAACGGTTTAAAAGGGCTACGGATTTAAAGGAACATTTGCGGGTCCACACAGGGGAACGACCTTTTGTGTGCCAAGTTTGTGGTAAGGGTTTCACACAGTCATCGGCCCTGTCTAGCCATCAACGCATCCACACCGGTGAAAAGCCTTTTCAGTGTGACATATGCTATAAAAGGTTTAATAATTCTTCCAACTTTTCTAAGCATAAGCGAGTTCACACAGGAGAACGCCCTCACAACTGTCCACTCTGCGGAAAGAGCTTTCAGGAAAAGCGTAGAGTAAAGCGGCATATGAAATCTGTTCATCATGTCCAAGAGTGAGACCATAACCTGTTTACACACTTACTGACTGTTATACAAAATGTATAAATCAGACAGTGCTGTATTATGAACTATTGTAGCACGTTAGATAATTTTCTTATGGAAAACATAATAGCTTTAACAGCTACACTAAGCTTCATGTCATTGTAACTGTAGGAAATTGTTATGCCTTTTAACCAAGCTTTCCCATAAATTAATTTCGAAGTATGGATATTAGTTTTAGATTTTCTGTAACTGGTATGATGAATATGACCTGAAAATCTTATGCTTGTGTAAAGGTAAAGCATTTGCACAGCTTTCAGTTGAGGAGCTTTTCTTTATAGATGCTGAAACCTCTTTTGAGATGTGAATACATTTTTAATCAAAGTAAAATTTGGTGTCAAGTATATGCATGCACCAAACATGTAGATGAGATACAGAGTTTTGGAAAATGGTCATTTTATTCCACTTTTTTTTTTTTTCTCATCTTGTTCCAATTCCATTTAAAAACTTTACGTTCTAAAATCTATGAAACAGTTTGGACCCTATTCAGTTTTAAGTTTAGATTAGCTCTGTTTGCAGGAATCTTACAGATGTTTGCAGTACATAATTTGACAGTCATTGCTAACAGATGCCTTACCCATCTACAGAAGCTGTATGCAGTATTCCACATGAATGCTAGAAGTATGTTTTTTACTAATGATTTTAGTCAACCAAAGTTTCACATAAAGTGTTAGGAAAACTAGCACCGCTGCAGATGTTTTTGGATGTGTTTGTGTTTTTTTTTTTGTTTGTTTGTTTGTATCTTCTTTCTTTTTTTCTTGGGTGGGGGGGGGGGGGGGGTCAAGGTAAATGGGTCTTCAACACCCATTGTTTAAAATACTATGACTTTGTTTAGTAGAAACAAAAATAATTAATTGAAATTGATGTTTATGCCTCAAGGGTAGCTCTACATTTCTTTATTGTAAGCAAAATAAAGTCCTTTTATTAGTGTACAGTGGCCAAACAGTTGGTAAATTGAATGCAATAGCTTATGTAGTTTCTGTACAAAATTTTAATTTGGTCTAGCATATATCCTTGGTCAAGAGTAACCTGGGTTGTGTAGTTTATTAAATCCTAATGAGAAAGTGGCACAGTGCAAAAAAAAAATATATGTATGAAGCAGCCCAAACTGTGCTGTTGTGACAGTGCATGCGTTATTTATAACTTATAGGGGTGTGCAATAGGGTTTTTCCCCTTCTCTGTAATACCATAACACTGACCCTTTTAGGCTGACTAACATTAGTAAATGTCTCATGGTGAACTGTCTCAGTTTGTCAAAAAAAAACTGATTGTGAGAACGCTGACCTTGTGAAAACTGGACTTGGGGATCCAGCATTTCATAAATCCAATGCAGTCAGTGGCTTTTGTGTTTTGACTGCGTAATGAATTGCTGACCTATTTGGATTCAGTTCACCTGATTGTGGGAGAACCCTGCTGCTGGATATGGCCTACCCCCCCCCCCCCCACTTCCTAGTGGAAGAATTTCCAATATAATGCCATGATTTTTGGTTTCTTCTGACATAATTTTTTTTGTTTCACAGCTGAAAACACCGTTATTGCATGCCTATTTATTTTCACAAAAATATTTTAACATTATAAACTGAAATAAAACCTTTTTATACTAGGATCTAAAGTTTCAAGTTGCCAGGATATTTATTTTGCTGTATATTCTCTATTTGATTGGTATTTTTAGCAGGTGGATGTAAAATTTCCAATGCCATCTTTTTAAAGGATAAGTTCATTATAAGTTTTTTTTTTTTTTTTTTTTTTTTTTTTTTTTTTGCGCCATGGTAGTTACAACCCCTGGCAAAAAGTATAAAATCACCACTCTTGGAAAATGTTTATGTAATAGTTTAATTGTGTAAGAAAACCTAATTACAGAACTGCCTCAAAACAATTTTTATTTAACATTTCCAACCTTCTGGCTTAAAGAAACGGTTAAAGAAAGAAAACTAGTCGGTTGCGACTGTTGCAGATCAAGCAGAGAAAAAAAAATATGGAATCGCTAAATTCTAAAGGAAATTATGGAATTGCCATGTACTTTGCAGTTCTAAAACCATCTTCATCAGATTACGTCCTGAAAAATGTCATCAACGGCAAACATCCTTTCAATTGATGGAATAAGGAAAGTGTCCAAAATCTCAATATAAACGTTTGCATGCATTGAACATTTAATGACTGTCATGTCCCCCATACTTTTACCTGCAATCCTATATCATCAATGATTGTGGAAATTTGCAAGTTTTCTTTAGGCAGTCCTTATGCATTTCATTGGAATGGCACCAAACAAAAGTTCCAGCGACACCACCCTGCCCAATGCAGATTCCTGATTCATCGCTGAATATCGTTTTCATCCAGTCATCCATAGTCCATGATTGCTTTCCTAAGGCCATCTGTAACCTTGTCTTTCCTGTTTTAGGTGTTAACCACTTTAGCCCCGGAGGATTTGGCTGCCCAATAACTGGGCCATTTTTTGCGATTCGGCACTGCGTTGCCAATTGTGCGACGTGGCTCCCAAACAGAATTGACATCCAAATGGGCGTTCTTTTGGTGGTATTTGATCACCTCTGCGGTTTTTATTTTTTGCGCTATGAACAAAAACGCGTGACAATTTTGAAAAAAAAGCAATTTCTCTTATCCATGGACCGACACGGCGGCTCTTAATCACTGAACGTGTGGGTATATGTCCCTGCTTGCAGGAGAAGACCTAGTCAGAATGTTAAAACATTCTAAAACCAACCAGAGCTGAACAGCCCCGCCCAGGAGGGCGGTCCCTCCGGACATTACCCTCCCTCCTGCAGCTAGCAGACCTCAGTTTTTTTTTTTCCCTGCCTAGCAGAAGAAGACGTGGCTCTCTCAGGAGCCAGTCTCCTGGAAGATTTTACTTTTTGAATTTAATTCCTTTGGGAATTTTATTTGTATTTTTGACAATTTCTCAATGGCTGCAGGAATGCAGCCGGAGAGAGTGAGAAATGATTGCATTTACCACTATTATAACTGTAAAACCAATCGCAGTGTAAAAAAAAAAATCCTGATCACCCCCACCCCCCTAGTAGTACAGTGTCACTATGGTGACAGTATGTAAACAATTTTTTTAAAAAAATAAAGTAATAAACTTTTTTCTCATCATCCATGGACTGACACAGCTCTCATACTGATTACGTGTGGGTATATGTCCCTGCTTGCAGGAGAAGACCTAGGCAGAATGTTAAAACATTCTAGAACAAACCAGAGCCAAACAGCCCCGCCCAGGGGAGCGGTCCCTCCTGACTTTACCCTCCCACCTGCAGCTAGCAGACCTCAGTTTTTTTCTGCCTAGCAGAAGGAGATGATGTGGCTCTCTCAGGAGCCAGTCTCCTGGAAGATTTTACATTTAATTTGTATTTCTTTCGGAATTTTATTTTTTAGACCAATCAACTCTCGGCTGGGCAACAGGTTGGGTACACTGGCATCCTCGTAGTTTTCCCTGTCCGACCATCGAGCGTGCTGATCCTCGCCTTGTGTGCGTGAGACTCAGTTCACGACATACTCCAGGGGTGGCCCGGTTGCTTTCATGCTCCCGCGGTCCTCTCAGGATCGAACAGTACCTACTGTATCTTTCGCGGTGGACCGGGCCGACAGCTACGCAGTACGACTCTGTGATAGGTCTGTCTGAAACAAGCCAGTGAGTCCCTCTCTTGGCACCGAGGGTGTTCTCCAAGGTGCTTGCGGGACGGGTAAGTCTCTCCTGCTGCAAGGTGAGTACATGCTGGCTGTTTCTGTGTGTGGGGGGGGGGTTCTCCCTGTCTCCCCCCTGTTATGCTGCACCCTGTTCTGCTGCTGCGCTGTGTGGGGATGCTTGGGGGGGGGGGGGGCACTCTGCCCGGGGGGGGGGGTGCTCCATGTCAATGTGTTTTGGAAAGTGGTCTGGGGGAAATGTGTGCTGATTTTTCGTGCGCCATTGGTGCAGTGTTTTAAATTTAAAAAGTGCGCCATTGGCGGCCATTTTGCCGCGGCTCAAACCAGTTATACAGGCGCCCGGCGGCCATTTTCTTGTAGCCGCGGCACTTTCAGTTTCGTTTTCGGCCTCTAGCGGCGCTGCTGAACGGCGCGAACTCCACATCTCACAGATTTTTCACTCTCCTCAGGCTCGCGCTACAGAGCGGCTCATACAGCGGCCCCCCCCAGCATGGCCTGTGGGTGGGCTGTATTATTCACTGTAATAGTGAAAGAGGTCTCAGAGGGTGGCAACATGGAGTCTGGTTCACCTGTTTTCTTCACACTTGTTAGAGACAACTGGCAGTGCTCCTGCACCTGCGGTCCTTATGGACCAGTTGTCAGCAGTCCTGGAATCATTCTGACCAGAAGGGAAGCAGTGTGTGAGCACAAGGGAGCAAATAAGCCCCTCTCCCCACTTTATTAAAAAAAAAAAAAAAGGGGGGGTGTGCACTGATTCAGATATGGGCCTAGCCACTACCGCTCAGGACCCTAGCTCTGTATATATTTGATGGTTTTGAACAGGACATTCCTTCCAAGGAAATCTCCAGTTCTGTGTCAGTAAATGACAGGGCGCTTGTTAGTGAACTCATTGCTGCTGTGAGGGACACTCGCAAGCTAAATGCTGCGGATGCAGAACCTCAGGCGCACAGTCTCCTCTGGTTCCTTAGGGCCGGGCCTTCTAAAAAAGTTGTTTTCCCATATGTACCTTTCTTTGACCAGCTCATTGATGAGGTCTGGGGGAAAAAGCCGCAGAAGACTTTTATTGTCCCGTGGCGTTTGCCTATCAGATATCCCTTTGAAGATGCCCTACTTAAAACGTGGGCTTCTCCCCCAGTGGTCGACCCTCCAGTCGCCCGGTTGAACAAGGCCACCACTCTCCCGATGAAGGGGACTCCTGCATTTAAGGACCCCACTGACAGGAGGTCAGAAGTGGTGAGCAGAGCCATGTTTGCCTTGTTGGGATCCGCCCTACGGCCTGTGGTAGCGGCGACCCTTGTGTCTCAGACACTTATGGGTTGGGCAAAATTTTTTGCACCAAACTGTACAGGAGCATAATCTTCCTCCAGACACTATTGCTCTGGCCCACCTAATGGTGCAGGGCGCCACGTTAGACGCAGCCCCTTATATCTCAGGGCCTCTGTCTTGGCGGTGGTATTGCATTGTCTGATCTGGTTGAAATGCTGGTCTGCTGACCTAGCTTCTAAAAAAGCCTCTGACGGATCTACCATTTAAAGGTGGTAGGATTTTCGATGCTGCGCTGGATGACATCATCAAGGATGTCACGGGAGGTAAAAGCACTCTTCTTCCTCAGGCTAGCAAGGATAAGGAGGCCGCCGTAAGCAGGGTCCTTTCTTTCCAGCAAAAAATTGTGTTTTTTCGTCAGTCAACGGGGAGGCCCTCCCAGACTGACAGCGGTGTGGCTGGTGGACACAAGCGCCCCTGGGTGGGTAAGCCGGCTCCCCTAGCCCGCCTCCGTGTGAAGTCTTGCCCCCACCCGACTCTGGGGTAGGGGGGGCGACTTTGCAGGTTCACGCAACGGTGGACCTCCCAGGTCTCCTACCGGTGGGTGGGCGAGGCGATCGCCTTAGGTTACAGGATAGGTTTCCGTTCCTGGTCCCAGACAGATTCTTCCTTCGAATCTTCCTCTCCTTCCGGCGGTCAGGCAGCCCTATGGGGCCTATTCAGGACCGGAGTGATTGTGCCGGTTCCGTCACAGGAGAGGTTTCAGGGATTCTACTCGAATTCGTTTGTTGTCCCAAAAAAGGGACGGGGTTTGGCCTTTGAAGGTGCAAAAGTTCCACATGGAATCCATTCGCATCAGTACGCTCTGTCAAGGGGATTTTCTGGCGACCTTGGACATCAAGGACGCCTACTTGCATGTTCCGATCTGCGCAAGTCACCAGAAGTTTCTGCGCTTGCGATCGGCGAAGTCCACTATCAATTTGTGGCTCTTCCTTTTGGCCTAGCCTCGGCACAGAGGGTGTTCACCAAGGTGCTTGTGCCGGTTCTAGCATGCTGAGATAGCGAGGCATTGCTGTCGGGGCTATCTCGATCTTCTCAGAGCAGGAAATGGCTCAGAATTAGAAGACAGTGTGACTATTGTCAGTCAGACCCTCGGACTTCGGGTGGCTCCTAAACATTCAGGAGTCGGTCCTGGTCCCGACTCAAGGTCTGGAGTATCTTGAGTCTGATTCTGGACTCCTTGGAGGCAAAGGTATTCCTACCTCCAGGGAAGCTACTGACTCTTCAGTCTGCAGTGCGGGTGCTGACATCTCAAAAAATGGTCGTCAATCCGTTTTTGCATGAGTCCTGGGACTCGTGGTGACCTCTTTCGAGGCCATTCCGTATGCCCAATCTCACACCAGGGCATTGCAGAAGGAGATCTTGTTCCCTTGGGACAAATCCCTGTTGTCTTTGGATTTTCCGATCCAGGTGAGTCACCTGGTCAGGGCATCCCTAACACGGTGGTTTGGGTCCCTGGTTCTTCCGTCCGGGAAGTCGTTCCTCCCCGTCCAATGGACAGTGTTCTCTACGGACGCCAGCCTGAAGGGCTGGGGTGTAGTCTGGGGAGACCTGTTGGCCCAAGGGCTTGGACTCCGGACGAAGCCCGTTTTGCCGATCAATGTTCTGGAAATACGGGCCATCAGACTGTGCCTCTCCTCGTGGTCTGAGAGATTGCAGGATCGCCCATTAGGATCCAGTCGGACAAAGTCACGGCGGTGGCGTATGTCGACCATAAAGGGGGGACTCGGAGCTCAGCTGCGGCTTCCGGGGTCCCCGATACTCTGAAGTGGGCTAAAAGAAGCGTGCCGGCTCTGTCGGCCGTTTTTACATTCCGGGCGTAGAACTGGCGGACTATTTGAGTCGCCAGACCAGGGAGAGTGGTCCTTGCACCCGGAGGTATTTCAACTCCTTTGCCACACGGAATACGTTTATCCTCCGCTGCAGTTGCTCCCTCGCCTGCTGCGCAGGGTGGCGACCGAGGGAATTTCGGTGATCCTCATTGCTCCGGATTGGCCTCTGCTTCACTGGTACGCCGATCTGGTACGTCTCGTTGTGGCCGTTCCCTGGCGGTTGCCAATAAGGGAGGACTTTCTGTCTCGGTCCTATATTTCATCCTGCCTTTTACAGTCTCTGGCCTTAACGGCATGGCTGTTGAAAGCCAGGTGTTGAGAGACCGAGGTCTCTCGGACTCGGTCATTTCATCCATATTAAGGGCACGGAAGTCTTCCTCCAGAATGATCCGTCTCCGTACCTGGAAGGCTTACATCGCCATGTGCGAAGAGCTGGACTGACGTCCTCGGACGTATCCGTCCCTAGAATCCTGCGTTTTCTGCTGCATGGAGTGGCCCAAAGGCTCGCTTTGAGTATCATTAGGGTCAGATTTCGGCCTTGGCCGTCTTCTTCTTTCGGCGACCACTAGCGGGTCATTCCTTGGCTAGCACCCTTGTTCAGGGGGTTCGCCATGTGCTCCCTCCTGTCAAGTCTCCTCTCCCCCCGTGGGATCGGAATTGGTACTCTCGGTTCTCCAGGAACCTCCTTTTGAGAATATCAGGGATATTCCCCTCTTGACTTTGTCTCAGAAGGTGGCCCTTTTTAGTGGCAATCACTTCGGTTAGACGAGTGTCTGAGTTGGCGACCTTATACTGCAAGTCGCCATATTTTAGTCATCCATAAGGGTAAGGCGGTGTTGCATCTGCGACTTTCTCTTTTTAAGGGTGATCTCGACCTTTCACCTAAATGAGGACATTGTCCTCCCGTCCTTGTGTCCTCACCCATTGCATCCCATAGTGTGCGCGGCACACCTTGAATGTGGTACGAGCCTGGCGGGTGTGCCTGTCTGCTACTGCTTCTATTCGGAAGTCTGACTCTGTTTGACTGTCTCTGGTCAGAAACGGGGCCAAGCGGCTTCGTCTGCCACCATTTTTTTTTTTTTTTTTTTTTTTTTTTTTTTTTTTCTAGGTGGATCGGACAAACCGTCTTTCAAGCCTATGCTCTCATGGGGCGGGCGCCTCCCTTTCCAGTTACGGCGCATTCCACCAGGGCAATTTGGTGCTTCCTGGGTTTTCCGACATCAAGCGTCGGTTGCACAAGTGTGCAAGGCAGCGACCTGGTCGTCTGTTCATACCTTTTCTAAGTTTTATAGGGTTGTTGTGGCTGCATCTCCGGATGCTTCCTTCGGCCACAATGTGTTGCAGGCCGCTGTTTGAAGTGGCAACTCCTCCGTTGAGGAGCTCTGCCTTGTTTGGAGAGGTGTGTGTGTGTGTGTGTGTGTTTTTCCCATTCCTCTTGACACTGCTTTGGGACGTCCCACACGTTCAGTGATTAAGAGCCGCCGTGTCGGTCCATGGATGATGCGAGAAAATAGGATTTTTGTACTCACCGTAAAATCCATTTCTCTGACATCCATGGACCGATGCGGCACCCACCCTTCCTTTTAAGTTTGTACTGCTTTGTTACGAACTGAGGTCTGCTAGCTGCAGGTGGGAGGGTAATGTCCGGAGGGACCACCCCCCTGAGCGGGGCTGTTCAGCTCTGGTTTGTTCTAGAATGTTTTAACATTCTGCCTAGGTCTTCTCCTGCAAGCAGGGACATATACCCACACGTTCAGTGATTAAGAGCCGCCGTGTCGGTCCATGGATGTCAGAGAAATGGATTTTACGGTGAGTACAAAAATCCTATTTCTTTACTTTTTGCTATAATAAATATCCCCCAAAAATATATTAAAAAAACTTTTTTTTTTCCCTCAGTTTAGGCCGATATTGCAATATTTTTTTTTTTTTTACCAAAAATAAGAATACATAAGCGTATATTGGTTTGTGCAAAAGTTATAGCGTCTACAAAATAGGGGATAGTTTTATGGCATTTTTATTTAATTATTTTTTTATTTTATTTTTATTAAAAAATGGTGGCGATCTGTGTGTTGTTTTTATTTTTATTTTTTTTGTGACCTGCGACATTATGGCGTTCACTTTTGATGCTATTTTGGGACCATTGTCATTTTATGCAGCAATCGGTGCTATAAAAATGCACTGATTACTGTGTAAATGACACTGGCAGTGAAAGGGTTAACCACTAGGGGGTGGGGAAGGGGGTTAAGTGTGTCCTAGGGAGTGATTCTAACTGTGGGGGGGCTGGGCTACAGGGAGCAACAGGTCACTGTCCTGTCACAAGGCAGAACAGGGAAATGCCTTGTTTACACAGGCTTCCCTCTGTTCTGCCTCTCCGTGACACGATTGCGGGACACCAGTGAACATTGAGTCCGCGGTCACAGAGCTTGCGGCAGGCACGTGCGCCCGCACAGTGCAAATTTCAAAGCAACGTACCTGTACGTTGCTTTGCGCACAGGAGCCATTCTGCCAACCTATATCTACTGACAGTGGTCGGCAAGTGGTTAATGATGGTTTTCATTAGTACAAATCAAATGGGAAGGTTGTTGAAGGGAAGTGTACTGGTAGACCAATGAAGAAATCAAAGCGCCAAGTTAGAAAACTAAAAGCAATATGCCTTAAAAACAGAAAATGAGGAACAAATGGTCAGAATGGAGTCAATGTCTGTGACTAAACTAAGACATTGGCTAAGGAAATCGTATTTACATACAGAAAAGCCAAACGAAAACCACCATTAAAGGGGGGGGGGGGTTCCAGACTTTTTTTTATGTTTTATTAAAAGTCAGCAGCTACAAAAAGTGTAGCTACTGGCTTTTAATAAACACACTTGCCTGTTCCACTGTCCAGCGGCGTGGCCGCCCGGAGCTTCACTGAGTGGACATGTGGTCCCAGGTGATCGCTTACAGGGAGGGGCTGCCTAAGGCGATATGATGAGTCTCCTAAGTGGTCCCTGGGCGGAAGGAGGAAGTGGGACAGGAAGCCCCACTCCTAACGAAGCCCCCCCCCCCCCAAAAAATGACATGCCAAATGTGGCATGTAAGGGGGCGAGGAGTGGTTTAAGCGGAAGTTCCACTTTTGGGTGGAACTCCGCTTTAACACCTAAACAGAAAAAACAAACCAGGTTACAGTGTGTTTAAAGAAAAGCAATCATGGACTGTGGATGACTGGATGGAAGTGATATTCAGGGATAAATTACGAATCTGCATTGGGCAGGGTGATGATGCTGGAACTTTTGTTTGGTGCCATTCCAATGAAATGTATGAGGATGACTGCCTGAAAAAAAACATGCAAATTTCCACAATCATTGATATATGGGGTTGCATGTCGGGTAAAGGTACAGGGGAGATGAGTCGTTAAATGTTCTCCAATATAAACTTGTGCATTTATTGATTTTTGGACACTTGTCTTATGCCATCAATTGAAAGGATCTTTGATTACATTTTTCAGGACATAATCTAATGCAGATGCTTTGTTTTAGAACTGCAAAGTACATGGTGATTCCATAATATTTTCCTCCGAATTGAGTGATTCCATATAATTTTTTATTTTATTTTTTCCTCTGCTAGATCTGCAAAAAACAGATGCAACAGACTACAGTTTTTTTTTTTTTTTTTTCTTTTTTACACAAACAATTGAATGAAAGCTTTCCATGAGTGGCAATTCCATAATTTTTGCCATGTTTTGTACAAGCTGACAGCCACATGTTGGGGCTTGTAGTTCATTCACACACAGCTGTGTGTATATGAATGATGCAGATGTGTGGCCGGAGCCCTGCACTGACGTGCTGTTTTCAACCAATGACAGTATGGGGGACTTCTCCCCAAACTGCTGCCACACAGGGGCTTTGGCTGCAGCATTGGGAACATGTTGCATGTTCCCAAAGGTGAACGTCTTTCTTTCTTTCTTTCACTCTTTCTTTCTTGCTTTCACTCTTTCTTTCTTGCTTTCACTCACTCTTGCTTTCACATGTTAGTTATCTTAAAACATGTAACTTTAACAGAGTTGAACAGTCCCTCGTTCATTCCTTGGGTTAAGGGGTTCTCCTGTCCTCCCTTTCCCCTCATGCCCTAGGGCCCGCTGCGACCGGGGTGTACCTGTGGGGGGGCGCCGGGGTCCGCTTCTGTGAGGGGGGGGGTCAGTCTCCTGGGAAAAGTCCCTGCACATCCTTCTTATCCTCATCGCGGTGCTCAGGCACCATTTTTTTGTGTGCCTGCCTTTCTCCATTGGTGGCCATTTTGTCGTGGCTGCGCTGTGATGCAGGTCGGTATTGCGGTCCGCGCCCTTTTTATATGAGGCATCTGGTGGCCATTTTGGAGTGGGTGTGGCCTCTAGCACTGGCTTTCTGAACGGTGCACAGCTTGTTCTCCAGTTTATTTTTTTGCTCACAAACACGTGGTGTATACAAGGAAGGCGGGCAGCGGTGCTGAGCGGTCTCCCTCTGGGTGGTGAGTCCCCTAGGTAATCCCCCTAGGTCCGCAGCAAGGTGGGTGGACTTAAGTGTCTTTTCACTTCGTCCCTGAGAGCTGTCAGTGGGTGATAATGGAGTCAGTATCTGGCCTTTCTTCCCCTAAATTGCCAGAGGCAGCAAAAGTGCCCCTGCGGTTCCCATGGATATGCTGTTGGCGGTCCTGGAATCATTTGTTGCCAGTGTAGAGTGGTGTGCGAGCGTAAGGGGGGGGGGAAGGCGCCCCCCGCCATCTTCTGGGGGATTGGTCTGACTCAGATTTGGGCCTGGCTGCGGCTCAGGACCCTGGTTCTTCAGAGGATGCGGACCAGGTCCTCCCTAGTGGGGAGGACCCCTCGTCTGGGTCAGTGCTGGACAGAGCACTTATTGATCACACTAATCTAACCGCTCTGTGAAAGTTTTTCCTTATGTTACTTTGATAAGTCATAGATAAGGAATGGGCACGACCACAGAGAGGTCCTTTTTGTGGTCCCTCATTGCATGACGGTCCGTTATCCTTTTGAGCAGAGCCTTTTGGAAAAATGGGCCTCTCCTCCGGTTGTGGACTCCACGGTCTCTTGGCTACATAAGGTAACCTCTCTCCTGGTAGAGGGGACCCCTGCCTTTTTAAAGGCCCTAATGATAGGTCTGGAACGGTGACCCGCTTCATGTTCGTCATGCTGGGGTCAGAGTTGCAACCTAATATTAGCTGCGGCTTTGGTGCTTCAGACACTGAATGGGGCCGAGGAGCATCAGTTTCCTCAAGAGTGCGTAAGGCTGACTGACCAATGGTCCAGGGCCTTGTGTATGTCTGTGATGCCACTCTGGATTTCCAGGGCCTCTGTATCTGTGGTGGTACTGCGCTGCCTGTGACATGCTGGTCCGCTGACCAAGCATCCAAAAAATCTCTAGCAGATTTGCCCTTCAAAGGTGGGATGCTTTTTGGTACCTCGCTGGACGACATTATTAAAGATGTCACTGGAGGTAAGAGCACACTTCTCCCACTGTCCTCTATGGGGAAGGAGCCAAGCCGTAAGTGGGGCCCTCCTATTCTGCGCAGAAGCGTTATTTTCGTCAGATCCTCTCTGACAGGCTCCTGTTGGGGGACATGGGTGTCCCTGGGTGCGTAAGCCGAACAAGATGGCTAATAATCTTGTTACCACATGAGGTTTTGCCCCCGCCCGACTCAGGGTTGGGGGTCGGCTTTGCGAGTTTGTAGCTCGGTGACCCTCCGACCAGTGGGTCTGCGAGGTGGTTGCTTCGGGGTACAAGATAGTTCCGATTCTGCACCTAGAATACCTGGGGCTGATTCTGGACTCATCGGAGGCAAGAGTCTTCTCCCTCCAGAGAAGTTGCAGACACTCCAGGCTGCAATGAGGTCGTTAACATCCCACAATTGGTCGTTTCTGCATGAGAGTCCTGGGCCTCATGGTAGCCTCCTTCGAGGCAGTATCGTATGCTCAATCCCATACTTGGGTGCTGCAGAAGGAGATTCTATCCAAATGGAACATATCCCCATTGTGTCTGGATCATCAGATCAGGTAAGTCGCCTACTCAGGGCCTCTCTGACTTGGTGGCTGACATCCCGGACCCTTCAGTCCGGGAAGTCTTTCTTTCCTTTCCACTGGACTGTGATCACGACGGACGCCAGCCTGACCGGTTGGGGGCGGGGGGAAGTCTGGGGGGGTTCTGTCGGCCTAGGGCCGCTGGACTCTGGAAGAATCTCTCCTACCGATCAATGTCCTCGTACTTCGAGCAATTAGACTGCCTCTCCAAGTGGTCGGAGAATCTTCAAGGGCGTCCGGTCAGGATCCAGTCGGACAATGCCACGGAGGTGGCTTATGTCAACCATCAGGGTGGAACAAGGAGTTCAGCCGCAGCGTCGGAAGTCGCTCACATCCTGAGATGGGCCGAAAGGAGTGTACCGCCCCCCCCCCCCCCCAATGAATATGCTTCCTCGTCTGCTCCGGAGTGGTTTAATGGCCCTGGCGTCGCTGGTATGCCGACCTCGTGAGACTGCCAGAAGACGCTCCTTGGTGTTTACCAATGCGGGAGGACCTTCTGTCTCGGTCCCATGCTTCATTCTGCTTTTAGTCGCTGGCTTTAACGGCATACTATTGAAAGCCAGGTACTGATGGACTGTGATCTGTCAGATTTGGTCATCTCTACCATGTCGCGGGCCTGGAAATCTTCTTCCCAGAAGATCTACCATCGCACTGGAAAGCGTACATCTCTGTGTGGAGAGATGTCTTGGCGCCCACGGGCATATTCGGTTTCTCAGATCCTGCTGTTCTCACAGCGCGGAGTAGATCAGAAACTTGTCTTAAGCACTATTAAGGGGCAGATTTCAACCTGGCTGTCTTCTTCCAACGACCCCTAGCGGCTCACTCACTGGTAAGTACGTTTTGTACAGGGGGTCCGACACGTGATTCCCCTGATTGGACCACCGCTTCCTCCGTGGGACTTGAATTTGGTTCTCTCGGTACTTCTGGAACCTTCCTTTTGAGAACACCAGGGAGTATTCCTCTCAATGCTTTCTCAGGAAATTATTTTTTTAGTTGCCATTACATTGGTCAGAAAGGTTTCTGAATAGGCGGACTTGTCTTGCAAGTCTCCTTACTTGGTCCTTCATAAGGATAAGCAGTGCTGCGCCCGCAGCCCTCAATCCTTCCTAAGGTAGTTTCAGCTTTTCACCTAAACGAGGACATTGTATTTCCATCCTTGTCCTCAGCCTTCGCATCCCATGGAGGTTGCGCTACATACTTTGAACGGGGTACGTGCCCTACAGGTGTACCTGTTTGCTATGGCTCTGTTCCGGAGATCTGACACACCGTTCGTGTCGGTGTCTGGTCCACAGTAGGGCCTGGCGGTCTTCGTCGGCCACCTTTTCTAGGTGGATCAGGCAGACCGTCATCCAGGCCTATGCCCTTAAGGGGCGGGCGCCTCCCTTTCCTGTCATGGGGCTTTTTCGACGAGGGCAATTGGTTTATCCTGGGCTTTCTGACATCAAGTATCTGTCTCCACAGGTGTGTAAGGCGGCGACCTGGTCGTCTGTTCACACTTTTATAAGATTAATGTGAGTGCATCTTCGGATGCTTCCTTTGGCCGCAAGGTTTTGCAGGCGGCTGTTTGAGGTTGCAACTCCTCCGTTGGGGAGCTCTGTTTTTTTTTTTTGGGGGTGAAGTTAAGTCTTTTGATTGCTGTTCCCACCCCTTGTTTTTTCTGACACTGCTTGGGGACGTCCCACATGTCAAGATTTAAGGAGCTGTGTCCATCCATGGACGAAAAGAGAAAATAGTATTTTTTTATTTTTTTTTGTACTCACCGTAAAATCCTTTTTTCTCTTCTTCCCCAATGGACGGACACAGCTCCATAAATATTGACTGTTGGGTATGTTCCGTCTATTAGGAGAGGACTAGGCAGAAACATGTTAATATGCATACATGTTATTTTAAACGGAGTTGAAACGGCCCCGCCCAGGGGGTGGTCCCTCTGAACACAACCCTCCTTCCTGCAGCTAGCAGCCTCAGTGTTTTGTTTTTTTTTGTTTTTTTTTCCTTTCTGCCTAGCAGAGGAGAGGATGTGGCTCCCTTCGGGCCCAGTATCCTGAAGAGATTTTAACTTTTATTTTGGGAATCTTCTATCAACTGCCGGCTGGGTAACAGGTAGGATATTCTAGATCCTTTGTAGTCTACCCAGTCCGGCCATTGAGCGTGTTACCATCCCCTCGCTACTGCGGGGGGTCTGTCACGACATACCCCATGGCTCCAGGGGTGCCCAGTGAGCTATATGCTCCAGGGTCCACATATGACCTTGCGGCTTGCTGTCTCGGTCACAGTGGACCGGGCCGACAGCTACTCCGTACTGCTCGGTTGTAGGCCTATCGGGAATGCACCAGCAGGTCCTCGCAGGGACGGGTAAGTACAGTTCCTTCTGCTTCGGTGGGCTTGAACAGCTGGGCATTCCTAAGGGGGTCGTTAGGTTCTCCTACCTTTCCCCTCTCTCCCTCTGTCAAACTTTTTTTTTTTTTTTTTTTTTTTATTCCTCCTCCCCCTCACGGGGCTACTGCGACCGGGGAATGCCTCCTTCTTTTTTTTTTTTTTTTTTTTTTTTTTATAAGGGCTCCTAGTACCGGGGGGGGGCTGTGAGGGTGTCCAGGCCTGCTATCTATCGCTCTGTGTGTGGGGGGGGGGGGAGGGGGTGTTGTTTTTTTTGGGAGCCTCCGCTGCTGGCCTTCTCGTCCACCTCGCTTGCTGGGCGCCAAATGTTGAAGCGCTGGTGCTATTTTTCTGGGGTCTATGCATTCCCCATTGGCGGCCATTTTGCCGTAGCCGCACCATGCTGCAGGCGGGTGGCCATTTTCTTGTGGTCCGCGGCTTTTTTCTGGGCACCCAGTGGCCATTTTGGAAGGGGTTTTGGCCTCTAGTGCGGCAATGGCTTCCTGAACTGCGCGAATGGCGCCATTCACCCCACACAGCTTCTCAGTCACACGCGGTGTGAGGATGGAGAGCGGGCAGCGGCGCTCGGCGGTCCCTGGCTGGCGGTCAGTCCCCTAGGTATTTCCTCCCCTCGGTCAGTCCAGCTAGGAGGGTGGGTTAGTTATGTGTCTAGTAACTGACTAGGTCCCTAAGGGTGGTCAATGGGCGTTCTGAAGCCAGAGGCTGGCGTTTTCCCCTCAGACTTTCCAGCGGTAGCATCCGGTGCTCTGCACCTGCGGTTTCCATAGGCACTGTTTAGGCAGTCCTGGAGTCCTTGTTGCCAAGGTGGAAGAGGCGTGCTAGCGTAAGAAGAGGGATTATGCACTCCCTCCCCCCGCCATCGCCTGGGAAATTGCTCGGGCCTGGCTGCGGCTGGTTCTGGGATTTCAGAGGTGGCGGACAAGGACCTTCCCTGTGTGGAGAACCCCTCGTCCGGGCCACCTCAAAACAGCATCACTGCTGTCAGGGACACTCAAGCTGGAAGATGCAACTGGGACTTCCACAGCAGGGTCTGTCCTTTTCTTTGGGTCGCACAAACCGACACTCTATATTTACGGTTTTCCTTGCATAGCTACAGACCGGTCGCAGAGGCCCCTTGCGGTCCCTCAGCGCACCCTGGTCTCTCGGTTATAATAAGTAACCTCTATCCCGGGGGGAGGGGACCCCTGTTTTTAATGACCCCACTGATAGGAGGTCTGAAGTGGTGTGCCGCTCCTTGTTCGCTATGCTGGAGCATTGCGGCGTGTCCTTGACACTCTCGGAGTGGGCAAGTAATGTGGCACCGCTGGGCAGCACAGTGGTGTAGTGGTTGGCACTCTCACCTAGCAGCAAACATCTGCCTGGAGTTTGCATGTTCTCCCTGTGGCTGCCTGGGTTTCCTTGGGGTACTCCGGTTTCCTCACACCTAGTCATGTTAACTGGGGGGGAGATTCGGGGGTGCAGTCCTCTTAAGAGCTCCAGAACCGCCGTATTTGCGGTGGTATGGCGCCCCTAATATGGGGCTAATGCTGGTCTGCTGACAAAGCTTCTAGGAAAATTCTGGCAGTTCTTACCTTTCTATGGTGAGAGGCCGTTTGGTGCCTCACTGGATGATATAAGGTAGGATGTCGCTGGGGGTAGGAGCACGCTTCTCCCTCAAATCCACTACAGGGAAGGGGCCATGCCGTGAGCCAGGGCCCACCTTTCCCACAGAGAGGTGTTTTGTCAGCCGGGGAGACCCTCCCTAGCGGAAGAGGTCTTGCTGAGGGACTGAAGCGTCCCTGGGTGGGCAAGTCCACCTAACCTGCACTCGAGCCGGCTATGCAGGGTAGTACCCATGGTCTAGCGGTTAGCACGTCAGATTGGCAATGCTTAATAATTGCAGGTTCAGATCCCCATGGGGATACTGCCTAATGAGCTGCCAGCGTGCGTGCACGCACAGCCAGCCCCCACCCGACTCCTAGGTGGTGGGGGCGGCTTTGCAGTGTTACAGCTCAGTGGCCTTCTCTGCTCCCCGCCCAGTGGGTCTGCGAGGTGTTCACCTTTTGGGTATGAGATAGCGTTCCTTTCTTGTTCACAAAACAGATTTATTTCCCCCCCCCCCTCACAAACTGCCTCTCCTTCCAGCTCGTTGGGCTGCCATGCGGGGTGCTCTTGCCCGTACCATTGCAGGACAGGTTTCAGGGTTTCTACTCAAATCTGTTTGTGGTCCCAAAAAGGGAGTGAGTCTGTCCGATCTTGGACCTCAAGGCCCCCAATGTCCTTATCTGGATAAGGGCTGTGCGTCATCACTGCCTGCGGCCGTGGATGTAAGGGACGCATAATTGCATGTCCCCATCTGTGTCAGGCATCGGAGGCTCCTGCGGTTGCCAAAGACCACTATCACTGGTGGCTCTTCCCTTTTGGCCTAGCTTCGGTACCAAGAGTTTTCTCCTAGGTACTTGCCCCGATTCTGAGACAGCGCGGCATTGCCATCGTGGGCTACTTGGACGGCTTGTGTTTTCTGCTGAGAGCTGCTTCTAACTCAGAATTCGCGGAGGACATGTCTATAGCCCGTCAGACTCTTTGGGAGTTTGGTGGATACTGAGCCTCCATAAGTCTGTACCGACCATGGACCTGGAGTACCTGGAGCTGATCCTAGACTCCTCGGAAGCCAGTGTCTTCTTCCCTTTTGGGGAGTTGCGGGCACTCCAGTCTGCGGTGAGGTTGTTGGCATCCTGAAAATGGTCGGCTCTGATTTTTTTTTTTTTTTGCAGCACTCGGGTCTTGCTGACCGAGATTTTCACACAATGTAACGGATCTCCGTTTTGTCTTGGATCATCAGATTCAGATAAGTCATCACGGCGGGTCCTATCTGAGTTGGCTGAGATTCCCGACTCTTTGGTCCGGGATGTCGTTCCTCCCTTGTCATGGACTGTGATCACGATGGTCGCCTGTCTGACCAGTTGGGGGGAGACTCTGTCCGAATCCCAAATGCCGAACAATGTTCCGGAACTCCGGGTGCTCAGGCTGTGCCTTTCCACGTGGTCTCAGACAATGAGGGCGTCTAGTCAGTCAACGCCACGGCTGTGGCATGCATCATTCGTCAAGGAGGAACGTGAAGTTTGGCTGCAATGTCGGAGGTCGCTCGCATCCTATGGTGGGCGGACGGGAACGTGCCAGCCCTGACGGCACTTTACACTCTGGTGCGGGAAGCTGACGGGCGGACTATGAAGTTGCCAGACCGCGGGGCATGGTCATTACATCCGGAGGGTTTTTTCAACTCCTGTATTGGAGATGGGACACGCCAGACGTGGATCTCCTGATCTCTCGACTCAATCACAAGTGTCGAGGTTTGTGGCCAGGTCCAGAGATCCCTGGGCAGTCGCGTCAGTGGCCCCGTGGGGTCAGCTCGGCTAATTTATGCCCTTTCAACCACTGCAGTTGTTTCCTCGTCTACTCCGCAGAGTAGAGTCCGAAGGCATTCTGGTGTTTTTAGTCACCCCATATTAGCCCAGGCGTCCCTGGTTCGCCGACCTCGTGTCTCTGGTGGCGGATATGCCTTGGCGTCTGCCAATGGGGCGGGACATCCTCTCGCATGGTCCCATTCTTCATTCTGCTTGCAGTCGCTGGCTTTAGCGGCATAGCTATTGAAAGCCAGGTACTGAGGGACCGAGACCTGACGGTTTCGGTCATTTCAACCATGTTGAAAACACGGAAATCTTCTTGTAGGAAGATCTACGATCGCACATGGAGAGCCTACATCTCTGTGGGAGGTGATGGATTGGCGTCCACGGACTTATTCGGTTTCCAGGATCCTGCTGTTTTTACAGCGTGGAGAGGATCAGAAACATACCTTAAGCACCATTCAGGGGCAGTTTTCAGCCTTGCCTGTTTTCTTTCTGCGACCCCTGGTGTCTCTTTATCAAGTACATTTGCGCAAGGGGTCTGACAGGTGGCTCCTCTGGTGCAACCGCCACTACCTCCGTGGGTTTTGAATCTGGTGGTCCTCCTTTTTTAAGTTTGTACTGCTTTTTAACGAACTGAGCTGCAGGGTGAGGGGTTATGACCGGAGGGACCGCCCCTATGGGTGGGGCTGTTCAACGCAGTTATCTTTAAACATGTAACTTTAACAAACCTGTTCATAGGAGAGGACTAGGCAGAACATGAGCATAACCCACATGTCAAGATTTAAGGAGCTGTGTCCGTCAATGGACGACAGAGAAAAGGATTTTACTGTGAGTACAAAAAAAATCCTTTTTTTTGGGGATATAAGGCATGGTATCCTTGTTTCGGTTACTTTTTTTTTTTTTTTTTTTTATAAATACAGATTAACTTACAAAAAGTATGATGAATTTCAAGTACCTAGTTCTAAAAAAAACTATCTGGGCCCTGAGAGGATAATGTAAATTTAATCTCTGTACGGTATCCAAGGATCATATGAAACTTTACAAATGTAATCTGTATATATCTGGTTTTCTTTATTTGTTATTCAGGAGCAGTCATCACAGGACTAAGGCTAGTGTTACTGACTGCATTGTTTTACATTTATCCTGTCTACTTTTTAAAGCGGAGGTTCCGCGGCAAATCTTCTTCCTTCCTTTTTTTTTTTTTTATAGCTTGCATGCAAAGTATTTGTAGATCACCAATTAGTACTCACGTGTTTGGTGATTTTTAACCTCCCCTGTCTTTTTTCTGGCAAAAGATGCACTTTTAAAATCAGCCGTCAGAATTTTCCATTTTGCTTGTGGGCATTGTGAAGCCCACAAGCACTGACTTCCTGGTAGCGGTGGACGGTGTTCTGCAGAAAAAGTTCCCCAGCGGATAAGGTTCCCCCCCCCCCCCTGTACTGCGCATGCGCGGCACGAACCTCAACGGAGTTTCCGAAAGTAGCCGAACATGTAGAGCTGCGAGTTAGCTCTACACGGCGCCTGCGCAATGACTAGGAGCCATGTAGAGCTGACTGCGCAGGCGCCGTGTAGAGCCGACTTGCAGCTCTACATGTTCGGCTACTTTCGGAAACTCCGTTGAGGTTCGTGCCGCGCATGCGCAGTACAGGGGGGGGAACCTTATCCGCCGGGGAACTTTTTCTGCAGGACATGTCACATCTGGGCGAACTCCCAGATTACATTGCGGGAGAATAGAAACGCCTACTCCCGCGGGAGTGAGTACCCGGAAGCCGGAATTGAAATGACAATAGTACGGTATGTACAGAAAAAAAAAAAGTGGCTACTGTACATGTTTGTAGTGTAAGGAGTGTGGTCATATATGGATGTTATTTTGGGTGGAACTCCGCTTTAACTGTAGATATGGACTGTGAAAGGCATCAACTCCACATACCTCTTTGACAAAATGCCTTTAAAACCATATTAAACCCCAAACAAAATGTATCATATTGCAGCTTAACAAACATTTTTAGCTGTGGTGGTTGCATCAGTTTTTTTCTTTTGACTGTTTTCATCTGGTCATCTGGCCCAGAACACCCTTCCTGTATTAGAGAGAGACAATGCTGGATGAATGAGAATAGGAGTCACAGCAGCATTGTCGTTCTGGGGAAAGGGTAGTGTTTAATGGTCATTTGGCTATAGCGTGGGCAGAATGATTACAGTGCGTGCCTCCTGTTCTGGGAAAACAAACAGTTTTCTTTGCTTTTTGGGATAAAAGTTTTTTACATGAATTTTAATAAAATATGATCAATTCATATATCCCTGCCAGTGGTTTTTCTAATGCTTGTAAACTGATAAATACTGCTGGAGAGCTTGTAAAAAAAATGCCAGACTTGCTGGTCAGATCATTAGAAGAAAATAGGGAACCTCAAAAGAATGCAGCCATCACATCTAAGAATTAGTAAGCTGCAATATGTTTGCTTTTGTATTTCAATCTGTTGGTTTTCTTGTCAGTACAAAATAACATGTAACAACATACTATTAATAAGGCACATGAAGAGAGAACATATCAAAGATATTAAACAAGCTGGGTCAAATTGCACATTGGTATGACTGTTAATGAGGCTTATCGCTACATGAGGCAGGGACATTTGTAGTATCAAAGAGATTTGTGCATACATACAAATGATATTGAGAATTCACTAACGGGCCAGGTTTCTCGTCCAGATGAGATTAAGTGAATCATCATAAAAGGCAGGCACTGTATTATATTTAAGCGGGGACCATATAACTATGCTTCTCAAAATCTGGTCAATACCGAAAATGATTTAAAATGAAAAGACACAGGGCAGTCAGGGCCATGTCATCCTAGACTTAAAACCCTGGATACAATGCTTGTCTATAGATGCTTTATCAAATTTTGCCTGGTTGTTTTGGAGGGTGCAGGTTATCTTATTGTTAGATGATCCAGTTTAATTGGTGTTTGACATAGTAACGTGTGACTATCGAATGATTCCAACAACGTGCAATGGCTATCCCAACTTTCAGGATCATGTGGGAAATCGAGCATTTGGTGTGTTAGAAGAACCTTTTCAATTTTGAGGTCTCAATCTCTGGGAGTTCTAACAAGCTGCATGTCTCTAATTGAACAAATAAAATTAGGGCTGTGGAAATTAACGATTAATTGTTAATATCTTTGATCGATCAAAATAATTTGCGGTTTGAGCTCCGGTCTCGTCCATAGGAAAGGCTGCAGCTTCGGCCTAGCGCCGGAGCCGCGGCCGTCTTGGTCCAACTGGCGGCAGCCTAGTAGCGGTGCGCTGACGTCATCATCACCCGCCTGCTTGTGTCGTCTACGCTGCGGACAAATCTGCCTGCTGTCTATTCCGGTAAGAGCGGACAATTGGAGATGTGGACATTACAGTATGGGGGGGGGGGAGATATGGACATTATTAACATTCTACGTTTTTCTTAAAGTTTAATAAAAAAAAAAAAAATATGTAAAAACTATATGTGCGTTATAATTAATCGAAATTAGTCGATTAATCGAACACGAAAATTTAATCAGTAACAGCCCTAACTACAATAAACACTCTGATCCAAAAGCTGGTCACCTTGGGACACTGCCATCAAGTATGTGCCATGGTGAGGCTTCTGAATTCATACTTACAATCCCCAAAGGAACAATGTGTAACGGAAAAACTACTGCGCAAGTCAGAAAATGAAAATTGGAAATTACCACCAATGATCAATAGTGGCCGCTGCTGCAACTGAAAAATGTGGATATACACAAATAATACAATATGTGAAAAATACCAGTAGCGCTGCGTGGCAATAACGCACTAGTGACAATAAGACATGACGCCTTATATAAGTAACAAAAAATGTGATACACCATATACAATAAAATAAGATACAGTAAGAATGATTATAAACAGATATAACAAAAGAACTGTGTGGCCTATGACCATATCAATAAGTCATAATAATATTCAAATTAAAAAAACTCCGTAGACATGCAGTTCCTCTAATGAATGTCCATACAGGAACTAGGAAATGACATTTCTCATAATATAAAAGTTCTAAGATGACGTTGGTTCAGGAATATTCTATCAGGTGAGTGAATATTGGTGACTTCACACTTAAACACCCAAGGAAAAGTGAAGTATTGGTATAGACAAAGATCCTCCACCTTCAATATCGAATCTCCTTACCAGCTAGTATGGATCCCTGGTAAGAGAGATCAAAAACACCTGTGGCTATTTCCCCCGCCTAGGGTCTTTCTGTGGATTATCTTCCTCCACACTCAGGGCTCCTCAGTATGGTCCCCGGATGCATGATTCCAAAAGAAACATAAAGGCCACCATGGTGAAATACGTCAAAACAGTTTAATCAAAGAGGGTAAAATACACTTACAGAAATGTAGTAATAAAAAAGCGTGTGTAAAATCGTTCATAAGCCGGCCGGCTTAGACTATCCGCCCGTCCTTCCGGGATAGCGCTGTTTGTTCGTTGGTGATGTCAGCACGCCGCTACTCCCTATGCCGTTTTGTCAGAGATGACGTCTTCCAGGGGCACGAGCGGCGTGCTGACTCACCGCTATTTATCATACATGATGCACTCGACACGCCCAGGTCTGACCACCGGGAAGTACCTGCATCAATCCGCCATATTTGTTAGGGGATTCCTTCCCACACCCAGCGATGATCACTGATGCCCAATGCTGAGCAAAGGCAACCTGACACTATAGTGGGCAATGGCATGTTTAAAATTAAATATACTTTAAAAGACACCCATTTCACAACCATTGCATAACATGGAATACAAATGGTAGAAAGGAATAAAAAACATCTAATAATAAAAAAAAGGGGTATCCTGTATGGTTTTAAATGGAAATGACCCCAATATACAAGAGTGGATATAAGAAAAAGGTTATATTTAGAAAAGGAATAAATACGCATGACGCGTCGACATCCTGGTGTTATACATGAAATACCAAATGGCAAACCGACTATCAGCTCATCCACCGAAACTAAATCCCACACCAGATGTCAACTATATGATTCAACCCCGTATTGCATACATATCATACTGATCCCACCTCCTCTCGGAAGTTACAATATGAAAAAATACACAACATAAGGTGAAAATAAAGGGTAAGAATAGAGGCACGCTCAAACGGTCATATCCCATTGTCGTCCTAATGGGGGCAGCACCGTGACAGAAGGAAGGCCGTCACTAGAACCATACCTCCCATTATGAGAGGGTAAACCCAGGGAACTGGCTGAAAAAATTGCAATTCCACCTGGCTTGCCAAGATTAAATGATCTCCTTTTGGAGATGGCATTAATAAATGTATGAAAACCAATAAATACCTGTACCAAAAAGAAGCAATATAGGTGGACCCAGAAGTCAGAGCCGGTTCACATCTTGGTATAAAACATCCATAAACTTACACATGACACCATTATATGGATATGTGCAACATCCAATCACCCATGGGGGCTATAGCAACGGACCCGGTATATCCAGGCCATTTCCAGCTTCGATAGCTCCCTAACCAGAGAGCTACCCGTCCAATGTGGCTCAAACTTATCAATCCCTAGGAATATCGTGTTAGCTGGATTGCGATCATGGTGCATGTTGTAATGTTTTGAAACTGAATGGTTTTGAAATCCTGTCTTTATGTTAGTGATATGCTCACCTAATCTCACCTGCATTGTTCTTTTTGTCCTACCTATATATTGGAGCCCGCATGGACATTGTAACAAATAAACGATGCCCGTTGAGCTACATGTGATGAAAGGCTCTATATTGTGCTCCTTTAAGGTACTGGTAGAATGAAAAGATTCAGTTTTCTTAATTTTTATCTTATTAAGGCTACATACTTGGCACCTTCGACACTGGTGGTACCCAGAAAGTCCTCTTTGAAAAAAAGAGACCTCTTTGGTCGGGGGATCCACCACATTGGGAGCCACCCTTCGCGGAGTGAGGTACCCCCCTAAAGATTTCCTGGGGTTTGGATGGTAAAAATCGGCTGATGATTCTGTCATTACCCAGCAAATGCCAATGGTTTTGAATAATTTTCTTGATGACATAATGCTGCGTGGAAATGGTGGTAACAAAAGGGATCAAGGGTTTTTCCCTCGTTACTTTTGAACGATCCTCCAATAGTAGGGATCTGTCCAAAATAGCAACCTCCTCTATTGTTTTCTCCAAAGATTCCAAATTGTAACCCTTCTCACAGAGTCTTGATTTCAAAATGGCTGACTGAGATCTGTAATCTTCCAAAGAGGTACAGTTTCGCCTCATCCTGACGAAGTACAGATCTCAGCCAGGGATCATTATGGCAGCTACCAATGGGAATAAAGGAGTTGCGATCCGTCTGTTTGAAAAAGGATTTAGTAACCAAAGAGCCATTTTCACTCCTTATGGTGAGGTCAAGAAAATTGATGGTCTCCTGACTGGCTTCATGAACAAATTTGATTCCTCTTTCATTATCGTTCAAAACCGAAAAATAGCTGTCAAGTTGATCCTTGGTGCCATCCCATAGGAGGAGGACATCATCAATATACCTGGCCCATAATACTAAGTGGGGATGACGATCCCCAAAGATGACGTCCTCCTCCCACTTGGCCATAAAAAGATTGGCCAAGCTGGGGGCATATTTAGCCCCCATTGCAACACCACGCGTTTGGCGGTAATATTGACCATCAAACCAAAAGTAATTATGACCTGCTGCATATTCCAACAGGTCTATGATGTAATCTCTTTGGAGCTGGGGCAAGCCTGACAGAAGATTCAAGTAATGCTGAAATACCCATCTGATGTGGGATGATGGAATATAATGAGGTAACGTCAGCTGTTACCATCCACATTCCTACCTTGAATTCTGCTTGCGACACTAGATTAATCGCATGTCTAGTGTCCTTCAAATAAGAAGGCATTTGTTGGACCAAAGGTTGTAAAAAATGGTCGATATACTTGCGCACCCGGGACGTCAGAGTCTATACCGCTCACTATTGGTTTGCCCGGGGGGCAAGTCAAACTCTTGTGGATTTTGGGAAGACAATATAGAACTGGCACTCTCGGAGCCCTCGGTACTAAGAACTGTAGCTCTTTATCGTTCAAAATACCAATATCAGAGCCCTTTTGGACCAATTCTTCCAAAGTGTCTCTGTACTTGATAACAGGGTTCCCTGGTAATAAGGCATACGTATCCCGATCATCTGCAATCATGCATTTCTTTGAGGTAATCCGCCCTGTCAAGGACAACTATTCCACCACCCTTATCCGCAGGACGGATTACTAACTCTCTATTTTGACAAAGAGAGTCAAGGCCTAATTCTAGATGTTTTTCCATCTTGTCATTGGTGACTTTCACAGTCTCAAGATCCCGCAAGACCACATCTCTAAAGACCCTAAGAGATGGAGCTAAAGCCCCAGGGGGATTGAAGGTGGAAGCATTGGATAATCCAGAATGTTGAAAAGATGGTGGAACCAATGCATCCTCCCTCCCAGGAATACCTACAAAATAACGTTTGATATTAATCTTGCGGACATACTTATGTATATCCATGTAGGTCTAGAACTTATTTAATTTCCTGGGGGGAGCAAATTTCAATCCCTTACTGAGAAGGGTTAATTCTGGCTTGGTTAGGGCTTGGGAGCTAAGATTAAAGATGCCATCTTGGCTCACATCTTTTGCTTTCCCCAAAGGAACCATATACCATATTGGAAAGATTGATTTGTGCCATGTTATTCTGGGACTTCCCAAGGAATGCTGGTCTTTTCCAGTGTTCCATGTAGGGAAGCTTGCATGCAGGGGCAGCTTTCATACAATAGCGATACAGCCTTTTACTGGGTTTCTAGTTTTATAAGAGCTTTCAAAGAATGATGATAGGGGTAGGTTAGTCATTGTTAAGTTTGTCCTTCAAGTACGACGTGATTTGGTTATACAATAAAACCTTGGAGTGAGAATAACTTGGTTTGAGAGCGTTTTGCAAGACGAGCAATTTTGAAAAAATCATTTTTGACTTGATAAACAAGCTATGTCTTGATATACAAGTAGCATCATGTCACAACTGAGTAGAAAAGAGGCACCTCTAAGTGTACCAATATGGTTACATTTAATGAAGGTACAACATTTAGCAACTCACATGATTGATGAATAAACAGGCACATTGAAGTATGCAGGCATCTGGGGTAAAGCTGTCAACATAGACCATCCTCCGCACCGCCATCATCCCTAAATGTAACCATATTGCTACAATTAAAGGTGCCTCTCTTCTCTTTTATACTCAGTTCTGACATGACATCTTTTTTATATGGAATATAGACCGAAGGACTTATGAATAAATGGTTGTGGAACGAATCATCTGAGTTTCCATTATTTCTTATGGGGAAATTCACATTGACATACGAGTGCTTTGGATTACAAGCATGTTTCCGGAACGAATTATGCTCGCAATCCAAGGTTTTACTATATTGAAATGAAATAATTCTGAGAAAGGTAGTAAATGTGTGGTGTGTGTTTTTTTTTTGGTGTATTGCCATTTAAATGCCCAAAGCCCTAAATACTTTCCTGGTACTCGCTGGCAGTCTGAAGCAGGTATCTTCTAAGTTACAGAAACCCTCCAACCAAATTTCATGTGATTTCAAACAGCAGTTGTGGAAACCAGAATGTGGAGGTATCCCTGTTGCCTTCTTTGCTCTCAGGCCATGAGCAAACACTTTTAGTGTCTTTTGCTTTAGACTCCATTCACACAGGAGCAACACGACTTGGGGAGGCAACTTGGACACGACTTAAGTATGAATCACAGCGCGACATGAAGCTACTTACAAGGCAACTTTAAGTTGCCTCCAGGACAGGAGACATTCCAGTGGCCAATCAAACAAGAATCACCTCTGTGGGAGGGAGGGGAGAGGGAGAGGTTTGCCTGAGAAATGTATGTTCTCTTCCTGGGAAAGTTGCTTCTGTTAAGACAGGGGATCTGACTTCTGAGGCGACTTCCATTGAAATCAATGGGTACAGGTCACCTAGAATTCGGATTGAAGTAGTACAGCAGGGATATGCAATTAGCGGACCTCCAGCTGTTGCCAAACTACAAGTCCCATGAGGCATAGCGAGACTCTGACAGCAGCAAGCATGACACCCAGAGGCAGAGGCATGATGGGACTTGTAGTTTTGCAACAGCTGGAGGTCCACTAATTGCATATCCCTGTAGTACAGGAACCTTTTTTTTAAATCGTAGCGACTGCAGTAGACGGCTCCATTCACTTACATAGATTTTCTCATGCAGCGCCAAAGTTGCCCCTGTGTGAATGGGCTCTTGGGTCTGGCTTTTGCTATGCCGATGAATATGCACTAAATCATATTTAAAAGCTCATGTTTTAAAAATACATACCTTTTGTAAATTGGAATGTCGGTCAAATATTGAAATTGCCCTTCCATGTAAAGGCCACATCTACATTACATTATTATACAGTATGTGTGAACTTCACATAGCATTATTGAAGATTTCTAAACACATTGCACAACCCAGTGCCTGGTCTGTAACATAAAAACAAAATGGTCAAGTATACACATACAGGTCAGAATGTTTGTTTCATATTGTTTTTGATTGTCAGCAGGATAGGAAATTGAGGAAACTTTCTCTAGTGTATAGGGGTCAAAATCGGACAAGAATCCAAAACCTTTCCTGCGCTACCTGAACTAAGAAACAACATTTTCGGATTGCCATTCAATTCCCTGGTCCCCTGCTTACTTCTTATCTTTTACTTAACATACCTATTTAGGGCTTGCAGAACTCTTCAGGTTGTATCACCTGTGAGCCAGTAGGTGATGCTCCCTCTGGGGGATGCTCTAAGCCCACGTTCACACTGGGGCTGCGGGAGTGAAGCCTGCGAGTTCAGGTGAACTCGCACGATTTCACTCCCGCTGGCAGTCCCGATTTCAGCCACGATTTCAAAGACATCTGAAACAGATGTCAATGTAAATCGTGGCTGAAATCGCAAAAAGTAGTACAAAAACTACTTTTTGTAATCGGTGCAGCGCTGCAGATGCGGCGTCGCACCGATTAGGACGGTGCTATTGCCCGCAATTTGCGGCAAATTTCGCAGATTTGACATGTCAAATCGCACCAGTGTGAACCAGGGCTTAGATGACAATGGAATATTGAAGACAACCTCAAATTAATGCTTGTGGATAGATTAACAAAATCTTATAGATGACTTTAAAAATAATTTTTAGGAATGGGAATTGTTCAAAAAGTAAAAACTATTATTCTCAATTCAGAGTTACTGTATATGATGCTTTTTATCTACAATAACTTTTCTTTCTCTTTTAACCACTTCTCCACCAAGGACGTCATATGACGTCCTTGACTTTGAAGGGGGATATCTGAATGATGCCTGCAGCTACAGGCATCATTCTGTTCTTCTGGCGATTCTGCGCACCATAAGAACGATCATAGCGGCAGTTCCGCCGCTTGATCATTCTTATAGGCGGAAGGGGACTCCTGGTGCTTCTCCGGGCTCTCCCGTGCCATCGGGGGCCCGGAGAACGAATCGGCTGGCTCACGACGATAGAGATGACTGGTGACCAGTCATCTCTATGACCGTCGGAGTCCCGGGCGCGACGTTGTGACGTCACGCCCGGTACCCGGAAGTAAACAAAGCCGCAATTGCGGCTGTCAGCATGAGATCGGTGAATTTTTTTTTTCCACCGATCTCATGCTTTCCAGCCTTGGAGGAGAGATGTGGGGTCTTATTGACCCTGCATCTCTCTATAAAGAGGACCTGTCACAATGATTCCTATTACAAGGGATGTTTACATTCCTTGTAATAGGAATAAAAGTGATCAAATTTTTTTTTTAAAGTGTTAAAATATAAAAAATTCAGTAAAATAAAAATTAAAACGCCCTTGTCCCCGGTAGCTCACGCTCAGAAGCGAACACGCATGCAAGTCCCGTCCACAATATGTAAATGCTGTTAAAACCCCACATGTGAGGTATTGCCGTGTGTGGTAGAGTGCGAGCAACAATTCTAGCACTAGACGACCTCTGTAACTCAAATAGTAACCTGTAAAAAAATTGAAAGCGTCGCCTATGGAGATTTTTAAGTACCGAAGTTTGGCGCCATTCCATGAGTTTGCGCAATTTTAAAGTGTGACATGTTAGGTATCTATTTACCCGGCGTAACAGCATCTTTCACATTATACAAAAAAGTTGGGCTAACTTTACTGTTTTGTTATTTTTTAATTTGTGAAACCGTTTTTTTTTTTTCCCAAAAAAAGGCGTTTGAAAAATTATTGCGCAAATATCGTGCAAGACAAAAAGTTGCAATGACCGCCATTTTATTTCCTAGGGTGTCTGCTAAAAAAAAAAAATATATAATGTTTGGAGGTTCTGATTTAATTTTCTAGCAAAAAAAATTATGATTTTTACATGAAGGAGAGAAGTGCCAGAATAGGCCCAGTGGAGAAGTGGTTAAGGATATGCGTTCAAGAGGTCTGTTCTTTAACAGGTTAAAGTAGTACTGATTCACAAAGGTTTACCAAAATGTTGGGATAATTCTGCACTGAAATGATTTGTAAACCTAATTCCTAAAATATCATATAAGCTTTAAAATGTTAAAGGGGGTAATAAATCCCAAACCAAAAATTTTATATATTGCAGCTTAGCAATCATTACATGTGGTGTTTTTTTTTTGGCCTTTTTCCTCCCTTACACCTGGTGATCTGGCCAGTAACACACCTCCTATTAGCGTGCCCCCACTCTGGATGGAAGAGCACAGGGGGCACATATGGACAGCAACATTGTCAGTCTGGTAGTTCTTTATGAGCTGCCATGGTGCTGTGAGCGCTGTGGTAGGTCACTGATTCTTCCTGTCACAGTGCATCACCCTGCCCGTATGAGGTATAAGCAAGCAGATACACTGACATGTCTGCAGAAGTCCTGCATGGCATCGGCAATCTGCTGATCACTGGTGCAATGCTTTACAGGCTCCTATAATGTAAAAATAATGCAGATCTTTTTTTTTTCCCCATCAGAATACATAGACAGCAGGGACGATCGCCGCACCAACATTTGTGTTGGTACAGCAATCTCCCTGAAAAAATTCAGTGTATACTAGGCTTTAGGAGGACAGCAACACCGAGCTGCAACAAAGAATGAATAGGGCCCCTTTCACACTGAGGCGTTGAAGCTGTTGGCATCCCACAGGTGGTCGTCGCTGCGCTTTTGAATGCGAGTCCTGGGTCTCATGGTGGCCTCCTTCGAAGCGGTACCGTATGCTCAATACCACACTCGAGTCTTGCAGAAGGAGATCCTGTCCAAGTGGGACAAGTCTCCGTTGTCCCTGGATTGTCAAATCCGGGTGAGCCAACTAGTCAGGACTTCCCTGGTCTGGTGGCTGATATCTCTGGCCCTTCAGTCCGGAAAGTCGTTCCTTCCCTTTCACGGGACGGTGATCACGACGAACGCCAGCCTGACCAGTTGGGGGGGGGGTGTTTGGAGGGTCCAGTCGACACAAGGTCGCTGGACACAGGAAGAATCCCGCCTGCTGATCAATGTACTGGAACTTTGGGCAATCAGGCAGTGCCTCTCCACATGGTAAAAGAGGCTACAGGGGCATCCAGTCAGGATCCAGTCGGACAATGCCACGGCAGTGGCGTATGTCAACCATCAAGGAGGAACAAGGAGCTTGGCTGCAGCATCGGAGGTCGCTCACATCCTGCGGTGGGCAGAAAGGAGCGTGCCGGCTCTATCGGCCGTATACATTCCGGGCATAGAAAACTGGCAGGCGGACTACCTAAGTCTATGTGTCAAGGTGAATTACTGTTCTGTCTAAAGTGACACTCTATACCAAGCATAGAGTGATTGAAACAAATAAGTATGCTGCTGCAACTCTAATGTGAGATACACACACCAGAACAAATATAAACAAACTGTGCTGCGCTGCAAATTGCTATTCCAAAAATCATATGAATCTTATATGGATAATAATAAATGAAATATACCATCAATTTGATAATTGTAAATAATGTGACATCAAGATCGTGAAAAAAAGTGTTATATAAAGAGAACAAAAACAGGTGGGTCCTTGAAATCCAACGTGATGTGACAAGACACTAATGGACCCAGATGGTAAATGTATGTCACATAAAACCAAAATAAACACCCTTCCAAATGTCCGTGTCACTGAAGACTATATTAACAAAAACAGTGTGTCCCGCACTGGAAGTGATGGGATACAGTTCTACAAAAACCCACAGTTCTTCAATATTTTGATTGCTGGTGACTCCAAACAGAAAAGCACCCAAGAAGAAGTGATGAGATAGAAAGGGATCCTCCACCTCTAATATCAAAGCTGCTTACCAGCTGTAATAGATCTCTTGTCAGGAGATCGTAACCGCTTGTGGCTAATTACCCCAGCCCTGGGTCTCTAATTGGAATACTGCAGACACTCCTGGGTCCTCTGCACCTGAAATCCTCAGTTTTCCTCGAGGTTATTGGTTCCCCATGTAAATACAAAGGCAACCATAGCGTGGTACTGTCATGGATTTTATTGTAAAACACAAGGATGTAAACTTACAATTATGTTGTAGCTTAAAAAGCATGTGATAAAATTCAAGCCGGCCGGCTCTTTCTCTCCGCTCGTTCCTTCCGGGACAGATGCATCGTATCGCGGTGACGTCAGCACGCCGCTCCTCCCTACGCCGTTTCCTCACAGATGACGTCGTCCAGGGGCACGAGCGGCGTGCTGACTCACCGCTATTTGTGTCCTCTACAATCTAAGGGGAATGCCCAGCTCTGAGGTCCGGGAGTTCAAGACGCAACGCCACCATTTTGCAACAGGGCAGTTGCCAGTAATGTATCCATGTTCACCCGGCTCTGAACACCGGGAAACCATGATGTCAAAGCCGCCATCTTTATACTGGGCAAGCTCCAGCAGTGTGTGACCATTCGGCTAAGCCAAAACAGTACACATAAAAGTCGTATTTAAATGTAGATTTGGATTTGAGGGAAAACTTGCATCAACCCAAAATGGTGATGCCAGGTGTATTACATTAAAAATGGTTAGTAAAAAAGCATTTTAAATTAAGGGAACCAAAATGATGCTGACTATCCCGTTATCTTATCGGGGTCTGTCTAATGATGTTTAAACAGACAGTAGTCTCAACTCATCAATGTGACCTAAAAACATATGTGTGGTATCATATGCTGTAGCATTGAATCCTTGTAGCAAATACACCGGGGTTTGTACTGGATGTTCTCAAAACCTTTCCAATACTATTTAAAAGGTCGCCCCACTGACCAATCAAACATATGTATAAGGGCAAAATATTAATAGATTTAAAATGAAGCTGAGCAAAAACAAGCTCAACACAGCTTCAAACTGTAGGCTGAAATAATTATGAAACGTGAGCATCAAAATATGGAGCCGGTGCCTAATGATAATACCCTTAAGGTGGATCCTCTCCCTGCTGGGGAGGAAAAAAGGGGGAGGGGAGAAAATACCCATAATTCTTAATGGGTCCTATGATTATACCTAAGCTACACTGATCCCCCCCCCCCATGCTGGTTTTGATCACCCAACATTGGAGGCATCAGTATACCAAAAAAGACAAAATTATTTAAAAATGTATATTCTAAATAAAAAAGAGAAAAAGAAAGGGGAGGGGTATAATCAAAAAAGTAAACAATGAGCCAAAAGTATACTATCCCACACTGCCACAGAGTGGGTAGCAGTAAGCCCTCTGGGAACCCCAAAATTTTTATCTAAGGTTCATGAATAAAAAATGGACGAACTAAAACAAATATAGATCTGGGATGAATGATAATGGGTGCTCCCAAACCTATCTAAATATGTTCGTCTCATGAAAATCTACCTATCGTTCCCCTGTATCTACTTGGCAACAAAAGGTTAACTTAAGTGGTTCCAGATTAAAACTTGAGGTGGAAAGGCCTGTGTCTATCCTCCAATATAATTGGAGGAAAATGGTTGAAATACTAAAAACAAGAATGTCTACCCGGAACTCAGAGCTAGTTCACAAAAAACATCACCTGAGGCTGATTCATGTCAACACTAGTTAGCCATTATCTATAAAGGCGTTAACATCAGTGTCTATGTTCAAGCCGTGAGGGGTATAACATCACACACTATAAATCCATGCCATCTCGAGTCTAGAGAGCTCCCTGACTAACGAGCTACCCCTCCAATGAGCACTAAATTTGTCAATCCCCAAGAATAGTGTGTTGGCTGGATTACGATTATGGTGAGTGTCATAATGCTTGGATACCGAGTGATACTTGAAACCTGTTTTAATATTAGTGATGTGTTCTCCCAACCGGACCTGCATGGACCGTTTGGTTTGGCCTATATACTGAAGCCCGCAGGGGCATTGTAACAAATATACAACACCCGTTGAGCTACAAGTAATAAAAAGCTCAATAGTATGTTTTTTAGATGTACTGGTGGAAAAGAAGGTCTTCGTTTTCTTACTCCTGATCTTATTCAGTGTACACACTTGACACCTATGGCACTGATGGTAGCCTGAAAGGTTCCGAAAAAAGGATACCTTTTTTACAGGTGGATCCACTACATTCGGTGCCACACTATCTCGAAGGGAGGGAACCCCTCTGAAAATCACCTGTGGGTTGACTGGTAAAAATGTTTTTACTATCCTGTCATTTCCCAGTAGGTGCCAGTGTTTACGTTTGATCTTTTTGATCAAATAATGTTGGGTCGAGAAAGTTGTGATAAACGGTATAAGGGGTCTATCCCTAGCTTTCTTAGGACCAACATCTAATAAGATTGATCTATCAATCCTCGCTACTTCTTCAATGGTGGCCTCCAAAGAGTCTAAATCATAGCCCTTCTCATGCAGTCTCTTTCTAAGTATATCAGCTTGGGATTTGTAGTCCTCCAAAGCCGTACAGTTCTGTCGCATTCCGACTACCTAAGTCGCCAGATGCTGGACCAAGGAGAATGGTCGCTACACCCGGACGTGTTTCAACTCCTTTGCCTAAAATGGGGCACGCCAGACGTGGATCTCCTGGCTTCTCGACTCAATCGGAAGGTATTGGGGTTTGTGGCCAGGTCAAAAGATCCCTGGGCGGATGCAACGGACGCGTTGGTGGCCCCGTGGGGACAATATCGGCTTATCTATGCTTTTCCCCCCACTGAAACTTTTTCCTCGTCTGCTCCGCAGAGTGGAGACCGAGGGGATTCCGGTAATCCTAATTGCCCCAGATTGGCCTCTGCGTCCCTGGTACGCCTGGTGGCGGATGCCCCTTGGCGACTGCCGATGCGGGAGGACCTTCTGTCGCAAGGTCCCATACTTCATCCTGCTTTACAGTCGCTGGCTTTAACGGCATGGCTATTGAAAGCCAGGTACTAAGGGACCGAGGCCTGTCGGATTCAGTAATTTTCACTATGCTGAGGGCACGGAAGTCATCTTCTTGGAAGATCTACCATCGCATGTGGAAGGCATACTTCTCTATGTGTGAGGAGATGGAGTGGCGTCCACGGGCATATTCGGTTTCCAGGATCCTGCTGTTTCTACAGCGTGGAGTGGATCAGAAACGTTGCCTTAAGCACCATTAAGGGGCAGATTTCAGCCTTGGCTATTTTCTTTCAATTGCTCACTTCCTGTATCTACACTGCCTGATGGGTATTTAAAGGAGTAGTAAAGGTACATGTTTTTTCACCTTAATGCATCCTATGCATTAAGGTGAAAAAACATCCGACAATACCGCCCCCCCCCCCCGAGCCCCCGTTTTACTTACCTGGCCCCTCGAAAGTCCCGCGCTCGTCCCCGTCATCCTCTTCGGTTCTCAGCCTGGCCGCCGATTGGCTACACTGGATGGATTGAAAGCAGCGCAGCCATTGGCTGGCTCTGCTGTCAATCACATCCAATGACGCGGCGCGCCGGGGGGCGGGGCCGAGTGATACAGTCGGCTGCTATGGCCGCCGCTGTATCACGGGAGCGCGCCCGCAATAACTCCACACCATGCGAGCTCGCTCGCATTATGGTGTGAAGTCCTTGCGGGGAGGAGCCAAGACAGCCGCCGAGGGACCCCAGAAGACCAGGATCGGGGCCACTGTGTGCAAAACGAGCTGCACAGTGGAGGTAAGTATAAACTGTTTGTTATTTTTTTGAAAAAAAAAGGGAAGCTTTAGTGTCCCTTTAAAGCATGGTGTGCTGGCATCCAGGTATGACCTCCGTTCCCAGTGGATGCCTTGTAAGGAGAAACATGTCGGGTGGAGCATAACCGGTGACGCTATCATACTGAACAGCCAGCTGATCTGATCCACGGCTGTTTCAAATCTGTTTTGTTTGCTGAGTGCTTCTTTTGATGTGTAAAGCCTCGTACACACGGCCGAGAATCTCGTCGTTAAAAACATGTCGTTTTTTTCGACGAGATCCTTGGACAAGAAACTTGTCCCGGCCGAGTGTACACACGCTCATTTCAAAGAACCCGCGGTTCTTTGAATGGAGCGTACGCGGTGACGTCATCGAATACGACGAGCATGCGCTCGTCACATTCGATGCCGTCGCCGCCATCTTGGTTCACCCTACCTATGCCTAGGAAGCTACCGCGCATGCGTCAAAGTCATTTCGAGCATGCGCGGGCTTCCCAGCGAACAGGTAAGTGTACACACACACAATTTTCTCGTCGAGAAACAGGCTGACGAGAATCTCAACGAGAAAATAGAGAGCAGGTTCTCTATTTTCTCGTCGAGATTCTTGTCGCTTTTCTTGACGAGAAACCATACACACGAACGAATTTCTCGGCAAGAAATCTCTGCCTGGTTCTTGCCGAGAAACTCGGTCGTGTGTACGAGGCTTGAGCCAGTGTTATTCGTGTGAAAAATAAACCTTTTTGTTTCGGAAAATTCTACACCATGAAGCCTTCCTCTGTTCTGTATTGATCCAGATGTTTTAGACACTTTTTAACCAAGCAGAGATTTTGGAAACAAAGCCTCTTGGAGTGGTCTGCTTTGATAGCCGGGAACACATCGCCTCTCGTTAGAAGACTGCAGGTGGATTCCTCTCATGCTGGCAGGCTGATGCACAAGCGCTTATGATCTCTACCTAATGAGATCCTACAAATTTGGTAAGCAGTTTGCTATAAGCTGGAGCATTTTGTGCCACCATATGCTGGAACATCTCATTGATTGAAGATCCTGTGTGCTTTTTGGAAGCTGAATACTCCACTACTCACATTTGGACTTTTTTAAAATATACAGATTTTTTTTCACTGAATTTATTTGAATGTCATATTCTTTATTGGGTACACTTTTGCACATACTGTGTTTTTTTAGGAAGTTGATTTACACATGGACAATTTTTAAATATATAGATAGTCAGATATGGCGCACACGCGCCGCGTGTAACAATACTTCACTATGCGCCCTATGGCGCAGCAACTAAATAAACTACCTAGATGGCCAGGCCTAACCATATAACTCAGTCTCTAGGAAGGGGGGTAAAATTCTTTGCATGCAAGTCTTTAAACTGTGGTGCACATTTCAGGAACACATTTGTAATCCAAGGGGGGTAAAATTGCCAACACAGTACACTCCACTAGAGATCCGTTTGACTCAGTTCTGCTATGGATCTTAAGTGGGGGAAAAGAACTGAAATAGGAACTGGTGGGCCACGGCAGTCTGTAGGCCTAACAATGGTATACAGTATTTATGGATTGAGCATGTGCTCGCTCACCCCTCCGGACGCGATCCCAGTCCGGGAACTTCCACCTGCTGTGTCTCCACACACAGCCTCTGCAGCGGTCGGGTCTCCAGCTCAGCAGCAGTTGAAGAAAACCCAGTCAGATGCCACCCAGGCTCGAGATGGGGTGGAAGGCTCTTTGGTAACTGCGCAAGGCCCCAGGCTTCAGGCCTTGCACAGCAGCAGGTCCGCACAGGAGGATCTCTCACTGAAGTCTTGTGTCCCAAAGAGGCCAAGCCTAGCCTCGCCTCCTCCTTATAAAGCTCCCCCCATGAGTCTCTGCGGTGACAACATTGCACCCTGGGTGCCCAACGGGGTTCTGGGTAATGTAGTCTCTCTCCTCTGCTTTCACTTCCAGTAAAGTCTCTTCTTTACTCCCTCCCGACTCACCTCTCACCCGGAAAGTCCTGTCTCTCTGTATTAAAGGGGAATACCCCGCTACACACTCCCCCCACTTAAACTCTTTGGTCCCCAAACATAATTCTAGCATACATTGCGTACAACCCTAGACAACATTTCGTATGATGTTGGCATAGGGAATTCCCACCAAAACAAAGGGGTTGAATTCCCTTGCCCACAGGTCATGAGCGGCCTGCCTAACTGTGCCAGAGAGTGAGTGGGGGTTGCCCTCCACCAAATGAACAGTGGAGGGATCCGGATTCTCTACACTCCTCCTGGCAGTGACCACAGAATCTTCTGAGCTCTTCCCCATTTGTGGGTAGGTCAACTTTTTGGGAGGCCTTATGACTCTTCGAGCCCTCTGCTCTCTTGGGGTTTCTGGCTCTGGCGCCACAGGCTCCTCTTCCGTAGCAGGCTCGGGCAACACGGTAGGCTCTGTAACATCTGCTTCAGAGGCCGAAGGATACATAGAGTCTCTAGGGTCCTTTTCAGAGTAAGTATCACAGGCATCTTCCCAGTAATCTGATAAAGGACTAGATGGGATGAACTCAGTGGCTTCTGCGTTCAGTTGTCCATCTATAGTGTCTTCAGTGGTTGGAAGATCTATAGCAGAAGTTCCTGGAGTTGGGGAAGGCCACAGCCAGTCAAGTTCTCTTCCTTCATCTCCACTAAGTTCAGAGGCCTCTCCATCTTCAGCCCGAGAGGTCTGGGACCGAGTGTTTGGCCTGGAGGTATACAGAATAGAGACTGGTTCAGGGGAGTCCCTCACTGGAGGTATCCTGACTGCTTCAGCAAGTGGGAGCAGGTGGTTTCGATGCCACGTCTTCAGTGGTCCTACCTTTCCTTCTGGCTTCAACTTGTAGACAGGTAGGCCCGGCAGCTTCCTACAGATGACATAGGGTTCAGATCTCCATCTGTCTGCAAGTTTGTGTTTTCCAGGGACCCCCAGATTGCGGAGCAGTACTCGGTCCCCGGGCTGCAGGTCTTGCACCCGGACCTTCAAGTCGAAGTTTCTTTTGTTCCGAGCTCCCCTTCGATCTGAGGCCGCTTGAGCTTGTTCATAGGCTACTTTCAGGCTGTGTCTGAGCCTGTCCACATATCCTTTGTGGGATGTGGCTGAGGAATGGTCTAAAGAGGTGCCAAAGGCCAGGTCCACAGGTAACCTTGCTTCCCTCCCAAACATGAGTCGATATGGGGAGTAGCCTGTAGCATCACTGGTGGTGCAGTTGTAAGCGTGTACTATAGCTGCTATGTGTTTGCTCCAATGTTGTTTCTTCTCACTATCCAGAGTTCCAAACATGTTGAGCAGGGTTTGGTTAAACCTCTCCGGCTGAGCATCTCCCTGTGGGTGGTAAGGTGTGGTTCGGGTTTTCTTGATTCCTAACGAATCCAGGAGTTTCCGGATCAGCCGACTCTCAAAGTCCCTTCCTTGATCTGAATGGAGTCGCTGTGGCAGCCCATAATGGACAAAATACTTCCCCATAAGTACCTTGGCTACTGTGGAAGCCTTCTGGTCTTTGGTTGGGAAAGCTTGGGCATACCGGGTGAAATGATCGGTTATCACCAGAACATTTCCTAGTCCACTCAGGTCGGGTTCGAGGCAGAGAAAATCAATGCATACCAGATCCATTGGGCCTTGACTTTGTAGATGGCCCATTGGGGCAGCTTGATGGGGTAAAGTCTTCCTCTGGATGCAGCATGCACATGAATGGCAGTACTCTTCTACTTCTGCCCTCATGCAGGGCCAAAAGAACCGATTTCTGACGAGTTGAAAGGTCCTTTCCGCCCCTAGGTGGCCATGATTGTCATGTAGGGCAATTAGAACAGTCTCTCGATGTTTTTCCGGAAGGAACAATTGCCATTTATCTTCCAGGTCATCAGAGGGGCCCCTTCGGTAGACTACTCCCTGATGCACCTGCAACCTGTCCCACTCTTTCCTCAACAGGCGAGCTTCCTTTGAGGAGTGGCGCAGGAGTCTATTTGGATCCTGATTCTCCAGGGCTTCCAGAACCAATTTCCCCATGGGGTCTCATCTCAGTTCCTTCTTGGACAGTTTCGGCAGATTGTCTTCCTCCAGTTGGGTTACTCCACAGTATTGTTTGGGGACTCCTATCATGGTAACTCCTATCTCTTCAGCCCTTGTGCCCCCTCTGGCTTGTAATTCAGCCCCTTCACAAAGGGCCCGCACCCCGTCAGGTGCCACTTGAGTCCAGTCTTCCGTGTCACTGGTGGGGCCATGAGATCTTCTGGACAGAGCGTCTGCATCTCGATTTCCAGCCCCTGGCCTGTACTTTAGGCTGAAACTGAATCCAGACAGTGCCGCTAGCCACCTGTGTCCAGTGGCGTCCAGCTTTGCTGTGGTGAAAAGGTAGGTAAGGGGGTTGTTGTCGGTCTTCACAGTGAACTCTGCCCCATACAGGTAGTCTTTGAGCTTGTCTACTACCGCCCACTTAAGGGCCAGGAACTCCAGCTTGTGAGTGGGGTAGTTTTTCTCAGAGGGGGTCAGGCTCCTACTCACGTAGGCAACAGGCCGCAGTTGTCCTTCATGTTCTTGGTAAAGTACTCCTCCCAGACCGTCATGACTAGCATCTACGTGTAGTTCATAGGGTTTGGTTGGGTATGCGTAGGCCAAGACTGGGGCAGTGGTTAGGCTCTTCTTCAATGCCTGGAAGGCCTCTTCACACTTCTGGTTCCACTGATCTCTGACTGACTCTCCCGGCTTCCTGGGCCCTGAGTCGTCCTCTTCCCCCTCGGTCTTGAGTAGTTCATTCAATGGTCTGGCAATTCGGGCGAATCCCTCCACAAACCTCCTGTAATAGGAGCAGAACCCCAAGAAGGATCTGAGTTCTGTTACTGTGGTGGGTCTTGGCCAGGAGGTAACTGCCTCCAATTTCTCAGGGTCTGTGGCCACCCCTTCTTCAGACACTATGTGCCCCAGATAGTTCACAGAAGACTGGTAGAACCGACACTTCTCAGGCGAAAGCTTGAGTCCCTCCTCACTGAGTCTTCTCAATACTTTTTCCAGCCTCTCTTCGTGTTCTTCCAGGGTTCTCCCAAAGACAATGACATCGTCCAGGTATACAAGGACTTCAATAAGGTTCATGTCTCCTACAGTCTTCTCCATGAGACGTTGGAAGGTAGCAGGAGCTCCAGACAGTCCCTGAGACATTCAATCAAACTCAAAGAACCCCACTGGGGTTATGAAGGCTGTCTTCTCCTTGTCTTCTGGATGCATAGGGATCTGGTAGTATCCACTCTTGAGATCCATAACGCTGAACCACTTGGCTCCAGACAAACTCTGTAAAGCGTCCTCTATCCTCGGAGTGGTGTACTGGTCGGGGATGGTTCTCCTGTTAAGAGTCCTGTAGTCTATACAGAGCCTCAACGACCCATTCTTCTTCCTGACCACCACTATCGGGGAGGCATAGGGGCTTCTAGACTCCCGGATCACACCAGTCCTCTTGAGTTCTGCGAGTTGTTCCCTTAGATCCTCCAGATCTGCTAGTGGGACCCGCCTGACCCTCTCTCTGAAGGGCTTGTCTTCTTGGAGGCGGATTCGATGGGTGGCACTCCTTGCACACCCCACATCGAACTCATCTTTGGAGAAGATCTTCTCCCATCTGTTCAACTGGGCCTTGGCTCTCTCTTTCCAAGCCCTGGGCAGATTCGGGTTTTCCATGGACAGCTTCTCCCAAACGTCTCCTCCTTCACCCGTCCCCTTGACCTCTGACAGGGTAACCGGGGCAGCAGGGCTCACCTGGCCCAGCAGTATCCTGGCTGGGATTTCCATGGGGCCACCTGTAGTATTCCTAACACTCACCGGAACTCTACAATGGGCCTTCTTCAGGGCCTTCAGCGGAATCACTTCTGGTATCACTTCCAGACCGGAGGACTCTTCCCTTGGGTCGGACTCCAGCATGACAAAGGGTCCAGGTTGCTCCCAAGTAAGCTTCACAGTGGCTCTGAGACAGGTTACTTCGCCGGGCTGCAGCACTATCCCTCCTCTTCCAAGTCTCCACACCTTCCCTATCCCCTCCCCAGGGGTCTTCTGCTCTAGGACCAGCCGTTGGTAGGCCGTCTTCAGCATGGGGTGGATCTTGGTGGCCGCTGGCCCCTTCTCTTTCACTAGAGGGGTTAGGAGTCTTCGGATCAGGTCCGTGTTCGTCCCTATTATAAGGGAACTCTTGTTGGCTCCTGGCGGCCGAGGGCACACAACTGCCAGGGTATCAAACACTTCGGCCTTCCCAGCCACAGATGGGTCAAAGGTCATAGCCATCGTAGGGGAAGCTCTGGGTTCCAATCCCCCATATTTCCAGTTCCTCTATCTTCTGGATGGGCAGATGACTCAAGTGCTTATCGTAGAAATCCCAGTATAATAGGGTCACCTGTGCCCCAGTGTCCAAGATGGCTCTGGTGTAGACTCCCTCCACTTGAATGGGTACTACAGGAGATGGGCCTACCAGCTTCTCCGGGTATGGCCTGGCAGGGGTCGCCTTCTTCTGGTCCTTTCCCTTCGGACTCTCTCTCGTCCAACTCCCTTTGGACTTTAAGCTTTCTTGAGCCTGGTATGCATTGATTTCCCTCCTTTCTATGGGTGTACAGACCTGCTGAGGGATATTATTGTTTTTCTTAGGTGTGCATCCCCTTTGGGGAATGCTGTGCCTCTTCTGAGGGGTCTTGCCCCCTTTCTCTGGGGTGTATCTCTGTTGAGGAATGTTGTGTTTCCTCTGAGGGGTTTTATTTCCTCTTTTCTTCTGCGTCACATTCAGCTTGGAGCTCACTGAGGATGATGGGCACCCGGTTGACTCCTTCACCGGGGCCCTCTGGAGTTTCCCGCCGGCTTGCGGTTATCTGTTTTCTTCTTCTTGGGACTGGAACATGTAGCTGCAATGTGGCCAACTCCCCCACAGTTAAAACAGATTATGTCCCCCCAGTCTTGCAGAGATGCGGGTGCAGAAGCAACTGGGAACAGTTCCTTTCTCGCTACTTCTTTCTCAGGACCCTCTGTGTCTTTCGCTATCAGAGAGGTCAGCATCCCCAACACTTGGGACATCTGTGACTTCAGGGTGTCCACCTCTGAGTCTCTCTCAGGAGTCATGGCCGACCTGACCATCGCCACTGGAGGGTTGGGTGGCTCGACTGGTTGGCTCCTCTTTTTCTCTTCCAGCATAGCCTCTTCCTCTCTGATTGTTCGGATCAAATCGTGGTATTCCAGGCTATTCCCGTCCCGTCGGGTGCGTAGCGCCAATGCGATGGGGTCCAGGGGCTGAGCTCCCCTCAAGACCTGCTGGACACGGGCCTCATCTACCTTCCTTGGGTCAATCCCCTTCTTCAGTATGATCTTGTGCAGGATTTTATCCAAGCGTCTCATGAACTCTGACAGTTTCTCTCCTGTCTTCTGGTAGCAGTGTTCCAACTGGTACGTGAGTTCCGTGACTTTTTCTGTCCCGCCAAACACATTCTGCAGAATGTCCAGATAATCCTGCACATCACAGTCTGTCTTGCTTATCTTAAGGTTGCGTATGGCTTCTAACGCAGGCCCCTTCAAACTCTCAGAGATCCTTTGTTTCTTTCTATGTTCTGGGACTTCCCATTCCTCTAGGGCCTGAGTGGCGCCATCCAGCCATTCCTCAAATCCCTCTTCCCCCGAAGGTACAGGTTTTCTTCCAGAAAATATTCTATGTTTTCTGTATCCCGACATCGGGTAATCTGTGGGGTCCCTCTTGCACTGGGCTACAATCTCTCCTAGAACCGCGCACAGCTCTGCGCTGAGGGTGGTTGATGGTGACCCAGGACTCTCTCTAGCCTTCTGCTTTCCTGCTTTAGGGGATGGTGGAGGAGATATTTGTGGAGATAACGGTTTTTGTATTTGGAACCGATCTCCCTTATGTGGCAGCGCATGTATCAGATGGTAGGTCTGACCATCCATAGCTTTTATGCTCGGGCTTTTAAAATGCTCTGGAATTTCGTCTTTCCACTCTATTAATGCGTATGTACGCAAAGCATTTGGTCTCACATCCATCACCCATGATTTCTGGCATGGTGATAGAGACGTTATTAGCTGCTTTATCGCATCTCTTTGCCAGATCCCCGGGAGTTCAATAACTGCCGCCGCGGCCGGATCTGCGCCAGCCACTGTGTACCACTGTCCTACTTCTAGCGGGTCCATGCCGGTACTTTTGGCGTGTTCGCTTGCTGTATCAGGATCCCGGACGAGAACCCCCACGTGTAGCGATACCCTCAGTTAAGAGGGCCGCAGATTTAGTTTGGGCCCTGAAGACAGCTCCGCCAACCCCCGGCAATTTACTCAACCCCCTTCTGGCACAGTTAGTCTAGGGTAATATATATATCTTATGCTCTATGGTTAAATTCAGACACCAATGCAGTGATAGAAGAATAACAAGTTTACTTCTACTGGCAATAAAATCAACAGTTATCACAATCACAGGAATATATCTGCAGAGCCCTGCAGCATTAAACACACTATAACTAGTCAGATATGGCGCACACGCGCCACGTGTAACAATACTTCACTATGCGCCCTATGGCGCAGCAACTAAATAAACTACCTAGATGGCCAGGCATGACCATATAACTCAGTCTCTAGGAAGGGGGGTAAAATTCTTCGCATGCAAGTCTTTAAACGGTGGTGCACATTTCAGGAACACATTTGTAATCCAAGGGGGGTAAAATTGCCAACACAGTACACTCCACTAGAGATCCGTTTGACTCAGTTCTGCTATGGATCTTAGGTGGGGGAAAAGAACTGAAATAGGAACTGGTGGGCCACGGCAGTCTGTAGGCCTAACAATGGTATACAGTATTTATGGATTGAGCATGTGCTCGCTCACCCCTCCGGACGCGATCCCAGTCTGGGAACTTCCACCTGCTGTGTCTCCACACACAGCCTCTGCAGCGGTCGGGTCTCCAGCTCAGCAGCAGTTGAAGAAAACCCAGTCAGATGCCACCCAGGCTCGAGATGGGGTGGAAGGCTCTTTGGTAACTGTGCAAGGCCCCAGGCTTCAGGCCTTGCACAGCAGCAGGTCCGCACAGGAGGATCTCTCACTGAAGTCTCGTGTCCCAAAGAGGCCGAGCCTAGCCTCGCCTCCTCCTTATAAAGCTCCCCTCATGAGTCTCTGCGGTGACAACATTGCACCCTGGGTGCCCAACGGGGTTCTGGGTAACGTAGTCTCTCTCCTCTGCTTACACTTCCAGTAAAGTCTCTTCTCTACTCCCTCCCGACTCACCTCTCACCCGGAAAGTCCTGTCTCTCTGTATTAAAGGGAAATACCCCGCTACATGTGTGTAGTTTAATTTAATGTATGCGCGCTCTTCTCCCCTTTTACACTGACAGGCATTACTGATGGGGTACTGATTGGCACTTTTACGGGCACTGATTGGCACATTTCTGGGCACTGAAAGGCTGCAGCTGATGGCCACATCTGATGGAGCTGTGCTGATAATCAATGTGCTAATTATCAGCACAGACCCCCTCCTCTGACAGGGAGAGCTGCTGATCGGCTCTCCCTGTTGATGTCTGATGATTGGCCAAAGCATGCACCTGACTTGCGTGCTTTGGCCAATCACAGCGTGCTCTGCTGCGAGACCCATAATTGGCCAAAGGCAGGGTGCCTTTGGGCAATCATGGCTCAGGGGGACTAAGTCCACGCCCCACACTATGTAAGGCTGCTTACATAGCGGCCGTGTATAGTGTGTGGGCGGAGATAGATTTAGCTAGATTAGGCAGGTTAGTTAGTGGCGTGCAGGCAGTGTATTTAATATATATATATATATATATATATATATATATATATATATATATATATATAGCATATACAGTCTAGTATATAAACAGTATATATACTTAGTGTAGACTAGATATTCAGTGTAGACTCTATATTCAGTCAGTGTAGTATATATAACACAGTGTATTAAAGTGGTTAAGGGGAACCCCACACCCCCCTCCTGAACCATACTAGGCTGCTTGCCCTCAACATGGAGAGGGTGCTTTGGGGTCCCCCCCAAAGCACCTTGTCCCCATGTTGATCGGGACAAAGGACTCATCCACACAACCCTTGCCTGGTGGTTGTGGGGGTCTGTGGGCAGGGGGCTTATCAGAATCTGAAAGCCCCAGATCCCGCCCCCCCCTATGTGAATGGGTAGGGGTACATTGTACCATTACCCATTCACCAAAAAGCGTTAGAGTAAAAAACACAAAAGACAGTCTTTGACAATTCCTTTAAAAAAAAAAAAAGGATCCCGCGATGTCCATCCTTCTTCAATCACGGCGCCGACTGACCCAAAAAATAGAAGAAAAAAAATCTCCGCCTCCATGGGAGACGTCCCGCCGACTGCTGTCTTTTCGCGGTGACAGCTGTTATAAAGGGCAAGGGCGGGGCCACCCACTGACGTCACCGGATTACCCCACCCCCTCTGACGGCACATAACTTCAAAAGGGGCGGGTCACTCTGTTACGTCAGCGGGTGGCCCCGCCCTTGCCCTTATAACCACTTGTCTCCGCAAAAAGACAGCAGTCGGCGGGACGCCTCCCATCGAGGCAAAGCTTTTTTTTGTTTTTATATTTTTCAGGTCCGTCTGCGCCGTGATTGAAGGATGGACATCGCTGGATTTTTTCTTTTTTAATAAAGGAATTGTCAAAAACTGTCTTTTGTGTCTTTTACTTTTTGACACTTTTTTGGTGATTGGGTAGGGGTACAATGTACCGATACCCATTCACACAGGGGGGCAGGATCTGGTTAAAGGGGGCTTCCAGATTCCGATAAGCCCCCACAACCACAGGGCAAGGGTTGTGGGGATGAGGCGCTTGTCCCCATCAACATGGGGACAAGATGCTTTGGGGGGGACCCCATGTTGAGGGCATGTGGCTTAGTATGGTTCAGAAGGAGTGCTCGCCCCCCCCCATCCTGTCCTCCAGGCTGCATGCTCGGATAAGGATCTGGTATGGATATTTTGAGGGGACCCCCACACCAATTTTTTTTTATTTTGGCGTGGAGTTCCCCTTAAAATCCATACCAGACCTGAAGGGCCTGGTATGGATTTTGGGGGGGGGGACCTCAGGCTGTTTTTTTCCCTTGATTTTTATCTATATTACAGGGAGCTGGCAATACATTACAGCTACAAGCAAGTTTAAATTACAATTTTTCCTTTAGAAATGTAATTTTGCTGCGGGACTGTAAAACACATGAGGCAGATGCGCTACTTTAATGGCAGACTAAGGGGACCCCCCCAGGCACGATATTTAAAGGAATATTTCATTTTTATTTCACCTTAAGCATTCCTAAAATCACTGCTCTTGAAAAAACAGTAGTTTTAAAAACTTTTTTTTGCATTGATACATGTCCCCTGGAGCAGTACCCGGATCCCCATACACTTTTTATGGCATTAACTTGCATATAAGCCTTTAAAATTAGCACTTTCGATTTTTCATGTTCGTGTCCCATAGACTTTAACGCTGTTCGCATGTTCTGGTGCGAAGTGAACCGAACTGGGTGGGGGGGGGGGGAGGGGGTGTTCGGCACATCCCTACTAAATACTCGCTTATCCCCTGGCTGCAGCACAGGTTGTCTCTTCCTCTCCTTACTGACAGGCTCTGTGTGAGGAGAAGAGACTATATCCATTACAATGGCTTTGTTTACATTACATGACGGCTGTAATTGGACGCAGCTGTCATGTGATCAGGAGGGCCAATTTACAGAGCCCTCCTGCCGTGCAGTGTTGCCCTGTCTCTGGGGGACACAGGCACACGGGGTCACACAATCCCGTTTCTTGTAACACCCCCCAGGCTATATACATCACATAAGTAACGAAGGTGAAAGAAGGCGCGTGACCTAACGCATGAATCAAATTAATAAATAAGGTTTATTCTAAACAAATCGATGAGTACAAAGAAAATTACTACATGTTCATAAATAGATAAGTTACAATATTCTCATTTAGTAAAATAGTAAAAATTAGAACCCATGCAAGGGTATAGGCTGAATAAATGGCTAACGCGTTTCCTTTGTTTTAATGGTATTCCCATCTACATCACAATGCTCTCGGCTACGTACGGTGTCTATAGAGGTTGTAGTCCATTAGTTGTTAATGTTGGTCATCTGGAGCTGCGCACCGGCTGGTTACGGAGTTGCAGCTTGTGCATAGTGGTTATGGATCTAAAATGATCGTTGGTTGACCCTGCGATCCTCCTGCCAGAGTGCTGTAATGTGCTGAATAAGACCCTGTGATAGTCAGCAGCCATGGCACCATACACACCGTATGGAGCCGAGAGCTTTGTGATGTAGATGGGAATACCACTAGAACAAAGGAGAATCCACATATAGAAATACATCATCTATTATGTGATACATCTCCCATACAGTCATCGCTCTCTATATAAACCTACCACACTATACAGACCATTTTCTGTCTTTCAAGGCTCTGATGAAGAGGAATCCCCTCGAAACGCGTTAGCCATTTATTCAGCCTATACCCCCCTTGCATGGGTTTTAATTTTTACTATTTTACTAAATGAGAATATTGTAACTTATCTATTTATGAACACGTAGTAATTTTCTTTGTACTCAAAGTTTATTCTAAACAAATCGATATTTATTAATTTGATTCATGCGTTAGGTCACGCGCCTTCTTTCTCCTTCGCTACTTAGCTTTTTCGGAGTTCCCCAAGTCAGTTTAGGCAGCGGGACATGCATGGTCTCTTCATACAATATATCATACTATTTGAAAATACTACCATCTTGTACTAAGGCCAGCACGAGCGCAGAAGAATATATTTTCTGTTTACGGCTGCGCGATCCCACTCCTTCTGAGTAGTTATAGAGTAGTGAGGGTTTTGAATTATTGTTAGTTTTTTTTCTACTGTCTGTGTCCCTGTTAGGGAGCTTCTATCGCTCTTATATTAAATAATATCACCAAAAATGAAAGTGACAGTAAATACAGAACACCAATAGAAGGGAAATTTTCCTGTGGGTTGCTTGTTCCCATGACAAATATCTAAGAGGGAATTTCCCTCACATTTGGAAAATATCCACTCACTTGTTTTTGAATCTACAGGGCAGGATGTGAAATTTCCCAAATGAGATGCAGGCCGGGAAAAGATAGTGGTTTTGACAATTCCTTACTTTAGTAAAAAAAAAAAAAAACAGTTCTGGCTTTAGATATATCCTAGGCAAAAGTCTAGACACTTTCACCCCCTTACAATTAAGGCCATTTTTCAGTTTTCAGCACTGTCATACTTAGAATGACAATTACTCAGTCATGCAACACTTGTACCCAAATTCAATTTTTTTATTTTTTTATTTTTTAGACATAGAGTGGTATTTAAAAACCACTGTGATTTTTACTATATAAACGAAAAAAAAACTGAAAACTTAGCTGCTGACTTTTAATAAACACACACTCACCTGTCCCAGGATCCAGCAATGCGGCCCCCTGAAGCCTCAGTTGTCTCTCCCGCCTCTCCTGGGTGCCGGCTTCACTAGTGTGGGCACCCGGCTTTGACAGCTTGCAGTGTCTGAATTTTATTTGTACCAGACATTATATCTTGTGTATGGCACAAATTAAAGAGGTTGTAAACCCTCATGGTTTTTCACCTTAATGCATTCTATGTGCTGCAGCCCCCCAGTTTTACCTACCTGAATGCTGTCATCCTCTGGCCGGGAACGAGCATACCAGCTCTAGCTGGTGTCTCATGTCCTGATTGGATAGAGTGATAGCAGCGCAGCCAATGGCTCCCACTGCTGTCAATCAAATCCAATAACGCGGCACTGGGGGGCAGGGCCGAGTCCTGCATTCTGTGCGAATGTACACAGATGCAGGACTCGGGAGCACACCCGCACGGATGTCCACCTTAGGAGAGCCTTCTCCAACAGGGACACTCGATGCAGGGAGGAGCCACCAGTGCCGCTGAGGGACCCCAGAAGGGGAGGACCGGGGCCACTCTGTGCAAAACAAACAGCACAGTGGAGGTAAGTATGACATGTTGATAAAAATAAATAAATGCGCTACCCAAAAAACACATAAATAATAACAACTCTATAGAGGGAGGTGAAGCAGCTGTGCTGGAATGTGACAAATTCAAACAAAGTGGAAGGTAATAGTACAGCGCTACATATAGGCCAGTAAAAACTGGACTGTAACTCAAATGTGACCATAAATGGAAACACACAAAAAAGTGAGAAGGGGCAGGCTGAACGCCCTACCCAATATATATATAAAATGTCCACAATAATAAACAAAAACAAAAAAATTAAGTGTGTCCAAAACAGTGGGTAAATAACAAGGAATGGATGTAAAACTTCTGGCACAATTCTTCACGTGGATGGTGACATTCATGTGTGCTTACCAGAAACGTTGGACCCGAATGTCATACGACAGCGGATCAATCGAGCTTGAGAGTATCTCCAACGGCTGCTCCACAGGAACATCCCCGGATCTCTGATGGATGTAGAGGTATACCGGCTAGACGATTGGATGTCTTCAATCCTGGGTGGAACTGATGGATGCAGTACTTCTCGGGTCTCCAATACCCCCAAGGCTGGAGATCCCACCAGAAGACTGGCACTCTGGATCCCGGTATTCAACCGGACGATGGGATACGATCAAACTTAAATGGAAAATACCCCGACAAGGGTATTGTAGAAGGACCAACTGGAGAAAACTGAAAAAACTTTTCCTCACCGATTTCATGCAAAGAGAAGAAAAAAATAGGGGGCTCCAATGGTGTAGGTTTTTATCTTTGTATGTTGGTGTTTTTATGATTAAAAACCCAATTTTTTTTGACCTACACCATTGGAGCCCCCTATTTTTTTTCTTCTCTTTGCATGAAATCGGTGAGGAAAAGTTTTTCAGTTTTCTCCAGTTGGTCCTTCTACAATACCCTTGTCGGGGTATTTTCCATTTAAGTTTGATCGTATCCCATCGTCCGGTTGAATACCGGGATCCAGAGTGCCAGTCTTCTGGTGGGATCTCCAGCCTTGGGGGTATTGGAGACCCGAGAAGTACTGCATCCATCAGTTCCACCCAGGATTGAAGACATCCGATCGTCTAGCCGGTATACCTCTACATCCATCAGAGATCCGGGGACGTTCCTGTGGAGCAGCCGTTGGAGATACTCTCAAGCTCGATTGATCTGCTGTCGTATGACATTCGGGTCCAACGTTTCTGGTAAGCACACATGAATGTCACCATCCACATGAAGAACTGTGCCAGAAGTTTTACATCCATTCCTTGTTATTTACCCACTGTTTTGGACACTCTTAATTTTTTTGTTTTTGTTTATTATTGTGGACATTTTATATATATTGGGTAGGGCGTTCAGCCTGCCCCTTCTCACTTTTTTGTGTGTTTCCATTTATGGTCAAGTATGACATGTTGTTATGTAAAAAAAAAAAAAAAAAAAAACAAGGGTTTACAACCCCTTTAACCAATTGTCAAAAACAATGTAAGAGTTACCTCTATATGAGTGATCAGGGAATATAGCTTAGTGTATTGTCACTTATAGTAATCCCAGTTCCTATAAGCCAAGAAAGCCTAGCCTATTGGTACATGGCTGCCCCTGGGAATGCCATGTTTACTGTCCAGAAAGTACAGGAGGCTGAAGAAAGGAAGAACAAAAGTGTTCCTGTGCATCCAAAAGTGCAGTTGTCCGCAGGAGATGTCTGGGGCTGATGTCTCACCCTAACGTCAACGGGATGTGCAGATGAGTCAGTAGGCAGAAACCTGGTCAATAAACAGACCAGGATTGGTACAGGCAGCAGACAGAGGTAACACTACATTAGTGTGGCTGTGACCAGGAACACCGTCACTGGTATGGCAGTCATCATGGGCACCATAACTGTTGTGGTGGTGATCAGAGACACTGTAGCTGGTGTAGCATTGATAAGGGACAATATGCGCAGTGTGGCGGAGATAATGGCCAATATGACTGGTGTGAAGATAATCAGGGACAATATGACTGCTGTGAAGGTAATCACAAACATTGTGAGTGGCGTGGTGGTGATTAGGGACAATTTTACTGGTGTGGTGCTGTTTACGGACACCGTAACAGATGTGGGCACTGATCATGGACACCGTAACTGGTGTGGGTGCTGATTAGGGATACTGACTGGTGACAGTGAGTTAAAAAAAAAAAAAATAGGATTTTTGTACTCACCGTAAAATCAGTTTCTCTGACGTCCATGGACTGACACAGCTCTCATACTGATTACGTGTGGGTATATGTCCCTGCTTGCAGGAGAAGACCTAGGCAGAATTTTAGATGTTAAAACATTCTAGAACAAACCAGAGCCGAACAGCCCCGCCCAGGGGGGTGGTCCCTCCAGACATTACCCTCCCACCTGCAGCTAGCAGCCTCAGTTTGTAACAAAGCAGTACAAACCTTAAAAGGAAGGGTGGGTGCTGTGTCAGTCCATGGACGTCAGAGAAACAGATTTTACGGTGAGTACAAAAATCCTATTTTCTCTTATCGTCCATGGACTGACACAGCTCTCATACTTATTATGTGTGGGACGTCCCAAAGCAGTATAAGAAAAGGGTGGGAGCAAATAGTAAAGGAACAACCAAAACTTCACTCCAAACCAGCAGAGCTCCTCAACGGAGGAGTTGCAACATTAAACACTGGCCTGCAACACTTTGCGGCCGAAGGAAGCATCCGAAGATGCAGCCACATCAACCTTATAGAACTAGAAAAGGTATGAATGGACCACCAGGTCGCCGCCTTGCACACTTGTGCAACCGACGCATGATGTCGGAAAGCCCAGGAAGCACCAATTGCCCTGGTGGAATGCTCCGTAACCGGGAAGGGAGGCGCCCACCCCTTAATGGCATAGGCCTGTATAACAGTCTGTCTGATCCACCTAGAAATGGTGGCAGATGATACCGCCTGGCCCTGTTTCAGACCAGAGACAGACACAAACAGTGAGTCAGACTTCCGAATAGAAGCAGTAACCGCCAGGTATACCCGTAAGGCACGCACCACATCCAAATTGTGAAGCGCAACCTCTCTAGGATGCGATGGATGAGGGCACAAGGACGGAAGGACAATGTCCTCATTAAGGTGAAAAGCTGAAACCACCTTAGGAAGGAAAGACGGTCGCAACACCACCTTATCCTTATGGAGGACCAGGTAAGGCGACTTGCATGACAGAGCTGCCAACTCAGACACCCGTCTAACAGAAGTGATGGCCACTAAGAAAGCCACCTTCTGGGACAAAGTTAAAAGAGGAATATCTCTGATGTTTTCAAAAGGAGGTTCCTGAAGAACCGAGAGCACTAAGTTCAGATCCCAAGGAGGGAGCGGAGGCTTGGCAGGTGGAACCACATGGCGTACCCCCTGTACAAAAGTGCTAACTAAGGAATGACCTGCTAGGGGTCTTTGAAAGAAAATGGCCAAGGCCGAAATCTGACCCTTAATAGTGCTCAAAGCCAGCCTTTGTGCAACACCACGCTGCAAGAACCGCAGGATTCTGGGGACAGAGTACGTTCGTGGACGCCAGTCTAGCTCTTCGCACATAGCGATGTTAGCTCTACAGGTACAGTGATAGATCTTCCTAGAAGAAGACTTCCTTGCCCTAAGCATGGTCGAAATTACCAAATCCGACAGGCCTCGGTCCTTCAGCACCTGGCTCTCAATAGCCATGCCATTAAAGCCAGAGACTGTAAAGCAGGATGAAAGATAGGACCTTGAGACAGAAGGTCCTCCCTCAAGGGCAGGAGCCAAGGGACGTCTGCGATGAGACGTACCAGGTCGGCGTACCAGTGACGCCGAGGCCAGTCCGGGGCAATGAGGATCACTGGGATGCCCTCGGCCGCTACCCTGCGCAGCAGACGAGGAAGCAACTGCAGCGGAGGGTAGACATACATTAAGCGATACTGACCCCACGGGGCCACTAACGCGTCCGAGGCATCCGCCCAGGGGTCCCTGGACCTGGCCACAAACCTCGAGACCTTGCGATTGAGTCGAGACGCCATCAGGTCCACATCCGGAGTGCCCCACCGCCGACAAAGGAGTTGAAACATCTCCGGATGCAACTCCCCCTGGTCCAGGGACTGGCGGCTCAGATAGTCCGCCTGCCAGTTTTCTACGCCCAGAATGTAGACGGCCGACAGCGCCGGCACGCTTCTTTCCGCCCACCTTAGGATGTGGGCGACCTCGGATGCCACAGCCGAGCTCCGAGTGCCCCCCTGATGGTTGACATACGCCACGGCCGTGGCGTTGTCTGACTGGAGTCTGACCGAGCGGCCCTGTAGCCTCTTCGACCATGCGGAGAGACACAGTCTGATCGCCCGCAATTCCAGGACGTTGATTGGGAGACGAGATTCGTCTGGAGTCCAGAGCCCTTGAGCTGACGGGACTCCCCACACTCCTCCCCAGCCCGTCAGGCTGGCGTCCATCATGACCACCATCCATTGGATGGGGAGGAACGACTTCCCGGCCCGAAGAGCCGGGGATCTCAGCCACCACGTCAGGGACGCCTTGACAGAGTGACTCACCTGAATCTGAAGATCCAATGACAATGGGGACTTGTCCCAAATAGACAGAATTCCCTTCTGCAATGCCCGAGTGTGTGATTGGGCATACGGAACCGCCTCGAAGGAGGCCACCATTAGTCCCAGGACTCTCATGCAGAAGCAAATTGACGACCATTTTTGGGACGCCAGAACCCGCACTGCCAACTGAAGTGTCGGTAACTTTTCTGAGGGTAGAAACAACTTCGCTGCCGAAGTGTCCAGGATCAGACCCAGATACTCCAATCGTTGAGTTGGGACTAGAACCGACTTCTGCATGTTCAGAAGCCATCCGAAGTCCAGGAGGGTCTGACTGACTATTGTCACATTTTCCTCCAATTCTGAGCCATTTTCTGCTCTGAGAAGGAGATCGTCCAGATAGCCCACGATAACAATTCCTCGCTGTCTCAGCAAAGCTAGAACCGGGGCAAGCACTTTGGTGAAAATCCGTGGTGCCGATGCTAGGCCGAAGGGAAGAGCCACAAACTGATAGTGGACTTCGCCTATGGCAAAGCACAGAAACCTCTGGTGAATTGCGCAGATTGGAACGTGCAAGTAAGCGTCCTTGATATCCAAGGACGCCAAAAAATCCCCTTGGTGGAGTGTCGCGATCACCGTGCGAATGGATTCCATCCGGAATTTTAGTACCCTCACATAGACATTCAGGGCCTTGAGGTCCAGGATTGGCCGGACCCCGTCCTTCTTCGGGACAACAAACAGGTTTGAGTAAAACCCCTGAAACCTCTCTTGCGATGGAACAGGCACAATTACTTCGCACCCAAGCAAATCCTGTACGGCCCCCAAGAGGGCCGCCCGGCGGGCAGGAAGGAGAGGGAGGTTCGAGGGAAAGAACCTGTTTGGGGGCCACGAGTGGAACTCTATTCTGTATCCCGAGGTGACCACCTCGCACACCCACCGGTCGGAGATCCGGGAGGTCCACCGCACCGAGAACCTGCGAAGAAGTTCCCCCACCCCAGAGTCGGGCAGGGGCAAGACTTCATGCAGTGGCGGGCTTGGGAGCTTGCTTGGTAGGCTTACGCACCCAGGAACGTCTTTGTCCCCCAGCCGCACTTTTTTCAGACTGGGCGGGCTTACCTGTGGAATCTGACTGACGAAAAAACGTCTTCTTTGCCGGAAAGGAAGGGCCCGGCCTGAGGTGGGGCTCCTTTCCCTTAAAAGACTGGGGAAGGAAGGTGCTCTTACCTCCTGTGACATCTTTAATAATGTCATCCTGGGCGGCCCCAAACAGTCTACCGCCCTTAAAGGGCAAGTCAGCCAGGAGCTTTTTGGAAGCTAGGTCGGCCGACCAGCATTTCAGCCAGATAAGGCGACGCAGCACCACAGCAGAGATAGAGGCCCCTGATATTAAAGGGGCCGCATCCAAAGTGGCATCGCACACGAAGACTAAACCCTGCGCAAGTTGGTGAGCCAGGGCAATGGTCTCAGGAGGGAGATTATGCTCCTGCACTGTCTGGTGCAAAATCTTTGCCCATCCTGTGAGTGTCTGAGACACAAGTGTCGCCGCCACTATAGGGCGTAAAGTGGACCCCAATAAGGTAAACATAGTTCTACTAACCACTTCTGACCTCCTGTCAGCAGGATCCTTAAATGCAGGAGTCCCTTCCATCGGGAGTGTGGTAGCCTTATTCAAACGGGCGACCGACCACTGGGGGGAGAGTCCACTTTTTAACCAGGTTCTCCTCAAAGGGGTACCTTAAAGCTAGGGGCCGCGGGACCGTCAAAGTCTTCTGTGGCTTATCCCAGACTTGGTCAATGAGTGCATCAAAAAAAGGCACATATGGAAAGACTTTTTTTTTAAGAAACGGCTTTAAAAGGAACCAAAGGATACAGCTTCCACCTGAGGTTCCTCAGTCTCAACATTCAGCTTGAGAGTGTCCCTCACAGCATCAATGAGTTCACTTACAAGCACCTTGTCAGTTGGTGGTTCAAGACAGGGGTCTTCCTCACAAGGAATGTCCTGTCCAAAGACATCAAAATCCTCAGAACCAGGGACCTGAGCAGCAGGAGCTAGGCCCATATCTGAGTCAGAGCACTCCCCATGTGGAGATTGTGTGGGGAGGGGGCGCTTTACAGCTCCCGTGCGCTCACACACCGCTTCCATCCTGACAAGGAATGATTCCAGGACTGCCGACAACTGGTCCATAGGGACCGCAGGTGCAGGAGCACTGCCAGTTGCCTCTGACAAGTGTGGAGAAGCAGGTGAACCAGACTCCATACTGCCACCCTCTGAGACCTTTATCACTATTACAGTGAATAATATAGTCCACCCACTGGCTGTGCTGAGGCTGAGGAGGGGATACCCGGGGGACTCACCACCCTTAGGGACCGCTCGGTTTCGCTATATGAGCCGCGCTGCAGCGCGAGTGAAGCCTGAGGAGAGTGAAGAATCTGTGAGGAGACTGAGGAATTTCGCGCCGTCAGCAGTGCCGCTAGAGGCCGAAATCGAAAGCGCCGCGGCTACAAGAAAATGGCCGCCGGGCGCCTGTATAACTGCGCATTTTAGCCACGGCAAGATGGCCACCGAGCACACTATTTAAATTAAAAAAAACAGCGTTAATGGCGCACGCAATAAAGATTCACACATTTCACACCAGAACACTTCCCAGAGTTCACCAACAGCCATGAGCGCCCCCCCCAGGGAAGAGTGACCCCCCAAGCACCCCCACACAGCACAGCGCCAGTACAGGGTGCAGAGAGCAGCATAACAGGGGGAGACAGGGAGAACCCCCCACAAAGAAACACAACCAGCATGTACTCACCTGCATCAGGAGAGACTACTTACCTGTCCTTAGAGCAGTGGTTCTCAACCTATCTAGTGCCGTGACCCCTTGATAAAATTTCCCAAGTTGTGGGGACCCCTAACAGTAAAATTTTCGTAGGGTGGGTTGTCAGCACCCAAGGCAAGACCAGTAATTTGCGTCCCTGACCCACAGACATTTAGCGCTCCCCGAGTCCCTTCTACTCGTACAGTATTTAAATCCCCTTATGGTACATTTTAGAATGTACCACTCTCTTTGTTCTCCTTACTTTCCCTTTTATCTCTCTCTATCCTAATTTCTTATCCCCCCCCCCCTTAGCCATCTTTCTTGTTCTCTTATTCTTTCTCTCTCTTTTTCTTTGTTCCTCCCCCTCTTTTGCTCTCCCTTCAATGTATTCTCTTTTTATTCCTTATCTTACTACTTGGTGGGGGGAGTTCTGATCAGCCAACTTAGGTGCTCTTGATCAAGGTCATCTGCTGATCTGAGAACTGTAGTGGGGACTTTTAATGGCAACTCTAATCACAGGTAGTGTTACTCACTGTGTCTCCGGCTTCACTGTGTCTCCAGCTCTGTGGTTTCTCGCAACAGCGACACCTATGCCGAAATCAGGAGATGGGGGTCTCCTCCAGCCCCTCCCACTTCACATTCCTCACCAGTCAGCTGACCTCTAGTCTCTGCCCCCCAGCCATGCCGTTAACTGAATGGGCAGCTGCGAAGAGGCTGAGTGGGCAGCTGCGGGCTCCAGGAACAGTCCAGCTGCGCGGCCACAGGCTTCAGGGACAGCCCTGCTGGGCGACTGCGAAAAAGCTAGGAGAGCGGTGCAGGCTTCAGGAACAGCCCAGGATTCTTTGACCCCTGGCAAATCGTCATTCGACCCCCGAGGGGGTCCCGACCCCAGGTTGAGAACCACTGCCCTAGAGGGACCCACTGGCTTGTTTCAGACAGACCTTTCACAGAGCAGTACTGCGTAGCTGTTGGTCCAGTCCACCGCGAAAGATACAGTCAGTCAGGTACTGTTCAATCTTGAGAGGACCGCGGGAGCATGAAAGCAACCCGGCCACCCCTGGAGTCATGGGGTATGTCGTGAACTGAGTCTCACGCACACAAGGCGAGGATCAGCACGCTCGATGGTCGGACAGGGAAAACTACGAGGATGCCAGTGTATCCAACCTGTTGCCCAGCCGAGAGTTGATTGAAGGTCTCAAAAACAAAATAATAAAATTCCGAAAGAAATACAAATTAAAAGTAAAATCTTCCAGGAGACTGGCTCCTGAGAGAGCCACATCTTCTCCTTCTGCTAGGCAGAAAAAAACTGAGGCTGCTAGCTGCAGGTGGGAGGGTAAAGTCAGGAGGGACCGCCCCCCTGGGCGGGGCTGTTTGGCTCTGGTTTGTTCTAGAATGTTTTAACATCTAACATTCTGCCTAGGTCTTCTCCTGCAAGCAGGGACATATACCCACACGTAATCAGTATGAGAGCTGTGTCAGTCCATGGACGATAAGAGAAAAAAGTTTATTACTTTATTTTAAAAAAAATTGTTTACATACTGTCACCATAGTGACACTGTACTACTAGGGGGGTGGGGGTGATCAGGATTCTTTTTTTTACACTGCGATTGGTTTTACAGTTATAATAGTGGTAAATGCAATCATTTCTCACTCTCTCCGGCTGCATTCCTGCAGCCATTGAGAAATTCTGTGATTGGTCAAAGCTTTCACATGGTACAGGGCTGCTATTAATGTCCCTGTACCATGTGATCACTATGACCAACAGTAGTAAACAATGATGCCAGGAAATTACATATTGTTTCCTACTGTCCATGTGATTGCTGATTGGCTACAGTAATCACATGGTACCAGGATTGCTCACAGCAGTCCGGTACAATGATCTATGTTCTGTGCACAGATCACGCTGCTTGCTCTCAAAGAAACAATATATAAAAGGTGAAAAAATTGCGCTATTAACCATACCACAAAAAGTGATTAAATCATTGCTGAAATTCAGTGTGAACTTAAAACCAGTGAGTTAATATCAGAAAAACATGGTATCAAAAAGTGTCCTCATAGTAATACAATAAATGTGAACGTGTGTAAATATTATTCAAAATAAATGTCCATGTCGTTTTCCAAATAAAATGACAGGAAGTGCATATTTATAGCACTGATCGCTGTATAAATGTCAATGGTCCCAAAAATGTGTCAAAAGTGTCCGATCTGTTCGTCGCAGTACCGCTAAAATTTGCAGATCATTGCCATTACTAGTAAAAAAAAAAAAAAAATGCCATAAATCTTTCCCATAGTTTGCAGATGCTATAACTTTTGCGCAAACCAATCAATTTACGCTTATTGCAATTTACCTTAAATATGTAGAAGAATATATATTGGCCTAAACTGATGAAGAATTTTTTTTTTTTTTAATTAAGAATATTTATTATAGCAAAAAGTTAAAAATATTGTTTTTTTTTCAAAATTGTCGCTCTTTTTTTGTTTATAACGCATAAAATAAAAACCGCAGAGGTGATCAAAGACCACCAAAAGAAAGTTCTATTTGTGGGGAAATAATTACGCAAATTATGTTTCAGTAAAGCATTGCATGACAGCGCAATTGTCAGTTAAAGCGATGCAGTGCCAAATTGTAAAAAGGGCTCTGTGGTCAGAAAGGGGGTAAAATCTTCCGGGACTGAAGTGGTTAGGATAAAACGCCTTCTGTGTGCAGCAGCCCCCCCCTCATACTTACCTGAGCCCCCTCTCTGTCCAGCGATGTCCACGAGTGTCTCGGCCATTCGAGACTGCCCCCTGATTGGCTGAGACACAGCAGCGGCACCATTGGCTCCCGCTGCTGTCAAAGTCAGCCAATCAGGAGAGAGAGGGGGCTGGGGGCTTGTTGTGGTGGTACTCGACAGGAGGGAGGGGCCAGGAGCACATGGGTTTTTGTGACCCGTGTGTGTAGGATTATAATGTATGGTATTCCACTGTGCTTTTATATCTTTTGTAAGAGGTCATGTGATGTATATCTTTTGTCTCAATCCTTTTCCTGCATTTTGGCACTTTGATATTAACCTCTTAATTTCTCAGTTAATTGCTTCAATTTACCATGCAAATACATTTTGGTGTGGAGTATAAATGTATTGCCATTTTCATATTCAACATGCTACAACTAAGGCTGTTGCCGAAACGCATCAGCTGTTTTGCTTGTCACTTTTTGTAACCCACAATTAAATTCGCAATATGGACTAGAGTTGCTGGCTCAATAATTTTTACTTTTAGCACAGAAGATGGACCCGAGAAGAGGAGGATCTGGGCTGCTCTGTACAAATCCACTGTACAGAGCAGGTAAGTATAACATGTTTATTATTTTTACAATCACTTTAAAATGGAACTCCCCCTTAACACTAAAATCCCTGCATCTACAGCCATCCACGATCTAACACTAACCGATCTAACCCTGTAAAGAAGAAATCAGTATCCATACCTTTTTTGAAGCTGATCCGACCCGATACCATGTTGAGCTGTCAGCTGCGGCTTCACTGTGGAGGTGGGTGCAGAGGACACATCTGACAACGGAAGCCCCATAGTAAGTCTATGGGTGATGTCACTCCCCATTAATTTCACAGCCCTTGTTGGTTGTGTCCTCTGCCGAGTTTCCGCCGCTGGAGATCGGCTTCAAAAAAGGTATGTACTGTATACTGATCTCTTCCTTACAGGGCTAGATAGGTTAGTGTTAGATCATGGACATTAGTGTTAGGCTTGACTTACACTTTAATGATAATTATGCCTCTTACCAGATCCTCATGATCTCAAAATTTTAAGAGATTATGGAAAGCCTGAGATAAAAAGAATATCCCAGGACTCTTGGGAGATGGATCGTAAGCCCGATGATTAGCGTCCCAGCCTCCAAACACATGTACCACAGCTTCCTATACACCTCACACTCGGACCGTAATATAATTAAAATTAAACAATCAAGCAGTAGAGAGAGGAAGATCCGACCATGGGATACTAGGACAGGTCCAGGCCTTAGTGACGTCTCACAGCTCCTGTCTCCCTCCGACGTGTTTCCCTATAAAGGCTACGTCTGGGATTAGAGAACCGCTTGACTGTTTTACTATGAGAACCGCTTGACTGTTTCATTTTAATTATATTACGGTCCGAGTGTGAGGTGTATAGGAAGCCGTGGTACATGTGTTTGGAGGCTGGGATGCTAATCATCGGGCTTATGATCCATCTGCCAAGAGTCCTGGCGTGTTAACTAGATAGAGCTACACACAAGATATCTTTTTATCTTAGGCATTCCATGATCTCTTATAATTTAGATTTTGAGGATCTGGTAAGAAGCACATTCATCTTTTTTTATTTTTTTTAACTTTATATTCTTTATTATTTTTCCATGTTACAAAAAATACATACACATAATATACTTTAAAATAATGTACTACAGTTAATCTCCCCCCCCCCCCCAATCTCTTTTCACATTCCAAAAACAGAGAAAGACAAAACAAAAAAATGCATTCTACCACACACTTATGTTATTGCCGAGAAAGAACTATATTGCTTTTACTTTATCTAGTTTTCTCTCTCCCCCTGCTTCCATTCCCTTTTTCCCTTCCTTCCTCTTGGTCTTCTGACATATTTAACTTCTCTGCCCAAGGTCCATAGCTTCTCTTTCTGCCCCTCCTCTATCCGCCCTTCCTATCTCAGCCATCTGGTTTCCGCCTTTAGGTCCATTCTTTTACTCTTCTTCCTTACCGCGCCCGTTAGGACGGGCACCCTATTTTCCTCAACCAGGGATCCCACATTATTTTACATTTTTTATAATTACCCCGTTTGGTCAAAACTACTTTTTCCTTCCACATTGTTGCATTTATTACATTGACCCACTCTGCTGATGTCGGTGCTTTCTGTGCTTGCCAGTTTTGTGCTATTACCTTCCTGGCCTGGAACAGGCATCTCAGCACTACTTCCGGAATATCTTTTTGTCCGTGTCTCTCCTCTATACCCAATAGGCACACCCTGGCCTCCGGTTCCAGAGCTGTCCCAAAGGTCGTATTTATGATGTGCAGTACCTTAGCCCAGTACCTTTGTAGCTTCGGGCACTTCCACATCATGTATATAAGGTCCCCTGTATCTTGGCATCTGGGGCACTTATCATCTGCTCTCCTTCCAAACATGTATAGCCTCTTTGGGGTGTAATAAACTCTGTGTACTAAGAACAGATGTGACATTCTCTGTGATGGGGAGAGTGATACCACTGTCCCCTGTTCCAGTATCCGTTCCCATTGTACAGTGGTTATAGGGCCCATATCCTCTTCCCACTTTGCTTTATTCTTACCCAACCTCTTCTCAGTTATAAAACCCCCCTTAATCTGTGAATATAATTCTGAAATAAGGCCTTTTGGTGTTCCTGTCTTGATTACACATTCATCTTTAATACTGGTCGAGCACGGATATATCTTTGTCACTGGGAGCGGTGCCTTTCATGTAATTTTATTTGGAAAATGATATGGACATTTATTTTAAATAATATTTACACATGGACACTAAGGGTGCTGAAATTAATCGTCGCATCGCGATTCGGGTGTCCCCGATGCGATTCTGATGCATGCGTCTGTGAAAATCAATTACCGGAACGATGCCCGCAGCTGCAGGCATCATCCCGGTACCGTTTTTAGAGCGGGCGGTCGGCTTTCCGGTGATAACAACCAATGCGGCTAAAAGCCGCTCGGTTGTTATCGCAGAGGAGCGGGAGGGGACATCCCCTCCTCCCTCCGCCGATCTGACTGGGCCTTCCGTCCCACCGGGAATCCCGATCCGCTACTTCCAGCGGCTAGAGACAGACTGGAACGAAGCGTCGGCTTCGTTCCAGTCTGTATGTAAACACGGAAGCGACATCACAACGTCACTTCCGCTTTACTCGGCTGCCAATGGCGCCAGTTTAATAAAAAGACAGTATTCAGAATTGCCGTTTTTGGCGATCTGAATACTTTGAAGTGCAAAAGAAGGGATTTGGGGTCCCCCGATCCCTCCATAAAGAGTACCTGTCACAAGGGATGTTTACATTCCTTGTGACAGCAATAAACGTGATCAAACCTTTTTTTTTTTTAAACACAATGTAAAAAAAAAGAAATAAAATAAATAGAAATGTTTTTTTTTTTTTTTTAAAGCATCCCTGTCCCCGCGAGCTCGCGCAGCAAAGAAAACACATACTCAAGCCACGCCCGCATATGTAAACGGTGTTCAAATCACACATGTGAGGTATCGCCGCAATCGTCAGAGCGACAGAAATAATTCTAGCACTAGACCTCCTCTGTAACTCTAACCTGGTAACCGTTAATTTTTTTAAAGCATCGGCTATGGAGGTTTTTAGGTACCCTAGTTTGTCGCCATTCCACAAGTGTGCGCAGAAAGACACTCACCTGTCCCACAATCCAGTGACATGGCCACTCGAACCCTCCATTCTCTCCCCTGCCTGTCCACGGCGCTGGCAATACTACTGTAGGCATCCGCTGTCCTGCATGGCCATGCAATCTTCTGGGACCTGTGTTGTGTCCCAGAAGATCACAGGGAGGAAGGGACGCCTAGGCGGCCCAAGCGGAAGTGGGAGCTCGTCGGGAATCGTGATGCATTGCGGAATCGAATCGCTTACCAGATAATCATAATCGAATCGTGAGACCAGTGAAGATGCGCACCCCTAATGGACCCATGTTCACATTTATTGTTTTACTTTGAGGACACTTTTTGATATTAACTCACTGGTTTTTAGTTCACACAATTTCAGCAATGATTTAATTACTTTTTGTGGTATGGTTAATAGCGCATTTTTTTTCCCACCTTTTATATATAGTTTTTGTTTTTTTCCTGTATGTGGGAATCGTAAAAAGTGCAGCAGTCTTTCTTTTGGATTAAGCACGAGGCATTTTTATATATATATATATATATATATATATATATATATATATATAGTATATCCTTGTTTGTGCCCTCAGAAAAAAGGTCACAAGCAGTGGATGAAAACTCCAATCCTAGGCCTTGCTGGTATCCAAATACTGATTCAGTCAAGTGCTTGGCCCCATGCCTCTGGTCACTTAAGCTCACTAATGGGCCGCCATTATGAGGGGTAGCATTCATTGCACAATAATAATGCTGAGGAGTCTGGGGCCAGACTTTTTTTCCAGGAAGACACACCAATGTGTATTTTTTTATTTTATTTATTTTACACCTGAGATTTGTTAATAAATTACCGTATTTTTCGCTCCATAAGACGCACCTGACCATAAGACGCACCTAGGTTTTGGAGGAGGAAAACCAGAAAAAAAAAATATTCTGAACCAGATGCTGTACTAAAATATTTACCAGTGCCCATGAAATGCAGCCTGACCATTGCCATTAATGCAGGCTGACCATTGCCATTAATGAATACATGAATAAAATGTAATTAAATTAAAAACACAGTCCACTTTGCTGCAAAGATAGTCACTGGCTGCTTGCAGGAAGAGAAATGATATATCATTTATCAGTGTACTCTGTAAAGCTCTGCACAGCACAGGGAAATGCGTTGTTTTAAATGATTTCAAGGTAAAACTGTGCTACTCCTCCTCAGTGATGAAGAGTGGAGGAAAAGGTTGGAAACATGCAAAAAGAAGGAAGGAGAGATTGTCCCTGAATATGTGCTCCTGGAAATGAGAGCCAACTTTGTTATCCCTGCAAAGGGTGATTTTCTAAAAGATATTCTTTATGCGGAGCTGGGGTTAGGAAGAGAGAGGCTAGTGAGAAGAGCACACACTCACTTGGAATACTCCTGGGGGCTGCTTTCTGGCTCATTCAATAATAAATCAGTGTGTTTGTCAGCTGCTTCTTTTTAATCTTCCCGCCCACCTCTCCTTCACAGACAGAACACACTAGCAGGGAGGGAGGAGTGAGAGGAGAGATGTGTGAAGCTGCTCAGTCGGGACAGGTTGCATGCATGCAGGAGGTGGAGTTGGATGGAGCAGTGTGAGGATTGGATCCTCTCCACGTAGGACAGCTACACTTCCTGAGCCATCAGCTGCACTGTCTGCACAGTGCACACAGTGACAGAGAGCAGAGGACAGAGCGCCATCGGAGGAGGGAGGAGAGGAGCAGGTGGATGGGTTTTCCGTGGACTGGAACCAATTTCTGCACCCCTCACTTACTTCTCATGGCGGCGAGGGCAGGGGGGCGGAGTCGGCAGCGTCGGGGCCTAATGTATATTCGCTCCATAAGACGCAGAGACATTTTTCCCCATATTTTTTGGGGAAAAATATGCGTCTTATGGTCCGAAAAATACGGTACATATTTTTTCTCAGATTATTACATAAAGCAATATTTTTGTACATCCCTATGTAACCAATATACCTGCACACCAGCAATGGTCATCACTGTGCTCCATATCAATCAGAGAGAAACAACTCGTATTAGGAATTTAATAAAGCACGTGGAAGATATACGGTAGGTACTTTAAACACTAACAATTAAATATTGTTAAACTGAGTACAGGAAAGCACTGCAATAATTCACAGATAATATATATCTGAATGGCTTCACATACATTGTGTCATCATTGGTGCCCAAAACTTTGAATACTCAGTGTTACAGTTAAATATTAAGTATTCTTTATTAAAACCAAGATAGGACCAACCAACCACGTGGCCGATTCCAGAACACATAAACTTCGTTGATTTTAGCGATAAAAGGAAATGTTTTATAAAATGTACTTAAGTTCCTGTTGGTTGAGAAGTCTTCTGTCCTTCAACAAGTGTTGCCACTGCATTAAGTTTTTCCATTTTATGTGTATACCGGTGCTTCTTAAGCCCATACGTATTGCTGAAAGCCTCACCACAGGTTCCACATTTAAAGGGACGCTCACCTTGATGAGCTTGTACATGTTTGCTGAAATACTTTGGATCCTTAAACAATTTGAGGCAACAGGAACAACGAAGGTCTGGTTTTGCATCGTGAGATCTTTGATGACGCAAGATGGATGAAATGTAGAAGAAACTCTTACCACACTGATCGCACCGGTAAACCTTTTCACCAAGATGCACTCTCTGGTGTTCCAAAAGATTGGAGCGGTAGCGAAACGTTTTACCACAGGTTGGACATCGCTGAGGGCGTGCCACAATGTGTAGTCTCTGGTGTTCTGCTAAACTGGATGACTGGGCAAAACGTTTGTTGCACAAGGCGCACTTGTATGCTCGCTCACCAGTGTGCACAACTTTGTGCTGACGAAGATACCATGAATGTAAGAAACCACGTCCGCATATAGTGCATCTGTAAGGTCGCTCCTCTGTATGGCAGCGCTGATGGCGCATGAGCAGCGTTGCTTCCCAGAAGCGCTTACCGCATAAAGAGCATGTGAAATGTCTCTTTTGCAAGTGGCTGCGACGATGAAGCAGCAAGTCATATGCTCCTGCAAAGCTTTGCCCACAGACATTGCACGCTAGAGTGCGTCTGACTAAGTGTACATATTTATGGGTTACCAAACCCAGGAAGTGCTTGAAACTTTGACCACATATACTGCATGAAAATCTCTCACCACTAGGTATCATTGGGTGCTCGTCGGAAGTGGAATTCACTTGGCCACTGGAAGTAGCTGCTGCTACTGATGCCTGGACTACTTCATTTGTAAGGCTATTCTGCATACAGTTTGCTTGATTGCCTTCAGTTTCTGCTTGACACTGGCTTACACTAGGAAGCAGACGTTCTGTAGCCGTTTGGTGTACAAGTTTGTGCCACATTAGGTTTTCAATGAAGCCAAAACATTTTCCACATGTATCACAAACATAGGGCTTTTCACTCATGTGCAGTTCCTTATGATTCATTAGGTGAAAGGAGTCTGGGAATCTCTCTCCGCAATCTGTGCATCCAAAGCTAAGTCGATCAGGGGGCAGGGCTCCTGTTGGTACTGTACAAGGCAGCTGAAGCCTATGGATCTGCTTGTGGCGTGTCAAGCTCTGAGGATAGCCAAAAACCTTGCCACAGAGTTCACATTTGTAGGGCCGTTCACGGGTGTGTACTACATGATGTTTAGTAAGATGGAAAGATTCTCTGAACCTCTTGCCACAAACTGAACACTGATGTGGCTTCTCACCAGTGTGGATCCGTTCATGGCGCTTTAGGGTTTCTCGCCTACCGAAACCACGTCCACATACATTACAGCAGAAATTTTTGCTTGCATTATTCGAGAGAGATGATTGTCTACGGGGAGACGGTTGAGCAAAGACTGAACCAATTCTTTCAATAACACTGATAGCTGCTTGGTCAGCTTGGGCAACATCTGTGGCGAGTAGAGTTGCAGTTTCATAGGGGACTGCTGCAACTGCTTCCTTGACATCCACATTAATTGCTTGTTGTTGCACCAATGGCTGTGGCAATGAAAGACTGGCCTTGTGCACATGTTTGTGTCTTAAAAGACTCTGTGGAGCAGCATATGATTTTCCACACACATCACACTTGTAATCTGGTCGTTCACCAGTATGGGTGGCTTGGTGTTTTAATAAATAGGTAGTGTCGCGGAAGGCTTTGCCGCACACCTCACACTGAACCTTCAGTGAGTTGGAGTGTGTCTTTACATGGCGCTTTAAGCTTTCACGGCGATTAAAACTTTTTTCACATATGTTACAGCTAAAAGGCTTTTCCCCAGTATGTATAATCTGGTGCTGGTGAAGATGACTTTGCTTTTTAAAGACTTTCCAGCACAGGTTGCAAGTAAATGGACCATCTTGCTGCAAAATTATATTTTGCTCCGCCCCTGCTACAGGCACTTCCCCAGGTCCCACCTGAGGAGCTGACATTGCAGCTGTGGCAGCCGCCACTACAGCAGCTGCAGCAGCAGTCTCAACATCTGTGTTTGCCAGTGAACTGTTTATGTCCACTCCTGTCTCCTCTCTATGGCAGCGTCTATGTCTTATGAGGCTGGAGATATGATTGTACGTACGCCCACAAACATTGCATTCGTAGGGTCTCTCCCCTGTGTGAACCAACATGTGTTGCATTAGATGTGATGACTGCTTAAAAGACTTCTGGCACACAGTACAGGGGAAACGACGATCAATTAGATACTTCAGTCGACGGAAGTAATTTTTATCGTCTTTTGTTTCCTCTTCAGCTTGCACCTGCTGTGTAACTGGTAAGGAGCGTTTAAGGTTGTTGAAAAGATGCTGATGGCTAGAAAGATCAACAATTCCCCACTGCTGTGAGTTAAATGTTCCGTCAAAGATAGCTTGTGCGTTGGAGATTGAAGGCTGGACGTTATATTGTTGCAACTGTACAGGTTCGGATTTTTTAATGGGAGACATAGACGAGGGAAGTTCTACTTTGAATTCTTTCGGTTTAGAAATGCCAGCAGGGGCAACCTGAATACTGTTAGTCTGGGACTGGTGGGTGTAATCATACTGTGGTGAAGTGCAAGGGAGGGCAGCTACAGCTTTCGCATGTTCATGGTGGTTGTACAGTTCCATAGGTTCAAAGCGCTGGTGGTTAAGAAATTCTAGGAAATCAAAAGGGTAGCTTTGAAATTGAATGCCCTCCTCTCCAGCATTAGCTTCCATCTCATACAAGCCCGCTAACCTGAAACAGAAAGGAGACATTTTTAACTGGAATATTAAAAAACACACATTCATCTTTCCCATCATAATTCCATTGCATTAACTCACTAAAGTGGAACCCTAATCCATGCACTTTCAGTCACCCAGGGGTTGCAAGTACAAATATAACTATTATTTGACTCTGATCCCCATTGTATAAATAATACACACAGCAAGCACTTTCATATCCAGCTTGTTCTGTCTGCAACAAAAGTGTGTCACAATAAAAAAAATAAAAAATCTAACTAGGCCAACTCTGTATAAAAGAGGGCCTTTACTAAATCCACTATACCTGAAAGTGATCATGTTATGTGAAATAAAAACAACACACACAGTAGGTTCCTTGTGGTGACTGGAAGTAGCTACAATATATTATTCAGAATTTTTACTTTTGTGTTGGAACGGAGACTTCAATTTCCGTGCCCATGTTGTATACAGATAACACATCTTTTGTTTTGGTTAGGTCTACCCATATCTATTTAATGATTTCATGCAACAGCCTTTATTTGGCAGCCAAGACTCTGACACTGGTCTGCTGGTAAGATCCAAAGCAGTGTGTGCTCCCCAGTATTAGAAGAAACCTGTACTAAGGGATATAGAGGGGCTACCATTACTGACTGCCTCCTAAAGGGGAAGTTCACCTTTCATAACATGTTACACGCACATTCAGGGAGTAATGTTATGAATGCACGACCGCCCGACCCCCCATGACAGCAGAACTGTGATCTTGTCCTCTGAATGAAAAGTACAAGGTCCGGCAACCTTTACGGCTGTTGGCTTGTGGCTTTCAATGAACTGCCATGGCACTGTGAGCGCTGTGGTAGTTCATTGAGTCTTCCTGTCAGAATGTATTAATAACTTCCTTGTATGAGGTAGGAGCAAGCCAATACACTGACAGATCTGCAAAAAAAAAATGTGCATTTATTATTTTTTGTCAAAAGGTGAACTTTTCAATTTTCAGCGCTGTTTAAATGACAATTACGCGGTCATGCTACACTGTACCCAAACAGAATTTTATCATTTTGTTCCCACAAATAGGGCTTTCTTTTGGTGGTATTTGATCACCTCTGCGGTTTTTATTTTTTGCTAAACAAATAAAAAAAGACTGAAAAATTTGAAAAAAAAAAAAAACGTTTTTCTTTTGTTTCTATTATAATTTTTTTTAAATAAGTACGTTTTCTCCTTCACTGATGGGCACTGATGGGCATCCCTAATGGGCAATGATTGCCATCTGCCTGGTGGTCCAGGGTGGCATACCTTTTGGGGTACCTTTGTAGGCATCCCTGGTGGTCTGGCGGCATCCCTGGTGGTCCTGGGCGGGCATCCGATCGGCTCTCCTTTACCCACGTCTGTCAGACGCGAGTGAGGAAAAGCCAATCAATGGCTCTTCCTGTTTACATCGTGATCGGACATGGCTGATCACGTGGTAAAGAGCCTCTGTCAGAGGCTCTTTACCGAGATCGGTGTAGCTGTGTGTCAGACTGACACGCCGCAACAACGATTGCCACGAAGCGCGCCGGCAGTTATTCTGCTGGACGTCATATGATGCCCAGTCAGGATAACAGAACCACCGCCCGGCCGTCATTCTGCTATAGGCCGGGCGGGAAGTGGTTAAAGTGGTTGTAAAGGTAAATAAATATTACTGCCAGTCACATGGCCTCCGGTCGCCCTCCTCCCCTGTGACCATTGTGCTGACCACTCAGCCCCTCCCGCTGTAGTCTTTAGATGGAGGAGGAGAGCCCCGCTGTTCTCTATGGGGTGGTCAGATAGAAACAGACCGCCCCATCCATCTGTTTTTGGCAGGCAGGATCAGATGCTGCAATAATATAATACTTACCTCAGTCCAGCATTTGAAGTTTCTGCAAGGCATGGATGACATTACCAAGTGCATAGCATTGTAGTTTATTGTACAAACTTTGGTTTATAACGGCTTTTTATAGCCATTTGTATTTAGAGAGTGGAGGACTGAAGATAGTGAACCTTTTATTTTCATGCACTGCCAATGCTCTGAAAAGTAATCTGCAGGATTGCTTTTCAGAGTGAAGCCAAGTAGCCACTCTCAGGCATTTAGGAAGCAAATGTGAGCCACACATTTATTTGGCTCTCGTCTGTGGTGTTGCCACATAGATTTGAATGGCCTCTATGATTTGTGAATGAACAACAAGTCCCATCCCAGACTGCTGCAGATGGACTTGTAGATCTCAATAGACTATGAGCGCAGTAATCAGCACATTCATAGTCCATTGACAATTCCTCCTACTGAAAGCTCATACAGAGGTAAAGGCATATAGCTGGAGGAAGAGTCTGCAGGAGCCTGGTTTTGTACCCATGATCCAATGTTTTGTTTGCGAGTGCAATGCTTTGCAAACTCCTGTGAAAAAAAAAAAAAAAAAGTTTTTTTTCTACCAAAAAAAATTATGTGCATTTATAAAAAAAATTTAATGAACCTAGCAATTAACCTGAATCTGTGCTGTGCCCATGTAGGAGCATAAAAAAAAACAAAAAAACAATGTCCCCCTCCCCTTCCCAGGAATGAGCCGAGTGTGCCCCAAGACACGCCTACCAAAGCCAACCTAAGGCTAGGGATGCTCTACCTGCCCCCATGTGACAGTGCTGGGCCAATCACCATTGCTTACATGAGACAGGAACAGGAGGGAGTCACAATATCTTTGATACACGGAAGGTTCTTCCTTTGCTCCTGGTGGTTGAACAGCATGATGGGGAGTGAAGGAATGAGCTGCTGGGGAGGAGGGCATCGGCCAAGGTTAGCTTAAAGTGTTACTAAACCCAGAAATATGAAAATAATTACTCCGCGCCCCCCCCCCCCCCAAAGTGCCCACAGCTTTATAAATCTTCTTTTTACATTAAAATACTGCCACTATAAACCTTTTTGGATGATCTGTATACCATGGTTACATGATAAACTGCACTGTTTCTCTAGTGCCAAGAGTTCAGGAAGGAGGAGATTTTCACTACTGCCTGTATATGTCTATATCATGTGACCTGGCTAGCTCTGAGAACAAGTAAAATGTATTCTCCAGCATAAAAGACACAACTGAGCATTTGCAGGTCGGCTACTCTGCCTGTGTTAGCTGGCTTTCCCCAGATAGACAGTGCAGGAGGGAAGGATAAAACAGCCTTTTTACACAATGCAAAGGATTAACCCCTATAGTTCCACAGTGAGTGTAACAAGCATGCTATGCTGCATATACAGACTGATTTTACTGTTGTGGGTTTAGTAACACTTTAAGTCCTGGTTCACACCTATGCAGTTTTCTTTTGATCCGTTCTCAGTGCATTTTTGTGTTTTCATGCTTTTTTCTGGCCAATTTGTTGGACAGAATAAAAAAAACGCACTTCATGCTTTTCTCCATTGAAAGCTATCGAACCATAAAGCACCGTTTTGCATTAAAAAAGTCCCTGACCTTTTCCAAAAACGCATTAGCTGAAAAAAGCATAAATGTGAATGTGTGCCGTAGGAAACCATGTTAAAATGGACTGTAGTGCATTTCTACACCAAAAAATGCATAGGTCTGAACCTGGCCCAAGGATGGCCACACAATCTGATGGTACAATCTCCTCTGGTCTACCAGCAACTTTGTAGTGCAAGTACCTACCTGACTGGATACAGATCGTATGGACAGATTAAAGTGGTGGAAAACATTATTAAACTGAGAACTGTTACCTTGAAATAACTCTGGGTTTCTTTTTCTGTAAAAATGTGGCTATAGTATAATCCCCAGTATCTAAATTGCAAGTCACATGATCCATGGATCTGCTGGTGGACTTGTTAAGTGAGGGGCGTGACATGATTGCCGGAAATGACTTTGCCGCCGGGTTTCATTGCATTTCGATGGCGATGAAACACAGTGAGACCCAACAGCATAACATCACTTCCCCAAGCTAGTGCAGTGAGAGGAGGGAAGGAGGAGCTGGAGGGGGCGTGGCTTGCTGCAGATTATGGTGGGATACAGGCACACTGTGCTCTTAACAGCTTGGTGACACAAAACGTAAACTGACCACGCTAGCATGGATCAGCAGCCATGCTAGCGTTGTCGGTTTACTCTTAGACCCCTTTCACACTGGGGCGTTTTTCAGGCACTTTGGCGTTAAAAAAAGTGCCTGTAAAGCGCCTGAAAGAAGTCTCATCTGCAATCCCAATGTGAAAGCCTGAGTGCTTTCAGAGCCCTTTCACACTGCCAGTGCCCGAAAAACGCTAGTGAAGCTCCGCTAAGACCCGTTTCACACTGGGGCATTTTTCAGGCGATTTGGCGTTAAAAAAAGCGCCTCAATGGGAAGAGGCGCTTTAGGAGCAGTGTATTCAATGCTCCTAAAGCACTGCAAAGAAGCTGCTTGCAGGACTTTTTTTGACGCCCTGCCAGAGCAGCGCCTCAGTGTGAAAGCACTCGGGCTTTCACATTGGGATTGCAGATGAGGCTTCTTTCAGGCGCTTTTTTTAACGCTAAGACCCCTTTCACACTGGGGTGTTTTTCAGGCGCTTTAGTGTGAAAGCACTTGGACTTTCACATTGGGATTGCAGGTGCAGCTTCTTTCAGGCGCTTTTTTTAACGCTAAAGCGCCTGAAAAACGCCCCAGTGTGAAAAGGGTATTGGGAGGCGGGACAAAGGCAGGATCAACAAGGTATTATACAACACAGGCAGGACTGAGAAAAAAAAACCACATACATTACAATGGATATTACATCACTTTTAGGAGACGGCAAAATACTTTTTTTTTTTTTTTAAGGTTTGCAAACACTTTAAAGCAGTAATAAACTGCATTTGTCTTAACCCTGCAAGACAATTGCATATTGTGCCTGTATGCATTGCATACTAGCACATTATGAAATAATTTAGAATAGAGCCCTCCAGCGGTGCGCTGTCACCGCTGACCGCGCTTCCATCTTCACCCAGTCTTCCTTCCAGGTCAGCATTTTTCAGCCATCTGATTGGGCACACCGCAATGACATCACTCCCGCACACGTGCGTGGGAGGCACGGAGCTCTGAAGGGACGGCACAGGTATGCCATCCTTTCAGAGCGCGTGCACCGGCTGCATGCAGTGTGAATGCCGGTTTAGGAGATATTCACTGTACCTACAGGTAAGACTTATAGTAGACTTACCGCTAGATACAAGCTAAAACAAAAAAAAAGGGGTTACTTCCACTTTAAGTAGGTCCTCATATTACATAGTTTTAGTAAATTATAACCTTGATGTAAAAAAACTGTATGGCCAGATTGTAATGCGTATGGTGTCTCCTAAAAGTGTACTTGTGGTGTCCTTACTGGATTCTGGACTATAATTCTGGCACACATCCAATCATGTACAGGGTGCTCTGAGAGCCCCAAAACCTTGGGGGGGGGGGGGTACTCTACAGGGCAGATTCTGAACTTCTGTCTCTAATGTGTATCTGCTGGACACAGGGGAAAATTGAGTGGCACATTAAAGAGAACCTGTCACCACAAGTACTTACTGTAAAACAGGAGGAAAATTTGACTATTTTGACAATAATAAGAAAGGAAATTAAAATGTGGGGAAACCAGTACAATGATAAAAGGCCCATTTAAATAAAAATGTGCACACACACACACACAACATTCAAGCAGGGGGGTAGGCGCAGGCTGGCAATCAATTAAACAAAAATGTAAACCAAGCAAAAAAACATTTATTGGCCCTTTATACAATCGCAATAGGGAGAGGAGTGCATGGAGAACAATGACTCTGGGAGTGAAGGTCCCCAGGTGTCATGTAGTGTGACACTAGATATAGTCTCACTGCCGTGTTGTAGTGTCACATGTAACAGAAATGGAAATTGAAGCATCACACCACTGCTAAGAGGAGCAGATACAACTATATTCCAATAAAGTTGGAGGGGGACAATCCAAAAAGTGGCCGTGTTTTGGGGCTCCAAAAGCATCCCTTTCATCAGGGCTTAAAGAAAAACAATGTGAACAGACTAGAAGTGAACTAGCCCTGATGAAGGAGGTGTTTTGGACCCCCAAATGCATTGGATACTCTTCGAATTGTCCCCCTGACTTTTATTGGAACAAAGTTGTATCTGTTTTAGCAGTGGTGTGGTGCTTCAATTTCCATTTTTGTTATGTTAAGCCTGGTACACACGGTCGGACTTCTAACAAACTTTTGCGTGGATTTTTGTCCGAAGGGAGTTGGCCAGGAACATCCATAGCATACACACGGCAGGACTTTTCTGCAAACTTTCCCAACATCACACGGTTTTTCTGCTCTTTATTTGCCACCCTTTGGTCAACTTCTGCTATTGTTGGTTGATTTTAACATTGGTTCTGGGCATGCGTGTTTGTACTTCGGACAAAAGTCCGATGGATTTCTGTACACACGGTGGGACTTTGCACCGTAGGACTTTTGTTGCCGAAAAGTTTGTCCGTTCGCAGAGCGAACTTTCGCCCGATGAAAACCGAAAAAGTTTGTCCAATGGAGCGTACACACAGTCGGATTTTTTTTTGAAAACGTGCTGATTTTGAAGTTTGTTGTCAAAAAGTCCTACCGTGTGTATGGGGCTTTACACTGCAAGCCAAGAGGCAGTTTAGATCCTCTTTGGGTGTAGAAGCCACCTGTCTGGACAGCAATACAGATACTCCCTGTTTAATGACCAATTTAGACTTACGACCAGCTCTCTCCACCTAAACGACGCACTATACATCAATGTATTGTACAGTACAGTACATCATTTTCGTTTGTGTTTTGTACTTATGCAAATTAAAAAAGGTTATTGAGCTGGAGTTTTGTGTTTAGACCTTTTTTTCACAATACAGTACAGTCGTTAAGAATGCTTAAAATATTGGATTACTTGTGGCTCCTCATTTAACGACCAATTTGTTTAATGACCTGGTCATTGGAACAGAACCTGGTCGTTAAGTGAGGAGTACCTGTATTTTAAAGCGGAACATTTTTTCTTTTTGGTGGTGGGTTGTAAAGGCTGAAGGTTTTTACCTTCATGCATTCTATGCAAGAAGGTAAAACACCTTCTGTGTGCAGCAGCCACTCCAGCCCCCTAATACTCACCTGAGCCCCATCTCAATCCAGCGATGTGCACAAGAGCCTCGGCTCTCTGGGGACTCTCCCTCCTCATTGGCTAAGACAGCAGTGGGAGCCTTTGGCTCCCACAGCTATCAATCACAGCCAGTGAGAAGAGGGAAAAAAGGGGGGGCCGAGCCGCGGCTCTGTGTGTGAATGAACATGCAGACTAGTGACCCGGGAGCAAGCCTGCTTGGGTGCCCTCGTTGCAAGATGCTTGCTCTGGGGGCAGGAGGGAGGGGCCAGGAGCACCGCCAGGGGACTTAAGAGGAGGATCCGGGCTGCTCTGTGCAAAACCACTGCACAGATCAGGTAAGCCTTTACTAGAACTTTAAAGTGGATCTTAACCCTCTATGTGAAGTCCCCCCCTCTTGACTTCTCCTCTACATGAATAGGGCAGCATTTGTTTTTTTCTTTAATATACCCTTTTTAAACAAATCTGTGCATATTATTCGCCTAGGCAAATGACGTGCACAGCGCTTGCTGGACCTCTTGGGATATGTACGTCACGTATTCCATTGGGCCTTTAGTCTTTTATTAAGTAGGTGGGAGGGTGAGATTAGTGGAGTGTCATCGCAAGACCTCGCTGGCTTAACACGGAAGAGCTGGTGGGCCTCTCAATGATGCTACAAGTAAGATGGCGGCGTGGGATAGAGCAGTGTCTGTTGACAGAAGAACTACGTTTGATCCGGTGGCCAGAGGAGTATCTGTATTGTGCCTAAAACACCACTGGCTAAGTGGGGGTAAAGAAAAAAAAAATGTGCGGGTAGGCTGAAGGTCCTCTTTATTGCATTCTCTGCATTGAGGTAAAATATCTTCCTATACCTGCCCCCACGCAAACACTTACCTCACTCCTGACGGATTCAGTGCTGTCCCATCTGCAGTGCCACTCTCCTCTTTTTACAGGTCTGAGGGCAATGGGAGTCATTGTCTCCTGCTGTTGTCAGTCAAATCCTGTGAGGAGGGAGCAGGGATGTGGCCGAGCTGTGTGTGTCTATGGATGCACACAGCCCGGCTCAGGAGTGCGATTGCACGGGTGACCCCTCGACACATGGCTGGCTATAGAGGCACTTGGAAGTGGACAGTGCCAGGGGGGACCACCAAAGAAAAAAGTACAGAGAATGGAAGTCTAACATCTAACTCATCTCGGCAGGCTTTGGCCCCGAGTGGCTGAATATTTGCATGCAATAGTGAAAATAGAGTTGTGCCAAGAGTGGGCTCCTGGCACTTACAATGATGGATGATACAACACAGAGATGAGAAGGGATTGCTGTACAGTCCCCTGTCCTCCATCCCTCCCTATGGTGTGTACAGGGTGACACCCCCTCCTCCCTATGGTGTGTCCAGGGTGACACCCCCTCCTCCATCCCTCTCTATGGTGTGTACAGGGTGACACCCCCTCCTCCATCCCTCTCTATGGTGTGTACAGGGTGACACCCCCTCCTCCATCCCTCTCTATGATGTGTATAGGGTGACACCCCCTCCTCCATCCCTCTCTATGGTGTGTATAGGGTGACACCCCCTCCTCCATCCCTCTCTATGGTGTGTATAGGGTGACACCCCCTCCTCCATCCCTCTCTATGGTGTGTATAGGGTGACACCCCCTCCTCCATCCCTCTCTATAGTGTGTATAGGGTGACACCCCCTCCTCCATCCCTCTCTATGGTGTGTATAGGGTGACACCCCCTCCTCCATCCCTCTCTATGGTGTGTATAGGGTGACACCCCCTCCTCCATCCCTCTCTATGGTGTGTATAGGGTGACACCCCCTCCTCCATCCCTCTCTATGATGTGTGCAGGGTGACACCCCCTCCATGGTGTGTGTATAGGGTAACACCCCCTCCTCCATGGCGTGTACAGGGGGGTGACACCCCCTCCTCCATCCCTCTCTATGGTATGTATAGGGTGACACCCCCTCCTCCATCCCTCTCTATGATGTGTGCAGGGTGACACCCCCTCCATCCCTCTCTATGGTGTGTGCAGGGTGACACCCCCTCCATCCCTCTCTATGGTGTGTATAGGGTGACACCCCCTCCTCCATCCCTCTCTATGATGTGTGCAGGGTGACACCCCCTCCTCCATCCCTCTCTATGATGTGTGCAGGGTGACACCCCCTCCATCCCTCTCTATGGTGTGTGCAGGGTGACACCCCCTCCATCCCTCTCTATGGTATGTATAGGGTGACACCCCCTCCTCCATCCCTCTCTATGGTATGTATAGGGTGACACCCCCTCCTCCATCCCTCTCTATGGTATGTATAGGGTGACACCCCCTCCTCCATCCCTCTCTATGTGTATAGGGTGACACCCCCTCCTCCATCCCTCTCTATGATGTGTATAGGGTGACACCCCCTCCTCCATCCCTCTCTATGATGTGTATAGGGTGACACCCCCTCCTCCATCCCTCTCTATGATGTGTATAGGGTGACACCCCCTCCTCCATCCCTCTCTATGATGTGTATAGGGTGACACCCCCTCCTCCATCCCTCTCTATGATGTGTATAGGGTGACACCCCCTCCTCCATCCCTCTCTATGGTATGTATAGGGTAACACCCCCTCCTCCATCCCTCTCTATGATGTGTATAGGGTGACACCCCCTCCTCCATCCCTCTCTATGATGTGTATAGGGTGACACCCCCTCCTCCATCCCTCTCTATGGTATGTATAGGGTAACACCCCCTCCTCCATCCCTCTCTATGGTGTGTACAGGGTGACACCCCCTCCTCCATCCCTCTCTATGATGTGTATAGGGTGACACCCCCTCCTCCATCCCTCTCTATGGTGTGTATAGGGTGACACCCCCTCCTCCATCCCTCTCTATGGTGTGTATAGGGTGACACCCCCTCCTCCATCCCTCTCTATGGTGTGTATAGGGTGACACCCCCTCCTCCATCCCTCTCTATGGTGTGTATAGGGTGACACCCCCTCCTCCATCCCTCTCTATAGTGTGTATAGGGTGACACCCCCTCCTCCATCCCTCTCTATGGTGTGTATAGGGTGACACCCCCTCCTCCATCCCTCTCTATGGTGTGTATAGGGTGACACCCCCTCCTCCATCCCTCTCTATGGTGTGTATAGGGTGACACCCCCTCCTCCATCCCTCTCTATGGTATGTATAGGGTGACACCCCCTCCTCCATCCCTCTCTATGATGTGTGCAGGGTGACACCCCCTCCATGGTGTGTGTATAGGGTAACACCCCCTCCTCCATGGCGTGTACAGGGGGGTGACACCCCCTCCTCCATCCCTCTCTATGGTATGTATAGGGTGACACCCCCTCCTCCATCCCTCTCTATGATGTGTGCAGGGTGACACCCCCTCCATCCCTCTCTATGGTGTGTGCAGGGTGACACCCCCTCCATCCCTCTCTATGGTGTGTATAGGGTGACACCCCCTCCTCCATCCCTCTCTATGATGTGTGCAGGGTGACACCCCCTCCTCCATCCCTCTCTATGATGTGTGCAGGGTGACACCCCCTCCATCCCTCTCTATGGTATGTATAGGGTGACACCCCCTCCTCCATCCCTCTCTATGGTATGTATAGGGTGACACCCCCTCCTCCATCCCTCTCTATGGTATGTATAGGGTGACACCCCCTCCTCCATCCCTCTCTATGTGTATAGGGTGACACCCCCTCCTCCATCCCTCTCTATGATGTGTATAGGGTGACACCCCCTCCTCCATCCCTCTCTATGATGTGTATAGGGTGACACCCCCTCCCCCATCCCTCTCTATGATGTGTATAGGGTGACACCCCCTCCTCCATCCCTCTCTATGATGTGTATAGGGTGACACCCCCTCCTCCATCCCTCTCTATGATGTGTATAGGGTGACACCCCCTCCTCCATCCCTCTCTATGATGTGTATAGGGTGACACCCCCTCCTCCATCCCTCTCTATGATGTGTATAGGGTGACACCCCCTCCTCCATCCCTCTCTATGATGTGTATAGGGTGACACCCCCTCCTCCATCCCTCTCTATGGTATGTATAGGGTAACACCCCCTCCTCCATCCCTCTCTATGATGTGTATAGGGTGACACCCCCTCCTCCATCCCTCTCTATGATGTGTATAGGGTGACACCCCCTCCTCCATCCCTCTCTATGGTATGTATAGGGTAACACCCCCTCCTCCATCCCTCTCTATGATGTGTATAGGGTGACACCCCCTCCTCCATCCCTCTCTATGATGTGTATAGGGTGACACCCCCTCCTCCATCCCTCTCTATGATGTGTATAGGGTGACACCCCCTCCTCCATCCCTCTCTATGATGTGTATAGGGTGACACCCCCTCCTCCATCCCTCTCTATGGTATGTATAGGGTAACACCCCCTCCTCCATCCCTCTCTATGATGTGTATAGGGTGACACCCCCTCCTCCATCCCTCTCTATGATGTGTATAGGGTGACACCCCCTCCTCCATCCCTCTCTATGGTATGTATAGGGTAACACCCCCTCCTCCATCCCTCTCTATGATGTGTATAGGGTAACACCCCCTCCTCCATCCCTCTCTATGATGTGTATAGGGTAACACCCCCTCCTCCATCCCTCTCTATGATGTGTACAGGATGACACCCCCCCTCCTCCTCCTTTGTGTACAGGAAGTCAGGGACTCCCCATCTATCCCCGGACACCTGACAGCCTCACCTGTGAGCAGGAATCCGGGGCTGTCACTCTATTCTCCGGCTCTCACATGACACGCCGGCCTGGCCACTCCATAGAGCCCGGGAGAGGAGGAGCTCCGCCGTACTTCCGTCATTTCCGCTCACCCCCCGTATACCGGGCCGGGACAGGCCGAGCTTCTCATCATCAGCCCGAACACCGAGCGACAGGAGGAGAGGAATCACAGCGGCCAGTTCCCGTCCTGCGCACGGAACCGGAAGTGATGTCGGGAAGAGGAAATGGGCGGAGCTTAGAGAGTGTAGACTGAGCAGGAAGAGGAAGCTGAGGGATGTGTGCTGGTAGTTTCCTCTTCCATGAGAATTCAATACTGGATGGAGGGGGGCTCTGCACACTGCTAGGGGGAGTCTGAGTTCAGTACTGAATGGAGGGGGGCTCTGCACACTGCTAGGGGGAGTCTGAGTTCAGTACTGAATGGAGGGGGACTCTGCACACTGCTAGGGGGAGTCTGAGTTCAGTACTGGATGGAGGGGGGGCTCTGCACACTGCTAGGGGGAGTCTGAGTTCAGTACTGGATGGAGGGGGACTCTGCACACTGCTAGGGGGAGTCTGAGTTCAGTACTGGATGGAGGGGGGCTCTGCACACTGCTAGGGGGAGTCTGAGTTCAGTACTGGATGGAGGGGGGCTCTGCACACTGCTAGGGGGAGTCTGAGTTCAGTACTGGATGGAGGGGGACTCTGCACACTGCTAGGAGGAAGTCTGAGTTCAGTACTGGATGGAGGGGGCCTCTGCACACTGCTAGGAGGAAGTCTGAGTTCAGTACTGGATGGAGGGGGACTCTGCACACTGCTAGGAGGAAGTCTGAGTTCAGTACTGGATGGAGGGGGCCTCTGCACACTGCTAGGAGGAAGTCTGAGTTCAGTACTGGATGGAGGGGGACTCTGCACACTGCTAGGAGGAAGTCTGAGTTCAGTACTGGATGGAGGGGGACTCTGCACACTGCTAGGAGGAAGTCTGAGTTCAGTACTGGATGGAGGGGGGCTCTGTACACTGCTAGGGGGAGTCTGAGTTCAGTACAGAGGGGCCTCTGCACTATGCTAGGGGGAGTCTGAGTTCAGTACTGGATGGAGGGGGGCTCTGCACACTGCTAGGGGGAGTCTGAGTTCAGTACTGGATGGAGGGGGACTGCACACTGCTAGGAGGAAGTCTGAGTTCATTACTGGATGGAGGGGGGCTCTGTACACTGCTAGGGGGAGTCTGAGTTCAGTACAGAGGGGCCTCTGCACTATGCTAGGGGGAGTCTGAGTTCAGTACTGGATGGCGGGGGACTCTGCACACTGCTAGGAGGAAGTCTGAGTTCAGTACTGGATGGAGGGGGGCTCTGTACACTGCTAGGGGGAGTCTGAGTTCAGTACTGTATGACGGGGAGCTCTGCACACTGCTAGGGGGAGTCTGAGCTCAGTACTGGATGGAGGGGGGCTCTGCACACTGCTAGGTGGAGTCTGAGCTCAGTACTGGATGGAGGGGGGCTCTGCACACTGCTAGGTGGAGTCTGAGCTCAGTACTGGATGGAGGGGGGCTCTGCACACTGCTAGGTGGAGTCTGAGCTCAGTACTGGATGGAGGGGGGCTCTGCACACTGCTAGGTGGAGTCTGAGCTCAGTACTGGATGGAGGGGGGCTCTGCACACTGCTAAGAGGAGTCTGAGTCAGGTACTGGATGGAGGGGGCTCTTCACACTGCTAGGTGGAGTCTGAGTTCAGTACTGGATGTAGGGGGCTCTGCACACTGCTAGCGGGAGTCTGAGTCCAGTACAGAGGGGCCTCTGCACTATGCTAGGTGGAGTCTGAGTCCAATACTTGATGGAGGAGGGCTCTGCACACTGCTAAGGGGGAGTCTGAGTCCAGTATTGGACGGAGTGAACTCCTTGCACTGCTTGTAAGAGGAAGGCTGCAGTGTCTTCATCCCTAAGTAGACAATATTTAATTGTTTGTTTTAGTAAGTAAGTAATGCACAAATATGTGGTATCGCCACAAACGTCAGGAGTAGAACTTGTTTTTTGGCAGTGGGTGATGGTATTGGCAAGAAATATAACAGTAAAGTTTAAAACATATTTTTTTACACACTATTTTGGCCCAGTTTCCCTTTGATAAGAAAAAAAAAATGAGGAGGCACCCATTAGGATATACTACCGAACGAAGGCTCAATTTGTTCTGACTAAGTAATTACAAACATGTATTCTGACGTTAAAGAAACTGAAGGAGGCTGCAGTTTCTTAATACATGATATGGTCACTTTACCAGGCAGTAAGAAAAAAAAGCCTATGCTAACCTCTGTAGCTGCAGACACTGTGGAATAATTCATCCTCAAATGCTGCAAGAGAAGCACTGAATTGTTTAAGCACAGTCTAGCCACCCTCCTCTCTCTGGGCACCTGGTATGTGTACATTAGACCCCTTTCACACTGGGATGTTTTTCAGGTGCTTTTGGGCTAAAAATAGCGCCTGAAAAACGCCTCCCCTGCAGCCCCAGTGTGATAGCCCAAGTGCTTTCACACTGGGGCGGTGCACTTGCAGGGTGTTAGAAAAAGTCCTGCAAGCAACATCTCGCTCCTGCACCGCCCCTGCCATTGAAATCAATGGGCACTGCTGCCGAAGCGTCTGCAAAGCGATTTGGCAGCGGCGAATAACCCTTTATTCGGCCGCTAACGCCCACCGCCCCAGTGTTAAAGTAGCCTTAGAGGCATGACAGGGAGGAGCGGCTGAAAGAACTATTATGGGAATAATTCTGCAGTAATATTTGGGATAAAGTACACCACATCTCACCTTTGAGGACATGTAGGCTGGTATTGGAATGTAAAAGAGCTGCATACTGCCTGCTCCCTTCAGAAGTCTGAGAATATACAGTATATGCTGTGTGGTGTACAATACAAATTCCTCCACTCTGAGCTAGAAACTGATTTTATGGCTTGTGTTTCTATGTAGCTAAGCATTTTTGGCTTGCCTGTTATCTGTCTTGTGTCTAAATTTCCAAGTTTAAAAAGGTAGAGTTCCTATAAATAGTATTCATCCTCTTGGAAGTTTTCCAAGGCTCCCAAACACAGCCCGAGGCTCCCCAAACACAGCACTGAGACTGTTTACAGAATAGCATCTGCCAAACACCACCTAAGCACTGTTTATATATTCCGAGGCAGAAGCCCCAGGATCATGAGCTGCTGTCAGTGACATAGCAAGTGTGACAACTGTCAGACTCTTCTCATTTTCTTCCTGCCTAACTGTAGTAATTATCAAAATAAGTAAAGCACCATTATATTTACAAATAAAAATGTTTGTTATGAAAACATGGACAATTTAACCCCTTGCCTACCAGGCACTTACACCCTCTTCCTGCCCAAGCCATTTTTAAGCTTTCAGTGCTGTCACACTTTGAATGACAATTGCACGGTCATGCTACACTGTACCCAAACAATTTTTTTATAATTTTCTTCACACAAATAGAGCTGTCTTTTGGTGGTATTTAATTACTGCTGGTTTTTTTATTTTTTACAAAAAATAAAACCAAAAATTTGAAAAAAAAATGTTTTTTTTACTTAGTTTCTGTCAGTAAATTTTGTAACAAAGTAATTTTTCACCTTCACTGATGTGCGCTGATGAGGCGGCACTGATAGGCTGAACTAGTGGGCACTGATGAGGTGGCACTTAAGGGCACTGATTAGGTGGCACCAATGGGGAGGCACTAATATGCCGCACTTATGGACACTGATAGGTGGCACTGATGAGCACTGAGAGGCAGCATGGATAGGCGGTACTGATGGGCATTGATCGACAGCAGTGATGGGCATTGATCGGCAGCACTGATATGTGGCACTGATAGCCATTACTGACTGGCATTGCTAATGGACACTGGTGGCACTTGTGGGCAGTGGTGGGCACTGATTGCTGCCACTGGTGGGCACTGATTGGCGACACTAAATTGCTATACTGTAATCGGGGCACTGATGATCAGTGCCCTGATTACATTCCCAGATGTCCCCCCTGTAAGGAGATGCCGCTGATCGGCTCTCCTCGCCACACACTCTGTCAGTGTGAGGCGAGGAGAGCTGATTACAGGCATCTCCGTGTTTACATGTGACCAGCTGTGATTGGACACAGCCGGTCACATGGTTAAAGAGCCGCGGACGCGGCTCTTTACAGAGATCAGGGCTGCGCCGTGTCCTAGCAACACGGCGCAGCCATTCTGGGACATCGTCCCAAAACGAGAGCCGCACCGCCAACCAGGGCAGCAACCAGTTAACCACTTCAACCCCGGACCATTTGGCTGGCCAAAGACCAGGCCACTTTTTGCGATTCGGCACTGCGTCGCTTTAACTGACAATTGCGCTGTTTTGCGACGTGGCTCCCAAACAAAATTGATGTCCTTTTTTTCCCACAAATAGAGCTTTCTTTTGGTGGTATTTGATCACCTTTGCGGTTTTTATTTTTTGCACTATAAACAAAAATAGAGCGACAATTTTGAAAAAAATTTAATATTTTTTACTTTTTGTTAAAATAAATATCCCCCAAAAATATATAAAAAAAAATTTCCTCAGTTTAGGCCGATACATATTCTTCTACATATTTTTGGTAAAATCGCAATAAGCGTTTATTGATTGGTTTGCGCAAAAGTTATAGCGTCTACAAAATAGGGGATAGTTTTATGGCATTTTTATTAATATTTTTTTTTTTTACTAGTAATGGCGGCGATTTTTATCATGACTACAACATTATGGCGGACACATCGGACACGTTTGACACCATTTTGGACCGTTGTAATTTTTACAGTGATCAGTGCTATAAAAATGCACTGATTACTGTAAAAATGACACTGGCAGTGAAAGGGTTAACCTGTAAGGGGCGCTGAAGGGGTTAAGTGTGACCTAGGGAGTGATTCTAACTGTTAGGGGGCGTAGCTTGCCGTGACACGTCACTGATCGCTGCCGATGACAGGGAACAGACGATCAGTGACATGTCACTAGGAAGAACGGGGAGATGTTGTGTTTACACTAACATCTCCCCGTTCTTCAGCTCCGTGATACGATCGCGGGAGACCGGCGAACATCGAGTCCGCGGGTCCCGCGGGCAGGGTTGCGTATATATACGCCCATTTGCGCAGTCGCGCCATTCTGTCAATGTAAATAGTCGTGCAGCGGTTAAAGTGGTTCTAAAGGCAGAATTTTTGAAGCATTCAATTCATTAGGATAAAAGGCCTTCTGTGTGCAGCAGCCCCCCTAATACCTGAGGCCCATTTCAATCCAGCGATGTTGCACGAGAGTCTCAGCTGGCCGGGACTCTACTCATTGGCTGAGACAGCAGCGGAGCGCCATTGGCTCCCGCTACTGTCAATCAAAGTCAGTCAGCCAAAGAAAAGGGAGAGGGGGTGGAACCGAGCGGCGGTTCCGTGTCTGAATGGACTCACAGAGCAGCGGATCGGCCAAGGTGCCCCCATAGCAAGCTGCTTGCTGTGGGGGCCAGAGGGGCCAGGAATGCCGGCAGGAGACCCAAGAAGAGGAGGATATGGGCTGCTCTGTGCAAAACCACTTTACAGAGCAGGTAGGTATAACATGTTTGTCATTTTTAAATTAAAAAAAACCAAGACTTTAGTATTACTTTAATATAACACGTAAATCATTGCTGATGAAGCCAATTCTTTTTTATTGTCACTAGATCAGTGATATGTAGTCAAGGGATTTCAAATTATAACATAAATTCACAATTCTCTGGAAGGTCCAACTTCTGGGATTCTAAAGCCGGGTACACACGATCAGATTATCGGTCAAATTTTTGTTTGTTTTTTGTATCCTGCTAGTCTGATATCTAAAGTGAAGCGGTTACTCAACATATGAAAATTCTCATACGACGGAATCCAACTTCCGAAGTGATGTAATGTATTGATTTGTTTTGTTTGTGTTCTTTTGTTTCTGAGCATACGTAAGCTTGCTCTTATGATTTTTTTTCGGACGCAAATTGTACTAATTGAACGAAAAACGGACGTTGTGTTCTCGTAGGACAAACTTTTTAGAGCATGCGCATCCAGTTTTTGTTGTCCGAAAATTTGGACTCGGCTGTCGAAAGCACCATACTAATGATCAGAAAATCGGCAGATCACTCATCGGACAAAATTTTACTTCCGATTTTCTGATCGTGTGCATGAACCTTAAAGTGATTGTAAGCTTTATTTTTTTATTTTTTAAATGACATACAAACTCCACTATGCAGTTCGTTTTGCACAGAGTGACCCCGATCCTTGACTTCTGGGGTCCCTCGGCGGCTCTCGCGGGTCCTCCCCACATTATAGAGCCCCCTAGGAGAAGCGCTCTCCCGGGTGGTTACCTTACGGGCGCGCTCCCGAGTCCAGCATTCAGCGTCCATAGTTGCCGAATGTATGACTTGGCCCCGGCACCAGCTTCATTGGATTTGATTGACAGCAGCGGAAGCCAATGGCTGCGCGACTATCAATCTATCCAATCAGGAGCCGAGAACCCCGGGCAGAGGAAGAGCGTGTCTCCCCCAAGGGAAATTCCAGGGTTCAGGTGGGTAAAACGGGGTGGGGGCTAGGGGGCCGGTCACTAGAAGAAGTTTTTTCACCTTAATGCATAGGATGCATTAAGGTGAAAAAACACTAGGGTTTACAACCCCTTTAAGTCATTGAATGTCTCTAGGTCTCCAGGTAAATTAGTCACTAATGACAACCTGTCAGCAAATTATCCACTTCAAGACTGCAATACGTACATATACGTTGCGGGTTTGAAGTGGTTTAAATTAAAAGATATCAGCCCGTATTGTTTTTCCCAGCCGGCAGCTGGCTTTCTCATGAAGGCGTTCTGAGTGGCTAATGAGCCATCCCTCCAACCCCCCCCCCCCCCCCCCTCACTGCTCACTGGTATTTCTCAGGCATACCGTTTCTATCGGCTCTCCCGAGAAACAATCTGACAGTGCGGCCGGCTAGTCCCAGAGGCAATCAAAGAGTAGATACTTTTTGATCGCCTCTATGGCCTTGGAGGACCAGAGTGACATAATGATGTCACTTCCAGTCCAGGCTGGATGTAAACAAAAAAATAAAATAAGTAATAGATCAAAAAAAAGTTTTTTTGATCTGTTGCTTTTAAAGGTAAAGGAGAGATTTAGGGTCTTTTCGACCCCAGATCTCTCCATAAAGAAGACCTGTCATGCTTATTTCTATTACAAGGGGTTTACATCCCTTGTAATAGAAATAAATGTGATAAGAAAATTAAAGGGACGGTGTAAAAATAAATCAGAAAAAAACATTTAAAGAGCTCCCATCGATCCGTGCTCGTGCGCAGACACGAACGCATACGTAAATCACACACGCATATGTAAATAGTATTCACACCACACATGTGAGGTATCGATGCAAACGTTAGCGTGAGAACAATACTTCTATATTATTTAAACAGAATGCTAGTCTCCTGCAAGAAATTAGCAAACAATAACCAATAAAAAAAAAAAAAAACATGAAATCGCTCACACCGGCAGTTGTTGCTGTAAAATAAAAGGGAAGGTGGTATTTCGAAGCAAGAAAAAAAGGTCTAGTCTCACTGCTTCTGGAGTTGAAAGCTCAATCTGAGCGAGGAATCTGCCAGCTCTAGCAGAGCGACCTCCAAGCTAGGCGGAATGTGGCTAGGATCAGAGATGTACTCTTGCCACACCATGAGAAAGAAAAACAAGGAAGCGCCACCTAAGTGCAGTATTAGGATCAATATTTAATGGCAAGGTACTTAAAATCACTCACAGGAGAGAAGTAAATAACAGGCTCATCTGTTCCCAGTAGTCCAGGGGGCTCCTGCTTGACATGTCAATTTATCCACTATGGCCAAAAAACCTTTCCGTCAAAGGAAAAAGCTATGCCCTAAAATAATTTTATAACTGTTCTACTGATTTTGTCATATATTGTCTCACTTGTCCGTGTGGAAGAAAAGCAGCCGCTCACTATACCCCACCATCCTCCTCTATGGACTGATTGATTATGAACTGCCTATAGATTGCATTCTGTCTTAAGTTACACTGTTTTTTTGTTATTGATACCATTTGTTACTCTTGCCACACTGCCCAGATAACAATTGAAGCATTCACATGTAACCTTACAGGTCGCTACCCAGTCCTCAGCATCCTTGATCTCATCCAGCTTTCCCATTCACTCCTCACGGCTAGGGATGTGAGCTAGTTTCCAGTAGATTGGAAGTAATCGTCTTATCTAGCCTAATTTAATAAGTGTGGCAGGACACTTCTCTAAAGCCTCGTACACACGATTGGATTTTCCACAGACAAAGCATCAGACTTTTGTCCGAAGGGCGTGTGCCTGGATTTTGTCTTCTATACAAACAGCACACAATTGTCGGCCAACAAACACGAACGTAGTGACGCACTACATGATTTTTCAGCTCTTGAGCGCCACCCTTTGGGCACCTTCTGCTAATGTCATGTTTGGTGAGCATTGATTTTGAGCATGCGTGTTTGTACTTTGGACTTTTGTCTGACGGACTTGTGTACACACGTTTGGAAAATCTGACAACAGACCGCTGTCTGCGGAAAATTTTAAAGCCTGCCATCCAACATCTGTCTGCGGAAAATCCGACAACAATTGTCCGATGGAGCGTACAAACGGTCAGATTTTCAACACACAATTCCCGTCGGAAAATCTGATTGTGTGTACGAGGCTTTCTACTGACTGAGCAGTAGGGAGGGTACATGTAGAAGAAAGTGGACCAGGGAGAAGGGGATATCTAAGTCAAGTATTTCCTTTATCTGTGCTTTAATATAACCTCAAAAGGGTCTAATCACAGGGCACTCCCACCACAAGTTTTTCATTTATTTTAAAATGATCCATTAATTCAACCAGGCAGATATTGTGCAAAAAATTATATATGGGATATACTGCGCTGTGCGATAAGTGAACACAAAAATTAGCTGCCAACACAGCTGAGATAAAGCAAAAACTGGTGAATATGAAAAAGTGTAGCGCTTATTTTTGTGAAAAAGTCAGTTAACAACACATATCAAATGTTGCAAACATAAATATATATGAAATCTTAAAGGGTTTGTAAAGGTTCGTTTTTTATTTTCGAAATAGGTTCCTTTAAGGTACTGCATTGTTGGTTCACTTACCTTTTCCTTCGATTTCCCTTCTAAATGTTTTTTTTCTTTGTTTTCTTTGTCTGAATTTCTCACTTCCTGTTCCTCCTCAGTAAGCTGTTCAGTAAGCTGTTCTGGCTGACTCAACACCACTCGGATGATGGTGCGAAGTTTAGTGAGGAGAAACAGGAAGTGAGAAATTCAGACAAAGAAAAAAAAACTTTTAGAAGGGAAATCAAAGGAAAAGGTAAGTGAAGCAACAATGCACTAGCTTAAAGGAACCTATTTAGAAAATAAAAAACGAACCTTTACAACCCCTTTAATTTCAGTGACACCAAGTGACTCAGTGTGATCCGTGAAAAAAATGTATATATGTAACAAATAAATCAGACAGATACAGTCCTCTATTGTGACATCACACAAATAACAGTCCAAAAGTGTAGAAAAAACTGCAAGGTTGAAATGAAGAGTCCCACATGGATGTGACCCTCTCTGTGAAAGGATAGAGACACCACCATCAATGTAAGGAGGAAGCTTACCAGATGGTGTTGACTTGGTGAGGTGTATACTACCCAAATCAAAACAGGCTTATATAATCAGTCAGCAAGATGTATCCAGCTGGTCCTGAATCTGCATATCAGTCGGCACCGCAAATTCCTGTAAATATCAGGAAGTGTAAATACATGTAGTCTTGTTGGAGCCAGAGATACGGTAACCATAACATGCGTAATGGGAAAAAAACACATAGTGTGACGTACAAGGTAGTATTTATTATAAAGATTAAAAAATGAACACTCACATTTGGAAGAAGTTTATAGGCATATCACAAAGTGCAAGAGCGATGTGTGTGAATGGGTCTACCCGACGCGTTTCAACTAAACAGTCACCCCAGATGATGACTGTTTAGTTGAAACGCGAGCGCTTCCGTCTCATACTTGATTCAGAGCATGCGTGGAATTTTGTGCGTCGGAATTGTCTACACACGCTCAGAATTTACGAGGAAGGATTTTGTTGTCGGAAAATTTGAGAACCAGCTCTCAAATTTTTGTTGTCAGAAATTCCGACAGCAAATGTCTGATGGAGCCTACACACAGTCGGAATTTCCGACAACAAGCTCCCATCGAACATTTGTTGTCGGAAATTCCGAGCGTGTGTACGCGGCATTAGGCTGATTGACTGACTAACCCAAAGGATACTTTATCAAAATACATATCTGTAAACTAATAAATATAATTTTAATATGTACTCAAGTCAACATCTAATAAAAGTCTTTGGAAATGCAAGTTAAAATGTTTATAAGACTATATACTACTACCTTGTTTTTCAACCTTTCTTAACCTCTTTACTTACATCTTCAGCTAACAGCCAAATAAGTAAGTTATGGATATAGTAATAAGTATAAAACTATGGTGTATCTAACATTTCTGATATCTAAAGAGCCATACATTTAACACCCGCCTTCTCAACATTTTTTCAATCACAAAATAATTTTCAGTAATAATCAAAAAAATGTAATAACAATGGGCAGAAATTAAACACAGGCAGTGGAAATTGTAGTGTCTGATTAAATTGGTAGCCATTCAATAAATGGCACCTACATTGCTGGTCAGTGAAGAAATGCCACCTACATTGGTTGTCAGTGGAGAAATGCCACCTACATTGGTGGTCAGTGGAGAAATGCCACCTACATTGGTTGTCAGTGGAGAAATGCCACCTACATTGGTGGTCAGTGGAGAAATGCCACCTACATTGGTGGTCAGTAGTGATGAGCCGAACACCCCCGGGTTCGGTTCGCACCAGAACCCGCGAACGGACCGAAAGTTCGTACGAACATTAGAACCCTATTAAATACAATGGATGCGAACGTTCGAATTCTAAAGTGCTAATTATAACAACTATTATGCATGTTATTGTCCTAAAAAGGGTTTGGGAACCCGGGTTCTGCACCAGGGGACATGTATCAATGCAAAAAGAAGTTTTAAAAACGGTCGTTTTTCGGGAGCAGTCATTTTAATGATGCATAAAGTGAAAAAAAAAGTAAAATATTCCTTTAAATATCGTACCTGGGGGGTGTCTAAAGTATGCCTGTGAAGTGCCACGTGTTTCCCGTGTTTAGAACTGTCCCTGCACAAAATGACACTTCTAAAGGAAAAAAAAGCCATTTAAAACTTCTTGCGGCTTTAATGTAATGTCTGGTCCCGGTAATATGGATGAAAATCTTTAAGAAAAATGGCATAGCTACCCCATGACCCCCCCCCCCCCTACCCCAGCCCATTAGCAGCCCCTTTGGGTCTTGTATGGATATTAAGGGGAACCCCGCACATAAAATAAAAAAGGCCCTATATACTCTGAACAGCCGTATACAGGCGGTGCATACAAGACAGGGACTGTAGGTTTGTTCTTATGTAGAATGTGTTTGTAATTTTGAACAGGTACATTGTTGAAGTGTAGCTCCAGCCCAAAAATCTATTTTTAAACTTTTTGGGAAACATAGGTAAGGGTTATCACCCCTGTAACATTTGTTTTGCTGTCTGTGCCCCTGTTCAGAACATTTCACCTCACTTTCCGTCCCAATGACAACTGTTTTTGAAATGTGGTGTTTTTCTTGAAACAAGGATTGCTGATAAAGCATCAGTACAGAGGAGACACCTTTCTCCCATATTTATTCTTACAGGAGAGAATTTTCCTTCCTAGGGGTAGATTTCCTCTCACTTCCTGTTGTCTTCTTTCGTTTGCAAGTAGGAGTCGTTTGTAAGTTGGATGTTTGAAAGTAGGGACCTGCCGTATATACTCTGCAGAAATAGGCCCCTTAGTTGTTGGTGTTGGCACAACACTGTAAGCACTCACAGTTACTCTTGGTTGGTGCTGGAACGCCCTGCTGTCAACTATTATATCAGGAATTTTAATTACATATAATTGTTGAACAGTGGTAGTAAAAATTGGGGCTTTGATGGTGGTGCTGGTGCCACAACACTGTAAGCCCTGACAGTTACTCTTGGTGGGTGCAGCAATGGGCCCTGCTGTGAATTATTAGATCAAGAATTGTAATTGCATGCCCCTGTTGAACAGGAGCTGAAAAATTGGGCTTTTCGTGGTGGTGGTGGTGGTGTTGCCACAACACTGTAAGCCCTCAGAGTTACTCTTGGTGGGTGCAGGAATGGGCCCTGCTGTGAATTATTAGATCAAGAATTGTAATTACATGCCCCTTTTGAACAGTGGCTGAAAAATTGGGCCTTTCATGGTGGTGGTGGTGGTGGCGTTGCCACAACACTGTAAGCCCTCAGACTTACTCTTGGTGGGTGCAGGAATGGGCCCTGCTGTGAATTATTACATCAAGAATTGTAATTGCATGCCCCTGTTGAACAGGGGCTGAAAAATTGGGCCTTAGGCACTGGTGGCACAACACTACAACCCCTCACAGATACTGTACTTGGAGCACAGCAATGAGCCCTGTTGCAAAGTATTGCTTCAAAAATTGTAATGACACGCCTCTGTTAAACAGGGGCTGAAAAATTGGGCCTTAGGCACTGGTGGCACAACACTACAACCCCTCACAGATACTGTACTTGGAGCACAGCAATGAGCCCTATGGCAAATTATTGCTAAAAAAATTGTAAGTACACGCCCCTGTAAAACAGGGGCTGAAAAATTGGGCCTTAGCCACTGGTGGCGGCACCCATAAACAAAAATGATCTTCCAAGCTATCATCATCAATCGTATCATTGAGGACTCGGAGGAGGAGGATAGCCAGTCAACATAACAGCACAGGCACTCAGCATCAGTCTTGAAGGGACGTGACATGTTAAAATCAATTAGTCTGTTATATCAGCATCAGGTGTGTGGTAGCTGGTGGTGATCCAAGACTGGTTCATCTTGATGAAAGTCAGTCGATCAACCGAGTCGGTGGACAGGCGCACCCTGTGATCCGTGACAAATCCTCCAGCAGCACTGAATGTGCGTTCCGAAAGAACGCTGGATGCAGGACAGGCCAGTAGCTCAATTGCATACTGTGCAAGCTCTGGCCAGTGATCCATCCTCAAGACCCAGTAAGCCAGAGGATTTTCGGTGGGGAAGGTGTCCAAGTCTGACCTTGCCCCTAGATATTCCTGCACCATGTTTATCAGACGCTGGCGATGGTTGCTGGAACCAATCATACTTTGGGGCTGCGGACTAAAGAATTGTCTGAACGCATCGGTCAGACGGCCACCTTCCCCACCGCTCCTTCTTTGACTGGCCGAAGCCTCAGCAACTCGTTGTCCTGGACCAGGAGTTTGTAACCTCCCAGTCTCTGGGAACGCGTTGCACAGACCTTTCTGCAAGGCCTCCCGGAGTTGTCTCATCCTCTGCTCCCTCTGCGACGGTAACATAAGGTCCGCAACCTTACCCTTGTACCGTGGATCAAGGAGAGTGGCCAGCCAGTAATGGTCCCTCTCCTTGATCCGAAGAATACGAGGATCCTTCCGCAGACTTTGCAGGATCAGGGAGGCCATGCAGCGTAGGTTTGCTGAGGCATTCGCTCCGGAGTCCTCTGGGTCACTAAGGACGACATGATCCGCAGTCACCTCCTCCCAGCCACGTACAAGTCCACTGGTTTCTTGGGACTGTAAATCATCCCTAAAAGACTGCTGCTGATGATGCTGAGTGCCAGCCTCCACCTCCATGCTGACACAATCCTCCTCCTCCTCCTCCTCCTCCTCCTCCTCTTCCTCTTCCTGTGCGATGGGTGGGACAGAAGGAACACTGTCTGGGTAAAGGGGGCCTTGAGAGGCAAGGAAGTCCTCCTCTTCCTGCCTCTGTTCTGCCTCAAGTGCCCTGTCCATTATTCCACGCAGCGTGTGCTCCAACAGGTGGACAAGAGGTACAGTGTCACTGATGCATGCACTGTCACTGCTCACCATCCTCGTGGCCTCCTCAAATGGTGCCAGGACAGTGCATGCATCCCTGATCATGCCCCACTGGCGTGGAGAAAAAAAACCAAGCTCCCCTGACCCTGTCCTGGTGCCGTAGTCGCACAGGTACTCATTGATGGCCCTCTGCTGCGTGTGCAGCCGCTGCAGCATGGCCAACGTTGAGTTCCACCTGGTGGGCATGTCACATATAAGGCGGTTCTTGGGCAGGTTCAACTCCTTTTGCAGCTCAGCCAGGCGAGCACTGGCATTATAAGATCTGCGGAAATGCACACAGACTTTCCTGGCCTGCCTCAGGACATCCTGTAAGCCCGGGTACCTGCCCAAGAACCGCTGCACCACCAGGTTAAGGACGTGAGCCACACAGGGCACATGGGTCAGTTGTCCCTGTCGGAGGGCGGAGAGGAGGTTGGTGCCATTGTCGCAAACCACCATTCCTGGCTTAAGCTGGCGTGGCGTCAACCACCTCTCGGCCTGGCCCTGCAGAGCAGACAGGACCTCTGCCCCAGTGTGGCTTCTGTCCCCCAAACACACCAGCGCAAGCACGGCATGGCATCTTTTTGCCTGCGTACTTGCGTAGCCCCGTGAACGGCTACGGAGCACCGCTGGTTCATAGGACAAACCACAGGAAGAGGCCATGGAGGAAGAAGAAGAGGAGGGGGTGGAGGAGAGAGGTGTGTCACAACCAGTAGTAGCATTTTGGAGGCGTGGCGGTGGGACAACCTCCAACACTACTGCACCTTGTCCTGCATCCTTCCCAGCTGCCAAAAGAGTGACCCAATGGGCCGTGAAAGAAAGGTAACGTCCCTGTCCATGCCTGCTGGACCATGAGTCAGCGGTAATATGCACCTTACCGCTGACCGCCCTGTCCAGCGAGGCCAAGACATTGCCTTCCACATGCCGGTAGAGAGCCGGAATAGCCTTCCGTGAGAAAAAGTGGCGTTTGGGAACCTGCCACTGAGGAACCGCACATTGCACAAACTCACGGAAGGGGGCCGAGTCTACCAACTGAAAAGGCAGCAGTTGAAGCGCTAGCAATTTAGCCAAGCTAGCATTCAACCGCTGGGCATGTGGATGGCTGGGAGTGAACTTCTTTCGACGGTCCAGCAGCTGGGGCAGGGAAATTTGCCTGCTAGAATCGGACGTCGGTGTACTGCTAGCAGAGTGGCCGCAAGTACTTGGCTGTGACACACCTAATTCTACACCTTCATTCCTCTCAGTGCATGTTTCAGAGAGGACTGAAGTTATAGTGGGGTTGGAGATCCCAGCTGATGCGGTGCAAGGAGAGGTCCGCTTTGTTCTTTGGTGTGGGTCTTTGAGGTAGGCTTGCCAACGAGCTGCATGGCAGGTCAACATATGTCTGGTCAGGCATGTGGTACCCAAGCAGCTGATGTTTTGGCCACGCGATATACGCTTGAGACATATGTTGCAAACAGCAGCTGTGCGATCTGATGCACTAGCCTCATAAAAGGCCCACACCAAGGAACTTTTTGAATGACGGGCAGAGGCAGCGCCCTGCACAGGCGGAGCTCTGCGGTGTGATTCCGTCGGTGTACTGCCCTTACGCTGGCCACCAAAGGGCATCCTGTCTCGTTGGAGATGTGCCTCCTCCTCATCCTCCTCCTCCTCTCTCCTATTAGGCACCCACGTGGAGTCAGTGACCTCATCATCCCCTCCCTCCTCATCACTGGAGCCAATCTGGCAGTATGCTGCAGCTGCTGGAACATGACTGCCAGATTGGTGTCCTTCTTGAGCATTCCCTCTGTCTGCTCTCACCCTACTGCCTTCCTGTAGCTGGGTTTCATCATCAGACCCTTCGAAACGCTGGGCATCCTCCTGGAGCATGTACCCAACACTGTGCTCAAACAGTTCGGGGGACTCCTCAGGAGGAGGACATGGTGGGTCTAGGGAAGGAGTGACTGATGATGAGTCTGACATTGATACCAGGGAAGAGGACGCTTTGGCAGCTGCTTTGCCAGTACCCTGAGCCTGGGTGAGAGAGGATGAGGAGGAGGAGGAGGGCTTGGTCATCCACTCTACCAAGTCTTCGGCATGATGTGGCTCAACATGTCCAGCTGCGGAAAAGAAGGACAAGCGTGTCCCATGGCCATGTGCTGATGACAATGCACCGCGTCCACGACCAGCACTGTTGCCCCCAGACACAGAGCCTGCTTGCCCTCTTTTATTGCCTCCTGACTGTCTGCCTCTCCTTGTTTGCCTTCCAGACATTCTAATAGATGGCCTGCAGGGAGATGGGAAAAAAGCAATAAGGGCTACCTTCAGGTGTCCTTCTCTGTCCCTTGAAACAAGGACTTGCACAGTGAAAGAAACTGACACTCTCCCTACCTACAGTTTTCTGTCCCTAGAAAAAATGTTTTTTTTAAGCACAATATAGCACAAGGAGAATTCACTCACTGTCCTTCCAGGTCCCTAGAAACAAGGACTTGCACAGTGAAAGAAACTGACACTCTCCCTACCTACAGTTTTCTGTCCCTAGAAAAAATGTTTTTTTTAAGCACAATATAGCACAAGGAGAATTCACTCACTGTCCTTCCAGGTCCCTAGAAACAAGGACTTGCACAGTGAAAGAAACTGACACACTCTCCCTACCTACAGTTTTCTGTCCCTAGAAAAAATGTTTTTTTTAAGCACAATATAGCACAAGGAGAATTCACTCACTGTCCTTCCAGGTCCCTGGAAACAAGGACTTGCACAGTGAAAGAAACTGACACTCTCCCTACCTACAGTTTTCTGTCCCTAGAAAAAATGTTTTTTTTAAGCACAATATAGCACAAGGAGAATTCACTCACTGTCCTTCCAGGTCCCTAGAAACAAGGACTTGCACAGTGAAAGAAACTGACACTCTCCCTACCTACAGTTTTCTGTCCCTAGAAAAAATGTTTTTTTTAAGCACAATATAGCACAAGGAGAATTCACTCACTGTCCTTCCAGGTCCCTAGAAACAAGGACTTGCACAGTGAAAGAAACTGACACTCTCCCTACCTACAGTTTTCTGTCCCTAGAAAAAATGTTTTTTTTAAGCACACTATAGCACAAGGAGAATTCACTCACTGTCCTTCCAGGTCCCTAGAAACAAGGACTTGCACAGTGAAAGAAACTGACACTCTCCCTACCTACAGTTTTCTGTCCCTAGAAAAAATGTTTTTTTTAAGCACAATATAGCACAAGCACAAAACACACTGACACTCTCCCTACCTATCCTTCTCTTTCCCTAAACTAAAGGAATCCAGGTTAAGCAAGAAAGAAATAAAAGTCACTGTCCCTGCCTATGCTGCTCTATCCCTGCTCCGGAACACACTACACTAGGCCGCCGTGCTGGCGGCCTTTTATAGTGTGGGGCGTGTACTAAACACCCTCAGCAATAATTGGCCACAGGCATCCTGCCTGTGGCCAATCATTGCTCTCCTCGCTGCCGGCGCTGTGATTGGCCAAGCATGCAGGGTCACAGTGCATGCTTGGCCAATCACAGCGCCTGGATGACACTGCGATGGCGTAGTGCATTGTGGGCCGTTCGCGTCACTCGAATTTGGCGCGAACGGCCCAAATCGTTCGATCTTCGTCGAACGATCGAACAGCCGATGTTCGAGTCGAACGTATGTTCGACTCGAACACGAAGCTCATCCCTAGTGGTCAGTGGAGAAATGCCACCTACATTGGTGGTCAGTGGAGAAATGCCACCTACATTGGTGGTCAGTGAAGAAATGCCACCTACATTGCTGGTCAGTGGAGAAATGCCACCTACATTGGTGGTCAGTGGAGAAATGCCACCTACATTGGTGGTCAGTGGAGAAAGACCCTCTTACTGTAGAGGACAATGAAGAAGGACCCCTTTACATTGGTGGTCGATGGAGAAGGAACTAATTACAGTAGTGGTCAGTGGAGAAATGCCCCTTAAATTGTTGGTCAGTGGAGAGAAACCCTTACATTTGTGGTCAGTGAAGGAGGGCTTTGCTATATTGGTGGTCAGCGGAGAAGAGTCTTCTTCAATTGGTGCTCAGTGGGATGTAATGTGTCTTGTACCTTGTCTCTGCAGTGCCTTTACTCCCCCAGTGGGATGTGACGTGTCTTATACCTTGTCTCTGCAGTGCCTTTACTCCCCCAGTGGGATGTGACGTGTCTTATACCTTGTCTCTGCAGTGCCTTTACTCCCCCAGTGGGATGTAATGTGTCTTGTACCTTGTCTCTGCAGTGCCTTTACTCCCCCAGTGGGATGTAATGTGTCTTGTACCTTGTCTCTGCAGTGCCTTTACTCCCCCAGTGGGATGTGATGTGTCTTGTACCTTGTCTCTGTAGTGCCTTTACTCCCCCAGTGGGATGTGACGTGTCTTGTACCTTGTCTCTGTAGTGCCTTTACTCCCCCAGTGGGATGTAATGTGTCTTGTACCTTGTCTCTGTAGTGCCTTTACTCCCCCAGTGGGATGTGATGTGTCTTATACCTTGTCTCTGCAGTGCCTTTACTCCCCTAGTGGGATGTGATGTGTCTTGTACCTTGTCTCTGTAGTGCCTTTACTCCCCCAGTGGGATGTGATGTGTCTTGTACCTTGTCTCTGTAGTGCCTTTACACCCCCAGTGGGATGTAATGTGTCTTGTACCTTGTCTCTGTAGTGCCTTTACTCCCCCAGTGGGATGTAATGTGTCTTGTACCTTGTCTCTGTAGTGCCTTTACTCCCCCAGTGGGATGTGACGTGTCTTGTACCTTGTCTCTGCAGTGCCTTTACTCCCCCAGTGGGATGTGACGTGTCTTATACCTTGTCTCTGTAGTGCCTTTACTCCCCCAGTGGGATGTAATGTGTCTTGTACCTTGTCTCTGTAGTGTCTTTACTCCCCCAGTGGGATGTGACGTGTCTTGTACCTTGTCTCTGTAGTGCCTTTACTCCCCCAGTGGGATGTGACGTGTCTTATACCTTGTCTCTGTAGTGCCTTTACTCCCCCAGTGGGATGTGACGTGTCTTATACCTTGTCTCTGTAGTGCCTTTACTCCCCCAGTGGGATGTAATGTGTCTTGTACCTTGTCTCTGTAGTGTCTTTACTCCCCCAGTGGGATGTGACGTGTCTTGTACCTTGTCTCTGTAGTGCCTTTACTCCCCCAGTGGGATGTGACGTGTCTTATACCTTGTCTCTGTAGTGCCTTTACTCCCCCAGTGGGATGTGACGTGTCTTATACCTTGTCTCTGTAGTGCCTTTACTCCCCCAGTGGGATGTAATGTGTCTTGTACCTTGTCTCTGTAGTGTCTTTACTCCCCCAGTGGGATGTAATGTGTCTTGTACCTTGTCTCTGTAGTGTCTTTACTCCCCCAGTGGGATGTAATGTGTCTTGTACCTTGTCTCTGTAGTGTCTTTACTCCCCCAGTGGGATGTGACGTGTCTTATACCTTGTCTCTGCAGTGCCTTTACTCCCCCAGCGGGATGTGATGTGTCTTGTACCTTGTCTCTGTAGTGCCTTTACTGTGTATGTGATCCAACCTGTGGCTACATCAGCAGCAGCCCAGTTCACAACCTTCAATCTATAACAACACCCGCACTCCCCCTACTGGACAAAGTTGATAGTGCAGTGTGTAGAGCCGCCCTGGTATAAGCGGGGTGTATGTGTGGCAGTGATATGCGGGTGCATGGAGGGTGAGAAGTCCTCCTTTGGGTCGGCGGTGTGTATAGAGAAGACATGCAGAGCGGCTCCTCCTGTCTCTGGCCGGTGACACAGCAGCTCGCAGGCACTAGGACCGGCCGGCCCTCCGCTCCCCTGTCCCCCTCCTCTGCAGACGCCTGCGGGTCCTAGTGCTCCAGAGCTGGATCCGCTCTCTCCATTGTTCTATGGGAGAAGGACATCCACCGGACAATGATCGGCCAGCCGGCAGGCCGGGGGTGTCCTCACTGCCACCCCACTATCGGAATGTCCTGATCACACAGGTATGTATGATGGAACATTGGATGACCTACCTCTGCAGGACAATGACACAGACATGGTGGCCTCATCCCCCTCTCTCTCACCTCCTCCTTCATCACACTTGTCTGCCTGACATTCATCACATACATTGGATAGAACAAGTGTCATTCCTCACATTCATCTTCCCCAGCATTGCGACAAAGACTACAACAGGGCACTCCTACCACCCATATCTAGGCGCGTGCAAACGCCACAAATACGCCAATTTACTAATTCACACCGGAGCATTTTGTACCTTAAATACGCTCTACATCCAAAACCCCCAATATTCCCATGGTGACCGGTCACGTATGAGCGCTCAGGTGCCTGTAGTTTGACGCTACAAAAGTTACGTTCGCTACTTTTTGGGTAGAACTGGGCGATTTAGGGCGATTAGCTTACATGAGAGATTGCAAGTTTTTTCTTTATAGAAAACTAGCCTCCTCCCCCTAATGTTTTTCATTGGCTAAATCGAAAAACGTCTGACGCTTGAATACACATGGAAAACGCTTGGAATACGCTTCTAAATGGTCATATATGCATGAAAAAACACCCAAAAAAGCTCTGAATATCACCCTGCTCTGGTGCGCCATTAGTCAATTTTCACATACAGTATTTACAAAGTTCACAGCACTGAATTTTAAGGCAGACATTACCGTGCCTGTAGAATTTATGCAGGTTTTGCACAGGTGTTTAAGTTGTGTTGCTCTTTAAATGCTATGTGATATATATATATATATATATATATATATATATATATATATATATACTGTGAAACCTCGGATTACAAGCATAATCCATTCCAGGAGAATGCTCCTAATTCCAAAGTACTCGCATATCAAAGCGAGTTTCCCCATTGAAGTCAATGGAAACGAAAATAATTTGTTCCGCATTGACTTCAATGGCATGCAATACCACATGCGGCCAGAGGCGGGGGGGTGCCGGAGAGCCGCGGAAATAGCTGGACAGGCCCAAGGATAGCTGGGCTGACCTCGGCAAACGTTGGAAAGGCTCGGGAACGTAGTATTTCCGAGCATTTCCGAACAGCTACCATCTGCGCCGTTTGGCTCTGGCGCCCCCCCACCTCAGGCCAAACGCAGCACTGCACACCACTTTGGCCTGAATCTTGCACGTTTTGCGAGACAACACTCGCAAACCGAGTTAGGATTTTTCAAAATACAGTGCTCGTATTGCGAAAGGCTCGTTAACCGCGTTACTCTCAATCCGAGGTTCCACTGTGTGTGTGTATATATATATATATATATATATATATATATATATATATATATATATACACACACTATATTACCAAAAGCATTGGGACACCTGTCTTTACACGCACATGAACTTTAATGGCATCCCAGTCTTAGTCCGTAGGGTTCAATATTAGGTTGGCCCTCCCTTTGCATCTATAACAACTTCAACTCTTCTGGGAAGGCTGTCCACAAGGTTTGGGAGTGTGTCCATGGGAATTTTTGACCGTTCTTCCAGAAGCGCATTTGTGAAGCCATGCACTAAGTTTGGACGAGAAGGCCTGGCTCGCAGTCTACGTTCTAAATCATCCAAAAGGTGTTCTATGCGGTTGAGGTCAGGACTCTGTGCATGTCAGTCAAGTTCCTCCACCCCAAACTCACTCATCCATGTCTTTATGTCCTGCTATGTGCACTGGTCCAAATCTTTTGGTGAAGGACGGATTATGGTGTGGGGTTGTTTTTCAGGGGTTGGGTTTGGCGCCTTAGTTCCAGTGAAGGGAACTCTTAAGGCGTCAGCATACCAAGACATTTTGGACAATTTCATGCTCCCAACTTTGTAGGAACAATTCTGGGATGGCCCCTTCCTGTTCCAACATGACTGCGCACCAGTGCACAAAGCAAGGTCCATAAAGACACGGATGAGTGAGTTCGGGGTGGAGGAACCTTGACTGGCCTGCACAGAGTCCTGACCTCAACCCGATAGGAACACCTTTGGGATGAATTAGAACAGAGACTGCGAGCCAGGCCTTCCGGTTCAACATCAGTGCCTGACCTTACAAATGCGCTTCTGGAAGAATGGTCATACATTCCCATAGACACACTCCTAAACCTTGTGGACAGCCTTCCCAGAAGAGTTGAAGCTGTTATAGCTGCAAAGGGTGGGCCAACTCAATATTGAACCCAACAGAAACTGCCCAAATGACCCTAATCAAAAGTTTACATACCCCAGTTCTTAACCACTTCAACCCCGGGCTTTTTTTACCACCTCAATACCGGGCCTATTCTGGCACTTCTCTCCTACATGTACAAATCATCATTCTTTTGGTAGAAAATTACTCAGAACCCCCAAACATTACATATGTTTTTTTAGCAGACACCCTAGGGAATAAAATGACGGTCATTGCAACTTTTTTTTCTTGCACGGTATTTGCGCAATAATTTTTCAAACGCCTTTTTTTGTGGAAAAAAAATGGTTTCATGAATTAAAAAATAACAAAACAGTAAAGTTAGCCCACTTTTTTGGGAAAAGATGAAAGATGATGTTACGCCGAGTAAATAGATACCTAACATGTCACGCTTGAAAATTGCGCACACTCATGGAATGGCGCCAAACTTCGGTACTTAAAAATCTCCATAGGCGACGCTTTTTTTTACAGGTTACCAGGTTAGAGTTACAGAGGAGGTCTAGTGCTAGAATTTTTGCACGCGCTCTAACGCACGTGGCGATACCTCACATATGTGGTTTGAACGGCGTTTACATATGTGGGCGGGACTTACGTGTGCGTTCGCTTCTGATCACGAGCTACCGGGGACAGGGGCGTTTTAATTTTTTTTTTATTATTATTTATTTTTATTTTTTACTTATTTTTTTTATTTTTACACTTATTTTACTTATTTATTTTTTTTGATCACTTTATAGAGTGAAGGAATTTGGACAGTTTCCAGAAACAGACTTAGTTCTTCAGTCCCGATAATTGATTAAAAGAAGAAATGAAGAGAGAGACTGGGCTCTCTCTTTGCGAATGAAGGGACTGTTATGGAGATCGTATGTCTGCTTGTAGGTAAGCACTCAAAGACAAAAATTAGAAAAATATAAATTTTAATAAGGCATTAGTTAAAACATGACATAGTCATAGTTACAGACAAGACCATGATGCAGTAGTAGATGCGTAGTAGTTGATGGATAGAAGTGCAGAGTGCCAACATGTTTTGCAATAAGCGTCGTCAGGGCGCTGCATCCATCTATATTTGCATCTGGTCTACCTGCGTAGTGAAAGCTTACGTACACTGCTGATTGGGTGTCAGAAAAACATGGGGGTTTGTAATTAATCTGCTACTCGGACTAATGGCCTGTGGGAGCCAGACCCATCAAGCCAAGACGTGGAACCAATGGACCGTGTAGATCCTAGCTGTGATTAATACAGTTGGAGATCTGCGATTGTAGTCGTGTTAGATATCCTCTGTCATTTCGTGACAGAGGATATCTGTCTATTTGGAGGGCAACCATTAGTCCTACTCATGTTTACCTTTCTACCCCGCGAAACAACAGAGTATATCTATCACGACTACAATCGCAGATCTCCAACTGTGTTAATCACAGCTAGGATCTACACGGTCCATTGGTTCCACGTCTTGGCTTGATGGGTCTGGCTCCCACAGGCCATTAGTCCGAGTAGCAGATTAATTACAAACCCCCATGTTTTTCTGACACCCAATCAGCAGTGTACGTAAGCTTTCACTACGCAGGTAGACCAGATGCAAATATAGATGGATGCAGCACCCTGATGACGCTTATTGCAAAACATGTTGGCACTCTGCACTTCTATCCATCAACTACTACGCATCTACTACTGCATCATGGTCTTGTCTGTAACTATGACTATGTCATGTTTTAACTAATGCCTTATTAAAATTTATATTTTTCTAATTTTTGTCTTTGAGTGCTTACCTACAAGCAGACATACGATCTCCATAACAGTCCCTTCATTCGCAAAGAGAGAGCCCAGTCTCTCTCTTCATTTCTTCTTTTTTTTGATCACTTTTATTCCTATTACAAGGAATGTAAACATCCCTTGTAATAGGAATGGTGTGTGACAGGTCCTCTTTATTAAGAGGTGTGGGGTCAATAAGACCCCACATCTCTCCTCCAGGCTGGAAAGTATGAGATTGTGAAAAAAAATTCAATGATCTCATGTTTACTAGCCGCAATGGCGGCTTTGTTTACATCTGAGGACCCAGGCGTGACGTCATCACATCGCGCCCGGGCCTCCGACGGTCATAGAGATCTGGTCACCAGTCATCTCTATGCTCGTCACGGGACCCACCACCAGTGCCGGACGATTCTCTCCGGGTCCCCGATCGCACGGGAGAGCCCAGAGAAGCACCGGATGGCGGCGGGAGGGGGGGTTGTCCCCTCCCGCCGCCTATAAGAACGATCAAGCGGTGGAACCGCCACTATGATCATTCTTATGGTGCACAGAATCGCCGGCACAACAAAAGGATATCTGAATGATGCCTCTAGCTGCAGGCATCATTCAGATATCCCCCTACAAAGCCCAGGATGTCATATGACGTCCACCCAGAATGGGAGATCCCATCTGTGGAACGTCATTTGACTATGGCTGGGTAGGGAAGTGGTTAATATCATGTATTGCCTCCTTTAACATCAATGACAGCTCAAAGTCTTTTGTGGTATTTGTGGATGAGGCTCTTTATCTTCTCAGATGGTGAAGCTGCCCTTTCCTCTTGGCAAAAAGCCTCCAGTTCCTGTAAATTATTGGGCTGTCTTGCATGAACTGCACGTTTGAGATCTCCCCAGAGTGGCTCAATGATATTGAGGTCAGGAGACTGAGATGGCCACTCCAGAACCTTCACTTTATTCTGCTGTAGCCAATGACAGGTTGACTTGGTCTTGTGTTTTGTTTTGGATCATTGTCATGTTGGAATGTCCAAGTACGTCCCATGCGCAGCTTCCTGGCTGATGTATTCCTTCCTGGCTCCAGTATTTTATGATAACATACTGCATTCATCTTACCATCAATTTTCCCACAGATCCTTTGACAGTTCTTTTGCTTTCCCCATGACTCAGAATCCAGAAATGTCAGTGCAGCACTGGATGAAAGATGCAAGGGTCTGTCAGGAGTCCAGAAACTCATTGACCTTTTTTACACACACACTAATTACAAGCAAACAGATCACAGGTGAGGATGGTTACCTTTAAAGGGGTTGTAAACCTACCTGCTTTTTCACCTTAATGCATCCTATGCATTAAGTTGAAAAAACATCCAATAATTACAGGCCCCCCAGCCCCCCGGTTTACTAACCTGAGCCCTCGAAAGTCCTGCATCGAGAACGCGCTGGATTTCGGCTCGGTCTTCTCTGCTCTTCATTGGCTCGTGCTGCTGTCAATCAAATCCAATGACGTGGGCGCCGGGGGGCGGGGCCGAGTCCGGCATTCGGGTCTATGGACGCAAATTCTGGACTCGGGAGCGCGTCCGCAAGGTAACCCCTTGGGAAAGGTTATCTGATGCGGGGAGGAGCCGAGAGAGCCGCCGAGGAACCCCAGAAGACGAGGATAGGGGCCACACTGTGCAAAACGAGCTGCACAGCGGAGGTAACTATGATATGTTTGTTATTTTTTCATAATTTTTTTTTTAACCTTTAGTATCACTTTAACCACTTCAGCCCCGGACAATTTTGCTGGCCAAAGACCAGGCCACTTTTTGCGCTTTTTATCGTGACTGCGACATTATGGTGGACACATCGGACACTTTTGACACCATTTTGGGACCATTGTCATTTTTACAGCAATCAGTGCTATAAAAATGCACTGATTACGGTAAAAACTACACTGGCAGTGAAGGGGTTAACCTGTAGGGGCGCTGAAGGTGTTAAGTGTGACCTAGGGAGTGCTTCTAACTGTTAGGGGTCGTGGCTTGCCGTGACACGTCACTGATCGCTGTTCCCGATGACAGGAAACAGACGATCAGTGACATGTCACTAGGCAGAACGGGGAGATGTTGTGTTTACACTAACATCTCCCCGTTCTTCAGCTCTGTGACCCGATCGCGGGACACCCGTGGACATCAAGTCCGCGGGTCCCGCAGGCACGGCCACGGAGCTCAGGGAAGGGTCGCGAGCGCGCCGGCGGCGGCGCGCGCGCGACCACACGGCTCGCAAATTAAAGGGGACGTATATATACGCCCATTTGTGCAGCCGTACCATTCTTTCAACGTATAAGTTTGTGTGGCGGTGGGGAAGCGGTTAATAGCCATTCAAACCCCTTTGTGTCAACTTGTGTGTATGTTATCAGGCCAAAATCATCAGGGTATGTAAACTTTTGATCAGGGACATTTGGGTAGTTTCTGTTGCCATTATGATTTAAAAAGAGTAAACACAGTTGATTGATAATAAATGGCTTCAGCCAAACACTAACAATGAAAAATGGGCAAGAAATCATAAATTCTGCCAGGGTATGTAAACTTATGAGCACAACTGTGTATGTGTGTGTGTGTGTGTGTGTGTGTGTGTGTATATATATAAATATTTTTTTTTTTTTTTTTTCCCAATGCCTAAATGGGAAATGGTCACTTTTGATTAATGGTGCATCGAAATGAAAATTCTGGACCGAAACAAAAAATTCAGGATGCACATATATTATGTATACTGAAAAGTCTATTCTGCTTAGTACAGCCATTCTCAATAGCAGAAAAACAAATACTCTTGCGCACAAGTGAGTTACCAGGTGGACTAGAGTTTGTAGTGGATAATGCCTCAGGCCTTGCTGCTCTCAAAGATAGGGGTATCCTAGCAATCAAAAGAGAAAAAAGGAAAAGAGGGCGCACCAAACTTGTGCATTATCCTTGGGTATATTTTTATTAAAAATTAAGTAAAAAACTAGTCACAAGCATATGGAAGAAAACTTGCGATACAAATAATCTCCAGATGATAGCAATTGGTCTAATGACAACCGACTCCAGATGGTAACAGAGGAGATTTCCAGGGCCACTGCCTGCTGACGCGTTTCGAAGGAATACCTTCTTCCTCAGAGCCTAGCCACAGAGGAAGAAGGTATTCCTTTGAAACGTGTCAGCTGGCAGCAGCCCTTGAAATCTCCTCTGTTACCATCCAGGGCCACTGCCTGCTAACGCATTTCGAAAGAATACCTTCTTCCTCAGAGCATAGCCACAGAGGAAGAAGGTATTCCTTCGAAACGTGTCAGCTGGCAGCGGCCCTTGAAATCTCCTCTGTTACCATCTGGAGTTACCATCTGGAGTTTTTTAGACCAATTCCTACAGCCATTCTAAAACTGGGTTCCTCAAGAGGTTGCTAGGAGTTCTTTGAGCTGTGGCTGAATGGCATCCCATTTGACAGTACTTTCATAGATTCAGGACCAACACCACCTGGCAGAGCCAGTAGCATGGCACCAGTTATCTTTCTAGCATTCTGTAAGGCTGGCATTTTAACAATCTCTATACGGGGGCATGTTTGACATTGTCCCCCCCAATGAATTGGTTTTAGTAAGGGTTCCGAGACCTGGAAATTATTTTAAGGGTTCCCCTGGGGTAAAAAGGTTGAGAAAGGCTGCCCTAGAAAATGTGTGTCTGCCTCCTTCTATCTGTTTTTATCTTCTGCAACTAACATTCTAGTGGATCCAGTGGATAAGACAGAGTTGGCGATTACTGCAAATCTCTTACCACTGTATTAAAAAGTGGATGTAAACCCAAGTCATGAAATTTGAGCTGGGCACATATATCTGTAGTTTTATTATCTCTCTTCAAAGCACTAAGTCCCATGGCTTTCTCCTGCTCCGTTCTTCTGTTATCAGCATAACTTCTGACAAGTTCTCTGTCAACTGTGATAAAACCAGGCTGAATTTTGTGTCAGGGAGGTTGCTATAAATACATTAGCAGAGAGCTAAACTATTCACAGCACAGCTCTGCAAGTCTCTGCCTATGAGGAGGGGGGTGCGTGCCTTTCCTCCAATTAGCTGTCTTGGCTGTGTGCCCAGACTTCACTTCCAGTGCTGAACAGGAAGAGAAAATCTTATATGTAAAGCTGAAGACAGCAGATATACTGTACATGTAAAACTTATGTAGGGAGATTTGTTTCATCTCTGTGTATCATCTGAGGCTGTTCACTTCTCTAGGTATATGTGAGGGTTTACATCCAATTTAAAGTGGTTTAAACCCTTCCACATACACAGTGAAGTGACTAGCCTCAGGTGATACACAGAGATGAAACAAATTCTCCTACATTAAATTGTAACAGTTCCCTATTTAACTGCAGCCAATCCTTTTGAAACAAAAAGTCTACATTCCTAGGGAGTTAAGCCACCCTAATTAACCTCTAGTTTTCTGGCAGGATCCAGTGGTTATTGCATTTTTAAGTCCACGGGGGTTACAGTGAGGGAAAAAAAATATTTGATCCCCTGCTGATTTTGTACGTTTGCCCACTCACAAAGAAATGATCAGTCTATTATTTTAATGGTAGGTTTATTTTTACAGCGAGAGGCAGAATAACAAAAAAATATCCAGAAAAATAAATTTAAAAAAAAGTTATAAATTGATTTGCATTTTAATGAGTGAAATAAGTATTTGATCCCCTATCAATCAGCAAGATTTCTGGCTCCCAAGTGTTTTCTATACAGATAACGAGCTGAGATTAGGAGCACTCTCTTAAAGGGAGTGCTCCTAATCTCAGCTTGTTACCTGTATAATAGAAACCTGTCCACAGAAGCATTCAATCAATCAGATTCCAATCTCTCCACCATGGCCAAGACCAAAGAGCTGTCCAAGGATGTCAGGGACAAGATTGTAGACTTACACAAGGTTGGAATGGGCTACAAGACCATCCCCAAGCAGCTTAGTGAGAGGGTGACAAAGGTTGGTGCGATTATTCGCAAATGGAAGAAACACAAAATAACTGTCAATCTCCCTCGGTCTGGGGCTCTATGTAAGATCTCACCTCCTGGAGTTTCAATGATCATGAGAACGGTGAGGAATCAGCCCAGAACTACACAGGAGAATCTTGTTAATGATCTTAAGGCAGCTGGGACCATAGTCACCAAGAAAACAATTGGTAACACACTACGCCGTGAAGGACTGAAATCCTGCAGCTCCCACAATATCCACCTTCTCAAGAAAGCACATGTACAGGTCTGTCTGATGTTTGCTAAGGAACATCTGAATGATTCAGAGGAGAACTGGGTGAAAGTGTTGTGGTCAGATGAGACCAAAATCATGCTCTTTGGCATCAACTCATCTCGCCGTGTTTGGAGGAGGAGGAGGAGGAATGCTGCCTATGACCCCAAGAACACCATCTCCACCACCAAACATGGAGGTGAAAACATTATGCTTTGGGGGTGTTTTTTCTGCTAAGGGGACAGGACAACTTCACCACATCAAAGGGACGATGGATGGGCCATGTACCGTCAAATTCTGGATGAGAACCTCCTTCCCCCTCAGCCAGGGCATTGAAAATGGATCGTTGATCAGTATTCCAGCATGACAATGACCCAAAACACATGACCAAGGCAACAAAGGAGTGGCTCAAGAAGAAGCACATTAAGGTCCCGGAGTGGCCTAGCCAGTCTCCAGACTTTAATCCCATAGAAAATATGTGGAGGGAGCTGAAGGTTCGATTTACCAAACGTCAGCCTTGAAACCTTAATGACTTGGAGAGGATCTGCGAGGAGTGGGACAAAATCCCTCCTGAGATGTGTGCAAACCTGGTGGCCAACTACAAGAAACGTCTGACCTCTATGATTGCCAACAAGGGTTTTGCCACCAAGTACTAAGTCATGTTTTGCAAAAGGGGTCAAACACTTATTTCAATCATTAAAATACAAATCAATTTATAACTTTTTGGAAATGTTTTTCTGGATATTTTTGTTGTTATTCTGTCTCTCACTGTTAAAATAAACCTACCAATAAAATTATAGACTGATTATTTCTTTGTCAGTGGGCAAATACTTTTTCTTACCTAAAACACAATGACACTAATTGCCACTTGCACTGCCACTAAAGTTTCGACTTCAACATGCATTAACGGCTAATTTACACTTGCTTCAAAACAAGGCTTCGGACAGGCTTTGTTAAAGCTCTCTGAACGCCAGACAAATCTCCTGTCACTAAAAAAAAAATGGTTACGGTACTTACAGTCCTGTTAACGCCTTGCTTTTGCTTTGCTTTGCTTCGCCTTTGCTTCAAACATTATACCCCATCTATATGGGAGAAAAAAACGCGCTTCCAAATAAAAAGTGAGAATAAAAGTGAAAATTTAGAATAAACAGCAGCAACTCAAATGTGTGATATCACAAAAAAACAACATAAACTGCAACATAGCATGCAACATTCATAACATAAATATCCACTGATAAACAGTCCTCCCAACATGTACAGCATCAAATATCTGATAGTAAACAGTCCTCCTTATTACAGAAGAGAAATATAAAGACATGTACAGCATAAAACATCTGGTGCTAAACAGTCCTCCTTATTGGGTGATTTGATGGATCACAATCTAAAGGCCCTGGCGGGGTAATCAGCCACAAGCGCTACTGGCCTTCTAAAGGTCCAGTGTATCTGGTAAGCAGGCATTCCTTACTTTCAGTGGTGGTCTCATATGGTGTCCATTGCATATTGCATAGACTCCCAGACACAATGTAGTCCCCTTCAATCCCCTATGGCAGGGATATGCAATTAGCGGGCCTCCAGCTGTTGCCAAACTACAAGTCCCATCATGCCTCTGCCTTTGGGTGTCATGCTTGATGCTGTCAGAGTCTCGCTATGCCTCATGGGACTTGTAGTTTGGCAACAGCTGGAGGTCCGCTAATTGCATATCCCTGCCCTATGGCAGTGTTTCTCAACTCCAGTCCTCAAGGCGCCCCAACAGGTCATGTTTTCAGGCTTTCCTTTGTTTTGCAAAGGTGATTTAATCAGTTTCACTGCCTTAGTAATTACCACAGCTATTTCATCTGAGGGAAATCCTGAAAACATGACCTGTTGGGGCGCCTTGAGGACTGGAGTTGAGAAACACTGCCATAGGGGATTGAAGGGGACTACATTGTGTCTGGGAGTCTACATGTGGACTAAAAGCTCAAGATTTGGAACTCTTGCTTACCTATCATCCTGTTCTTTACATCACTCTTCACCCAATAAGGAGGACTGTTTAGCACCAGATGTTTTCTGCTGTACATGCCTTTTATATTTCTCTTCTGTAAGAAGGAGGACTGTTTACTACCAGATATTTGATGCTGTACATGTTGGGAGGACTGTTTATCAGTGGATATTTATGGTATGCATATTAGTTGAGCGCGACTCTGTTCCAGCTTATAATATACCCCATGTAGCTTCAGTGGTGCTTCAAAGTGTCTTCAAAGCCTCCATAGAAGTCTATGGCAAAGCTCGCTTGAAGCCCCACCGAAGCCTTATTGAAGCCCCCACCGAAGCCTCATTGAAGCCCCCACCGAAGCCTCAGCGAAGCCCCACAAAGCCTTACCAAAGCCCCAGCAAAGCCTCATCGAAGCACCAAGCAAAAGCAAGGTGCAAACAGGACTGCAAGCTAACCATTTTATTTAGTGACAGGAGCTTTGACTGGTGTTCAGAGAGCTTTACCAAAGTGTGTCCAAAGCCATGTTTTGAAGCAAGTGTAAACTAGTCCTAACTGACACTGATATTAACTGACACTTAGGGCTCATTTACACTTGCTTTGGCTTCAACACACATTAACGGCTAGTTTAAACTTGCTTCAAAACAAGGCTTCGGACAGGCTTTGTTAATGCTCTCTGAACACTAGTCAAAGCCCCTGTCACTAAATAAAATGGTTAGCTTACAGTCATGTTTACACCTTGCTTTTGCTTTGCTTTGCTTCGGCTTTGCTTCAAAAGTTATACCCCATGTAGCTTTAGTGGTTCTTTAAAGCATCTTCAAAGCCTCCATAGAAGTCTATGGCAAAGCTCGCTTGAAGCCCCATCGAAGCTCCACCAAAGCCTGATCGAAGCACCAAGCAAAAGCAAAGTGTAAACAGGACTGTAAGCTAACCATTTTATTTAGTGACAGGAGCTTTGTCTGGCGTTCAGAGAGCTTTAACAAAGCCTGTCCGAAGACTTGTTTTGAAGCAAGTGTAAACTAGCCCTTATACTGAAATTAAAGTGGTTGTAAACCCTGAAAAAAAAAAAAACCCCACCTGCAAGACAAAGCCATACTGAGCTAGTATGACTAGCATACTAGCTCATTATGCATCACTTACCTTAGATCGGAGCCCCCGAAGCTGTCCTCGTCTCCCCCTCCAGCCGCAGCCATCGCTTCACAGATACCCGGAAGGTTACTTCCGGGTATCGCCGCTCCAGCCAATCACAGCACCGCTACGGCGCTGTGATTGGCCGGAGCGGCGAAGATGTCACTGCGCGCGGGAGCTGGCAAAGCCGGATTTGTGAATGGGATTAACCCTGTGAATGCACCGTTGTCTACGGCGCGCATGCGCCATAGACATCGGTGCATGTCATTTTTTGCAAACATCTCCTAAACCGTGTAGGTTTAGGAGATATTTCTTGCACCTACAGGTAAGCCCTAATCTAGGCTTACCTGTAGGTGAAAGTTGCATAAGTGGGTTTACAACCACTTTAAATGACACTAGCTGCCATTAACTGATATTTACATTGATACTAACACTGGCACCTACACTGACACTAAAGCCGTGTACACACGATCGGTTTTACCGATGAAAACAGTCCGATGGACTTTTTTCATCAGACAAACCAATCGTGTATGGGTCCCTTTGGTCTTTTTTTAAAAATAGAACATGTTTTAAATTTATCCGATGGTTAAAAAACCGATAGCAAATTACTATCGTATGTGGGGAACTCCATCGGATAAAAAACCCACGCATGCTCAGAATCAAGTCGACGCATGCTCAGAAGCATAGAACTTAATTTTTCTCGGCTCATCGGAGTGTTTTACGTCATGGCGTTTAGAACGGTCGGTTTTTTGACTGATGGTGTGTAGGCAAGACTGACGGAAGTCAGCTTCATCAGTTTTCCGATGGAAAAATCCATTGGTTTAAAAACCATAGGAAATCCGATCGTGTGTACAGGGCTTAACACTTATTACACTAGATCAAGCCCTGAACTAGTTAATTTTATTTTTTTTGAATGACAGACTATTTTTTCAGACATGTCCTCTAGCCAGGAGGAAAAGATACAATGTATCTTCTCCTCCTTTGCTAGAGGGAAAGTGAGTTGTTTATACTCTTTACAGAGAAAGTACACGGGTGGGCCACAGATTAAAGATCACTGTAATCAGGGCTGGTGCAAGGATTTTGTCTACAAAGACAAAGGTCGATTTTGCCGCTTTGGGGGTGTATGCTGCGGCCCCTTTTCTTTGCTTCAGAGCCGTTGCATGAATTATAACCCCTTTTGAACGTGACCTATTCTGGTGAATGACGCTGCTCTGCAAGTGCCCAAAAACTCTGTACAATGCACACGGTTGCAGCATGCTAGTGTGGGGTTGAAGGGGTTAAAGCAGGCGGCGAGGAGGTGATACAATGTCTCCTTAACACCTGTCAAATGCTCTCTGATGAGCAATTCGAATGCTGATCGCTTTTCAGAGACCAAAGTTTAAGCAAACCCTTAATTATTTATTTTTAAAGTTATTTTTAAGACGTGCCCAGGAAGTCGGTGAAATTGGTCACATATATATATTGCTCGCAGCAAGGATCACAATTGGAAGCAGTTGGTTATTCCCCTCGATTATGTCAAGAGTAAACTGAATTGAATCATGGCTATAAAGTGGGGCAGTGAAAGGAGAAGGCAATTACTGTATGTGCTGTTGTGGGGTTTGGCTTGAAAGTGAACCTGTTGCTTTGCTATCCATGCATTGGCAAAGCTCAGGTTCACTTTGAATGTTGCCATAGACATATGGGAATGGTAACTTGTGCAAACCCATTCCAACCACGGCAGCCAAAAAAAAATCATGTCCACACTTGTTAACATAATGAGAACAAGCCCTGAGGGTATATATGCAGGAAGAAAGTGTGACTGACATACCTGAACATTCCTGGTGCCGGCTTCCAAGAGGAAATATTAATGAACAGACAAGGATTAGTGAAGAGGAACTTCACCCTTATCTTAAAAATGATGACAAAGGCACCTTTAGAAATGGCAATCTACAAGCATATACCTATAAATTACTGCAGGCTTTTTATTCTTTGCATACCTAATTTTCTTTTATTCATCTCACGGTGGCCATTTTCACTGAGGCTGTGTTCACACTGGTACAACAAACGCTCCGACATTGGGAGCTCATGTCGCATGACGTGTGAAAATCAATGTTTCCCTATGAGAGCTGTCTTAACTGGTCCGACACAAGTCGGCCCGACTTTGAAAATGCTCCTTGTACTACTTTGGTCTGACTTCGATCCTACTTCAGCCCATTGAATATCATTGAAGTCGGATCAAAGTAGGATCCTTGTCATAACTATCTGACTTGTGACATCTGACATGGTGATTACAGCAGCAGTAAAAGGAATTTATCTCACACTGGGATTGTTTTGATTGGTCAAAGGACAAGTCATACTATCACAAAGATGAATCAAAGTTCATTCAAGTCGGATGGATGTAGGACCGATGTAGGACTCATGTCGCAGAGCAACGTAGGATGAAAGTCGTATGAGGCCGGGTTCACACTGGTGCGACAAACGCTCCGACATAGGGAGCTCACCACCCCAAATCACCCTGTCCCCATGTTGATGAGGACAAGGGCCTCTTTCCGACAACCCTGGCCGTTGGTTGTTGGGGTCTGCAGGCGGGGGGCTTATCAGAACCAGGAGCCCCCTTTAATAAGGGCCCCCAGATCCCGGCCCCCCCACCCTATGTGAATGAGTATGGGGTACATCGTACCCCTACCCATTCACCTGTGGGAAAAAAAGTTGTCAATAAAAAAACACACTAGACAGGTTTTTAAAGTAATTTATTAGGCAGCTCCGGGGGTCTTCTTCCGACTTCGGGGGTCTCTTCCGACTCTCCGGCCTTTTCTCCCACTCTCCAGTGCCTTCTCCCGCTCTCCGGTGCCTTCTCCGCGCTCTCCGGTTCTTCCCCTGCTCTCCAGTGCTTTCTGCCTTCTGCCGGGCTCCTCCGCTATCTTCTGCCAGCACTTTTGCTAGCGGTGGCCCGGTCTTCTTCAACGTCTTCTTCCCTCTTCTCTTCTTGAGATGTTGACACGACGATCTCACCCGCTGTAATGCCGTGTGCGCGGTGCGCAATGATTTATATAGGCATGGGGCGTGGTCACCCGGTGATGTCACCCGGTGACCCAACCCCCTTATGGCGTCGCAGTCCCATCATGCCCCGGGACTGCAACGTCATAAGGGGGTGGGGTCATGCCGGTTTTTTATTTAAAATTTGACGTGGAGTTCCCCCTCAAGATTCATACCAAACACAGTGCCTGGTATTGGCGGGGATACAAGTCGGATCCCCGTTCATTGAAAGTCGGACGTATGTCGGCTTCAAGTCGCAGGGCAAAGTCGGAACCAAAGTAGGACAAGTGTCGGGTCGCACCAGCGTGAACCCGGCCTAAGGGCAGGTGAATCCATCTCCATTTACTGCCTGTGAAACATATGACAGTGTGTGCCATCCAAAGGGGGAGGCACTTGTGATGTAACCTTCCCAGGATGCAGCTGTGAGGCCAAAGCTAAATCACCATTGCCTCACTCAACCAGAAGTGGAAAAACAGCAGTTCTAAGAAAAACAAACAGTTCATTCAGGGTCAATGGGAAGAATGCATCTTACATTGGTGGTCAGTGGGAATAATTCATCCCTTATAGAAAGCTAATAAGATCATTGGTGTCATGTCGCTGGCTCTTTAAAGTAGAATTGGCCCCAGAACTATGAGGCATCATCAGATGAGATGTCAGTGAGCCACTGCTCAAGGAACCCCAAGCAACCTCTTGAGGAATGAAAACAAAAGTGCTGAAACCTCTTGAGGAACACTAGGGTTTCATGGATCCCTGGTTGAGAATGGCAGTTCTATAGTATTCAACTTCGCCTCTCTCACGGCTGCTACATAAAATGTCATGTAGGGATGGAGGAATTGAGGAGCTGAGTCATGACAAATAATTAGATACTCCTTGAAGAGTAGAGGGCTACGATGTGCAAGAAGGAAAGGGGCTGGGCTAGGGAATTGACTTTTCTAAGGTAGTCAAATTTGATAGCGAGTTCATGCAAAGTAAAATTTTAAAATACCTTTTTGCCATTGTTATTTTTTATACAACTAAACTTACAGTAGATTTTGTGATTTTTCAATGAAACTAAATTAACATTTCTACAAGCACAATAAGCTATTTACAATTTAAATAGATAAATAGAGGTTTTTTTGTTTATTAGAGGTGTAGACTCCAGCCATAGATGGGTTGAATCTCTGCCGGTTCCATCTACGGGCAGGCTGGTTGTACTAAAGTTGATTCATTGATTAACTTCAGTACAACCAGCCTGTCAGATTTACATGCAATTGCTGCCGGCAGCTCTAGCCGCTACAGCCAAATACAAGAGCACTGAAGGAGTGATTCCCCCATCAACACTGACTGTGTTAATGGGAGAATCAAGCAAATTTCTTTCCTTCCACTCGTGGTGGATGGAAAGAAAATTGTATGATCTATGGCTTCCTTATAAGGGCTTACCCCTTCTCTCTTCGGAGAGACTTCTTACTTCCTGTTGTGTCACTTGGAAAGGAAGTAAAAGTACATTTCTTTAACCACTTCCATACAGGGCTTTTTATACCACTTCCATACCGGGCCTATTCTGGCACTTCTCTCCTACATGTACAAATCATCATTCTTTTGCTAGAAAATTACTCAGAACCCCCAAACATTATACATGTTTTTTTTAGCAGACACCCTAGGGAATAAAATGACGGTCGTTGCAACTTTTTATCTTGCACGGTATTTGCGCAATAATTTTTCAAACGCCTTTTTTTGGGGAACAAAATGGTTCCATTAATTAAAAAATAACAAAACCGTAAAGTTAGCCCAATTTTTTTGTAAAATATAAAAAGCTTATGTTACGCCGAGTAAAAAGATACCTAACATGTCACGCTTTAAAATTGCGCACACTCATGGAATGGCGACAAACTTCGGTACTTAAAAATCTCCATAGGCGACGCTTTGAAAATTTTTACAGGTTACCAGGTTAGAGTTACAGAGGAGGTCTAGTGCTAGAATTGTTGCACGCGCTCTAACGCACGCGGCGATACCTCACATATGTGGTTTGAACGGCGTTTACATATTCGGGCGGGACTTACGTGTGTGTCCGCTTCTAAGCGCGAGCTATTGGGGACGGGCATTTTTTAAAAAAAATTTTTTTTTTTTTATTATTTTACTTATTTTTTATTTTTTTTTAGTTTTTTTTTACACTTTTTTTTTTTGATCACTTTTATTCCTATTACAAGGAATGTAAACATCCCTTGTAATAGAAATGTGTGTGACAGGTCCTCTTTATGGAGAGATGCGGGGTCAATAAGACCCCACATCTCTCCTCCAGGCTGGAAAGCATGAGATTGTGAAAAAAAATTCACTGATCTCATACTTACAGCCGCAATGGCGGCTTTGTTTACATTTGAGGACCCGGGCGTGACGTCATCACATCGCGCCCGGGCCTCCGACGATCATAGAGATGACTGGTGGAACCGCCGCTATGATCGTTCTTTTGGTGCGCAGGATCGCCGGCTGAAAAAAAGGATATCTGAATGATGCCTCTAGCTGCAGGCATCATTCAGATATCCCCCCTCAAACCCAGGACGTCATATGACGCCCACCCGGAGGGAGAGAGGGTTCCTGCCAGCGTCATTTTCCAATGGCCCTGTATGGAAGGGGTTAAAGAACACAGTAAAAAAATATTGCCAGGGGTCTAACCATTTCCTATTAAGAGCAAGGTAATTTATTATAATTTATTTAATCACAGGCAAGGTTTTTTTTCTCTTGCAATAATTATTTAACTTCTGTGAAATTTAAATGCAGCAAGGTAAATAAAGTTTTTTTCCTTTTAGCTTTACCAGTGTGAGTTTTAGAACTAGTATTACTGTAGAAAAAAATACAATTGTATCTGTTTTTATAATGAAACTAAAAATAGGAGTTTTAATTACAGCTTACCTGTAAAATCCTTTTCTTTGAGTACATCACGGGACACAGAGCCTCAAAGTATATACTAAGTGGGTTATATTCCACCTTTAGGTGCTGGACACTGGTGTAATCAATTAGACAGGAAGTTTCCTCCCTATATAACTCCTCCCATACCGAGAGCACCTCAGTTTTTGTAGCAAAGCAATAAGTGTCTCACAAGCAATATATATATCCCAATAAGAGGGGCGGGAGCTCTGTGTCCCGTGATGTACTCAAAGAAAAGGATTTTACAGGTAAGCTATAATAAAAAATCCTATTTTCTTTATCGTACATCACAGGACAGAGCCTCATAGTAATTACTAAGTGGGACGTTCCAGAGCAATGCCTACTGAGGGGAGGGAGACACAAATAATGCAGATCGCCATCAGACGTGAGGACCTATACTGCTGCCTGATAGAAAATTATTGAACGTATGCACGACGACCAAGTTGCGGCCTTGCAAATCTGAGTCATAAAGGCTTGGTAATGCACCTCGCATGAAACGCTTACTGTCCTGGTAGAGTGCACTCTAAAAGAAAACAGGAGGAAACCCTCTCTTTAAACCACAAGCCTGAATAATAACCTGATGAATCAACACTGAAACAGTTGATTTAGATGCTGCCTTCCCTTTCCTGGGGCCTACTGGTAGTTTTCCATATCTGAGCAGTCGCCTCAGATAGGCCTTGATTGCTCTCTTCTAGGGTCTTCTGGCAGCACAACAAAATGTCAGTTTCCTGTATCTGAATTTCAACTGCTCTCATCTATATTGAGAGAAAAGTAATACATTTCCTTCCGTAGAACAGGGTTCTGGAAGAAAAGGAAGGCAAGAAAAGTTTTGATTCAAATGAAAACGAGATCCTTTTAGGAAAAAAGACTGGGTGAGGATTCAACATCACCCTATTCTTAAGAATAATTAGGTATGGCTCTTATACAAAGAAAGCTGCCAACACTGAAACTCTCTTGCGGAGGCTACCGCAACCAAGAACACCAATTCCCTTGTTAGATAGATGAAGGGAAATATGGTGCATCGGCCCAAGTTGCTGTCCTTGTAAGCCGACAAAACTAGACTCAATCCCCCCGGGCACAAGGGCGACCTAACTGGCGGACTTATACGCGTTACCCCTTGTATAAAGGCCCGGATCAAAGATTGCGAAGCAAGCGGCCTTTGAAAACACTGACAAGGCCGAGATCCGACCCTTGATGGAACTTAAGGCTAGCTCCATGTCCTTTCCTAATGTAGGAAGGTAAGAATTCTACCTATGACATACTTCCGAGGATGCCATCCCTTGGTTTCACACCAGGGACATGGGCGTTCCAGATCCTATAATACATGATCCTGGAGGCCAGCTCTCCTGTATGAATCAGGGAAATTGCCACTGATCCTGAAAGCCACGATCCTCAAAAATGTGGGCTAAAACAGCCAAACCATTAATTTCCATGTTTGCAAGACAGGATGGAATACCGGCCCTTGCGAAGTAGGTCTGGGCAAGATGTAAGGGACCCTGGGTCCTCTAGTACCACCCTTACAATCCCTGCACAGTAAGGTCGTCTGGGTCCTGCCAGAGCTATTACGCCGGCTTCCGTTCTCCTCTGATGTTGCATAGAAGCCGCGGTTAGTCACGGCACTGGGGGGAGAGAATGTATAAACCAGTGATAACTGGTCCACACGGGGTCGCTAACGCATCTGTCCCATATGTGAGTGGATCCTTTGTCCTTGACACAAATCTGTCCAACTTCTTGTTCTTACCAAACGTAAGAATGTACCTTTAGACTGGGATCCTAACCCAGGTGTTCCAGATACTTAACCATGCTGGACACACTTAGGTCCAGCCGTGCTACCGACTGATCTATCAGCAGCAGATTGCCTCGGTATGCCATTACTGCTAAACCCTGGGCCTTTAGTCCTGTATAGAGGCGGGTCCTAGCACATTGTAAACCCAGGACACGGTGGCTACCCGAAGGGCAAGACCACCAACTGGAAGAGGTGCTGATCCCCTGCCAAATGCAGACAACCTCTGTAGTCCCATGCAAATAAATACATATGCAAATAGCTCCCCATATGTGTATGTGGCATGTGTTAAAGCCATAGGCCTCTATAGAAGCATGCGTTCATGGAAGTATGAATTCATACAAATATGTTTTAGGCAAAACATAAAAAGTGTGCGTTGTATACACACATTGATGTAGCACGTGTGTTTTGGAACAGGCATCTTGCAAACAAGCATGCGTTTATGAACGTGTTGCAGACACGTATTCCTATACGAACGTAAGGAATCCTGTATATTCACATGCCTCATTATGCAACCACGCAAAACTAGGCGATCATGCAACTTTAGGCGATCATTCAGCATTTTTTTTTAATTATGCGATCAAGCATTTTATGCATTTTAGGCACCACTGTGCGAACAAGTACCCTTGTGTGACCAAGGACTCTTGTGTGATCAGGCACCCTTGTGCGATCCAGCATCTTTATGCAATCAAGCATTTTTAATGCGATTTTAGGCATTTCTATGAAAACAAGCCTCTCTGTGTGATCAAGTATCCTTGAGTAATCAAGGACTCTTGTGCGATCAAGCATGTTTATGCGGTCAAGCATCTTTATGCGACTAAGCACTTTAATGTGACCAAGCATCCTCATGTGACTATGTGAAAACTGTGTATATCCATACAAACAAAAAACATGTATTTTTATGTGATCAACAATAAACATGTTCTGTTTTAACCCCACATGCATTTTGTACATTCCATACTCATGTAACTTATGCAAACCTGTGGACTGGTAAAGAGGAAGTTATCCTCCGCAAATGTGCATTTACGCGCAATCATGCAATTTAGCTATTTAGCAACAATGTGCACCAGCAACTGTGCATCCCAGCAGTTGTGCGTTTTGGCTAGCTTGTAAGCAAGCACCTGCATGAGGATCCTGTGGAGGTTTTCTAGCAACCTATACCCCTCGGATAAAGTAATGAAACACTTAGGAGTTGAAAAGAACAGCTTATGCGGGTGCCCGATCAGCATAAACAACTGTATCAGTAATGGACGGACTGGGAAGGTACAAGAAGCCTATGGGAATTTAAAAGACCCCAAGGAGGAGACAGAGGCTTCGGCCGTCTGGGCTGAGGGTAAGTTATATGCGGTATGAATCTCTGTAAAAGATTGCAACTGTGACTTCAGAGCTTGTGAGACTTCTGATACCCCCGCCTCGTCAGATTGCACCTGTTCCCTGTCCCCTGATGGTGATTCTTCATCATCAGACTGTTAATCCTCTGTTTGAGGATTTAGAGCAGGGGAAGGGTCCCTACCCAGCTTTCTGGTCTCTTGTGAGGCTGCTGCGATTATAGCAACTAACCTCTCCTATAAACCAACCAATGCAAATGGAAAAGCGTCCTCAATGACATATGCAGGGCTGCAATGTTGGGAGAGGCTGCAGTGCCTGACAGGGCCAATGGCTCATCCTGTGCGGCTGCCTCAGGTCTCTCAGGGGAGGATAATATCATTCAGGCATGTCTAGGACCCTCAGATCCAGATGGCGACACTTTAGTGACCCTCTTTCCTGCCCCTAAACCCCTTCTATGGGGAGACATAGTTCTAAGCCCAAGAGCAGAGGTACTAACACAGGTGCATCAATTGCTGAGCCTAGTCTGGCAATAAACAAATGCCTGCTAATCTGCACAGCCTGATGCTGAGTAGGTGTCTTAGTATGCCTGAATCCAATCCACAAAATGCTTACGTGCCCCAAACATGCTGCTGTGTCTCTTCGCTATACAGAGCTTCCAAGCCCCCCCCCCGCTGCTCCAGCAGTAGTGAAAAGCACGCTCCCCATGCACGTAGGGGACGGCGGCAAGCGGGGGAGAGAAGATCTCATCCGGAGGGGTCGCCGTGGGACCCTAGATTATGCAGGACCCCCCCTTACAACTTTCGTGGCAGAGCCTGAAGCGGAAGAAGTGAGCAGATCAATGGACCGGCTGCACTGAGCTTTCATCCTGGAGAGCATGTAAGTAAAACACCAGGTATGTCTCTTTACTCCCTCTAGTGGCAGAAAACAGGTAAGACATGCAACTATTCACAGAAGCGAACCACAGGAATTTCTTAGGGCTGTCTTCACTTGCCTTATCCCCGCCGCAGGATACTGCTGAAGACAGACAGATCCAACCTTCACCCATCACGGCGGGTTGTGTTGTGCCAACCTTCAGGGTTCTGGGTTCCTACCTAAAGGAGGCCTCTTCTCTGGACCTGTAGAGCACTCTGCCAGAAACCTTTGGGCATTTTTTAATACATGCCACAGTCCAGTCCTACAAAAGAGACATTACAGGCAAAACCTCGCTCTTTCACGAGGCCCGGGTACTATACATTTTGGCGTTCTTTTCTGGCCCTCTTGGATGGATCCGATTGTGTAGCTCCTTAACCCTGGCAAGGATCCTCAGCAGAGCTTCTTCTTAGCACATTCTTAACCGTGACCAACACCTTAGACACTGGCAAAAAAACTGAGATGCTCCCAGTATGGGAGGGGTTATATAGGGAGGAAACTTCCTGTCTAATTGATTACACCAGTGTCCAGCACCTGAAGGTGGAATATAACCGACTTAGTAATTACTATGAGGCTCTGTGTCCCGTGATGTACGATAAAGAAATGACATTTTTGGTAAAAAGCATGAAGTTATTAAATAGACATATAACATTTTATGTTTTGTTTTTGTTTTTTTTAACACGACACACAAAAAAGCAACCAACAAAAGTCTAAATATAAAAGTTTACATATAAAAATAAATGGGAACTATTTTTTTATTAGAAAATAGAGCTTATCTTTTCATCCCTAACTCTTTTAAATTATCTCTTCTTTTTTCATCTCTTCTTTTAAATGATGTTATGTGAAAACCTCAGGACATGCTTTTGATCTGCTCATAAAAGAACTAATTGAAATAAATTGTATTAGTGTTATTAAGATGTGTTTATCAATTATGCTGGCAACTGGTGTTTGCTGTTTGTGCTCCTGCAGCAGAGACAATGGGGAGGAAGACCAGGACGTATGATGTATGCCCTATGTAGTTGACTTAAGTTTTTTAGGAAGTACTTTGTATGCCCAATGGCTGCAAGTGCACAAATAGTACCTCAGTTTGTTTTTATTTTAGTCTTCTGCAGTTTAATGTACAGCAAACTGAGAGGTGAATGGGTACTATCCTACACACTACACTAACAGAAACGACAATGATAGGAGGAAAGGGTAAAGTGCTTCATTGTATTATATGTTATCATCGGTAAGATTTCCAATGTGTTTCGGGGGCTTCAGAGGTCCCTCTTCATCAGGAATATAAACAGATATATCAAGAGGTACCTAAACAATGTACAGTAGTATCTGAAATGAATGTGGTAAATATACAGTAATCACTGTGCCCAAGTCACACAAACAAAGCGACTGCCCAGTAAGAACACACCATAAAATCCATATGTATTCATTCCTAATGCTCTTAGTATGTATTATGGTTATATTTTTTCGATATACATGTATGTGTTTAAAGGGACTTCTAAAGTCCTGAAATACATTGGTTGTGCTGGATTGGCAATTGATCTTTTACCCTCGCCTAATGCATTCTATAAGGACTGCCCAAGAGGGTCTTTAACCACTTAAAGGGGTTGCTCCACCGGAAAAAAAAAAATTCAAGCCAGCAGCTACAGCTACAGCAGCTGCTGGCTTTTAATATTTGGACACTTACCTGTCCTGGAGTCCAGCGACGTCCGCAGCAGAGGACGAGCGACCGCTCGTCGTTCTGCTGCTCCCTCCGCCATCCTCGCTGAGGGAACCAGGAAGTGAAGCCCTGCGGCTTCATGCCCGGTTCCCTACGGCGCATGCGCGAGTCGCGCTGCGCCGTTCTGATTGGTGCTCCTGTGTTCTGGGAGCCGAGTGTCTCCCAGAACACCAAGGGAAGTCTGCGGGAAGTGACGTAACTCCCGCAGATTCCCGGAGACAGGACTCCCGGATGTGGGTGAAAATACCTGTCTTAGACAGGTATCTTCACCCCCCTCCCCCCTGAAAGGTGTCAATTGTGACACCGGAGGGGGGGAGGGTTCCAAATAGCAAAAGTTGCTATTTAGGGTGGAGCTCCACTTTAAGCCCCGGACCATTTTGTAGCTAAAGGACCAGAGCTGTTTTCAGAATTTTGCACTGCGCTGCTTTAACTGTAAATTGTGCAGACATGCAATGTTGTACCAAAACGAAATTTGCGTCCTTTTCTTCCCACAAATAGAGCTTTCTTTTAATGGTATTTGATTGCCTATGCGATTTTTATTTTTTGCGATATAAACGGAAAAAGACCGAAAATTTTGAAAAAAAATGATATTTTCTACTTTTTGTAATAAGAAAAATCGAATAAACTCAATTTTAGTCATACATTTAGGCCAAAATGTATTCAGCCACATGTCTTTAGTAAAAAAAATGTCAATAAGCGTATATTTATTGGTTTGCGCAAAAGTTATAGCGTCTACAAACTAGGGTACATTTTCTGGAATTTACACAGCTTTTAATTTATGACTGCCTATCTCATTTCTTGAGGTGCTAAAATGGCAGGGCAGTACAAAACCCCCCCAAATGACCCCATTTTGGAAAGAAGACACCCCAAGGAAATTGCTGAGAGGCATGTTGAGCCCATTGAATATATATATATATTTTCTCAAATGATTGAATAATGACTAAAAAAAAAAAAAAAAATTACAAAAAGTTGTCACTAAATGATATATTGCTCACACATGCCATGGTTATATGTGGAATTGCACCCCAAAATAAATTTTGCTGCTTCTCCTGAGTACGGGGATACCACATGTGTGGGACTTTTTGGGAGCCTAGCCGCGTACGGGCCCCCGAAAACCAAGCACCGCCTTCAGGATTTCTAAGGGCGCAAATTTTTGATTTCACTCCTCACTACCTATCACAGTTTCGAAGGCCATAAAATGCCAAAATAGCACAAAACCCCCCCAAATGACCCTATTTTAGAAAGTAGACACCCCAAGGAAATTTCTGAGAGGCCTGTTGAGCCCATTGAATATTTTTTTTTTGTCCCAAGTGATTGAATAATGACAAAAAAAAAAAAAAAAATACAAAAAGTTGTCACTAAATGATATATTGCTCACACATGCCATGGTTATATATGGAATTACACCCCAAAATACATTTTGCTGCTTCTCCTGAGTACGGGGATACCACATGTGTGGGACTTTTTGGGAGCCTAGCCGCGTACGGGACCCCGAAAACCAAGCACCGTCTTCAGGATTTCTAGGCACAAATTTTTGATTTCACTCCTCACTACCTATCACAGTTTCGAAGGCCATAAAATGCCAAAATAGCACAAAACCCCCCCAAATGACCCCATTATGGAAAGTAGACACTCCAAGCTATTTGCTGAGAGGCATGGTGAGTATTTTACAGCTCTCATTTGTTTTTGAAAATGAAGAAAGAAAATATATATTTTTTTTTTTTCAATTTTCAAAACTTTGTGACAAAAAGCGAGATCTGCAAAATACTCACCATACCTCTCAGCAAATAGCTTGGGGTGTCTACTTTCCAAAATGGGGTCATTTGGGGGGGTTTTGTGCCATCTGGGCATTCCATGGCCTCCGAAACTGTGATAGGCAGTGAGAAGTGAAATCAAAAATTTACACCCTTAGAAAGCCTGAAGGCGGTGCTTGGTTTTGGGGTCCCATACGCGGCTAGGCTCCCAAAAAGTCTCACGCATGTGGTATCCCCGTACTCAGGAGAAGCAACAGAATGTATTTTGGGGTGTAATTCCACATATGCCCATGACATGTTTGAGCAATATATAATTTAGTGACAACTTTGTGCCAAAAAAAATAAAAAATTCTTTTTTCCGCAACTTGTGTCAACATATAAAATATTCCATGGACTCGACATGCCTCTCAGTATATAGCTTGGGGTGTCTATTTTCCAAAATGGGGTCATTTGGGGGGGTTTTGAACTGTTCTGGCATTTTATACACAACATTAGGAAGCTTACATCTACTCTTCTAACCACTTGAAGACAAAGCCCTTTTTGACACTTTTTGTTTACATGAAAACATCTTTTTTTTTTGCAAGAAAATCATGTTGAACCCCCAAACATTATATATATTTTTAACCAAAGGCCCTAAAGATTAAAATGGTGGGTGTTGCATTTGTTTTTTCTACACAGTATTTGCGCAGCGATTTTTCAAACGCATTTTTTTGGGAAAAAATACACTTTTTTTAATTTGAATGCACTAAAACACACTATATTGCCCAAATGTTTGATGAAATAAAAACGATGATCTTAGGCCGAGTACATAGATACCAAACACGACAAGCTTTAAAATTTCGCACAAACGCGCATTGGCGACAAACTACATACATTTTTAAAAGCCTTTACAGGTTACGCCGTTATATTTACTGAGGAGGTCTACTGCTAAAATTACTGCCCTCGATCTGACCTTCGCGGTGATACCTCACATGCATGGTGCAATTGCTGTTTACATATGACGCCAGACCGACGCTTGCGTTCGCCTTTGGGCAAGAGCAGGGCAGGACAGGGGTGCTTTTTTTTTTTAAATTAATTTTGCTTTTTTATTTTATTTTTAAACTGTTGCTTCCATATATTTTTTTTTTTTATCATTTTTATTGTTATCTCAGGGAATGTAAATATCCCCTATGATAGCAATAGGTAGTGACAGGTACTCTTTTTTTAAAAAAAACTGGGGTCTATTGGACCCTAGATCTTTCCTCTGCCCTCAAAGCATCTGACCACACCAAGATCGGTGTGATAAAATGCTTTCCCAATTTCCCAATGGCGCTTTTTATATCCGGGGGGGGACATTCCCTCCCACTGCTTGTAAAAGCAGTCCAGAGGCTAATTAGCCACTAGGATTGCTTTTACATAAAAGCCGGCCGCTGGCTGAAAAGAATGATACCAAGATGATACCTAAACCCGCAGGCATCATTCTGGTATAAACATTCAAAGTCCAGCAACATACCAGTACGTTGCTGGTCCTTGTTGGACATGTATTGTAATCTTTTTTTTCATGCAGCCTGTTGGCTGAATGAAAAAAAAAGATTGATCGGTGGGTATGCCCACCATTAGAATACCGCCCTTCATCCACCCACTTCTAATGATGGGCATACATGCACCATTTATATATGCCGAAGCATGGGGGCATCTTCCTGCAAAAGTTATGCCGCGTACACATGGTCAGACTTTTCCACGGGCAAGCCTCCGTCGGAATTTCAACCGTATGTACGCGGCATTAGGAGCAAAATCGCTCCTCCGCCCCTGCTGCCCCAATGCTTCGGCATATATGTTTTTTTTTTTTAACTGTGGTGGTGAAATCACCTCCTACAGCACTGGAGTCGCAGGGATCAGGCCTGTCTCTGCGAACGCTGCAGTTATGTGTGTTGTGTTTTGCAAGTGACAGTGATCGATCGATACTGCACTTGGGTGGCCTGGGCTGGATGGAGGAGCAAAACGCAGGTGCTAGCAGGTATCTGGGCTGATCCCGCCAACACTGCGTTTTTGGGAACCCTAAACTGCTGGGGACGCTAGTATAGATCTGATCAGATATTGATCTGTTCAGATACTATACCACTAAGGGGGGTGTATGCTTCACGCGTGGGTGTTAGCGTTACTGGCACTAACCTGACGCTGCCTGGGGTGTGACGCAGACCCTCTCTGACGCTAAAACCTAATTGATATCACCCGCCGGGCGATCAGGGGGTTAAACCTTTATTGGGTTATATACGGCGGGTGCCCTGACACTATAAAAAGCAAACTAACTAACCAGCGCCACCCGTAACACTTATATGGTGATTACTGGTGAAAGGGTTAACTAGGGGCAATTAGGGGGTTAAAACCTTTATTAGGTAATATATGGGGGTACCTGACGCTATATAAAAACCTGACGGCGAACCTAAAAAAAAATTACTGGCTACCTATCGGCATCACCGACACTTAGACAGCGATCAGAAAAACGATCGCTTAGCGACAGTGGTGATAGGGGGTGAAAGGGTTACCTGGGGGGCGATCAAGGGGGTTAAACCTTTATTAGATAATATATGGGGGTACCTGACGCTATAAAAACTTGCGGCGAACCTAAAAAAAATTACTGGCTACCGATCGGCATCACCAACACTAAGACAGCGATCAGAAAAACTATCGCTTAGCGACAGTGGTGATAGGGGGTGAAAGGGTTACCTGGGTGGCGATCAAGGGGGTTAAACCTTTATTAGGTAATATATGGGAGTACCCGACGCTATAAAAACCTGCGGCGAACCTAAAAAAAATTACTGGCTACCGATCGGCATCACCAACGCTAAGACAGCGATCAGAAAAACGATCGCTTAGCGACAGTGGTGATAGGGGGTGAAAGGGTTACCTGGGGGGCGATCAAGGGGGTTAAACCTTTATTAGGTAATATATGGGGGTACCCGACGCTATAAAAACCTGCGGCGAACCTAAAAAAAATAACTGGCTACCGATCGGCATCACCAACGCTAAGACAGCGATCAGAAAAATGATCGCTTAGCGACGGCGGTGCTAGGAGGTGAAAGGGTTATCTGGGGGGCGATCAGGGGGTTAAACCTTTATTAGGGGGGGTTAGGGGGCTACACTGGACCTAAAACTAACTTTGGTGACACTTTTACAGTCACAAATGTCACTGATTGCAGTGATCAGTAAATACATGGTCACTGCAATCAGTGACACTGTGACTGGGGGCTGGGGGGTGATCTGGGGGGGCGATTTATGTGCCTATGTGTCCTGGTGTCAGTGTAGTGTTTTGTGCACTAACCTGCATCTTCTCCTGTGCGGCGCTCGGTATATGTGAGCGCCGCAGGAGAGATGACATCACTTCCTCTGCCTGTGTTTACATTACACAGGCAGGGGAATGATTCGATTCGCTGGGAGCGATCGAGAGGGGGTGGCCGGAATCGAACGGCTGTCCCCTCATCCCTGATCGCTCCCAAACGAATAACGGCCGCTCACTGTAAAGAAGGGGGGTCCGATCGGACCCCCCAACTATACAAAGGCAATCACGTATATGTACGTGATTGTGCCTGTCGGTGCCATTCTGCCGACGTATATTTACAGTGAACAAATAAACTTAAAAAAGCTGCGCAAAAAATAAACAAAAATCCTTATAGTGATAAAGGATTATCCAGAACTCAATCTATGACAATACAAGCAAACAATATATACAAGTTGTCAGAAAAAAATGACTAAATAAATAATTGACATTATTTTAAAAAAAAGAGAATCCTGTGTATGGGAAATAAATTATCAAAAAAAAGTGTCTGACAGAATAACATAAATGAATGAAGATCTCATTGATCCACTGTTGGTGACTCCAAACTCAAAACACCAGATGAAAAAGTGCTGTTAGTCTAATAGACAGAAATTCCACCACCATTAGAGTTTACTGCCGCTTACCGGAACACCTGATCCCTTCAGAGATCAGTGAAAGCAGATGGCTGTATTCCCCTGCCAGGGTCTCTAAGAGTGGCTAGAATCTGTGTTGCTCCACTAGGATTATACACCAGTCCTCTCCATATAGCCCGGATTCGATTTGCCAATAGAAAAGAAAGCCACCATAGTGTAATCCAGTTTAAAATAATATTTATTGTATTAAAATTGCACTTACAATTAGATGAAAACAAAAGCGTGTGGTATGTTAAAGCCGGCCGGCTAAAGACAGCCCGTTCCTTCCGGACTCTCGGTATGTTGGTGACGTCAGCACGCCGCTCCTCCCTACGCCGTTTCGTCACAAATGACGTCGTCCTGGGGCACTATATTTACAGTGGGCGGTCCTTAAGTGGTTAATATTAGAAAGCTGCCTAAAATTCCCCACAAACGATTGAATATCCACTATATATACAAGTACATCTAGAACCCCAGTGCTCCTCCTCCCTACTATAATGTAATGTTCAATTAGAGAGAGACAGCCTGAAAGTAACCATTAGTTGCTGTGTTCTTTCTCTAGAAACCTTTAACCCTCTGTCACACTGGTAACATAGGTGCATCCTGTATTTAATGTTTATTTGTGAACTAAGGGTTGTACCCAATTTGGAAATAGCCAGAGTGAATGAAATGTGATGTTACAGTAACACTATTGGACCTAATTTAGGAACACTTCACAATTCCCTTCTTTAGCAAACATCATTTCAGGATTCTATCGGGTGGAGACAGAAGCCCCTGCTGCTATTTTTATTATTTTCTCTTTTTTATAATTTGTTAAATAATAGCAAATACATTTGTTTTGCTTTAAAGGGTTTAATGGACCTTGGCCAAGGTGTAACAATACTTGTGTACAACCTTAAAGTAGTTAGGTTGCACATAAAGTCCCACATAATGCAGGCTTCCCCTCCCGGGCACTAAGGATACTAAATGGACCAATGCCTACTGGTCAGAGATTCTCCCTCTTTTAGAAATGCTTCTGAAAATATCAATTAGCTTTCAGCACAAGCAGATCAGCACTGGCATCACTACCACTGAAAGGATTACCCTACCATAAGCCCCTCTAACACTAACTGCTACTGTAACCCTAACAAATCCTCCCTTATGTAAACCTAACTACTTGTTCACACACTCACATTTCCTGAACCAGAAGGCCTGTGCATTAGAGTCCAATTGTAGTGCACTGCTTTGTAACCAGCTAATAGGGTTTTTCAGCTCTAGCCAACCACTTCCACCTCCCAAGCCTTACTGCTGGTTAGTGAAGTAAACCATCAAGTTATAAACCAACAGTAAGTAATTGGAGGCAGGCAGAGTTTGGGGACCACATTTGGTGATTGATGTATGCATATCAGTGTGCTGTAGTATTGTGGGTTTATGGGACATGCTATGGAAAGTCTAACTAGACCTTTGGGCACTTGGAAGTGCCGTCTCTACAGGATCTGTGCAAGACTTATCTTTTTTTCTATATGTAGCACTACCCCCGTAGGAGCTACTGGTTTAAATTTGGGCCTGCCGTTACCTTACTGTTCCGTATGCTCGTCTCAGGGGTTCTCCTTGAAGAGTTGTCCAGAAGAAGTTTGCACCAACACAAAGTCTCATTCAAGGGTTTTATTGAACAAAGTTTCAACAGAGGGGGGTTGAAGGGATGGGGGAGGACTCAGGTACCTTGGTTGCGAATCTCAGGAACTTTCCTAGGTCCAGAGGAACAACTGTCTCCACGCTGGACTCAGCAAACACCGGATAGGCCCAATCTCAACGGCCTAGCAACCGATGCGTAGCTCCATCACACATAGTCTCTGCCACAGACTTGGTGAAAATAGAACAGTCTCTGCCACAGACTTGGTGAAAATAGAACAGTCTCTGCCACAGACTTGGTGTAACCCTTACCTGGGTTACCTTCTGAATAAAGAACACAGCTTTCAGTGCCAGGATCTTCCAGCCATTCCGGCAGCACTGTGAGGTAGATTATGATCGGGATGCATCTTTCAATTGAGTCCTCAATTGCTTGGTCCCTTCCAGCAGGCAAGGTGACACAGGATCATCCCTGGATCAGTAGGCCCCTAGTAACTCCTGGGCCTACATTTCAGTAACGGAGCCTCAGGCCAACGTGGCCCCAAGGTGGAAACTGGCAGCACTTCCCTGAGGCCATGAGGGCCCTCAGGTCAGGATCGGGAGGGTGGTGTCCACCACCCATGAACGACGACCCCCAACTCTCCAAAATCCTCCCCTCCAATGGTGCCTGTCACTTAAGTACCCTCCCCCAGCATGCAGAGCGGGTACGCCACGCCGCCTGGGCTGCTGCTGGGAAAGAGATACCCAATACGTCCAGCCTGTTGCCTTTCCAATCCTGACCAGTGGTGACAGCGACACCCACTGTCAGGAGGAAAATCATGCAACCAACCAAACTGAAACAGTGCCATAATTTAAATAAACAAACTCTCTGGGCTTAACTAATGCCCAGACAACTAAATTTCAAAATATAGCGCCCACTCATTGGGAGCAGGGCGCTACATATAGCCCAAGGCTCACTTTAAAATTTTGTTGGGTAAATCAGTAAAGACAGTGGGAACATCTTAAGAGAACTGATATTGTTTGTCCTTTGTTATACACAACCAAATTTATATTCAACATTGTACGAAACTAAGAAGACTTCCATCACACCCCTTGCCACCAATTCTCAACATAACTAACACATAAACCTGTAGTGGTGTCATTTGGTGTTCAGTACAGTGTATTAAAGCTACATGCACCTCCATGTCCATAAGTACTGGATATTTCCTTTAACTCCCAGTGTTAAATAGAGCAGTGGGGGTAGCAAAGAAAATATAAGTATACAGTATGTTGCTGGAGATTAAGGGGGATAAAGAAACCTGTATAATGGGCTATTGCTGTACAGTCAGATTTAAAAACACAGGGTGAAGTGTTAAATGTTTGATATTTGGTTGACACAGTGGCAGAATTACCAGGGTCGCAGCAGTCGCACTTGCGACTGGGCCCTTGATTTCCGCCACTGTAGGGGGGGGCCCGCCGCCGCCCGGGAGATAGTACAATAATCATTCAAGGGGCACACAGTCTCCGCCCGCAGTCACGGGCACACTGCACAGGCTCCGCCTATCCTCGCCGCCCTCGCTCACGGGTACAGTCTGCTCCGCCCATCCTCCCCGCCCGCACTCACGGGCACACTGCACAGTTCTGGCTCAGCCTATCCTCCCCGCCCGCTCCGCTCATCCTCCCCGCTCTCACTCACGGGCATACTGCAAAGTCTCCGCCCATCTTCTCTGCCCATCCTCCCTGATCTCACTCACGGGCACATTGCACAGTCCCCGCCCGCTCCGCCCATCCTCTCCGCCCATCCTCTCCGCCCGCACTCATGGGTTCTCACAGGCCCCGCCCATCCTCTCTGCCCGGCCAAGCAAAACCTAGCATGGAGGGGGAACCAACTGATCTACGAGCGATCAGCGAGTGGCACCGATATCAATATCAACACTGCTACTGATTCCCCCCCCACTCCAACACTGCTGCCACTGATACCCCCCACCACCATTACTGCCACTGATACCCCACCACCACGCCACTGTTTCCCCCCCACACCACCACCATCACCACTAGTGCGACTGATACACCCCCCCACACCGCCACTAGTACCACTGATGACACCCCCCACACCACCCCCACCAATGATACCCCCACACCATCACCACTGATACCCCCCATACCACCACTGATACCCTCCACACCACTGCTGCCACTGATCCACCACCCCCACCACTGATACCCCCCACGCCACCACCACTGATACCCCCCCATACCAGCACTGCTGCCACTGATCCAACCCCCCACACCACCACAGCCACTGCTGCCACTGATCCCTTTCAGCAACCACCATCCCTGCCACTGATCCCACCCCCCCACCACTACCACTCATACCATCTTCCCCAACCACCACCCTCACCACTGATCTCATCCTCCCACCACCGCTGCCACTCATTTCATCCAATGCCCGCAACCACCACTCATTCCATCTCTCCCTCACCACTGCCACTGATCCTATCCCCACCCAACCACCACTGATCCCATCGCCCACCACAACCGCTGTCACTCATCCCAGGGGCGTAACTACAGGGGTCACAATTGCAATGGCGCACACGTTTCCCCTGTACACCTGGATGTGGGGGCATATAGAGGAACAAATCCCCTCTATTTTTCTCCTGCAGCCGCTAAAGCCTCATACCCACGACCGGTTTTCTCGGCAAGAAACAGCAAGAAAACTGCTGGCAGAGTTTTTTGCCGAGACAAATGTGTATGGTTTCTCGTAGAGAAAACTGCCGGGAATCTCGATGAGAAAAATAGAGAACCTGCTCTCTATTCTCTCGTCGGCCTGTTTCCCGACAAGAAAACCATGTGTGTGTACGATGCTACAAGCTTACCTGTCCTCCGGTAAGCCCGCACATGCTCGATGAGACTTCAACGCATGCACGGTAGCTTACAAGGGTAGTGTAGGGTGAAGCAAGATGGCGGCGATGGCATCGAATGTGACAAGCGCATGCTCGTCATAGTCGATGATGTCACTGCGTTCTTGCCATTCAAAAGAACGGCGGTTCTTTTGAATGGCCATCTGTATGCACGGCTTTGCAAGAAAAGCTTGCCAAGAATCTCGTCAGGAAAACCGACAGTTTTTTCCTGACGGGATTCCCCGGCCATGTGTACAGGGCTTTTAAGCCTGCTTTTCCTCCTCTCCCTCCCATAGGCATTCAGTGGCTGCAGGAGGAAAATGGAGGGGATTTGTTCCTCCATATGCTGCCCCTCCTATCCAGGTCCTGCTGCCCCCGGGATCAGTGGGAAGAGCCCTGGCCAGAGGTCAGGGGGGCCCTTCATGGTTTCTTGCACCGGGGCCCTGTAGGTTCTAGTTACGCCTCTGGGTTGACATATCAAGTTGCTCACATTCCAAGACACAGCAACATGAATAGATATTCTCCAGTGAATTATGCAAATGTTATATAGCAAAACAGTCAGTGTTTAGATGGCAGGTGAGGCAAGTAGTGTTTATCTACACATTACATGTCCCTGGCGAAGTGTGTAATTAAACTCAGCAGAGATAATTCCTATGGAAGTTATGCTGCATTGACAATATAGCAACTTTCAATGCACTTGGGAGGGCCAAACAATCCCAAAACGCTAAATAATTCCATGTCTTACTGTCACGATGTGTAAGTGGGAAGGAAGTGTAGTCTTTGGACTATTATTATATCCACATACTAAAGTTCAAATGTGTGCTACAGATAATTAACACAATGTTGCAAGGTCCACAATCTTTCTGTGTAACTGTGTTCCATTCACCACACAAGAAAAAGTCCTTGGAAAGGGATATACCACCTTTAGCCAGGTGAAATATACCCAGTACCACATGAGTTTAGAATGCCACATCAAATTTGTTCCAATGGTGTCTTCTACCACCACCTTCAGAAAGGCCCACTTACCAGATGGGATGGACCCAACATTATGAAGGTCATATGCACATTTTTACCATTTATCTCCAGATCTCTCATAGGAAAAACCTAATTAATTTCTAAAGGATCTCTTTTCCGTAATTACAAATACAACTCCATAAAGTCCATCAATGTGGGATGAATGTAAACATGTAATATTGCTTTAATAAAGAAAAAAAATACTGTAAAGCAGTGCTTGATAAACAGCACCTTGATGCTCTTAATGAAGTCATTAGACAAAAAAGAAACATAGAAAAGTGACAGCAGAAAAAAGGCAGAGTAGTCTATCAAGTCTCCCTGTTTTTTTTTATGCATAAAATCTATAGAGCGATTTTAAGAAGGTGACATCATTGCGTTGGTTCATGGTTCCTACCCTGAGTTATAAGGAGGGTGAGCCCAGGATCTACCACTAATAGAGTTCAAGGTGGCCGGAGCTTCCATGCTGTGATTGGACCTTATGCAGATGGCTTTCCATGTTTTTCCATACTTGCATGCTATTTATCATCGTGTGTTTTGTATTATTTTTTTTAATAAAACAGTATAGGACTGTATTTTATATTTGTATACTTCCCACATTGAAAGACTTTGTAGAGTTGGTGTTGGAGCTGGAATGATAGAAAAGACACGTGACAGGTCCCAGGAGATCGCCTGTCCACTCCGGGAGAGCAGCGCGACTCACGCATGCGCCGTGCGTGCCCGGCCGTGAAGCCAAAAGCTGTCACGGCCGGGTGCCTAGAGTGGCAATGGAGGCGCAGGGGGAGAGGAGCGACGCTCCGTTCGGCCGCATCGCTGGACTGTGGAACAGGTAAGTGTCTGTTTATTAAAAGTCAGCAGCTACACTCATGGGCGTCCGCTGAACTTTTTTTGGGGGGTGCATCATTTTATGGTCATCCATGCTCGGTCCCTTTTTGACAATGTCATGAAGGGGAAAGGCTTAGTCATCATCACATAAAGCGTAGGCATGCAAACGTTTGAGAAACCTGATGCAACTATCAAGCAACTAGCAACTTTGAATAACAATATCATAAAAAATGGAGTTCCCCCCAAGGAAATAACAACCCCCAGGATCAGCGCCAGTTTCTGCAATAACAATCCCCAGCTTTGGTGTCAGTTTCCGCAATGAAAATCGCCAGCATTGGTGTCAGTAGCAACAAAAATAACCCCCCACATTGGTGCAGATTTCTAGAAAAAAAACTTCAGCATCTGTACCAGTGTACATAATAATGACCCTCAGCACTGGTGTCAGTTTCCGCACTAAAAACTCCCAGCATTTGGTGTCATTTTCTGCAATAATTGACACCAGCATAGATGGGAGGATATCAGGTTAGACACTTCCTAATGGCTCAGTCCCTAGGAACAGTAATGTATAATGGCCAACAGGCCCTCTTACCAGACCTGGTGAACCTGCAACAGTGATCCCTCTGGCTGGACGTTCGCTTACTCTGGGTTGCCCGGGGTGACTCTAGTCAGTAGTGTAGCATGCCTGTACCCTGGCAGTGGCTCGGTCTTTCTCCCTCTCTGGTGGTGCGGGTACAGCGTGGTTCCCTCTCTGGTGGTGCGGGTACAGCGTGGCTCCCTCTCTGGTCATGCGGTTACAGCGTGGCTCCCTCTCTGGTGGTACGGGTACAGCGTGGCTCCCTCTCTGGTGGTGTGGGTACAGCGTGGCTCCCTCTCTGGTGGTGCGAGTACAGCGTGGCTCCCTCTCTGGTGGTGCGAGTACAGCGTGGCTCCCTCTCTGGTGGTGCGAGTACAGCGTGGCTCCCTCTCTGGTGGTACGGGTACAGCGTGGCTCCCTCTCTGGTGGTGCGGGTACAGCATGGCTCTCTCTCTGGTGGTGCGGTTAAAGCAGGGCTCTCTCTCTGGTGGTGCAGGTACAGCGTAGCTCCCTCTCTGGTGGTGCGGTTACAGCGGGGCTCTCTCTCTGGTGGTGCGGGTACAGCATGGCTCCCTCTCTGGTGGTGCGGTTACAGCAGGGCTCTCTCTCTGGTGGTGCAGGTACAGCGTGGCTCCCTCTCTGGTGGTGCGGTTACAGCGGGGCTCTCTCTCTCTGGTGGTGCGGGTACAGCATGGCTCCCTCTCTGGTGGTGCGGTTACAGCGGGGCTCTCTCTCTGGTGGTGCAGGTACAGCGTGGCTCCCTCTCTGGTGGTGCGCTTACAGCGGGGCTCTCTCTCTGGTGGTGCGGGTACAGCATGGCTCCCTCTCTGGTGGTGCAGTTACTGCGGGGCTCTCTCTCTGGTGGTGCAGGTACAGCGTGGCTCCCTCTCTGGTGGTGCGGTTACAGCATGGCTCCCTCTCTGGTGGTGTGGGTACAGCATGGCTCTCTGGTTGGTGCGGGTAGAGCGTGGCTCTCTGGTGGTGCGGGTACAGCGTGGCTCCCTCTCTGGCTTCCCCCAGCACAGTATTCTCTTTTCTCTTCTTGTAACCCCCCCACCCAGCAGAGTGCTTGCATGCTGGGGGCTGTAGCATGGTGTCTGTGGACTTACTGGGGCCGCCACTCTTCAGGGACTACATTTCCCATAATGCCCCCCAAGTCTTCTGATTGGCCCTCTGCTGTGGCCAATCATGGGGAGGAAAACAGCGGGCAGGAAGTGGGGTGGCGGCACAGTGAATTCAATTAGAGCCGCTCTCTCTCTCTTCTAGCTTCGGCTGACAGAAAGGGGGAGGGGGCGATTGGGGAAAATATACAGACAGCCTGCAGCGCAGCTCTCCTCTCCCTGTCACAGCGCAGCTGCTCCATTTACCAGAGAACTCGGCAGCGGTGCCGTGACATGGAGAGGAGAGCTGCGGGCTGTCTGTATATCTCCCACGCTTGCCCCCCTCCCCCTTTCTGTCAGCCGAAGAGAGAGAGAGAGCGGCTCGAATTGAATTGGCTGCGCCGCCGCCTTGCTTCCTGCCTGCTGTGTTCCTCCCTGCTGTTTTCCTTTCAGAGAATCACTGCACTGGATTCCGGGGGGGGGAATTGCCCCCCTCTTGCCCTATGGAGCGGACGCCCATGGCTACACTTCTTGTAGCTGCTGACTTTTAATAAACATAAAAAGCCTGGAACTCCGCTTTAAGAACACATGCAGTGCTGGGGAAATTCATCTGGTTAAAAGCGATGGATCCATTTCTAATGCCGCGTACACACGATAATTTTTCCCGTCGGGAAAAATTACATTTTTTTTCCCCGAGAAAAACGATCGTCTGTGGGCTTTATGCCGTTTTTCTCGTTGAGAAAAACGGCAGGAAAAACGACGAGAAAAATTAGAACATGTTCTAAATTTTCTCATCGTTTTTTCCATCATTTTTTTTTCCGCGGCAGTTTTCCCATAGGGAGACACTGCCGCGGAGCCCACAGACGGTCGTTTTTCTCGACAAAGAAAAAAATGACGGGAAAAACGGTCGTGTGTGGGGGAAAATGGCGTTCCCTCGTTTTTCATTTTTTTTCATGTCGTGATTCACGGCGGTGTTTTCACTGCCGTGAATCACGGTCGTGTGTACGCGGCATTAGGACATTGTTTGCATGTTGAATAAAAACAAAGTTGCATAAAAAGATTGTGGACTTTATAACATTGTACTTATTATTTGTAGCACGTATTTGAATTTTAGCTTTAAATTAATTTAATTGCAGCTACTTTTCGCATTAGGGTTTAGGAAAATTGTTGGTTTGTTGGATAGCACAGTTGTAGGAGATATATTATTAGTCCAAACTATTACCCAGGGCAGAAAAGAGGAATGACACATGGACTGCTGGTATTTAGAAAAAAATAACTCTTTATTTAAACTATGAAACTATTATAGACTGTAGAAAATTTAAATATAACCCTTATAGACATCAAGAATGTCTAAAACAAATTGCAGGTCTTTAAAACTGATCATACCATATATTTTGTTAGCATACTTTGTTTACCCACTACACTCTTAGAGGAGAACCAGAGTCACAAAAACACCCCACTACCCTATAGTGGGGTATTTTTGTGATAATGGTTATCATCAAAACCACGAAATCAGAGCAAGCCAATCAGTGGTTCTGCCTGAACATCATTCCTAGATTATGACAAAGGCTACGCAACTCTTCAGCAACGGCTAACGCCTGGACCTGCAGTTCACCCAAGCTTGGACTGTTTTTTTTTTCTTTTCAAACTTCTTATTGTTATAGAAAAAAGTACAAATCAGTTTCCAATATAAAGGGAGCAAAATGCATAAATGCAGGTACAAAGCTCAACAGTATGTCAGTTCTAGGCACACATTAACTATGCATCGTACATAACAAAAAAGAGGCACAGGGCCTTCCAAGCAAATCAAATCAAACAACAGAAGAACCAACATTGGAACAATTACTAACATATTCAGAATTGGTGAACAGGAAGTGTATAAAGAGGAAAGCTCAAAACAAATCTGAATTAAATTAGGTTGGGTTCCCACCGCAGCACAGAGCGGCTCACAGCAGGGGTCCGGTGCGTCCCTGTTCACCGTTTCAGGTCCGATTTCAGTAAAAAAATTTGTCTGAATTCAGACCTGAAACGGACCAAAAGACGCACAGGACTCCTGCGCAATTTGCAATATTGTGAACCCAGCCTTAGTGTTTTGAGAAGAGAGAAGATAAAGGGAGGAAAAAAGGTAAAAAGGGCAGGGAAAAGAAGAGAGAAAGAAGACAGGTCAACTGCTTTGGGCCAGCCCAAGGCCCTAGCCCTGGTAGTCAGGAGGGTCTCATCAAAGCCTGGAGGAAGAAAGTGATCCACCCAGGGTTGCCAAATTTTGAGGTGTTTGGGAATTTTATCCTGAATAGTTGCTTCAATTTTGCTGTGTATCATAGCCTGGATGACCCTATGTTTAATTTCAATGGAACATGGGGGGGGGGGGGTCTTCCAGGCATGGCCTATAGTTTGTTTAGCTGCCATCATGAGTTGCAGTATGAGGCGGAACTGAGCTCTAGTAGAGTCTAAGGCAGGCATGTCCAAAGTCCGGCCCGCGTCCAGGTTTAATACAGCCCCCTGGCAATTTGGACATATATATCTTTTGTGGCCCCCAGGGCCACAAAAGTTATATACCGTATTTATCGGTGCTGCCTCGGAGGGGACAGGAAGGGGGCGGAATGAGTGCCGTCAGATTACATACAGGAGAATCTCCTGTTTACGTGGCGGCATCTGTAATAGGAATTACCATCTCCTGGGCTGCCATTGGACGACTGTTCTGTCTATCATAGGAGTAAACAGGAGATTCTCCTGTATGTAATCTGTCAGTGCTCTTCCCGCCCCCTCCCTGTCCCCTCTGAGGCTGCAGATGGGCAACGATCAGGCTGCAATGATGGCAATGGTGAGGCTGCATTAATGGCAATTGTGAAGCTGCAGATGGGCACTGACCCTTATTTTGCTTCACAGTTCTTTTATTTAAAATGTTATTTTTTTCCTGAAACTTCCCTCTTAAAGTGAAGGTGCGTGTTATACGCTGATAAATACGGTATATCCAAATAACACACCCAAGCTCATCCTTAGTCCTGAGCGGTGCTCAGGGATTAGTTGGGGGCCACAAAAGATATATAGATATATATCTATATATCTCCAAATAACACGCCCGAGATCATCTCTTCACCACACACAGCCACAAAGGGAAGGGAATTCTTGTTGGGCAGTGTATTAGTGCTCGGACGAACAGACTTGGACCGAATTTTATTGGTTCAAAGAATGTCAGGCAAAATGGTCGGCCCTCATGCATATTCACTTTATCAAATCTGGCCCTCTTTGAAAAAAGTTTGGACACCCCTGGTCTAAGGTGTTATGATTCAGTAACGTAAGTGATGGGTCAGGATCAAGCGTGACGTCAACCAGAATAGAGGCCATTTGGAAAATTTCAGTCCAAAATTGCTGCACAATGGGGCACGCCCACCAGATATGTAATTGATTACCCTCTTGACCACACGCACGGAAACACTTTATAATTTGTCAAGCGCTAAAATATTTGAGAGGAGGATTTAGTGGTTGCCCAAATAGCATCCCAATCCTCTGACTCCAGATCTATCTCAAGGTCTCTGGACCACTGCTCTGTATAAGATGGCATATTAGATGAAGGGGATGTGAGATGACTATATAAATTGGACTTTTTTTTTAATGGGTACTATAAACCTTTTAGTGAGATACAGTAATATGGGAATGTAAGGGAATATTTTGTGGGAAATTGTATTAGTTCATTCTATTTATGTACAGTATACAGTAATACCTCGAATTGCGAGGAAGGCGGTTTCCGAGCGTTTTGCAATACGAGCTATTATTTAAATCCTGACTCGGTTTGCAAAAGTTGTCACCCAAGACCAGCAGGATTCAAGCTAATGGGGTGTGCAGTACCTTATTTGGGCAGAGGTGCGGGGGCGTCGGTGACACTCGGAGCTGCTCAGATGCACTCCGAGACACTCGAAAACACTCCGTTCCCGAGTGTCTTCAAGCCTCTCTGAGTGCATCTGAGTGTCTCCGGGTGTCTTCGGCACCCCCCCTCCTCTGGCCACATGCGGTACTGCATACAATAGCAGTCACTGTGGAACAAATTATCTGTGTTTCCATTGACTCCTATGGGGAAACTCGCTTTGATATACGAGTGCTTTGGATTACAAGCATTCTTCTGGAACAAATTATGCTTGTAATCCACTGTAACTTTAGAAATTGCTTCTGTGAATAACTGTTTCTGTAACTTGTATTACATGTTCTTTTTCCACTAATACATATTTAACACAGAGTATTTCCATGAGAGGTTTTAAGTGTGCAAAATGTCTACTGACAAATCCTAAAAGTGGCTACTTACTTGTTGAGTGATTTTTTCTAATCGAAAATCCATATGAGGCCCTATGAGCATTTCATAGCATGGAATTAAAACACTATAGAAATTCTGCAGGCAGTGAATTTCTAGACTCTAGCACTCCACTGCTGCCCACAATTAGTAAATGTGAAGTATTTATGTGCAATATTTGATATTCATCTGACAGGTTTTTTCTTTTGCTGTCTGTGCCCCAGATTTATATTTACTTCCTGTCCCAGAGACATAAAAGGAAGTGAGCTGAAATCTCTCCAAAGTGAAGGAAATCCTATTTATTTTCCAATTCTGTTTCTCTAACACCTATAAATTCATCTGACAGTTTTTTTTCTTTTGCTGCCTGTGCCCCAGATTTATATTTACTTCCTGTCCCAGAGACATAAAAGCAAGTGAGCTGAAATCTCTCCAAAGTGAAGGAAATTCCGTTTCTCTAACACCTATAACACGCTGTTCTAACTATTTCCTTTTTTGTCCATGCATAAATTTATTTTTGTATATGAATAAGCCTAAAGTAACTGATGTTATTCCTCTGTACTGCTTCACTCACTATGCCTAACATTGAGTTTTATTTTTTTGCACCATCACAGGTGTATCTTGTTTGCTGAAGTGTATCCTCCAGATTCCATATTGGTTGTAGCTGCCCCTCAATACTGCAGCGGTGGCTTCCAGCAACTAAAGTGGATCATACAGATAATGGAAAATGTGCCACAGAGGATCCATGGGAGCTGGACACATAGAACGGCAAGGCACACTTTTATCAACTTGCAACAGATGGCAGCCAGCTGGTGTTATTATATGCAAGGTGTGAGAGCGGTCAAGAACCACTGTGTGATCGGAGCAGTACTTCCAGAGCTCACCTTTTTAGGTACATGACCTTATTAAGGTATTCATCTGCTAATTTGTATTTATATAAAATGTGTAAAATACCCTGCATGTATATTAAGCTTACAATTATATTTCTATGGCACTGCCTGACAGTTTCTTTTAAGGTATTTGCATACAAAGTAAAAACTTTCTGATATTTATTACCCCTACCAGAGTGTCATTACAATGCTCTTATTTGCTTTTCTCCCCAGAAGGATGGAACCATCATCCAGGATCAGTATCTACTATACTTCTTGGGCTGAGAAGGTGGCACAAAGATTAAATCCCAGTGGCTGCATGGTTCTTGCCTGTGTTCCCAAATACCTGACACAGATAAGCCCCTACTGCAGCCTCTCCCCTTATGACTTGTTACAATGTTACAGTCTGATCACAGGGAGAGAGGAAACCAAGAAAATGCTTTGTCCTGCCTGCAGCAAACCTGAGACATTTTCTGAGCCTAGCCAAAGTCACTTGACTGGGGTTCAAGGACAGCTTTTTAAAGATAAAAGGTAGAAAAAATTTTGAAATGTATATGGTTGCTGCATAGTTTAATATCTCAGGAATTTAATAATGCAGACATATAACGTTGCTGAAAAACTAATTTGAGACACTGATCTCATGTCAGAAATTTTCGAGGAGTGGCAAAATGATGGATCTCTCAACTATCAACATGCATCCTTCTCAGTATATCAATTTATGAAAGTAAAGTATCCACAAAGCCAGGAACTGGTGGCTGCAGCAGCCTGATTATATCAAGTCATTTTAGCCGCATGACTAATAAGAGTGTTCCCCATTCAAAATTGTAACCCAGAAACATTTTGTTACAGGGCTGTAATAATGTTTCCTTCCCAGGTAGAAAGTGTGGGCACCTAGAGATGACTTGACATACCTGGAGCAGCCTCTATCGACCATCACCAAGCCAGAACCTCAGGACATTCTGATCATACAAAACTTTGGCACTTTCTGGTAGTGTCAAAGCTTGCATGTCTTACACATTCCTATTGGTTAGTGGAGCAGTTCATTATAGTGACTAGGGATGAGCCAAACACCCCCCCGGTTCGGTTCGCACCAGAACTTGCGAACGGACCGAAAGTTCGCACAAACTTTAGAACCCTATTAAATACAATGGATGTGAACGTTCGAAATCAAAAGTGCTAATTATAACGGATAATATGCAAGTCATTGTCCTAAAAAGGGTTTGGGGACCCGGTTCTGCCCCAGGGGACATGTATCAATGCAAAAAAAAGTTTTAAAAACGGCCGTTTTTTCGGGAGCAGTCATTTTAATGATGCATAAAGTGAAACATTCCTTTAAATATCGTACCTGGGGGATGTCTAAAGTATGCCTGTGAAGTGCCACGTGTTTCCCGTGTTTAGAACTGTCCCTGCACAAAATGAAATTTCTAAAGGAAAAAAAAGGTAATTTAAAACTGCTTGCGGCTTTAATGTAATGTCTGGTCCCGGCAATATGGATGAAAATCATTGAGAAAAATGGCATGGCTAACCCATCACCCCCCCCCCCCCTCCCAGCCCATTACCTGCTCCTTTGGGTCTTGTATTGATATTTAGGGGAACCCCGTACCCAAAATAAAAAAAGGCCCTATATACTCTGAACAGCAGTATGCAGGCGGTGCAAACAAGACAGGGACTGTAGGTTTGTTCTTAAAGCGGTTGTAAAGTCACAAACTTTTTTTTTTTCTAGTCACCTGCAAGGGAAAGGCATAATGAGCTAGTATGCACTGCATAATAGCTAATGATGAAATACTTACCTTAGAACGAGGCATTGTTAACTCACCTGGTCCATGCCAAGGGAGATGACATGTTGCCTCGGCGTGTCTTCCGGGTATCGCGGCTCCAGCGCTGTGAGTGGCTGGAGCCGCGAGGTCTCACTCCCGCGCATGCGAGGGGAATATCTCCTAAACTGTAACGGTTTAGGAGATATTTTTTTTACCTACAGGTAAGCCTTATTATAGGCTTACCTGTAGGTAAAAGTACCAAAATTGACTTTACAACCGCTTTAAGTAGAATCTGTTTCTAATTTGGAACAGGTACATTTTTTAAGTGTAGCTCTAGCCAAAAAAATCTATTTTTAAGCTTTTTGGAGAACATAGGGAAGGGTTATCACCCCTGTAACATTTGTTTTGCTGTCTGTGTACCTGTTCAGAACATTTCACCTCACTTTCCATCCCAATGACAAATGTTTTTGGAAAAGTGTTTTTTTTTATTGAAACAAGGATTGGTGATAAAGCATCAGTAGAGAGGAGACACCCTTTTCCCATATTAACTTTTACAGGAGAGAATTTCCCTTCCTAGGGGTAGATTTCCTCTCACTTCCTGTTGTCTCCTTCCGTTTGCAAGTAGGAGTCGTTTGTAAGTTGGATGTTTGAAAGTAGGGGCCTGCCGTATATACTCTGCAGAAATTTGCCCCTTAGGTGTTGGTGTTGCCACAACACTGTAAGCCCTCCCAGTTACTCTTGGTGGGCGCTGGAACGCCCTGCTGTGAACTATTAGATCAGGAATTGTAATTACATGTCATTGTTGAACAGTGGTAGGAAAAATTGGGCCTTTGGTGGTGGTGCTGGTGCCACAACACTGTAAGCCCTCACAGTTACTCTTGGTGGGCGCATGAATGGGCCCTGCTGTGAATTATTAGATCAAGAATTGTAATTGCATGCCCCTGTTGAACAGGGGCTGAAAAATTGGGCCTTTGGTGGTGGCGGTGGTGCTGGTGCCACAAGACTGTAAGTCCTCACAGTTACTCTTGGTGGGCGCAGGAATGGGCCCATATGTGAAATAATAGATCAAGAATTGATATTACATGCCCCTGTTAAACATGGGCAGAAAAATTGGGCCTTAGGCACTGGTGCCACAACACTGCAACCCATCACAGATACTGTATTTGGAGCGCAGCAATGAGCCCTGTTGCAAAGCATGGCATCAAAAATTGTAATTACATGCCCCTGTTAAACAGGGGCTGAAAAATTGGGCCTTAGCCACTAGTGCCACAACACTTCAACCCATCACAGATACTGTATTTGGAGCGCAGCAATGAGCCCTGTTGCAAAGTATTGCATCAAAAATTTTAATTATACGGCCCTGTTAAACAGGGGCTGAAAAATTGGGCCTTAGCCACTGGTGCCACAACACTTCAACCCATCACAGATACTGTATTTGGAGCGCAGCAATTAGCTCTGTTGCAAAGTATTGCATCAAAATTTTTAATTATACGCCCCTGTTAAACAGGGGCTGAAAAATTGGGCCTTAGCCACTGGTGCCACAACACTTCAACCCATCACCGATACTGTATTTGGAGCACAGCAATGAGCCCTGTTGCAAAGCATTGCATCAAAAATTGTAATTACACGCCCCTGTTAAACAGAAGCTGAAAAATTGGGCCTTAGCCACTGGTGCCACAACACTTCAACCCATCACAGATACTGTATTTGGAGCGCAGCAATGAGCCCTGTTGCAAAGCATTGCATCAAAAATTGTAATTACACGCCCCTGTTAAACAGGGGCTGAAAAATTGGGCCTTAGCCACTGGTGCCACAACACTTCAACCCATCACAGATACTGTATTTGGAGCGCAGCAATGAGCCCTGTTGCAAAGTATTGCATCAAAAATTTTAATTATACGCTCCTGTTAAACAGGGGCTGAAAAATTGGGCCTTAGCCACTGGTGCCACAACACTTCAACCCATCACAGATACTGTATTTGTAGCGCAGCAATGAGCCCTGTTGCAAAGTATTGCATCAAAAATTTTAATTATACGCCCCTGTTAAACAGGGGCTGAAAAATTGGGCCTTAGCCACTGGTGGCGGCACCCAGAACCACAAATGTTTTTCCAAGCTATCGGCAAGATCATTGAGGAGGAAGAGGATAGTCAGTCAACATAACAGGACAGTCACTCAGCATCAGCATAGGCAGTCTTGAAGGGATGTAACATTTCAAAAAAAAATATTCGGTTACGTCAGTTTCAGGTGCTTGGTAGCTGGTGTGATCCAAGACTGGTTCATCTTTATGAAGGTCAGTCGATCAACCGAGTCGGTGGACAGGCGCACCCTGTGATTGGTTACAAAGCCACCAGCAGCACTGAATGTGCGTTCCGAAAGAACGCTGGATGCAGGACAGGCCAGTAGCTCAATTGCATACTGTGCAAGCTCTGGCCAGTGATCCATCCTCAAGACCCAGTAAGCCAGAGGATTTTCGGTGGGAAAGGTGTCCAAGTCTGACCTTGCCCCTAGGTATTCCTGGACCATGTAAATCAGACGCTGGCGATGGTTGCTGGAACCGATCATACCTTGGGGCTGCGTACTAAAAAATTGTCTGAACGCATCGGTCAGACGGCCACCTTCCCCACCGCTCCTTCTTTGACTGCCCGAAGCCTCAGCAACTCGTTGTCCAGGACCAGGAGTTTGTAACCTCCCAGTCTCTGGGAACGCATTGCACAGACCTTTCTGCAAGGCCTCCCGGAGTTGTCTCATCCTCTGCTCCCTCTGCGACGGTACGATAAGGTCCGCAACCTTACCCTTGTACCGTGGATCAAGGAGAGTGGCCAGCCAGTAATGGTCCCTCTCCTTGATCCGAAGAATACGAGGATCCTTCCGCAGGCTTTGCAGGATCAGGGAGGCCATGCAGCGTAGGTTAGCTGAGGCATTCTGTCCGGAGTCCTCTAGGTCACTAAGGACGACATGATCCGCAGCCACCTCCTCCCAGCCACGTACAAGTGCACGGGTTTCTTGGGACTGTAAATCATCCCTAAAAGACTGCTGTTGTTGATGCTGAGTGCCAGGTTCTACCTCCATGCTGACACAATCCTCCTCCTCCTCCTCCTCTTCCTGTGTGATGGGTGGGACAGAAGGAACACTGTCTGGGTAAAGGGGGCCTTAAGAGACAAGGAAGTCCTCCTCTTCCTGCCTCTGTTCTGCCTCGAGTGCCCTGTCCATTATTCCACGCAGCGTATGCTCCAACAGGTGGACAACAGTGTCACTGATGCGTGCACTGTCACTGCTCACCATCCTCGTGGCCTCCTCAAATGGTGCCAGGACAGTGCATGCATCCCTGATCATGCCCCACTGGCGTGGTGAAAAAAACCCGAGCTCCCCTGACCCTGTCCTGGTGCCGTAGTCGCACAGGTACTCATTGATGGCCCTCTGCTGCGCGTGCAGCCGCTGCAGCATGGCCAACGTTGAGTTCCACCTGGTGGGCATGTCACATATAAGGCGGTTCTTGGGCAGGTTCAACTCCTTTTGCAGCTCAGCCAGTCGAGCACTGGCATTATATGATCTGTGGAAATGCACACAGACTTTCCTGGCCTGCATCAGGACATCCTGTAAGCCCGGGTACCTGCCCAAGAACTGCTGCACCACCAGGTTAAGGACGTGAGCCACACAGGGCACATGGATCAGTTGTCCCTGTCGGAGGGCGGAGAGGAGGTTGGTGCCATTGTCGCAAACCACCATTCCTGGCTTAAGCTGGCGTGGCGTCAACCACCTCTCGGCCTGCCCCTGCAGAGCTGACAGAACCTCTGCCCCAGTGTGGCTCTTGTCCCCCAAACACACCAGCGCAAGCACGGCATGGCATCTTTTTGCCTTCGTACTTGCGTAGCCCCTTGAACGCCTACGGAGCACCGCTGGTTCCGAGGACAACGCACAGGAAGAGGCCATGGAGGAAGAAGAAGAGGAGAGGGTGGAGGAGAGAGGTGTGTCACAACCAGTAGTAGCATTTTGGAGGCGTGGCAGCGAAACAACCTCCAACACTACTGCACCCTGTCCTGCATCCTTCCCAGCTGCCAAAAGAGTGACCCAATGAGCCGTGAAAGAAAGGTAACGTCCCTGTCCATGCCTGCTGGACCATGAGTCAGCGGTAATATGCACCTTACCACTGACCGCCCTGTCCAGCGAGGCATGGACATTGCCTTCCACATGCCGGTAGAGAGCCGGAATCGCCTGAGAAAAAGTGGCGTTTGGGAACCTGCCACTGAGGAACCGCATATTGCACAAACTCACGGAAGGGGGCCGAGTCTACCAACTGAAAAGGCAGCAGTTGAAGTGCTAGCAATTTAGCCAAGCTAGCATTCAACCGCTGGGCATGTGGATGGCTGGGAGTGAACTTCTTTCGACGGTCCAGCAGCTGGGGCAGGGAAATTTGCCTGCTAGAATCGGACGTCGGTGTACTGCTAGCAGAGTGCCCGCAAGTACTTGGCTGTGACACACCTAATTCTACTTCCTTCATTCCTCTCAGTGCAGGTTTCAGAGAGGACTGAAGGTACAGTGGGGTTGGAGATCCCAGCTGATGAGGAGCAAGGAGAGGTCCGCTTTGTTCTTTGGTGTGGGTCTTTAAGGTACGCTTGCCAACGAGCTGCATGGCAGGTCAACATATGTCTGGTCAAGCATGTGGTGCCCAAGCCGCTGATGTTTTGGCCACGCGAGATACGCTTGAGACATATGTTGCAAATAGCAGCGGTGCGATCTGTTGCACTTGACTCAAAAAAGGCCCACACCAAAGAACTTTTGGAATAATGGGCAGAGGCAGCGCCCTGCACAGGCGGAGCTCTGCGGTGTGATTCAGTCGGTGTGCTGCCCTTACGCTGGCCCCCGGAGGGCATCCTGCCTCGTTGGAGATGTGCCTCCTCCTCATCCTCCTCCTCTCTCCTATCAGGCACCCACGTGGCGTTAGTGACCTCATCATCCCCTCCCTCTTGATCACTGGAGCAAACCTGGCAGTATGCTGCAGCTGCTGGAACATGACTGCCAGATTGCTGTCCTTCTTGAGCATCCCCTCTCTCTGCGCTCACGCTACTGCCTTCCTCTAGCTGTGTATCATCATCAGACCCTTCAAAACACTAAGCATCCTCCTGGAGCATGTACACAACACTGTGCTCAAACAGTTCGGGGGACTCCTCAGGAGGACATGGTGGGTCTAGGGAAGGAGTGACTGATGACATTGATACGAGGGAATAGGACGCATTGGCAGCTGCTTTGCCAGTACCCTGAGCCTGGGTGAGAGAGGATGAGGAGGGCTTGGTCATGCACTCTACCAAGTCTTCGGCATGATGCGGCTCAACACGTCCAGCTGCCGAAAATAAGGACAAGCGTGTCCCATGGCCACGTGCTGATGACAATGCACCGCGTCCACGACCAGCACTGTTGCCCCCAGACACAGAGCCTGCTTGCCCTCTTTTATTGGCTCGTGACTGTCTGCCTCTCCTTCTTGGCCTTCCAGACATTCTAATGGCCTGCAGGGAGATGGGAAAACCAGCAATAAGGGGTAGCTTCAGGTGTATACTGTGCAGGAGGCACACTACGCCAACTGTAACTGCTGCAGATGCCTGCCTGTTAGTGATGAGCCGAACACCCCCGGCTTCGGTTCGCACCAGAACCCGCGAACGGACCGAAAGTTTGCACGAACTTTAGAACCCTATTAAATACAATGGATGCGAACGTTCGAAATCTAAAGTGCTAATTATAACGACTATTATGCATGTTATTGTCCTAAAAAGGGTTTGGGAACCCGGGTTCTGCACCAGGGGACATGTATCAATGCAAAAATAAGTTTTAAAAACGGCCGTTTTTCTGCAGCAGTCATTTTAATGATGCATAAAGTGAAAAAAAAAAGTCAAATATTCCTTTAAATATCGTACCTGGGGGGTGTCTAAAGTATGCCTGTGAAGTGCCACGTGTTTCCCGTGTTTAGAACTGTCCCTGCACAAAATTACATTTCTAAAGGAAAAAAAGCCATTTTAAACTGCTTGCAGCTTTAATGTAATGTCTGGTCCCGGTAATATGGATGAAAATCTTTAAGAAAAATGGCATAGCTACCCCATCACACACACCCCCCCCCCCGTACCCCAGCCCATTACCAGCCCCTTTGGGTCTTGTATGGATATTAAGGGGAACCCCGCACACAAAATAAAAAAGGCCCTATATACTCTGAACAGCCGTATACAGGCGGTGCATACAAGACAGGGACTGTAGGTTTGTTCTTATGTAGACTCTGTTTGTAATTTTGAACAGGTACATTGTTTAAGTGTAGCTCCAGCCAAAAAATCTATTTTTAAGCTTTTTGGAAAACATAGGGAAGGGTTATCACCCCTGTAACATTTGTTTTGCTGTCTGTGCAGTGTGCACCTGTTCAGAACAGTTCACCTCACTTTCCGTCCTAATGACAAATGTTTTTTGAAAATTTGGGATTTTTATTGAAACAAGAATTGGTGATAAAGAATCAGTGGAGAGGAGACACTTTTTTCCCATATTAACTCTTACAGGAGAGAATTTGCCTTCCTAGGGGTAGATTTCCTCTCACTTCCTGTTGTATCCTTCCGTTTGCAAGGAGGAGTCGTTTGTAAGTTGGATGTTTGAAAGTAGGGGCCTGCCGTATATACTCAGCTGAAATTTGCCCCTTACATGTTGGTGTTGCCACAACACTGTGAGCCCTCACAGTTACTCTTGGTGGGCGCATGAATGGGCCCTGCTGTGAATTATTAGATCAAGAATTGTAATTGCATGCCCCTGTTGAACAGGGGCTGAAAAATTGGGCCTTTGGTGGTGGTGGTGGTGGTGGTGTTGACACAACACTGTAAGGCCTCACAGTTAGTCTTGGTGGGCGCAGGAATGGGCTCTGCTGTGAATTATTAGATCAAGAATTGTAATTGCATGCCCCTGTTAAACAGGGGCAGAAAAATTGAGCCTTAGGCACTGGTGCCACAACACTGCAACCCCTCACAGATACTGTACTTGGAGCACAGCAATGAGCCCTGTTGCAAAGTATTGCATCAAAAATTGTAATTACACGCCCCTGTTAAACAGGGGCTGAAAAATTGGGCCTTAGCCACTGGTGCTGGTGCCACGACACTGCAACCACTCCCAGATACTCTAGTTGGAGTGCAGGAATGAGCCCTGCTGCAAAGCATTGCATAAAAAATTGTAATAACACACCCCTGTTAAACAGGGGCTGAAAAATTGGGCCTTAGCCACTGGTGGCGGCACCCAGAAACAAAAATGTTCTTCCAAGCTATCATCGTCAATCGGATCATTGAGGAGGAGGAGGATAGTCAGTCAACATAACAGGACAGTCTCTCAGCATCAGCATCAGTCTTGAAGGGATGTGACATTTGAAAATAAATTAGTCTGTTATATCAGCTTCAGGTGTTTGGTAGCTGGTGGTGATCCAAGACTGGTTCATCTTTATGAAGGTCAGTCGATCAACAGAGTCGGTGGACAGGCACATCCTGTGATCCGTGACAAATCCTCCAGCAGCACTGAATGTGCGTTCTGAAAGAACGCTGGATGCAGTACAGGCCAGTAGCTCAATTGCATACTGTGCAAGCTCTGGCCAGTGATCCATCCTCAAGACCCAGTAAGCCAGAGGATTTTCGGTGGGGAAGGTGTCCAAGTCTGACCTTGCCCCTAGGTATTCCTGCACCATGTATATCAGACGCTGGCGATGGTTGCTGGAACCGATCATACCTTGGGGCTGCGGACTAAAGAATTGTCTGAACGCTTCGGTCAGACTGCCACCTTCCCCACCGCTCCTTCTTTGACTGACCGAAGCCTCAGCAACTCGTTGTCCAGGACCAGGAGTTTGTAACCTCCCAGTCTCTGGGAACGCGTTGCACAGACCTTTCTGCAAGGCCTCCCGGAGTTGTCTCATCCTCTGCTCCCTCTGCGACGGTAAGATAAGGTCCGCAACCTTACCCTTGTACCGTGGATCAAGGAGAGTGGCCAGCCAGTAATGGTCCCTCTCCTTGATCCGAAGAATATGAGGATCCTTCCGCAGACTTTGCAGGATCAGGGAGGCCATGCAGCGTAGGTTAGCTGAGGCATTCGGTCCGGAGTCCTCTGAGTCACTAAGGACGACATGATCCGCAGCCACCTCCTCCCAGCCACGTACAAGTCCACTGGTTTCTTGGGACTGTAAATCATCCCTAAAAGACTGCTGCTGATTATGCTGAGTGCCAGGCTCCACCTCCATGCTGACACAATCCTCCTCCTCCTCCTCCTCCTCTTCTTCCTGTGCGATGGGTGGGACAGAAAGAACACTGTCTGGGTAAAGGGGGCCTTGAGAGGCAAGGAAGTCCTCCTCTTCCTGCCTCTGTTCTGCCTCAAGTGCCCTGTCCATTATTCCACGCAGCGTATGTTCCAACAGGTGGACAAGAGGTACAGTGTCACTGATGCATGCACTGTCACTGCTCACCATCCTCGTGGCCTCCTCAAATGGTGCCAGGACAGTGCATGCATCCCTGATCATGCCCCACTGGCGTGGTGAAAAAAACCCGAGCTCCCCTGACCCTGTCCTGGTGCCGTAGTCGCGCAGGTACTCATTGATGGCCCTCTGCTGCGTGTGCAGCCGCTGCAGCATGGCCAACGTTGAGTTCCACCTGGTGGGCATGTCACATATAAGGCGGTTCTTGGGCAGGTTCAACTCCTTTTGCAGCCCAGCCAGGCGAGCACTGGCATTATAAGATCTGCGGAAATGCACACAGACTTTCCTGGCCTGCCTCAGGACATCCTGTAAGCCCGGGTGCCTGTCCAAGAACCGCTGCACCACCAGGTTAAGGACGTGAGCCACACAGGGCACATGGTCGGAGAGCGGAGAGGAGGTTGGTGCCATTGTCGCAAACTACCATTCCTGGCTTAAGCTGGCGTGGCGTCAACCACCTCTCGGCCTGCCCCTGCAGAGCACACAGAACCTCTGCCCCAGTGTGGCTCCTGTCCCCCAAACACACCAGCGCAAGCACGGAATGGCATCTTTTTGCCTGCGTACTTGCGTAGACCCTTGAACGCCTACGGAGCACCGCTGGTTCCGAGGACAAAGCACAGGAAGAGGCCACGGAGGAAGAAGAAGAGGAGGGGGTGGAGAACAGAGGTGTGTCACAACCAGCAGTAGCATTTTGGAGGCGTGGCGGTGGAACAACCTCCAACACTACTGCACCTTGTCCTGCATCCTTCTTAGCTGCCAAAAGAGTGACCCAATGGGCCGTGAAAGAAAGGTAACGTCCCTGTCCATGCCTGCTGGACCATGAGTCAGCGGTAATATGCACCTTACCGCTGACCGCCCAGTCCAGCGAGGCCAAGACATTGCCTTCCACATGCCGGTAGAGAGCCGGAATCGCCTTCCGTGAGAAAAAGTGGCGTTTGGGAACCTGCCACTGAGGAACCGCACATTGCACAAACTCACGGAAGGGGGCCGAGTCTACCAACTGAAAAGGCAGCAGTTGAAGCGCTAGCAATTTAGCCAAGCTAGCATTCAACCGCTGGGCATGTGGATGGCTGGGAGTGAACTTCTTTCGACGGTCCAGCAGCTGGGGCAGGGAAATTTGCCTGCTAGAATCGGACGTTGGTGTACTGCTAGCAGAGTGCCCGCAAGTACTTGGCTGTGACACACCTAATTCTACACCTTCATTCCTCTCAGAGCAGGTTTCAGAGAGGACTGAAGGTATAGTGGGGTTGGAGATCCCAGCTGATGCGGTGCAAGAAGAGGTCAGCTTTGTTCTTTGGTGTGGGTCTTTAAGGTAGGCTTGCCAATGAGCTGCATGGCAGGTCAACATATGTCTGGTCAAGCATGTGGTGCCCAAGCGGGTGATGTTTTGGCCACGCGATATACGCTTGAGACATATGTTGCAAACAGCAGCTGTGCGATCTGATGCACTCGACTCAAAAAAGGCCCACACCAAAGAACTTTTTGAATAACAGGCAGAGGCAGCGCCCTGCACAGGCGGAGCTCTGCGGTGTGATTCCGTCGGTGTGCTGCTCTTACGCTGGCCCCCCGAGGGCATCCTGCCTCATTGGAGATGTGCCTCCTCCTCATCCTCCTCCTCCTCCTCTCTCCTATTAGGCACCCACGTGGAGTCAGTGACCTCATCATCCCCTCCCTCCTCATCACTGGAGCCAATCTGGCAGTATGCTGCAGCTGCTGGAACATGACTGCCAGATTGGTGTCCTTCTTGAGCATTCCCTCTCTCTGCTCTCATGCTACTGCCTTCCTCTAGCTGGGTATCATCATCAGACCCTTCGAAATGCTGGGCATCCTCCTGGAGCATGTACCCAACACTGTGCTCAAACAGTTCGGGGGACTCCTCAGGAGGACATGGTTGGTCTAGGGAAGGAGTGACTGATGATGACATTGATACGAGGGAAGAGGACGCTTTGGCAGCTGCTTTGCCAGTACCCTGAGCCTGGGTGAGAGAGGATGAGGAGGGCTTGGTCATCCACTCTACCAAGTCTTCGGCATGATGCGGCTCAACACGTCCAGCTGCCGAAAATAAGGACAAGCGTGTCCCATGGCCACGTGCTGATGGCGATGCACCGCGTCCACGACCAGCACTGTTGTCTCTAGACACAGAGCCTGCTTGCCCTCTTTTTTTGGCTCCTGACTGTCTGCCTCTCCTTGTTTGCCTTCCAGACATTCTAATGGCCTGCAGGGAAATGGAAAAAGCAGCAATACAGGCTAAGTTAAGGTGTAATATGGTCAGGAGGCACACTCCGCCCGCTGTAAGTGCCGCAAAATCCTGTTTGTGTAACACACCAGGAAAAAGCAGCAATACAGGCTAAGTTAAGGTGTAATATGGTCAGGAGGCACACTCCGCCTGCTGTAAGTGCCGCAAAATCCTGTTTGTGTAACACACCAGGAAAAAGCAGCAATACAGGCTAAGTTCAGGTGTAATATGATCAGGAGGCACACTCCGCCCGCTGTAAGTGCCGCAAAATCCTGTTTGTGTAACACACCAGGAAAAAGCAGCAATACAGGCTAAGTTAAGGTGTAATATGGTCAGGAGGCACACTCCGCCCGCTGTAAGTGCCGCAAAATCCTGTTTGTGTAACACACCAGGAAAAAGCGCAATACAGGCTAAGTTAAGGTGTAATATGGTCAGGAGGTACACTCCGCCCGCTGTAAGTGCCGCAAAATCCTGTTTGTGTAACACACCAGGAAAAAGCAGCAATACAGGCTAAGTTAAGGTGTAATATGGTCAGGAGGCACACTCCGCCCGCTGTAAGTGCCGCAAAATCCTGTTTGTGTAACACACCAGGAAAAAGCAGCAATACAGGCTAAGTTAAGGTGTAATATGGTCAGGAGGCACACTCCGCCCGCTGTAAGTGCCGCAAAATCCTGTTTGTGTAACACACCAGGAAAAAGCAGCAATACAGGCTAAGTTAAGGTGTAATGAGGAAAGGAAGGTGCGCCAATCTAAGTGCAGTAAAACAGGCTTTAATTAGCAAATTTGTATAAAAACAGCCAAATGGCTACTCACAGGATACAGGAATAATACAGGCATGTAAGGAGTTAAAGGTGGTCCGGAGTCATCTAAGGCGGTCCTCAGGGGAGATGTTGGTTCCAGATGGAGAGAGGTAGCTGAAGATGGCTGAAGGCAGGAAGGCAGGTTGCGGTGTCAGCAAGGGAAGTCAAGAAAAACCAGGCATCCAAGCTGCAGATGTAGTGAAATGCGCCCTGTGTCATCAGGGTAGACATGGGATAACCAGGAAGCTGCAGTTCAGCGAGGACTTCAGCGTGCGCTTCAGCGTGGAGCGCAGCGTGCCGTCGGACCGGAAGTGACGTGTGGATAGAACGGACCAATGGGATGACGCGTTTCACAGCATCCGCTGTTTCATCAGATCCATAGAAGGCATTATCATAGGTGGGTGTGATATAGTAGAGAGACGTGGCGTGATTGGTTGAAATCATACTGGTGGAAGTAAATCAGCATGGTGATTGGTTGGAAGCAAGATGTAAGGGAGATGATGACACGGAATTTTTAGGGGGGTGCAGGGGGGCGAGGAAAAAAGGAAAATGGATGACAGGGGATTATGATATGAAATAAAGATACAATGATTATATGGTGGTGAACAACGCTAACGTGGAATTTAAAATCATAAAGGATATAAATACATAGATGGTATTAGTACATAGGAGAGAGAGAAAAAAAGGAGCAGCACTATAAAGGGGAACGTATGTGGAAATAATTATATTGAAATTATAGGGGAAAAATTATTTAATTAAATATTAAATTAGTTGGAGGGTATGAGAACAAGCTATGTATGGCATGAGAACAAATGGGTGCAACATGTAGGAGATGGGAACATATTAATGTGGACAAGGGAAGGAAAGGGAAAGGGGTGGTAAAAAAAGAGGGGGGGGGTAAAAAAAAAAAAAAAAAAAACTAAATATAATAATAATGAAGAATAATAATGAAAAAGTAATAATGAAAAATAAAAATAAATATAAATATAAATATAAATAAAAATAAAAATAAAAATAAATGGACAATAATAATGAAAACAAAAATGGGGGGGGGGGGGGAAGGAAGAAAAGAGGACAAGATGGGGAAGCGGAAGAGATGGGTCAGTGAATGAATGATAAAGGCTGGCTATCATGTAGAAGTAGTACAGAAGTATGATTCATAGTATAGAAAATACACATGCATGTGTATATATTCACACATATATATATACACATACACACACATCTGGAAGGGAACATCCATATATATATATATATAAAAATGAATGGATAATATAATAATATATAAAAAACATATGTAAATTGCACATGGAGAAGTATAATATAACAAGTCAAAGCTTATTACCAAAAAAAAGGGGGGGGTACATAATTATTGGTATAAAGGATATACCAAAGATGCAAGGCAGCATGAATGGTAACAGATCTATGAGGGCAACACAAGGTGCATACATGCACATATGACCAAGCATATATGAGAGTTGTGAGTAAACGCACACACATACACACATATACACGTATACACATATACACGTGTGCATACACATGCATGCACACAAATCTCCGACAGATGAAAGCACTAGTACGTGGGATGGACGAGCAGCACAGAGAAATATTAAAAGTGATTTGGAAATGAAAGCTTATTATAAAAATTATGTATCATAAAAAATAGGATGATAATCAAATCTGAATAAAATCGAATCAAATACAATAAGATGGAGAAATGCGATTAATAGAATGGTGGTAATATAGGAATATTAGATTATGTTGTTGGTTTCGATTTGTGTGCATGCATGTGTATGCACACGTGTATATGTGTATACGTGTATATGTGTGTATGTGTGTGCGTTTACTCACAACTCTCATATATGCTTGGTCATATGTGCATGTATGCACCTTGTGTTGCCCTCATAGATCTGTTACCATTCATGCTGCCTTGCATCTTTGGTATATCCTTTATACCAATAATTATGTACCCCCCCCCCCCTTTTTTTGGTAATAAGCTTTGACCTGTTATATTATACTTCTCCATGTGCAATTTACATATGTTTTTTATATATTATTATATTATCCATTCATTTTTATATATATATATATATGGATGTTCCCTTCCAGATGTGTGTGTATGTGTATATATATATGTGTGAATATATACACATGCATGTGTATTTTCTATACTATGAATCATACTTCTGTACTACTTCTACATGATAGCCAGCCTTTATCATTCATTCACTGACCCATCTCTTCCGCTTCCCCATCTTGTCCTCTTTTCTTCCTTCCCCCCCCCCCCCCCATTTTTGTTTTCATTATTATTGTCCATTTATTTTTATTTTTATTTTTATTTATATTTATATTTATATTTATATTTATTTTTATTTTTCATTATTACTTTTTCATTATTATTCTTCATTATTATTATATTTAGTTATTTTTATTTTTTTACCCCCCCCCTCTTTTTTTACCACCCCTTTCCCTTTCCTTCCCTTGTTCACATTAATATGTTCCCATCTCCTACATGTTGCACCCATTTGTTCTCATGCCATACATAGCTTGTTCTCATACCCTCCAACTAATTTAATATTTAATTAAATAATTTTTCCCCTATAATTTCAATATAATTATTTCCACATACGTTCCCCTTTATAGTGCTGCTCCTTTTTTTCTCTCTCTCCTATGTACTAATACCATCTATGTATTTATATCCTTTATGATTTTAAATTCCACGTTAGCGTTGTTCACCACCATATAATCATTGTATCTTTATTTCATATCATAATCCCCTGTCATCCATTTTCCTTTTTTCCTCGCCCCCCTGCACCCCCCTAAAAATTCCGTGTCATCATCTCCCTTACATCTTGCTTCCAACCAATCACCATGCTGATTTACTTCCACCAGTATGATTTCAACCAATCACGCCACGTCTCTCTACTATATCACACCCACCTATGATAATGCCTTCTATGGATCTGATGAAACAGCGGATGCTGTGAAACGCGTCATCCCATTGGTCCGTTCTATCCACACGTCACTTCCGGTCCGACGGCACGCTGCGCTCCACGCTGAAGCGCACGCTGAAGTCCTCGCTGAACTGCAGCTTCCTGGTTATCCCATGTCTACCCTGATGACACAGGGCGCATTTCACTACATCTGCAGCTTGGATGCCTGGTTTTTCTTGACTTCCCTTGCTGACACCGCAACCTGCCTTCCTGCCTTCAGCCATCTTCAGCTACCTCTCTCCATCTGGAACCAACATCTCCCCTGAGGACCGCCTTAGATGACTCCGGACCACCTTTAACTCCTTACATGCCTGTATTATTCCTGTATCCTGTGAGTAGCCATTTGGCTGTTTTTATACAAATTTGCTAATTAAAGCCTGTTTTACTGCACTTAGATTGGCGCACCTTCCTTTCCTCATTATATTTTACAGAGTCTGCTTCTGCTCATGGTAGCTGCCGCTAGTGCTTGCAACATCAACATTAACATTCATTGATCCCTTTGATTTTTACTCTGCCTAGAACTCATTCTGCGCCATTTTTTCTCCCCTTTTTTTATTAAGTTAAGGTGTAATATGGTCAGGAGGCACACTCCGCCCGCTGTAAGTGCCGCAAAATCCTGTTTGTGTAACACACCAGGAAAAAGCAGCAATACAGGCTAAGTTAAGGTGTAATATGGTCAGGAGGTACACTCCGCCCGCTGTAAGTGCCGCAAAATCCTGTTGGTGTAACACACCAGGAAAAAGCAGCAATACAGGCTAAGTTAAGGTGTAATATGGTCAGGAGGTACACTCCGCCCGCTGTAAGAGCCGCAAAATCCTGTTGGTGTAACACACCAGGAAAAAGCATACGGGCTAACTTCAGGTGTATAATGTGCAGGAGGCTTAGCAACAATGACACTGACACTGTCCCCTGCCTATCCTTCTCTCTCCCTTTACACAAGGTTTATCAAAGTATATGACACTGACACTCTCCCTGCCTATCCTTCTCTCTCCCTGCACACAAGGTTTAGCAAAGAATATGACACTGACACTGTCCCCTGCCTATCCTTCTCTCTCCCTGCACACAAGGTTTATCAAAGTATATGACACTGACACTCTCCCTGCCTATCCTTCTCTCTCCCTACACACAAGGTTTAGCAAAGAATATGACACTGACACTCTCCCTGCCTATCCTTCTCTGTCCCTACACACAAGGTTTAGCAAAGAATAGATATGACACTGTCCCTGCCTATCCTTCACTTTCCCTGCTCCGGAACACACTACACAAGGCCGCCGCGCTGGCGGCCTTTTATAGTGTGGGGCGTGTACTAAACCCCCTCAGCTATAACTGGCCAAAGGCATCCTGCCTGTGGCCAATCATTGCTCTCCTCGCTGCCGGCGCTGTGATTGGCCAAGCATGCAGGGTCACAGTGCATGCTTGGCCAATCACAGCGCCGGGATTACACTGCGATGGCGCAGTGTATTGTGGGCCGTTCGCGTCACTCGAATTTGGCGCGAACGGCCCAAATCGTTCGTTGTTCGCCGAACGCGCGAACAGCCGATGTTCGAGTCGAACCTATGTTCGACTCGAACACCGAGCTCATCCCTACTGCCTGTGTTACACAACAGGAAAACACAGCAATAAGGGGTAGCTTCAGGTGTATACTGTGCAGGAGGCACACTATGCCCACTGTAACTGCTGCAGATGCCTGTTAGTGTAACACAAAAGAAAAAAACCACGAGCAATAAGGGGTAGCTTCAGGTGTATACTGTGCAGGAGGCACACTACACCCACTGTAACTGCTGCAGATGCCTGCCTGTGTTACACAACAGGAAAACACAGCAATAAGGGGTAGCTTCAGGTGTATACTGTGCAGGAGGCACACTACACCCACTGTAACTGCTGCAGATGTCTGCCTGTGTTACACAACAGGAAAACACAGCAATAAGGGGTAGCTTCAGGTGTATACTGTGCAGGAGGCACACTATGCCCACTGTAACTGCTGCAGATGCCTGTTAGTGTAACACAAAAGAAAAAAACCACGAGCAATAAGGGGTAGCTTCAGGTGTATACTGTGCAGGAGGCACACTACACCCACTGTAACTGCTGCAGATGTCTGCCTGTGTTACACAACAGGAAAACACAGCAATAAGGGGTAGCTTTAGGTGTATACTGTGCAGGAGGCACACTATGCCACTGTAACTGCTGCAGATGCCTGTTAGTGTAGCACAAAAGAAAAAAACCACGAGCAATAAGGGGTAGCTTCAGGTGTATACTGTGCAGGAGGCACACTACACCCACTGTAACTGCTGCAGATGTCTGCCTGTGTTACACAACAGGAAAACACAGCAATAAGGGGTAGCTTCAGGTGTATACTGTGCAGGAGGCACACTACACTAACTGTAACTGCTGCAGATGCCTGTTAGTGTAACACAAAAGAAAAAAACCATGAGCAATAAGGGGTAGCTTCAGGTGTATACTGTGCAGGAGGCACACTACACCCACTGTAACTGCTGCAGATGCCTGCCTGTGTTACACAACAGGAAAACACAGCAATAAGGGGTAGCTTCAGGTGTATACTGTGCAGGAGGCACACTATACCCACTGTAACTGCTGCAGATGCCTGCCTGTGTTACACAACAGGAAAACACAGCAATAAGGGGTAGCTTCAGGTGTATACTGTGCAGGAGGCACACTACACCCACTGTAACTGCTGCAGATGTCTGCCTGTGTTACACAACAAGAAAACACAGCAATAAGGGGTAGCTTCAGGTGTATACTGTGCAGGAGGCACACTACACCCACTGTAACTGCTGCAGATGCCTGCCTGTGTTACACAACAGGAAAACACAGCAATAAGGGGTAGCTTCAGGTGTATACTGTGCAGGAGGCACACTACGCGCACTGTAACTACTGCAGATGCCTGTTAGTGTAACACAAAAGAAAAAAACCACGAGCAATAAGGGGTAGCTTCAGGTGTATACTGTGCAGGAGGCACACTACACCCACTGTAACTGCTGCAGATGTCTGCCTGTGTTGCACAACAGGAAAACACAGCAATACGGGATAGCTTCAGGTGTATACTGTGCAGGAGGCACACTACACCCACTGTAACTGCTGCAGATGCCTGCCTGTGTTACACAACAGGAAAACACAGCAATAAGGGGTAGCTTCAGGTGTATACTGTGTAGGAGGCACACTACACCCACTGTAACTGCTGCAGATGCCTGGTAGTGTAACACAAAAGAAAAAAAACTACGCGCAATAAGGGGTAGCTTCAGGTGTATACTGTGCAGGAGGCACACTACACCCACTGTAACTGCTGCAGATGTCTGCCTGGGTTACACAACAGGAAAACACAGCAATAAGGGGTAGCTTCAGGTGTATACTGTGCAGGAGGCACACTACACCCACTGTAATTGCTGCAGATGTCTGCCTGTGTTACACAACAGGAAAACACAGCAATAAGGGGTAGCTTCAGGTGTATACTGTGCAGGAGGCACACTACACCCACTGTAACTGCTGCAGATGCCTGCCTGTGTTACACAACAGGAAAACACAGCAATAAGGGGTAGCTTCAGGTGTATACTGTGCAGGAGGTTTAGCAAAAATGACACTAACACTGTCCCTTGCCTATCCTTCTCTGTCCCTGTATACCAACACACTGTAAATGCACAAGGTTAATGAAAGAATATCACAGACACTGTCCCCTGCCTATCCTTCTCTATCCCTGTATACCAACACACTGTAAATGCACAAGGTTAATGAAAGAATATCACTGACACTGTCCCTGCCTATTCTTCTCTGTCCCTGTATACCAACACACTGTAAATTCACAAGGTTAATGAAAGAATATCAAAGACACTTTCCATGCCTATCCTTCTCTGTCCCTGCACGCCAACATACTACACAAGGCCGCCACGCTGCCGGCCTTTTATAGTGTGGGGCGTGTACTAAACCCCCCTGAGCTATAATTGGCCACAGGCATCCTGCCTGTGGCCAATTATGGCTCTCCTCGCTGCCGGCGCTGTGATTGGCCAAGCATGCAGGGTCACAGTGCATGCTTGGCCAATCACAGCGCCGGCAATGCACTGCGATGGCGCAGTGTATTGTGGGCCGTTCACGTCACGCGAATTTGGCGCGAACGGCCCACAAAATTCTGGTTTCGCAGAACAGCCGATGTTCCAGTCGAACATGCGTTCGACTCGAACACCGAGCTCATCCCTAATAGTGACGGACCAATAGGTATGTATAAGAGGCAGAGTGAGTGCACCCCAGTATAATTTTTTTAAGTACAGTGATTTTTAGGTAGAAAACTACCAAAAGTCCAATGATAAATTCGTTTTTGCAAAATCTTCATAGTTGACTGGTTTGGATTGGAGTCAAATTGGTAGCAAATCCACAAAAACTGTACTTGCTGTAACTACTTTATGTTATATAGGGCATTCCACAGCTTACCCACCCTTTTTGTAAAGAACCCCATCCAACACATACCCATCCCTTTTCCTCCAAAAGCAGCTCATTTGCTCTTGTTCTTTGTACATTTCTTTGTTTTCCATTTTTCAAGATACTTCGGGAACATGTCACTATCCTACTGAGTTTTGAAGAAAACCTGTATGGTAAGAAATATGTAGGCTTTAAAGACGTTGTAAACTCTTTAAAAAAAAAACAAAAAACTGTAAGGCATCACATACTAGCTCATTATGAAATACTTATTTTAGAACAAAGCCTTCCAGTGGCGCACGCACACCGCTGAGGCGGCTTCCAGGTTCGCAGGCTCCATTGCTGTGAGTGGCCAGGGCCGCGATGACGTCACTCTCAGGGGCACCTGTGGCCGTTCCTTCAGAGTGCATATGCCAGTGATCTCACTGGCTGCATGTAATGTAAATATCTCCTAAACAGTACACATTTAGGAGATATTTACACTACTTATAGGTAAGCCTTATTATAGGCTTACCTATAGGTAAATGTCTGCAGAGGAAGTTTACTTCCTCTTTAATTACTGACCTTGTTGACCTTTCCTCATGGATATTGGCCAAGTTTGACAATGATCCAATGTTTTTTTGTTTTTTTTGGAAAGTCTACATTTTAACAGTATATAAAAGGATCTATGTCTATAAACAATTAAAGTATCACATACAGTGGAACTTTGGATTACGAGCATAATCCGTTCCAGGAGAATGCTCGTAATCCAAAGCACTCGCATATCAAAGCGAGTTTCCCCATAGAAGTCAATAGAAACTAAAATAATTTGTTCCGCAATGACTTCTATGGCCTGCAATACCGCATGCGGCCAGAGGTGGGGAGCGCCGGAGAGCCTCGGAAATACTCGGAAAGGCTCGGGGACAGCTCGGCTGAACTCGGAAAGGCTCGGGAACGGAGTATTTCCCAGTATTTCCGAACGGCTCCGCTCGGCTCTGCTCGTCTCCGGCGCCCCCGTACCTCTGGGGAAATGTGGTATTGCACACCACTGTGGCTTGAAACCGAGTCAGGATTTTCAGAAAAGAAAAGCTTGTATTGGGAAACGCTCGTTAACCGCGTTACTCGCAATCCGAGATTTCACTGTACTTTCTAAGTGACATTGAATGTGTTACTTGCATGGAATATACAGTTAGGTCCATATATATTTGGACACAGGCACAATTTTTGTTTTTTTCAGACATTTACCAAGACATAATTAAGCTATAGTTATATAATGGATATGGCCTGAAAGTGCACACTCTCCGGTTTAATTTGAGGGTATGTACATCCAAATCGGAGGAAGAGTTTAGAAATTACAGCTCTTAAGAATAGCCATCCCCCTTTTTCAAGGGGCCAAAAGTAATTGGACAATTGAATTTATAATTGACAATTAAACTGTTTTATTGCCAGGTGTGGGCTACTCCTTCATTATTTCTTCATCAATTAAGTGTGGTATTTGCATTTGGAATCTATTGCTGTGAACCAACATCATGCGTTCAAAGGAGCTGTCCATGCAAGTGAAACAGGCCATTGTAAGGCTTCAAAAACAAAAATCAGAGAAATAGCAGCAACATTAGGAGTGGACGAATCAACAGTTTGGTACATTCTGAGGAAAGAACGCACTGGTGAACTTAGCAACATAAAAAGACCTGGACGTCCATGGAAGACAACTGTGGTGGATGATCGCAGGATCCTCTCTATTGTAAAGAAAACCCCATTCACAATACCCAGACAAGCGAAGAACACTCTTCAGGAGGTGGGCGTATTATTGTCAAAGTCTACAATTAAGAGAAGACTTCACTAGAGCAAATATAGAGGGTTCACCACAAGGGGAAAACCATTCATAAGCCTAAAGAATAGAAAACCCAGATTAGACTTTGCCAAAAACATCTAAAAAAAACAGACCAGTTCTGGAAAATAATTATTTGAAAGGATGAAACTAAGATTATTCTGTACCAGAATGACGGGAAGAAAAAAAGTGTGGAGAAGGCTTGGAACAGCTCATGATCCAAAGCACATAACGTAGCCTGTAAAACACGGTGGAGGCAGTATGAGGGCATGGGCATGCATGGCTTCCAGTGGCACTGGATCATTGGTGTTAATTGATGATGTGACAGAACAAAGAAGCACCCGGATGAATTCTGCAGTGTTTAGAGATACAGCGCCTTGAAAAAGTATTTTCCACATTTTGTCATGTTACAGCCAAAAACGTAAATGTATTTTTTGGGGATTTTATGTGATAGACCAACACAAAGTGGCACATAATTGTGGAATGAAAATTTTAAATGGTTTTCAATTTTTTTTACAAATAAATATCTAAAACCTGTGGTGTGCATTTGTATTCAGCCCTGAGTCAGAACTACCGACTCAGTGGGCTGAATACACCTTTCACTGCAATTACAGCTGCCAGTCTTTTTGGGGATGTCTCTACTAGCTTTGCACAACTAGAGAGTGACATTTTTGCCCATTCTTCTTTGCAAAATAGCTCAAGCTCAGTCAAATTGAATAGAGAGTGTTGGTGAACAGCAATTTTCAAGTCTTGCCACAGATTCTCAATAGAATTTAGGTCTGGACTTTGACTGGGCCATTCTAATACATGAATATGCTTTGATCTAAACCAATCCACTGTAGCTTCTGGCTGTATGTTTAGGGTCGATGTCCTGCTGGAATCTGAACCTCCGCCCCAGTCTCAAGTTTTTTGCAGGCTCTAACAAGTTTTATTCTATAATTGCCCACTTTTTGGCTCCTTCCATCTTCCCATCAACTCTGACCAGCTTTCCTGTCCCTGCTAAGAAAAGCTTCCCCACAACATGATGCTGCCACCACCATGTTTCACGGTGGGCATGGTGTGTTCAGGGTGATGTGCAGTGTTAGTTTTCAGCCACACATAGCCTTTTGTTTTTAAGCCAAAAAGTTAAATTTTGGTCTCATCTGACCAGAGCACCTTCTTCCACATGTTTGCTGTGTCTCCCACATGGCTTCTCGCAAACTGCAAACGTGACTTCTTATAGCTTTCTTTCAACAATGGCTTTTTTTCCACTCTTCCATAAAGGCCAGATTTGTGGAGTGCATGACTAATAGTTGTCCTGTGAACAGATTCTCCCACCTGAGCTGTGGATCTCTGCAGCTCTTCCAGAGTTACTATGGTCCTCTTAGCTGCTTCTCTGATTAATGCTTTTCTTGCCTGGCCTGTCAGTTTAGGTGGACGGCCATGTCTTGGTAGGTTTGCAGTCGTGCCATACTCTTTCTATTTCCGGATGCTCTGTGAGATGTTCAAAGCTTGGGATATTTTTTTTTAACCTAACCCTGCTTTAAACTTCTCCACAACTTTATCCCTGATCTGTCTGGTGTGTTCCTTGGCCTTCATGATGCTGTTTGTTCACTAAGGTTCTCTATCAAACCACTGAGAGCTTCACAGAACAGCTGTATTTATACTGAGATTAAATTATACACAGGTGGACTCTATTTACTAATTGGTGACTTCTGAAGGCAATTGACTCCACTAGATTTTAGTTATGGGTATCACAGTAAAGGGGGCTGAATACAAATGCACGCCACGCTTTTCAGATATTTATTTGTAAAAAATTTGGAAAACTATTTGTCATTTCCCTCCACTTCACAATTATGTGCCACTTTGTGTTGGTCCATCACATAAAATCTCAATAAAATACATTTATGTTTTTGGTTGTAACATGACAAAATTTGGGGTATGAATACTTTTTCAAGGCACTGTATACTGTCAGCCCAGATTCAGCCAAATGCAGCAAAGTTGATTGGATGTCACAGTACAGATAGACAATGATCCAAAACACCCTGGAAAAGCAACCGAGGAGCTTTTGAAGGAAAAGAAGTGGAATATTCTGCAATAGCCGAGTTAATCACCTGATCTCAACCCAATTGAGCACACATTTCACTTGCCGAAGGCAAAACTAAAGGCAGAAAGACCCACAAACAAAGAACAACTGAAGACAGCTGCAGTTAGAGCCTGGCAAAGCATCAGAGAGAAGGGAACCCAGTGTTTGGTAATGTCCATGGTTTCCAGACTTTAGGCAGTCATTGCCAGTAAAGGATTCTCAACAAAATATTTAAAAAAAAAACATTTTATTTATGATGATATTAGTTTGTCCAATTACATTTGAGCCCCTGAAAATGGGTGGGTTGTGTATAAAAATGGTTGCAGTTCCTAAAGTTTGTACTTGATATTTATGTTCAACCCCTTGAAATAAAGCTGAAAGTCTGCACTTCAAATTAATTTTATTTTGATGGCATGCAAAGCCAAAAGTATGGAAATTGTGCCTGTGGCCAAATATATATGGACCTAACTGTATAAACCCAGAATTTTAGAACAACAAAGGGAAAAATACTTTAATACAATTATCAGGCACAATCTTGTTTAAATAGAAAATACCTCACAGACATTATTACATTTATGCTAAACATTCAACCTTGCAGAATGAATCAGTTCTTCTATGGCCCCATTTAAAAATAAGTAAATATAGGCATGTAGTATAGAGCCTATGCACTGAAGAACAGGAAAAATATACACTAGTGCACATAGCATTTGGAGTTTACACTAAGAATATCCTACTGCTTTGCATTAAATGGAAACTAAAATGGTTTTAGGACATTTCATTTTAATTACTGTATTTATCGACGTATAACACGCACAGGCGTATAACACGCACCCTAACTTTAAGAGGGAAGTTTCATGAAAAAAAAATTCCACAGTACCCTGCGTATAACACGCAGGCACAGTTTACCCTCTATTTTCAGGGTAAAAAAAAGAGTGTTATACGGCAATAAATAGTTTTTAAACTATGTTTATATATCTGTTATGTATCTATATGTAGACAATCTTTTGTTTTTAAATTAAACATTTCAGACACGACAAAGGATTCTCAGAAAATTGTGGGCTAGCTAAAGAGAAACCACAATTAGATATAGAACCACATAAGGCAGAGAAATGCATTAAAGCGGAGTTCTGCACACAATTTTTTTTTCGACATCCCCTCTGATTCCATAAATAATATACAGTAAGTCATCTCTATAATGCAATCCCGGTTCAAGTAAATTTCTCTTTCATTGATGGACACAGTACTTAAATCTTGACCTTAGGGTTATTTCGCCACCTTCAGGAGAGGACTAGGCAGAACATGTTAAAAACAGCAAAACTGCACAGCACCGCCATGGGGGCGGTCCTACTGGCTATAACCCCTCACACTGCATCCAGCAGCTCAGTTTTTTTCTGCCTAGTGTAGGAGAAGGACCTGGCTCCCGGTGGGGACCATTGGTCCTGGAGATTTTTCTTTTTTTCTGTGATCTGCTATCAACAGCCGGGCTGGGTGACAGGCTGGATAATATAGATCCTGGTAGTCTCCCCAGCACGGCCATCGAGCGCGAGCAGTCCCTAGCTATGCGCTGGGTCGGCCACGACATACCCCGTCTGATCCAGGGGTGGCCGGTGAGCTATATGCTCCGGGGCACACATATGACCAGGCTACTGCTGTCCGTGTCACAGTGTGCCGTGGCCGACAGCCACCCCGTACCGCTCGGGTGATGGGTCTGTCCGGAATGCGTCCAGCAGTCCCCACAGGAGGGGTAAGTATGGTTCCACCTGTCCCGGCAGGACGGAGCAGCTGGGCATTCCCTGAAAGGTCGATTTGGGGGTCTCTCATCCTCCTCTTCTTCTCTCCCCATCCCTTCCCTCCTCCCAATCCTTGGGCCACTGCGCGGCTGTACGGGGGTCTTCCGAGGGCTCCGTGTCTGGTGGGGGGCTGCGCTGGGTGTTGGGGGGCCGCTTGCTCTCTTCCCTGTTTTTTAAACTCCGTGGGGGGTTCTGTGTACACAGTGTGGGGGACCACCGCGCGGAGCAGCGTGGCAGTGCCATTTTCCTGTAGTTTTAGTCAGAAAGTTTGGCGGCCATTTTTCTGTAGCCTTAGTCAGGAAGTCTGGCGGCCATTTTCTTATAGTCTCAGCTTGTTTTTGCCTCTAGCGCTGACTATCCTTCTGGAACGGTGCAAATTACACAGAACACCTCGTGAGGGAGAGCAGACGACGGCACAGCACAGCGCAGTACCTGAGTCAGGATGGTGAGTCCTGTGGGGGCCCCTCAGTCTGTGGCAGCTAGGAGGGTGGACTTTGGTGTAATTGGCCTGCGGTCCCTAACGGGTGTCAGGCGAGTGTGAGTCAGCATGGCATCAGAACCTGGCGTTTCTTCCCCAGACGTCCCTGTGGTGGCAACCGGTTCCCCTGCACCTGCGGTGCCTATGGACGCTTTGTCGGCAGTCCTGGAGTCCTTTGTTGCCAGGGTGGAAGCGGCGTGCGGGCGCAGGGGGGGTAAAAAATGCCCCCCCCCGTCTTCTGGGGAAAGCTCTAATTCAGACGCGGGCCTTGCTGTGGCAACCGGCCCCTGTTCTGAAGTGTCAGAGGATGCGGACCAGGACCGTTCGGACAGTGAGGATGACTCCGTGTCCGGGTCAGCGCAGGAAAAGGCACTTGTAGGAGCACTTATCACTGCTGTGCAGGATACCCTAAAAATAGAGGATACGGCGGGGGCATCTACAGAGGTGTCGGTCCCTTTTGGATCTCACAAGCCGGCCCGCAGGGCTAAGGTGTTTCCTTACCTGACCTATTTTGATAAATTTATCTACAAAGAATGGGAACGTCCCCGCAACGGGCTTTTTCGGTCCCAAAACGCATAGCGGTGTGTTACCCCTTTGAGGAGAGTTTCCTGAAAAAATGGACATCTCCTCCGATTGTAGACCCCCCCGGTATCCAGGTTAAAAAAGGTTCCTGCTTTTAAGGACCCTGACGATAGGAGGGCCGAGGCGGTTGCCCGGTCGATGTTTACAGTGGTGGGGTCAGCATTGCGGCCAGTATTGGCCACGGCCCTGGTGTCCCAGACGCTTACTGAATGGGCAAAATTGTTGCACTGCGAGTTGGAAAAGCAACAGGCTTCCCCGGTCTGCGTGGAACTAGCAGATCAAGCTGGTGCATGGCCTTAAGTATGTCTGCAATGCGGGCCTTAGGTACGGACCCCTTGCTTTCTAGAGCCTCAGTATCTGCTGTGGTGCTACGCCACCTGTGTTTCAATATTTTTATTCAAGTTTTATCATACAAAATGTATAAAAGTCGCAACATAACATTGTACAGTCACAATCAACATTTGGGGTAACACAATGAAGATCACTAAGTGTAGGGGTCCTTGGAGTAGTAAACAAAAATAAATAAATAAATAAAATAAATAAATAAGTAGAAATAACGATTATCACTACTTAATAGCTCACATAAGTCCGAAGCTCCGTAGAGCCGTTAACCCCTATTAGCATCGCAGATCATATCTGAAGGTGCTACGCCACCTGATTTGGCTAAAATACTGGTCTGTGGACCAGGCATCCAAGAAGACTCTGGCAGATTTGCCTTTCCAGGGAGAGAGGCTCTTTGGAGTCTCGCTGGATGACATTATTAAAAATGTCACTGGGGGTAAGAGTACGTTGCTCCCACAATCCGGAAAAGGTAAGGAGCCACGCCGTAGCCCTGGGCCTTCCTTTTTCACTCAGAAGCGTTTTTTTCGTCCGCCCGGGTTGGCAGGTAAGTGTCCCCAGACCGAAAAGGTGCCTATTGAGGGACAGAAGCGTCCTTGGTTTCGCAAGCCAAACAAGCCTGCGAACAAATCCACTACAGCATGAAGGTTTGCCCCCGCCCGACTCTCGGGTGGGGGGTCGTCTTCGGGAGTTTGCGACTTGGTGGGCCTCCCTGCTTTCCGAACAGTGGGTCTGCGAAGTGGTTTCATCAGGTTACAAGATAGAGTTTCTTTCTTGTCCGCCAAGGTGCCTGCTGTGGGACAGAAGCGTCCCCGGTTTCGCAAGCCAAACAAGCCTGCGAACAAATCCACAACAGCATGAAGGTTTGCCCCCGCCCGTCTCCGGCCCTTCAGTCCGGGAAGTCGTTCCTTCCTGTTCATTGGACGGTAGTAACGACGGACGCCAGCCTGACCGGTTGGGGGGGAGTTTGGGGCGTACAGTCGGCACAGAGTAGCTGGACGCAGGAAGAATCCCGCCTGCCGATCAATGTGCTGGACCTACGGGCGATCAGGCGGTGCCTCTCCACATGGTCACAGAGGCTGCAGGGATGCCCAGTCAGGATCCAGTCGGACAACGCCACGGCGGTGGCATATGTCAACCATCAAGGAGGAACAAGGAGTTAGATTGCAGCGATATAGGTTGCTCACATCCTGCAGTGGGCAGAGTGGCGCGTGCTGGCTCTATCTGCCGTGTACATTCCAGGCGTAGAAAACTGGCCGGCAGACTATCTAAGTCGTCAGATGCTGGACCAAGTGGAATGGACGTTACATCCGGAGGTTTTTCGACTCCTTTGCCAGAAATAGGGCACGCCGGATGTGGATCTCCTGGCCTCTCGACTCAATTGGAAGGTACTGAGGTTTGTGGCCAGGTCCAAGGATCCCTGGACGGACGCAGCAGACGCGTTGGTGGCCCAGAATTGCCCTAGATTGGCCTCGGCGTCCCTGGTATGCCGACTTAGTGCGAATGGTGGCGGATGTTCCTTGGTGACTACCGATGCGAGAAGACCTTCTGTCGCAAGGCCCTATACTTCATCCTGCTTTACAGTCGCTGGCTTTAATGGCATGGCTGTTGAAAGTCAGGTGCTAATGGACCGAGGTCTGTCGGACTCAGTAATCTCCACTATGATGAGGGCGCGGAAGTCATCTTCTCGGAAGATTTATCATCGCACATGGAAGGCCTACATCTCTATGTGTGAGGAGATGGGGTGGCGTCCACGTACGTATTCAGTTTCCAGGATTCTGCTGTTTTTGCAGTAGGGAGTGGATCACAAACTTGCCTTAAGCACCATTAAGGGGCAGATATCTGCCTTGGCTGTCTTTTTTCAGCGTCCCTTGGTGACTCATTCATTGGTGAGTACGTTTGTGCAGGGGGTTCGACATGTGGCCCCTCCGGTTCGCCCACCGCTGCCTCCGTGGTATTTGAATCTGGTGCTCTCTGTACTTCAGAAACCTCCGTTTGAAAACATTAGGGAGATCCCCTTATTGACACTCTCTCAGAAGGTAGCCTTTCTGGTGGCTATTACATATGCCAGGAGGGTTTCTGAGTTGGCGGCCTTGTCTTGCAAGTCTCCCTACCTGATCCTCCACAGGAATAAGGCGGTGCTATGCCCGCAACCTTCATTTCTTCCTAAGGTTATTTCGGCATTTCATCTGAATGAAGACATTGTGCTTCCATCCTTGTGTCCTCGTCCATCGCATCCCAAAGAGGTTGCTTTGCATTCCTTGGACGTGGTCCGGGCTCTGCGGGTGTATCTGTCTGCTACGGCTCAGTTTCGGAGGTCAGACTCACTGTTTGTGTCAGTAACTGGTCCGAAGAAGGGCCTGGCGGTCTCGTCGGCCACCATTTTTCTGTGGATTAGACAGATTGTGATCCAGACTTATGCCTTAAAATGGCAGGCGCCTCCCTTTCCTGTCACGGCACATTCGACCAGGGCAATTGGTGCCTCCTGGGCTTTCCGACATCAAGTGTCGATTTCCCAGGTGTGTAGGGCGGCGACCTGGTCATCCGTTCACATTTTCACAAAAGGTTGATGTGAGTGCATCTGTGGATGCTTCCTTCGGCCGCAAGGTTTTGCAGGCGGCTGTTTAAGGTTGCAGCTCCTCTGTTGAGGAGATCTAGTTGTTAGGTAGAGTTTTTTGTTTGCTGTTCCCACCCCTCGTTTTTTTGACACTGCTTGGGGACGTCCCTAAGGTCAAGATTTAAGTGCTGTGTCCGTCAATGAACGATAGAGAAAATAGGATTTTTGTACTCACCGTAAAATCCTTTTCTCTGAAGTTCATTGACGGACACAGCACCCGCCCCTCCTTTTTCTGTTTGTACTGCTTTTTGACGAACTGAGCTGCTGGATGCACTGTGAGGGGTTACAGCCAGTAGGACCGCCCCCTGGGCGGTACTGTGCAGTTTTGCCATTTTTAACATGTTCTGCCTAGTCCTCTCCTGAAGGTGGCGATATAACCCTAAGGTCAAGATTTAAGTACTGTGTCCGTCAATGAACTTCAGAGAAAAGGATTTTACGGTGAGTACAAAAATCCTATTTTTTTTAGAATTTACTTACCTTCAATTTCGTCTTCTTGAGCGCTTCCATCTTGATTGTGGGCATGTGAAGTCCACTTGGACTCTCTTGCGGGATAAGGTGCTGCTGGCTACCCAGCATGCACCTCCCGATCTCACACATGTGCAATCTAGACAGGGCGTAGCGCAGACAGCGTGTCTGGTTGCCATCACAACGCGCTACGACAGAGGAAGAGCCAGCCCCGTTGTGATGGCAAACGAATCCTGCGGCAATGCCCCCTGACTCCTTGGAACAATGACACACATCTCCCAGGAGCACAGGTGCCGCAGGATATGATGTACATCGCCGCTGCCCGGAAATGGCAGATTATAATGGACACCCTAGCAATAAGACAGATACAGTAATAAAAAAAAATTTGGGCCAAATGTTGTTATGTGAGCAGAAAGGAACTGATTTATATAAAGATAAAATTATAAGTGAAACTCCACTTTAAGGTAAAAAAGTTTTAGCTTTAGAACCACTTTAAACCTCTGGCTCAATAGATGAATACCACATTTTGATATGCAACATAATGTGTCAAAATTCTAAAATATCGATATGTGAAATGTGTAACAAATCAAGGCTATAAACACATAAGTAACAATAATACAAATGTAACAAAAATAAACACTTATATGAATAGTCAATTATAGTCCCATTTATGATGTATCTCTTTGTGCACAGAATTCCACATTGTAACCAATCTTCCATTCAATAAACCTCACTGTGAATAAAAACCCTCTTATCCACAGGTTTTCCAAGGGGATTGTATCCACCACCAAAATCACATTAAAGTGTAAGTAAAGTCAAACTTTTTTTTCGTTTTGGATAGAGTGGAGAGGGATTAGAACCTCTGTCAGTTTTATTAGCTGTCTGTGCCCCTGTTAAAAAGGTTGTAAACCCCTGTGGAAAAAAAAAAAAAACCCTGCAAGACAAAGGCATAATGAGCCAGTATGCATCGCATACTAGCTCATTATGAAATACCTACCTTAGAACGGAGCCTTGCAGCGGTGCCCACACACCGCTGACACAGCCCAAATCTTCCCCCAGTGTTCCTTCTGGGTTCGCGTTCTCCGGCGCTGTGATTGGTCGGAGCTGCAATGATGTCACTCCTGCGCTAGCCGTCGGTCACGGCACAGGCCCTGAAGAAACGGCACAGGCACCGATGACGTAATCGGTGCAGAATATACAGTAAATATCTCCTAAACTATGCAAGTTTAGGAGATATTTACAGTACCTATAGGTAAGCCTTATTATAGGCTTACCTATAGATACAAACAAAACAGAGGAATTTACTTCATCTTTAAGGATATTCAACCTCTTTATTTGTCCTGTTTACCATTATCATTGAAAGTGAAAGTAAAAGAAAATCACAAATTTTAAATTCCCCAGAAAAGTAATAGAGGGGAAATCTTCCTATGGGGACCCTATTTCTGGTGACTTGGGGATCTCCAAGGAATTCCCTTAATTTGCAGGGATTTCCTTTCACTTCCTCTTTGGCTTTGGGACAAGAAGTGAACGGAAATCTTCGCAATGGGACACAGATGGCGAAAAAAATCTGACAGGAGTTATAACCCTCCCTTACTCTATCCAAAAAGGAAAAAAATTTTGCCTATAGTTCTACTTTAAGGAATCTCATAGAACCCTTCATCAACAAAGGTCAAGTTCACATATGCTGTTGTGAACCTACAAATGAGAAAGCCAGGCAAAGCCTTCTGCTTAAAGGGGTTGTAAACCCTCCTGTTTTTTCACCTTAATACATCCTATGCATTAAGGTGAAAAAACATCTGACAATTACCGGCCCCCTAGCCCCCCCCCCCTTTTACTTACATGTAATGTCCCATGATGAGGACGCGCTGCATCTTTGCCCCGGATTCTCGGCTTTTGATTGAATAGATTGATAGCAGTGCAGCCATTGGCTCCCGCTGCTGTCAATCAAATCCAATGATGTGGGCGCCTGGGGGGCGGGGCAGAGTCCTGCATTCGGCAGCTATGAACGCCGAATGCTGGACTCAGGAGCAGGCCTGCAAGGTAACCACCTTGTGAGAGCGCTTCCCAGAGGGGGTTATTTGATGCGCGGAGGAGCCGAGAGAGCCGCCGGGGGACCCCAGAAAACAGCGTTGGGGGCCACTCTGTGCAAAACTAGCTGCACAGTGCATGTAAGTATAACATGTTTGTTATTTTAAAAAAAAAATCTAACCTTTAGTGTCACTTTAAGCCTTCACAGGTCTGAATCCGTCTCTTGAGTTAGATCATCGTAAACACAAAAATAACAGCTTCACATAACCTAAAAAAGTGATTGTAAAACCTGTAGCTTTTAATAGAGCTGCCGCTCTTGAAAAAGTTTTTATCTGATGAAACACGTCGAACGGATGCATGAAACGTCAATATGTTCTCACTTCCAGTTAGTGAGATAACTGGTGGGGTTTTAGAGAACCGTGGGATCCACCTGATTTGTTAATGGGACTATAATTGACCATTCACATAAGACTTCTTTATCTTGTTTTTTTTTTTTACCTTTGTATTACATTACTGTTACATATGGATCTATTTATATCCCTAAATGATTTTTTGAACAATTGATTTATTAATATAATATAAATAAGGGACACTTGTAATGCTGTTTGAATTTTGACACATTTAGTTACACATGCCATATTTAAATTATGCATCTGTTTATAATAGAAATTCCACATTGTTTGGGTAAGGTACATATGCAGGTTTAGTATTTACTGTATTTTTATTATTATGCAATATTTCATGTTTTCCTGACTACATTTTTTTAACAAAACGATTGTTTTTAAAACCTGGAAAGAAAATATATTTAACTTTTCATTTACCTGCCTTTTGATTTTAGAAGTTATAAGGAATCTGGGCAATCATGAATTATTGAATTCTCTGCGGAGTGGACAAATTAGAATGCAGATAGTCAGGCAATTGAAAAATGTGCTCGCCGTTTCACCCAATTTACAAATTAATTTGCTAATCATTGTATGTTGACAAATGTTAGCTGTGCTATAAAGTGGAGCTGTAGCCACCCCAGTGGATTATATTTTTCTGTTACCAAATTATGTTTAGAAATATTTGTATATATTGTTTGTGAATTTGTATTTGAAATCACTTGTTTTTTTCCTATTGACAACCATGCATAGTAGCAGGGAATATCTTTGACCTTGTTGGTTGAAGCCCCAGTTGGATATACAAGTGCAGCCACCGACATGTCTCCATTGCTTACCCATAACAACATTTTTACATTTACAGATCATGTATTTGGTGTTACTGACTGAGTGAATGGAGCATGTTCTCCTGAAACTCTATCCCATCCAGTGCCTTAAATACCGCTCTGTAACCACACAACTTGGAAGAAGATAATTCTTGAATAGAAATTTAAGCCAACAAAAGGTAAACAACACAGGGACAACATTAAAAAAGCTCCTTGTGCTTTATTCTATATTGTGTTGAAGATGGCTACAGTTCGGCTTTAACCTAAACCTGTTAATAAACTGGGCATTTCCAACCAAGCATGAAAATGTGTAATCACAAACAACATTCAGTAAAAACTGCATGTCAGAACAATAAGCAGATTAAGACATATAGGCAGCTAAAGTTAAATGCAAAGCTTGACCTATTCAGTTATGATTGGTGCTGTCTTTTCCTCCTCCTAACGCTTTTAATGGCCTTTGAAGTGATGGGCAGCCTCATTGACTACCAAGGAGGCTTTGGAGGTGAAAGTGAGTGTGTCCAAAGACAATTTTTACCAGAGAAGATATGCATATAAAAAATTGCCTGTATCTCCGGACTCGGCTGATCTTTTTCACATAGTTTTTACTTTTTTACTGAAATTAATATTTGGTTAAATATTTTGTTTTCCATATGCTTTATTATGCCTTCTGCCAGCTCATATGCTTAATTATGCGTAGTAAGAACTGCACCGCTTTGTAACAGGTTTACTTGTAGTTATTTGCAGTATAAAAATTAAATTATGTTTTCCTTTTTATTTACAGTTATAGACCAGTAAGTAAAGACTAATGGATTGTTTATGAAAAATACTTAATTATGGAGTCTACAAACTATAACAAGAAATTTCATCAGCCTTGGATTGTTAATCAGCTGTGTCCTAAAGACTGGACTAACCTTCCAAACCCATTGAGCCATCATATGACATGGAACCGGGCCTGGACTCATGCCCTTCAACCTGTCAGTAGAGCACCCTATGGCTCACATGTAAAGCCAGTACCTCTACCAACATATCAGTATGGTAGTAATCTGCAAGCTTGTGTTAGTAATGAAGCTCACGCTCGTTGCTTTCTGCAACATTTGCCTTCTGCCAGCTCAGATGTTAGATTTGAAGAGAGATTTCACATTCCATACAATCACTTTGATAATATTCATCGCAAAGATATAGCTGAAGATGTAACATCCCAATGGATAACGGCTGGAACAGAGCTAATAAAAGTAGCTACAGTACCAATTTCACATTCATTATTCAGAACTCCTTGGAATGCAATAGAGAATGCCCCTGAGGCAGTAAGAGATTATGATTGTGAAATTGTCGATGAGGTTCCACAACCTTTACATTGTTCAAATTCAGTATCAAAAGTAGCTGAAGAGGTACAGTCTAGCCCCATCTCTCTAGATTCCAGAATTGAGGATCCTTGCTCTCCTGAGATAAGCCTTGGTTTAGAACCTCTCAATAATGATCTATCAGGCATGGTGAACATATCAGACACTATTGAGGAGGAGCAAGAAAGTGACAGGGTCAACAATTGCTTTTCACAATATGTTCCCAAATCCAAAGGCCTCAGATGCCAGCCTCAAGGGAGTGAAGATGAATCTTGTACAGAGAAAAGCAAGTTCCTGTTGATAGATGATCAAGGGATTCCTTACACCGTTTTCAAAGATGATATAATCTCCTCACTACAAAATGTTGATGACCTAGATGATCTATCATCAGAGGATCCCAGAAGACTTCATTACTGCCCTGTCTGCTTCAGGTCATTCTTATACGTGTCCGATCTGGAACGCCATAGTATTACCCATACAGAATGCAAACCTTTTGAATGCAAAGTTTGTGGGAAAAGCTTTAAACGCTCTTCTCACCTGCAACGGCACAAGCATATTCACACTGGAGCAAGACCTTTCATATGTAACATTTGCCGCAAAGGGTTCCGTGAATCGGGTGAACTACAAAGACACCAAAGGGTGCACACTGGGGAAAAGCCCTATCAATGTGAAATCTGCTATGTGCGCTTCACAGAAAAAAACACCCTCCGCAGGCATACGAAGAGGAAACACACAATCCAAGCTTTATTTAGGCAGGTTGCTGCGGACAACAGTGATTGGGAGGAAAACTTTATGAAAAGTCTTTTAGATGACAGTGTTCTGTAATTGCTGGGCACATACAAGTATTAAACCTTTGTATTTACAATAGCTATTCCAGTCCTGGACTGTGCAAGATGTCAATATCCAAGTGTTGTAAACTGCTGACAGAGGACCTAAAGGAAAAGTGCACTGATGAAGCATGGAGGCTGCCATTGCTGAAAATGCTAGGTTGCTGGTTGCCATAATGATTCAATGTCTTTAATACTTTCTGAGTTGCTGACTTGGAAAATGTGTACAGATAAGGTCGGACTTGGCTCTGACTTTCCTGGTCTGAGTGTTCTGTCTCAGAACATACTGAAGCCAGAAACAGCCAGACAATTTTTAGAGAAAGTGTAAATCTAAAAGTTAAGTGCTACATGATGATATCAATATCCTACATGTTCATTCTAATGTAAAAGTCATATGAAAGACTATACCCAAAGCCAACACTATATTGGGGATGTATCTTTTCCCCCTTCATCAGGGCTAAAAACAGCACAAAGAAATATGAAGAAATGTTGTATTTAGCGCTGATGAAGAGGACAAGACTGTAGCTCCCAAAATGTAATGGCTCTGTACACAGTCTTTCATTAGATTTTTACACTGAAACAAATTTTTATTTTAACTTTAATATCACAGTGTTACACTTTGGTTCTAGATTTGCTCATCCCTACTGCAACCCAAGGTAACCATGGAAATCCTTTGGTGTGTACTGTAGAAGTCGCCAGCAAACAGACTCCATATACTAACACTACCTCCATACTATTGGATGGTAATAGGAAAATTCAGGGTTCCAGTGCCATTTTTCCACTCTCCCAGGAATTTATAGATCAAGGCCAGCAATGGCTACCTCAATATTTCTCTCAGTATATTTCCTTTAAGCTTTTTACTTGATGTTGACCTAACAGGTGCACGATAGCAGAAATAGTCGGTATCCAATGTTGTGTAATGATTTTGTTTGGCTGACAGGATAAACTATACATGCTCACACTATATATGTGACTCTTCTGCGTAACTACATCTGCAGAGTCTCCAGAACAAGCCCCCTGCATTATGTGTTCTTTCATCCAATGTCTTCATTGGCAGAAACATTCCTAGAATTGCATTGTTCTGACAATGAGAGCAGATTCTTAGATCTCTGAGTGATCAAGGACCTATAAGTGACTGGGCTCATTTGAAATGGGTCTTTGATTGCTTGTGGAGAAAATTACCAGCCATGACCATCAAAGCAAGATAGCACTTTGAGAGCACAGGGGCAAACAAATTAAGCAACACACCTTCTAAACAGAGTATGTCTAGATATTAGGTACTGCATGTTGTCATAGAATGAGGGTGAAGTGAGTAGAGATATAGACAAATAAATTAGTAATTTGCATTAGTTAATCACATATCAGCCATTTTGGTGCAAGTATATTCAACCAACTCCCTGTTCAGGTAAAGATGTATTGGACATTTATTACCCCAAACAACGGGGACAACAGTACCAGTGTTTATTTGGTGTCATAATTTCCTGGAATACAACTCAATAGAGTTAAAGATAAATTCCAGGTATGGCAATTTTTCCATAGTTACATTGGTTCAGCTTTGACCAATTTAAGTATGTATGCACCACCTGTGGGATCCCCGTGGAAACTGGAAATTATTCTAGTAGGCACCACTCATACAGTGATCTCTACTAGCTTCTGGGTCTCATGCCGAGTGCCTGCCCTACTGCATTGTGAACGAAGTAAGCTGCATGCTCGGCTTAGGCACCATTCAGGAAACACTTCACATTTTTTCAATGAATACAAAGCATTCTTTTATTTGACAGTGCAGAGAGGTGGGATGTGACAGTACAGTCAGAGAACTCTTTGCATTCATTAAGAATATGTAAAGTGTTCTCTAAATGGGCCCATGCCAAGCTGGTGACCTCTTGTGTTCAGTGAGCAGCAGTGCATGGGACCTGGAAGCTAGCAGCAATCACAGTGCTGACTATAGTGATTTTCAGCTTCCATGGACATCCCACAAGTTTTACACATGCATGTTTGCATTGTTCCAAGCTGTAAGAATGAGAAATTTTCCATACCTGGGATTTATCTTTAAGGAGATCCCTACAGTACAGGAAGTGGATGCCATGTGTAGAGTTGACACCCTTCTGGCTGAGCCTGGGGCTGATGACACTATATTTATGAAGCCTCTGAAAGTGTCATTAACTGTTACTATACCCTTTGTGCTACATAATTACTGTGCCTCTGCACAGTGATGGGTACCCCAGGCTCCTGTGCCTATGATAATAGAGTGAGCACTAATCAGAGTGGTATACAGTGGGGAAATTATTTGATCCCCTGCAGATTTTATAAGTTTGCCCACTTACAAAGAAATCAAGGGCCTATCATTTTTATCATGGGTGTATTTTAAATGATAGAGACAGAATATCAACCAAAAATCCAGAAAAAACACATGATACAAATGTTATAATTTAAGTTGCAGTTTAGTGAGTAAAATAAGTATTTGATACCCAAGCAAAACATGACTTAGTACTTGGTGGAGAAACCCATGTTGGCAAGCACAGAGGTGAGACGTTTCTTGTAGTTGGTTACCAGGTTTGCACACATCTCAGGAGGGATTTTGGTCCACTCTTCTTTACAGATCTTCTCTAAATCCTTAAGGTTTCTTGGCTGTCACTTGGCAACTTGAAGTTTCACCTTCCTCCATAAATTATCTCTGGGATTAAGGTCTGGTGACTGGCTAGGCCACTCCATGACCTTAATGTGCTTCTTCTGGAGCCACTCCCTTGTTACCTTGACAGTATGTTTTGGGTCATTGTCATGGTGAAAGACCCATCCATGACTATCTTCAGTGTTCTGGCTGAGGGAAGAAGGTTCTCATCCATGATTTTACAAAACCTGGCCCCATCCATTGGCTTCTCAATGCAGAAAAGTCGGCCTGTACCTTTAGCAGAGAAACAGCTCCAAGGCATGTTTCCACCTCTGTGCTTGACTGTAGGGGTAGTGTTCTTAGGGTAATAGTCAGCATATTTTGTCCTCCATACACGGCAAGTCAAGTTAATGCCAAAAACCAAATTTTTGGTCTCATTTGACCACAAGAACTTTCTCCCAATCCTTCTCTGAATCATTTAGATGTTCATTGGCAAACTTCAGACAGGCCTGTACATATGCCTTCTTGAGGAGGGAAACCTAGTGGGCGCTGCAGGATTTCAATCTATGGCAGCGTATTGTGTTACCAATGGTTTGTTTGGTGACTATGGTCCCAACTGCCTTGAGCTCATTCAGAACCTCCTCCTGTGTAGTTCTGGGCTGATCCCTCACTTTTCTCATGATCATCCTTACCCCAAAAATCTTGCATTGAGCTCTAGGCCGCGGGTGATTTATGGTTATTTTGTATTTCTTTCATTTGCAAATAATTAGTCCAACAGTTGTCTCCTTCTCACCAAGCTTCTTGCTGATGGTCTTGTAGCCTATTCCAGCCTTGTGCAGGTCTACAATCTTGTCCCTGATGTCCTTTGACAGCTCTTTGGTCTTGAGCATGATGGTGTGGTTTGAATGGAAGAAAGAGATTCTGTGGACAGGTGTCTTTAATACATATAACGAGTTGTCATTAGGAACACCTTCTTAAATTGATAGGACTAATCTGTGTACCACATTAGCACATACTGTAGACAGTCTGTGGGACCCAGAATTATTTTTGGTTGGTAGGGGTTATAACGTGTATCATTTTTTGGGGGGGATTTTTGGTTGATATTCTGTCTATCATTTAAATGACACCTATGGTAAAAATTATAGACCCTTCATTTCTTTGTAAGTGGGCAAACTTACAAAATCTTCAGAGGATCAAATAATTATTTTCCCCACTGTATACTTCAATGACTAAACAAGACAGTGCTCCATTATTCCTACCAAACTATGTTTTGTGATGATGCTGGATGCAGTGGAGGTGGATGCCAAAGCTATTGGAGGGACTGTCTCAATCTGGTAAAGCATCTATTCAGATGGTAACCCACCTCTTTATTCCATTTTTTTTCAGTGTGCAGTTCCTAACAGTGCATGAGCCAGCTACTTTTGTACCATCTTTTTGTTGTCCATATTTTGGATTTTTTGGATTGGATCTTGTATTTCAGTGTTGTGGCTGTAAAAATCTGAGCAGTTCAAAACTTTGTTTCCAGATGACAAGGCCACAGACACTTTTTTTTTCCTTGTTGCTATGCACCTTCCGCCCATCTGAAATCCTAAGCTGCATTCACATGCTATCAGACAGAAGGTAGAAACGATTTTCCAGACTCTGCAAATCAGTAAATTAAGGTATTAGGAATTAAGATAGCATTTTTTTCCTCTTCAGTTCATAGCTCCAAGTTCATATTGTTCATGGAGAATTTAAGACTTGTTTTTCCCGTCTGTTATGAACATAGCATAAGGAAGCTTGTAGCAGCTTACATTGAACGACGTCATAAGACAGTCTGCTGCCCAGCTCTTTTATTAAATGTGTACGGAGTGAAGGGGGAATGAAAACTCATCTGCTTCCAAAGGAAATTATGTCCGAAAAAGTTTGAGAACTTCTGTGCTATGCCAACATTATGTTGTAAGAATATGTTACCTTGTGCGTATGGTAACTTAGTACTAGGGACTATGGGAACTTGCAAGACAGTTGCCTATTGAAACTTCAAAACTGTGTAACATAAATTGCATTTTGGCAAATATTACCAAGTAAGTGTTATGGTATAGAATGAAAAATCAGCAGTCCTTTACAGACACAAGCTTGTACACAAAGAATACCACCATCGGTTTCTCAACAGTGAGCAATAGAAAACTAGTGGTTTCATTTTCAGTTGAAATATTGTTTTGTGTTTCTGTTGTCTCTTTAATACACGGGTAGGTTTAGAAATATACACTAAATAGAAACTGAATTAAAGCAATAACGAAGTGAACTATAGCAATATTCAAATCAGTATCCTAATAAATAAAAATGATCTCAGCTACCAGAAAGAATCAACACGCGTCTGGAAACAAATGTAGTAATCACAACTCTTGGCAAGATAGCCAAAATGGTGCTGGTGGTTCCAGGTTACAGGGTCAGGTATTAATCAATGTAAAAGTAGAGCCTTGATAGGGAAGGCCAGAACCAGCCTAAATGTCTTTTGGGCTCCTTCAGATTTACAGTTTTTCAGTAAAAATAAAAAAATAAAACTGAATAAATCCTCTTTGGTGCATCTGGCCTCCATTTCCTACCATACTACATACATTAACATGTATACCAAGTAAAAAAAATAAATATATATATATATATATATATATATATGCAGTACATCTCTGCAATACATGCATATTTCTTTGTGTTTTTTTCCTTTAACAGACCCTGCAAAAACAGATATGCATTTAGCTGTTATGCCTCGTGAGCTGACAACACACAGCATTTTTTTGGTCTGATCAGTGTCAACCCTGCTTCCTCCCCTCTCTGTCTTCCACAATTGGACACACTTTTTTATTACTTAAAAGTTTTTTCCGCTTGGATTTCTGCCCTGTATGCCCAGGCTTCGGCTACACTGCGATACACTGGTTACACTGCCAACCCCTTTGCAATTCGGTGAGGCACAACACAAGGGTGCCCCCTTTTCCCCATTTTATTTGTTTTGGCCCTTAAACCTTTAGCAGCTGCTATCCGAGCGAACCCAGACGTACATGGCCTCCAAGCATTGGCGACATACCACAAACTGTTGCTGTTCGCTGATGACATCCTGATGTGCCTCTTCTCTCCCCACACATCCCTATGTACAGTAACCTCTTTGCTCTTCTGGTGGACTTTGGCTCTATTTCGAATTTAGTCATCAATGAAGCCAAATCTAAAGCCCTAAACCTCACTCTATCCCCACATCAACACCATAACTATGATTTTGCTTGGTCCGCTTCTTTACCCTACCTGGGTATTAAACTGACTTTGTCTTTCGACTCGCTGTATAGTACCAACTATCCCCCGTTATTTAGGACTTTAGCTACCCTTTTCACCTCATGGAGGTCATTCTCCATCTCCTGGCTCTGTAACATACACAACATAAAAATTACCTATTTGCCTAAACTGCTCTATTATTTCAGGGTACTACCTAACCCACCCTTGTACAAAATAATGTTCTGCAAATTTACAACGTAAATGGCTACAATTTATTTGGGGCCACCATAAACCTAGGCTTCCAGCCTTGACGCTTTATCGCAGGCCTCTTGCGGATGATCTAGCGGTACCTTCCCTTATACATTCTTATCTGGTGGCCCAAATATCCCCACCAGGTTCTCTACATGCCACCCACGAATAGCCTATCTGTACCTACCTCTCAGAGGCTGACTGCTCTCCTCTCCCTATACACAACCTGATCTGGAACCTGCCTCCTCGAGACACAAGATTTCAGGCCCCCTCCTTGCAACTCTCTCTTAGGCAATGGGATTTGGTAAATACTCTGGTAAACTTATCTCTTCCCACCTCCCTTTATCGTGGATTCTCAATACCCCCTTCCTCGCCCCAGCCTACGATAATCCCTTTGCATTCCGATGGTGGCGCTCAGATACATCTATGAGCTATTTTCTTTGGATGGCATGAAGTCCCTCACCCACGTCTGCAAACAGTAGGACTTGCCGAAGGGAAAACGCTTCTGTTATGCGTAAATACAGCATTACCTTTCGCACCGCACCAAATTACACACCGCACCTAAACTCCCCGGCACCTGACTCCGGCACTAACTGCTGTAGGAAGGACCTGTATTCCAAAGGTCTAGTGTCCACTCTTTGCGCATCGCTTATGGACTCCCTGGTTCCTAACAAGTTAATGGAAAATTGAGAAAAGGATTTAGGCACCACTCTTGACACACGGGACTGGAAAGCCATCCCACACCTAAATAGACACCAGAGGAAGCTGATGGGGTTTGTATTCCTAGCAGCTCAGCAGATCCTGGCTAGAGTCTGGAGACGGGCATCAATAAATTTTACTGAGGTCAAACAAAGACACCTGGGGACCATGATACATGAAAAGTTAACCTCTATACTTAACAATACTCATGCAAACTATCTCAGGGTCTGGGACCCATTGTTAGATTATACTGAGCATTTGAGCATTGACCGCTCTCTTCTGTCCTTGTGACCGCAAGCCATGAGCTAGCTGATTTATGCTGGACCCGACGAGACCCCTCCCCTTCCTCTTACCCGGCTTGCCCTTTTCCTCTCTCGTGCCTCTTACTCCACCTTTCTCTCTTCTCTGCCTAGCTTCTCATTACTCTGCCTACAAAACCTCACCAAATGGATCGTTTGCAGGCTCCCCCTTACCCGTTTAAATGGCAGTGTTTATCTGCTGGCTGGCAGTGGACTTCTGATGGGTTTACAAGCCTCTCGTTATTGTGTTATGCAGTATACTTATGAACCTTACCAGGGGGAACCTTGTCAACCTTTGTACATGCACTCTCTCTGATCCAAACTGTGAGGAGCTTCACTCTCTTTGGTGTCATACTCTCTCTTGCTCAAGTATCTGTTCTGAATGCTTTTTTACTACACTGTATTCAAAAACCTTAATAAAAATCTTTGTAAAATGAAAAGATTTTTTTCTGCTCCAAAGCAGCACTTCTGCATTTATTGCCTAGGCGAAAATTACGTTTCCTCCGCCCTCCAAGCCCAGATTCTTAACATGCACAGACATGCCACAGACCATTGGCTTCTGACTGAGCATTGCTGCACATCTGAGGACACACAGATTTCCCTGCATTCACGAAGGCAGCTATTATGGAAGCAGTAAAACTTCTCCATCTTTGTTGAAGCTCAGGAAATCTTCTGTGAAGATGTGCTGAAGGGCTCTGCTATGACCCAAAGGCTGGGTGGGAAAGAAAAGAGCCCTGGACTGCCGCACTCTGTATAAACAATTTATTTTCAAAATTCCAAAATTAAAATCCAAAATTAATCCATAGATTCAAAAGTCCAGAAACAGACAAAAACAGAAAACTGACATGCAGGGGTGGATAGCTGACACGTTTCACATCAAAGATAGATGCTTACTCATAGCTATGCAGCTATCCACCCCTGCATGTCAGTTTTCTGTTTTTGTCTGTTTTTGGACTTTTGAATCTATGGATTAATTTTGGATTTTAATTTTGGAATTTTGAAAATAAATCGTTTATACAGAGTGCGGCAGTCCAGGGCTCTTTTCTTTCCCATGCATTAGTGCAGAGCCAGCACCTGTTCCAGTATCAGGGCGGGAGCATTCCTTGGAGCTTCACAGCTTGGAGCGGTACACACCTTTCATTGTTTCCAAAGGCTGGGAGGAACCCTTTGGCACATCTGGTGCACTGGAGTTCCTCTTTAATTAATCTCACTCTCAGATCTATACAAAATAAAGGCTAATCATTTTGTAGTCCACGATAAGAATGAGGACAGCTACCGGTACCTAGATTATTTGAGATAAGACAGGAAGCATGCAGAGGACACAGGAAAGCCCTGAATTTCTGACATGAACCACAGTTGTTTTGCAGGTATCAAACAGATATAACTCAATGCTTTCAAATGTATATATTTAACAGGCCAAAAGAGAACAAGTATGAGAAGTTAATTGTTAGGGAATACATATACTTTAGCTGTGAAGAGAGCACATGCAAATATAAAAGACACAAACAAATGCAGTTCTGTATTTATTATTACATCAATAAATATATTTTTAAATGCAAGCAGCGTAAATACCTGCATTTTACTTGATATCAAACTTTGCAATCCACTGTACAGAAGAGTTTAGAATGGGAGAGGGAGAAAAAGCAAAAGAAACCAGTCAGGTGTGCAGCAGAGCTCATATGCTATCAAGGAGCATCATAGGTGTGCACAGCCTATTGCATTAGGGTGTGCACCCCAAAGCGCAAACACATATGCTTGTGTGTGTGTGCATGTGTATATATACTGACAGTGTCAGTAGAGAAATGAACGGTGTCGGTAGGGCAGTGGACAGTGTCAGTAGTTTTTATTTTTATTTAATTTTTTTACAATTTTATTTTTAATATATTTTTTTTACAATTCTTTTAGGAGACCCGTTAGGGGGCTTTGGAAAAATACCAGGGATCTAAACCAGTGGCAGATCCAGGGGGGGGGGCAACAGGGCAATTGCCCCCCCGAGACCATCTGTCACACTCGCTTGCTCTGTTTTTTTTTTTTTGCGCCTGATCTCCCGAACTTTGGGGACCCGGTACCGGCCAGCCGTAGGACCCCTGGACCCCAAGCTTGACACACATGTAGCCCAATGTCTCTTCTACATGTGTGCAAAGTTTGGTGTCTGGGGGACCTACGGCTGGGGAGTACTGATTTTTTAAATCCGGGCACCCCTTCCATAGACTCCAATGTTAAACGGTAATTTCTCCGGTGATTTTGCGGACCCGGTACTGGCCGGTCGTAGGTCCCCTGGACCCCAAACTTGGCAAACATGTAGCCCCATGTCTTCTCTACAAGTGTGCAAAGTTTGGTGTCTGGGGGACTTACGGCCGTGGAGCACTGATTTTTTTAAACCGGGCACCCCTTCCATAGACTCCAATGTTAAACGGTAATTTCTCCAGTGATTTTGCGGACCCGGTACCGGCCGGTCGTAGGTCCTCTGGACCCCAAACTTGGCACACATGTAGCCCCATGTCTACTCTATATGTTTGAAAAGTTTGGTGTCTGGGAGAACCGATTTTTCAAAGCCGGGCACTCCTTCCATAGACTTCCATGTTAAACATCAGTCTAGTCATGGGCACAGTGAGGCATGGGCACAGTGAGGCAAGTATAAGCCTAGGACACCCTAGGCTTATACTTGAGTCAATAAGTTTTCCCAGTTTTTTGGGGTAAAATTAGGTGCCTCGGCTTATATTCGGGTCGGCTTATACTCGAGTATATACAGTACTTGTTCTGCGGCTGCCGCTGCCTCTCTGAGTCTCTCTCAATTTCTCACATCAGCCGATCAGCGGCGCTGAGAGAGAGACTCGTCTAATGTAGTTACGTGGCGCACTGACACGATACCAGGAGCGGAGGAGGAGGTGGGTGGAGCCTCTTCCCTGCACTCGCTGCTAACGCCTGGGCCGCTTGGCGTCTAGCAACGAGTGACGTCAGTGAGTCACGTCAGGCCGCTCTGTGGGCAGGTGCAATAGCGTGCGGCTCCACAGACGGGTAAGAAAGCGGGCGGCTCCGCTTGCGGCGCGGTTTGTTGTCGGGGGCGGCGCGGTTCGTGGGCAGACCGTGCTGCTCAGTGTGTTGGCAGCGCAGGTGAGAGTGAGAGAGCAGGCTCAGTGTGGCAGCTGGCCAATCAGCTAGCCGGGAGCGGGGGAGCAGAGAGATGAGATCATCTCTCACCGCCCGTGCCTGCCCTGCATTCCTGCAGTGACTTCCGCCCTCACTGTGCAGGCAGCAGAGAGATTACATTATCTCTCTGCTGCCTGACTCTGGGAGTCTGGGACACAGCAAGAGACAACCAAAACTACACCTTAGCAGGCAAGTTAGTGACAATCCGCAAGGTGTGGCAGGCGACGTGGCAAGTGACAATCCGCAAATTGTGTCAGGTGACGTGGCAAATGACAATCTGCATCTGGTGGCAGGCAAGTGACAATCCACAAGATATGGCAGGTGACGTGGCAAGTGACAATCAGCAAGGTGTGGCAGGTGATGTGGCAAGTGACAATCCGCAAGGTGTGGCAGGTGATGTGGGAAGTGACAATCCACAAGGTGTGGCAAGTGACAATCCACAAGATGTGGCAGGTGACGTGGCAAGTGACAATCCACAACGTGTGGCAGGTGACACGCTCAGGGCTCCCACTAATTGCAGGCGACGGTGGCAAGTGACACACTCGGGGCTCCCACTGATTCTGCATTGAACTATTTAATTTCATATTACAATGTAATAATAGAAATAATGCGCTTCAATCATCCTGACACCATAACAACCATGGTGCCGGGATGATTGAAGCGCAGACACCAACCATTTCCCCCGATAAATTTCCCACAAAAAAATCATTTTTTGGCAGTGCCCCTCCCGAGAAAAGACTCTGGATCCGCCCCTGATCTAAACAGGGGATATTTGCACTACAAGGGGTGATTAAGTTGTGCCCAGACACACCTGGCATACCCTGTGCGCACGCCTATGAGGAAAATGCTGATAGGAGGAGAGAACAGATTATCACAGAGATGAGCTCATCAGTATGCCGCTTATCCTCTCACTGTCCTGGTACAGGCTGAAGTAGGAACAAGGATTGCTGGCTTGCAGCAAGTTCGCCATAATATGCAAGTATGCTGTGCATAGCGCAGGTTATGACAAAAGCTCCCTCAGCAAATTAGTTCTGCTTAAACTGCAGCAGAGAAATATCAGGACTCCTTTCCAGATAGACATGGCTGCACTATGTGGCTGAGTTGTGTACATTTTGGGACTGGATTGACATCAATACAATTTTTTTTCTCATCTGTGCATTTAGCTGTTAGCTTGGAGTTCATCTTTAAGGGACACATTGGGTAGTATATCAATTAATAAAGTTAGGCGTTTGTTTAAAGATTAATGAACTGTATTTTTGAATGCAATTGCCTGAATTTGTCTTCATCAGCCTCCTGTATTCACTTGTACAGCAGCGCAGACTAGGAGAAGGGGGACAGCGAATGGAGCCAATCAGTTGCAGTATGTTGTAATGGGTTTACAGTTAGTATGCTGATGGCCCAAATGCCCTTCATTTAGCAAAATTAAAATTAAAAAACTCTTTATTGTGTTGAAAAAACCTGGTTAGCACTTTAGTTTGCTACGTAGAATTGACTTTTAGGGCACAATTTAGCCAGTGATAAAAATGAAAAATGTTAACACATAAAAACATCAAATATTATTTACAATTCTTTCATTATTATCCACCTTTCATAATTCAGCCCTTGTCAACCATTAGCCTTCATATAAGTCTCATTATCCACTACAAGTGAATTTGTCCCCTCATCTTCTTTATTTGTCTCTTTTGTTATTGTTCATCCATTTTTACAAAATTGTCCCAGTGGGCTTTTGCTCAGAACTTTTTACATTGACGCACATCATTTGTCCCTCAGTACGCACATTTATTTTGATGAACGTTTGATTCTCATGATTTAATTTTATCCTTGTTAATTATTATGTCACATGGACAACATACAATTTGATCATGTAGAAGATCATTTACTGAATGCATATGGTTTGTGCATCCTTTGGGAGTTTATGGGTCTTCAGCTCATTTATGTAGATTCTGAAATTGTACATGAAAATGTAAGCAGCCACTTTGTTTAAATGCAGGGCCGCCATCAGGAATTTTGGGGGCCCCTTACATAGCTTCAGGCATGGGCCCCCTGGAGCAGAGAACCAGGGGGGGGCTGCCGCCGCAAATTGAGAAGCGCGGGGGGCTGAAGCGAATTGAGAAGCTGGGGGGTGCAGTCGTATGTCGTCGTCCCCGAGAATTAAGGTCGGGGGGGGGGGGCTTTGGGTGCTGACGAACAAAAACAAAAAAAAATTGAGAACTAAAAAAAAAAAGGGGGTTGCCATCCTGGCCCCTTACAAGAAAAAAAAAAGGGGGTTGCCGTCCGGGCCCCTGGGGACCTCCGGGCCCCTTACATGTGTACTGCCTGTGCCCCCTGATTGCGGCCCAGCTTGCAGGCAAAGTGAGTGCACCTATTGAGGGGCTTCCACCTTGGATCATTTGATGTTGGAAGGGCAGCTCTAACAGGAGCCCTTTCTGCTGTCAATGTCCCTGAGGACTTGGTTGTCCAACTTACAGCCCTGTCCCACAGGTTATACAAGAAGAACAGCTTTCTTAATATAATCTACAGATTTCTCTATCAGTTTGAGAGCTGGTCTACTCTGCTGACATTTGCCCCCAAAACACTGAGCAGGTTTAGTTGACAACCTGTTTGCAATCTTCAAAAATTAATACTTGTCCTTTGATCTATTTCTGCACAGTCACTTCCAATAGGCCATCAATTGTATTACATTTTTTTTTTATCTAACCCTTTTGAACTCTTATGCCCTGTACACATGATCGGATTACCGATGGAATAAAATCCGATGGAGTTTTCCGTCGGAATTCCGATGAAGCTGACTTTCATCAGTCTTGCCTACACACCATCAGACAAAATTCCGACCATCCAAAACGCTGTGACGTACAACATGTACAACGGCACTATAAATGGGAAGTTCAAATCCAATGGCGCCACCCTTTGGGCTGCTTTTGCTGATTTCGTGTTACCGCGTGTTAGTAAAAGTTTTGTGTTAGCCGATTCACGCTTTTAATTCTCCGTGCTTTTCAGTCCGTTACAGCATGACGAATGTGCTATCTCCATTACGAACGCTAGTTTTACCAGAACGAGCGATATCTACGCCCCATGGCTATATAACAGATGCTAGACAGCGGACGACAACACAACGGAGGAAGACGGCAACAGAAGAACAGCGGCTATTAATTAAGGAATTTTCAAGAACCGACTGTTGGGCATGTGGCCTGGTATGGTTCAGGAGGGGGGGGCGCTCACTCATCCTCTCCCTTTCCTGAGTCTGACCTGCCGAGCTGCATGCTCAGATAAGGGTCTGGTATGGATTTTGGGGGGGGGCCCCCACACCATTTTTTTTTAAATGTTGGCGTGGGGGGTCCCCTCCGAATCCATACTAGACCTGAAGGTCCTGGGGGGGACCCACGCCGTTTGTTTTTTTTGCCAGCAATTTTTCCCACTGACAGCAACTCATTGGTTGTTAAGGACGCAGCAGCCGGCTTCTCGGCCCCCTCCTTAGCAACCAGCTATATATAGTGTTTGAAGTTCAGTCACTTTTTTTTTGTAAACAATGGATGTCAGCTGATATGAAAACTAATGTAAAAATTTACATACGTATCCGTTTTTGATTCGTTTTTTCCCCCAAAAAGACGTGACTAAACTGAACAGAGAAACGGAACATCCACGTGACACCAGCCTAAGTCAATATGCATCAAAGGAACGTCTTCCAGTTGTTTCCCCAAGTGTGGGATATGTACCACTAGTGATACTCACGTTCTGTATTTGGAACACTGTAAGGCTTACAATATTTATGCAGAACTGAATTGTTGGATTACGTAATTACATAATTATAGTGTCAGCTGCTTTTGGCAGATATAATGGGAAATTATAGTGACATATATTGAACCATATTATATATGGGCTTCTATCGGTTTCTACAGAAGAATGTCCACACTGGATGCTTGCATTATAGGAACATGGGATTGAATAGTACAGGCAGCACCAGGTTTGGATTCCTAGGCAATGTTGGGAAATTACCCTGAAAAACACCATACATTTCTTGGATCATCACCTTTAGATAGAATCTTCTAAAAACGTTAGCAACAGCTTTTGCGTTTGTAGCGATACCAGCACAAACAGACCACAGTGCAAGCACACTGACGCAAGATGCAATCTAGGGGAATGTCTTTTTGTGATTAAGCCCTGGTTCACGATTTGGCATGCGATTTGACATGTCAAATCGCATGCCAAATCAGTGGCAATTGTCGGCAATGGCACCGTCCTAATCAGTGCGACGCTGCAGTTTCGGCGCCGCACCGATTTCCAAAAGTAGTTTCTGTACTACTTTTGGCGATTTCAGGATGCGATTTCCATTGACATCTGTGCAGAAACCCGCACAGATGTCTCTGAAATTCAGGACTGACATACGGGAATGAAATTGTGCAAACTCGCACAATTTCATTCCCGCACTCAGTGTGAACCTGGGCTTATTGCTAGAAACTTAAACAGTTGGGGAGGGTTGAGGGTAGAGGATTCTCCAGGCTACAAGGTGCAATACGAGGACACTCTTCCCTATGCTACTATCCTCAGAAGCAAAGATTGGCTGGTAATCCTTAAATATTAGGCTCCATATTTAACTCTCCCCTCTTCATGTTTGAGAAGGCAGGGGGCATAGTCAAATGCACACTCTATGAAACCCAGAATAGCCTAATATCAATCGCTGCTCCAATAACTATAAAAAAGTCACACATAAAAAAAAAAAAATTACCTAACATTCTAGCAGCCAGTGCAGGAGGGCCGGCGCTACACATTATTTTAAATTATTCATCTTTCTTCAAAAATTTGCTCAGTTATATTTGAAGATTAAGCTACTAAATGTTAGAAAGTCTATTTATTTTTATTTACATTTGAGTTGTAGCCCTCTTTTGGTATGAGAAATGGCCCTCCCGAAACAGGATATTGTGCTAAACCTGTAGAAAAATAAGAGAACCAGAACCTTCCCTAAGAGCCGGTTCACACAGGGGCAACACGACTTTGAGCGCTACTCTGCGAGGCAACTTGAACTCGACTTGAGCCTGAACCACAGCGCGACCTGGAGCGACTTGAAGTCACCTCCAGGACAGGCTGCCCCCTGTGTTTGGTATGAATCATGAGGGGGAACTCCACGCCAAATTTTAACTAAAAAACCGGCATGGGTTCCCCTCCAAGAGCATACCAGGCCCTTAGGTCTGGTATGGATTTTAAGGGGAACCCCCCTACGCCAAAAAACCATATCCGAGCACGCAGCCTGGCTGGTCAGGAAGGGGGGTGGGGACGAGCGAGCGCCCCCCCCCTCCTGAACCGTACCAGGCCACATGCCCTCAACATGGGGGATGGCTGCGGCCCCCCACCCCAAAGCACCCTGCCCCCATGTTGATGAGGACAGGGCCTCTTCCTGACAACCCTGGCCATTGGTTGTCGGGGTCTGCAGGCAGGGGGCTTATCGGAATCTAGGAGCCCCCTTTAATAAAAAAGTGTCAATAAAAAAAACACACACTAGACAGCTTTTTAAAGTAATTTATTAGGCAGCTCCGGGGGTCTTCTTCCGACTTCGGGGGTCTTCTTCTGACTTCGGGGGTCTTCTTCCGTCTCTCCGGTGCCTTCTCCGCGCTCTCCGGTTCTTCTCCCGCTCTCCTTTGCTTTCTGCCTTCTGCCGGCCCCTCCGCTATCTTCTTCCAGCTCTTTTGCTAGCGGGGCCCGGTCTTCATCGTCATCTTCTTCCCTCTTCTTTCTTGGAGATGTTGACACGACAAGGTCTCCCGCTGTAATGCAGTGTGAGCGGCACGCAATAATTTATATAGGCATGGGGCGTGGTCACCGAGTGATGTCACCCGGTGATCCCGCCCCCTATGACGTCACAGCCCAGGGCATTATGGGACTGTGACGTCATAAGGGGGCGGGGTCACATCACCCGGTGACCACGCCCCATGCCTATATAAATTACTGCGTGCCGCTCACACTGCATTACAGCGGGAGACCTCGTCGTGTCAACATCTCCAGGAGAGAAGAGGGAAGAAGACGACGATGAAGACCGGGACCCGCTAGCAAAAGAGCTGAAAGAAGATAGCAGAGGGGTCGGTAGAAGGCAGAAAGCACCGGAGAGTCGGAAGAAGACCCCCGAAGTCAGAAGAGACCCCCAAAGTCGGAAGAAGACCCCTGAAGTCGGAAGAAGACCCCCTGAGCTGCCTAATAAATTAGTTTAAAAAGCTTTTTATTGACACTTTTCCCCCAGGTGAATGGGTAGGGGTACGATGTACCCCATACTTATTCACATAGGGTGGGGGGCCGGGATCTGGGGGCCCCCTTATTAAAGGGAGCTCCCGGATTTCGATAAGCCCCCCGCCCGCAGACCCCGTCAACCAACGGCCAGGGTTGTCGGAAAGAGGCCCTGTCCTCATCAACATGGGGGCAGGGTGCTTTGGGGTGGGGGGCTGCAGGGCGCCCCCCTGCCCCAAAGCACCCACCCCCCATGTTGAGGGCATGCGGCCTGGTACGGTTCAGGAGGTGGGGGCCGCTCGCTTGTCCCCACCCCCTTTCCTGACCGGCCGGGCTGCGTGCTCGGATAAGGGTCTGGTGTGGATTTTGGGGGGACCCCACGCCGTTTTTTTCGGCGTAGGGGGTTCCCCTTTAAATCTATACCAAACCTAAGGGCCTGGTATGCTCTTGGAGGGGAACCCATGCCGTTTTTTTTGTTAATATTTGGCGTGGAGTTCCCCCTCATGATTCATACCAAATACCAGCTCCGTGGGAGGGGTTTGCCTTAGAGCCGGTTCACAGAGGGGCGACTTCCTATAAAGTTGCCTCTCTATGAATGGGGATCTGACTTGGAGGCGACTTCCATTGAAATCAATGGGTACAAGTCGCCTACAAGTCGGATTGAAGTCGTACAGGAACCTTTTTTGAAGTCGGAGCTACTGCAGTCGTGTACATTAAGTCGACTCCATTCACTTCCATTAGTTTTAAAAACAGCGCGACTTGGGGCATCTTGGAGCGACTTGAAGTCAGATCCCGAGTTGCCCTTGTGTGAACCGTGGAAGAGTGGAAGAGTGGGATTCCTTTCCTAGGAAATTAATCTGTAATCTAAACAAAGTAATTGAGAGCTGAAAAGACTACCGAAACCAGCAAAGGTGGTGTCCTGGTGGAATTGTGCACAGACAGTATACCCGGGTATATATATATCTTTATATATATATATATATATATATATATATATATATATATATATATATATATATATATAGTTATTACTATACCTCTAGATTAATGCTGCAGCAAAGTCCAGTTAACCACTTGCCGACTGGCTCACGCTAATATACATCGGCAAAGTGGCACGTTCCCGCAAAATGACGTATAGGTACGTCTTCCCCTTTAAGAGCAATAGCAGGTGTTCGGCGGGGGACCCGATGCACGTGGCTGGCGGGTGCGATCGCAGGCATGAGAGCCAGAACAGGGATTTGTGTAAACGCACAAATCCCTGTTTTGACAGGGGAAAGAAGACAGATCGTTTGTTCATAAGAAGTAGGAACAGCGATATGTCTCCTCCCCCAGTCAGTCCCATCCCCCCACAGTAAGAAACACTCACGAGGGAACAGTAAATGAAAGTGGACAGAGATCAGCATATATATGCACAATAGTCTAATGGCACCATCATCCCTGTAAAATTGTGAAAACTAGCTGAACAGGATATGGGACTATAAAGGTGCTGAATTACAAATTATAAAGATCACAAACCAAGTGATATATAGAAAAATAGAAAAATATTTATTAACCGCTTGAGGACCGCCGCACGCCGATGTACGTCGGCAAAATGGCACGGCTGGGCACATGGGCGTACAGGTACGTCCCCTTTAAGAGCCCAGCCGTGGGTCGCGAGCGCACCGCCGGCGGCGCGCTCGCGACCCGGTCCTCTTCTCCGTGACCGTCCCCGCGGGAACATCGGCCCCGATCGCCGCTCGTGTCCCGCGATCGGGTCACAGAGAGGAAGAACGGGGAGAGGTAAGTGTAAACAAACCTCTCCCTGTGCTTCCTAGTGTGCCTGTCACTGATCGTCTGTTCCCTGTAAAAGGGAACGACGATCAGTGACGTCACACGCTAAGCCACGCCCCCCCCCCACAGTAAGAAACACAAATCAGGGCACACTTAACCCCTACAGCGCCCCCTCCTGGTTAACCCCTTCAATACCAGTGTAATTTTTACAGTAACCAGTGCATTTTTATAGCACTGATCGCTGTAAAAATTACAATGGTCCCAAAATAGTGTCAAAAGTGTCCGATGTGTCCGCCATAATGTCGCAGTCACGAAAAAAATCGCTGATCGCCACCATTACTAGTAAAAAATATATATATATATAAAAATGCCATAAAACTACCCCCTATTTTGTAAACACTATAACTTTTGCGCAAAGCAATCAATGAACGCCGATTGCGATTTTTTTTACCAAAAATATGTAGAAGAATACGTATCGGCCTAAACTGAGGAAAAATAATTTTTTTCTATTTTTTTGGGGGATATTTATTATAGCAAAAAGTAAAAAATATTGCATTTTTTTCAAAATTGTCGCTAACCCTAAAAACCGCAGAAAAGCTCTATTTGTGGGAAAAAAAGGACGCCAATTTTGTTTGGAAGCCACGTCGCATGACCGAGCAATTGTCAGTTAAAGCGACACAGTGCCGAATCGCAAAAAGGGGCCTGGTCCTTATGCTGCGTATTGGTCCGGGTCTTAAGTGGTTAATTACATACATAGTAAAAACTGAAACATACACACACTTTGACCATCGCAGGTAAACACCTACTACCTAACAATAGACAGTCGCAGTATGTATTCAGTAAGAAGAAACGTCTATTATATTTCTACAGTTTCGCCATTGAGGCTTCGTCAGGAATAGACGCAATGAACACTTTAGTAAATTTTAAGGATAAGTTCCAGCTTTAAGGTGTAAAAAGAGAGAGAAACAAATTACTATACAAGCTAAACTTAACATTTTGAAATATAGATATAAAGCATATTCTGACACGGTGCTCATGTGCACCCCCCATTAAGGATCAAGGATCAAGCAAGACACAATCATTCAGGCAAAGAAGTCCCACTATGTGTTCCGTACCTCCTTGAAGCACAAAACATCTGAGCAGATGGAGCCAAACCCTCCAGGTACCCACGCAAACAACCTTGTCTAAGATAGCCACAACTCCCGTAAGGGAGGATGAAAATTTGTATATTAAAGGAAGTATTTCTAGGTGTAAGAAAAAGTTCCTTCCAAAAGAAATTCTTCAGTGAGGAATTGTGAAAAAAAAAATATTTTCTTTGTTATATAAACCGCAATATAATATAATAGTTTAACAAACACTTGATATAAACACCCTTCACCTATAAATTTTAAATTAGACTAGTCTAAAAACCTGTGAACATGGGTGGCCACCCGACCCGCTATACACACCACAATCAGCCTTTTAACCAACTCATCCACCAATTCACCTAAATTAATTTGGATTTTTTGGATGTCTGAATAGGGACCTCACCCAGTTCAGACAAACAGTCTAGCTTAGAATGGAAATTATTTCAAAAAGTATATTTCAGTCGTTTTTGAAGACTCAATGGAGAAACGGAAAGTCAATGCTGTAATTAGGCTTAACTGGATGGGAGCCCGCATTATTGAATGTCTGTATATTGGATAGTATTCACATATTCATTGGCTTGTGTGGCCATATAAGAGATCTGGTATTTATAATCGCTGATTTACTGACATGGCATATATGAACATGAATAAGTTGGTTGGATCTCACCGTTAGAAGTATTCCACAGGTGGATTTTTCCTTATTCGTATAGCCGCTGTCTTCCAGGTATTTCCTAGTAGCGATATTCATTCAGTCTCTTTGCAATTGTGAATAAATAGGTTCCAATAGGTCATGCAGTGCGGGTTGCACACATTCAGTGCTGATTATCAAGCACTCTCCCCGTCGGTTTATGAGTGGATGTAGTCCATTCCTCAGAGGTGAAAAGAGGGTAGGATGAAGAGTTTCTAGAGGCGGATAGGTAGTGGGCTCCATGGATTGCACACCCATGTTCCTAATACAGCCAGTATGACTGCACGTAGCTTAAATGTTTTGGTTCTACAGAACCTTCATCGGAGCGATGAGATCCAACCAACTTATTCATGTTCATATATGCCATGTCAGTAAATCAGCGATTATAAATACCAGATCTCTTATATGGCCACACAAGCCAATGAATATGTGAATACTATCCACTATACAGACATTCAATAACGCGGGCTCCCATCCAGTTAAGCCTAATTACAGCATTGACTTTCCGTTTCTCCACTGAGTCTTCAAAAACGACTGAAATATACTTTTTGAAATCATTTCCATTCCAAGCTAGACTGTTTTTCTGAAGTGGGGAGGTCCCTTTTCAGACATCCAAAAAATCTGGATTAATTTAGGTGAATTGGTGGATGAGTTGGTTAAAAGGCTGATTGTGGTGTGTATAGCGGGTCAGGTGGCCAGCCATGTTCACAGGTTTTTAGACTAGTCTAATTTTAAATTTATAGTTGAAGGGTGTTTATATCAAGTGTTTGTTAAACTATTATATTATATTGCGGTTGATATAATAAAGAAAATATATTTTTTTTCACAATTCCTCACTGAAGAATTTCTTTTGCAAGGAACTTTTTCCTACCTCCTCTTTTTTTCATATGCTAAAAATAATTCAGAGGAAAATACAGGATAATAACCCCTAGACCATTAATATCATCACTCATATCGGCGGACAGCCTCCAAGAGGGATATAACTGGTGATTTAAGAGGTTTTTCTAAATAATATTCCTGTGTGATTACAGGGGATGAGCTTTCCCTTTTTTTGTGTACCTACCTCCCCCTTTTTTTCTTATAAGTATTTCTAGGTGTGCCTGTAATTAATAAATAAATTAAAATTAATAATGACGAAACACTGGAAGGAGAAAGGATAAGTGTGTCAGTCCAACAACAGGCATCTCCTATACAGACCACACTCACCTACCTCCTATTATACACCTATCCAATCAACTTGGGAGCTCATCTAAAGCCAGGATGGGATCAATTAGTTTGTATTAGGGCAGATTTGTATTTAGACCCGTCTAGATAAAAAATATTGTTAATAAAAAATTATTTGTGATATACTCCTAGTTAAACCTGAATACAGGATAACAATGAAAAAGGAAAACGAATTAGTAATATTTAAGTAACAACTTCTCACCAGATAAAAGGTCACAAACAATTTGGGCTGAATCCACCTCTGAAGCAGATGTGGACTCCTTGTCCAAAACGTGAGGCCTTGGGGTGGATGAGAGGTGAAATCCTCATTCAAGATAAACAATTGAGAACAGCAATCCATCTGAATCCAAATGACATATATAAGGATGACCATCAATATGGAGATAACACCACATATTGTGGTCAGTAAACAGTTCGGAAATCTACCTGTTTTATAGTCCTTATCCGGCATGAGCTCCCACAAGTTTCCCAATACAGCTGATGCTGTCTGGGATTTATATATCCACCCCCGAACCGCCAGAACGCAGCATGTGAGGTGGCGCCGTTCTGACGCTTCACGGATGCAAATAGAGAGGGACCTGGGTGCGTGGACTGACACCCAGAATCCAGGAAGTGACATCACTTCCTGCATATGCCGTCTGCGCACAGGATGACTTTCTGTGCAGACACCGCATCACTGAACAGGAAGTCAGGAGCGTGTCCGGATGGTGGGGGCAGAATACTGGCAAGGAATCCTATTGTCAGGTCACCTATGGCCAGGTGACAGATGCACACCGTAGGGGGACAGGAGTGCACCGCAAGGTAGTGAACCCTATGGCTGACTGCTGTGGATAGGAAACTGGGTGGTTGTGGAAAGCAGGACCAGAGGAGCACAACCGGGATCCTATAGGAAGCTAGAGCCAAGATTCCCCAGGGCGCGGAGTCTAAGACCCAGCAGGTCTTCTCCAGAGCCTCTAGTGGTGAGGATGTTATGCTGCAGGCTGGGTCCAGGTCGCGGCCCCTAGAGTCTCCTAACTCATGCCCCGTAGGATAAGGGGAAAAGAGGGGAAGCAGCAGCACAAGATATAAGAGTAACGAATAACAAGCTGAAGGTCAAGGGCCACAAGCAGACAAGGATAACGAAGGACAAGCTGAAGGTCAAGGGTCACGAGCAGACAGGGATAGTCGGGGACAAGCCAAATATGTAACAGAGAGACAGACGTAGCACACGGCAGGCAGGAACCCAAACACACAATGCCTAACAAACACGTTGATCAGCGAAGCAGGCTTGCAGTGCACAGGTTAATATAGTGTTCTGTGATAGGGCCTGGGGTTGAGTCTCGCTGGGAGGAGATTATAAAGGAAGCCAGGTGAAGGGGATCTGGTCTCTAAGATGAGCACATGAGGAGGGAAGGTAAGATGGCAGACAGACATTAATGCATATCCATGACAGTACCCTCCCTCTTACGAGGCCTCCCCCTTCCCCGCCTGGGCCCAGGTTTGGAGGGAAACTTCAGATGAAACTCCTTTAACAGACGAGGTGCAAAGACCTCAGATGCAGTGATCCAAGACCTCTCCTCAGGACCAAACCCCTTCCAATGAACGAGGTACTGAAGAATGCCTTTACAAAGTCGGGAGTACAGAATTTGACTGACCTCGTACTCCTGATTATCCTCAGAGACAGGCGCTACGGTAGGGAGAGGACGAGAGAATTTATTGAGGACTAAAGGCTTCAGAAGGGCAACATGGAAGGAGTTAGTGATTTTAAGGCTCTTAGGAATCTGGAGTTTGAAACAAACTGGATTCAGTTTAGCAGTTACAGTGTATGGACCAATAAATCGTGGAGCAAACTTCAGAGAAGGAACTCGGAGCTTGATGTTCCTGGTGGAGAGCCAGACTTTGTCCCCTGGCTGAAGAGAAGGCGGTTTACGCCTGCGGCGGTCGGCCAAGCCTTTGAATTTTTCAGCAGCTGCCCGGAGGGAATCATGAACGTCACCCCAAACAGAATTGAGAGACTCCTGAACCGAGGCCAAAGCTGGAATATCTGGAGAACAGGTCATGGGAAGTGGAAGTTGAGGGTGTTTTCCATAAACAGTGAAAAAGGGTGTCTTCTGCGAGCTGGTATTCACATGATTGTTATGGGAGAATTCTGCCCACGGAAGTAGAGAGGACCAATCGTCATGATGAGAAGACACAAAGGTGCGAAGAAAGACCTCTAACTCCTGATTAACCCTCTCAGTCTGTCCATTGGATTGAGGGTGGTAGGAAGAGGAAAAATCCAAGACAATATTGAGGGATTTGCAAAAGGCTCTCCAAAAAACGAGACGTAAATTGGACTCCCCTGTCGGAAACAATATGAGAAGGAACCCCATTGAGGCGGAAAATTTCTCGAATAAAAATGGGAACCAAGGCAGGAGCAGAAGGAAGACCAGGAAGAGGAACAAAATGAGCCAGCTTGGAGAACCGATCGATTACCACCCAAAAGACTGTATTATTCTCAGACAGTGGGAGGTCGGTGATAAAATCCATGGCAATATGAGCCCAGGGCTCCTTAGGGATGGGCAAGGGCATGAGGAGACCAGCAGGAGCTTGTGTGGAGGATTTAGACTAAGCACAGACATGACAAGCCTTAACGTAGTCTTTGACATCTGAGCGGAGATTAGGCCACCAGTAGTGACGACTAATGAGTAAGAAGGATCAGAGGAATCCAGAATGACCTGCCACCTTGGAATCATGTCCCCAACGAAGGATCTTAGCTCAGTGGGGACAAAGGTCTTACCAGGCGGAATGTTTGACTTCAGGGTGGTAGAGTGGGCAGCAATGCACAAGGTTGGAATGATCGGCTCAGGTTCAGGGGCGGACTCCTCGTCAAAAGTGTCAAATGACCTAGAGAGCGCATCAGCCCGACCGTTGCAGGAACCAGGTTTGTAAGTAATCGTGAAATTAAAATGGGCAAAGAAGAGACTCCACCTGGCCTGTCTAGGATTCAGACGTTTAGCATTCTGTAGATACTGTAAATTCTTGTGGTCAGTATAGATCGTTATGGAGTGAGGGGAACCCTCCAAGAGATGACGCCACTCCTCTAACGCAAATTTAATCGCGAGAAGTTCCCGATCACCGATGGCATAATTCCTCTCTGCCTGAGAATTTTTTTTGGAGAAGAACGCACATGGTTGACGTCTCTTCTCAAAGAATTGAAGAAGCACATCTCCCACCCCCATTGAGGAAGCGTCCACTTCAATAAAAAATGCATCCCCAGGATTTGGTCTCCTCAAGAGAGGTCCAGAAACAAAGGCCTGTTTCAGGTCGTGAAATGCAGAGACAGCTTCGGGAGGCCAGTCTTTGCCATTCGCACCCTTCTTGGTTAAAGCGATAATAGGCGCAGCAATGGAAGAGTAATTCCTTATGAACTGCCTATAATAATTTGTGAAGCCAAGAAAGCGCTGTGTGGCCTTGAGGCTAGCAGGAAGAGGCCAGTTGGTAATAGCCAAGACCTTCACAGGATCCATACGAAGACCCGAAAATGAGACAAAGCACCCCAAAAACAGGACCTCAGAACATTCAAAGGAACATTTCTCCAGCTTAGCATAGAGATTGTTCTCTCTAAGACGCTGAAGTACAGTGCGGACATGGTTTCTGTGGACGAGCAGATTTTCAGAAAAGATCAGAATGTCATCCAGATAGATGACAACAAACTGGTAAAGCAGATCTCTGAAGATTTCATTAACAAAGTTTTGAAACACAGCTGGGGCATTACACAAACCAAAAGGCATCACCAGGTATTCGTAATGCCCGTCTCTAGTGTTGAATGCAGTCTTCCATTCGTCACCCTCCCGTAATCGAATGAGATTGTACGCGCCTCTGAGATCCAACTTGGTGAAAATGGAGGCACCCTTCAACCTATCGAATAGTTCAGATATTAAGGGTAAGGGGTATCGATTTTTAATAGTAACCGCGTTTAAACCTCGATAGTCGATACAGGGTCTTAGGGTACCATCCTTTTTGGCAACGAAAAAGAACCCTGCCCCTGCAGGTGATGCGGATTTCCGGATGAAACCTCTCTCCAGAGTCTCTGCAACATACTCAGACATGGCCTAGGTCTCTGGGATGGACAGAGGGTAGGTATGACCCCTGGGCAGAGTTGCTCCGGGGACAAGATCAATAGCACAGTCAAAAGACCTGTGGGGAGGAAGCACCTCAGCTGATTTCTTACAGAACACATCCCGGTAATCGCTGTATGCAGCGGGAAGATCAGAAGAAACAGAAGTGGTAGCAACCGGAAGTCTCTCTTTGGGGGCCACCTTGAGAAGACATGACGAGAAACATGAGGGACCCCAAGCCAGGACCTGCCCAGAGGCCCAGTCCACATGTAGAGAGTGGAGCTGCAGCCAAGGAAGGCCCAATACAATGGGGGTAGAGGCCTTGGGTAGAATGAGAAAGGATATCCACTCCTGGTGGAGAATCCCTACCGACATCCTAATGGGTAGCGTCTGGAAGCGAATAGGAGCCCCCTGGGAGAACAGTGCCATCAATTGCCGAGACTACCAATGGGGTAGCGAGAGGTGAAAGGGTAAGCTTCATAGAAGAAGCAGTTCCCCAATCCATAAAATTGCCGGCTGCCCCTGAATCCAGATATGCAAGGGTTGATTGAGGAGAAGTGCCTACATGAAGGAACACCGGCAGGAGAAGGCGAGAAGGTGATGTTTCAGGGTCCAATACTCCACCTTCCAAATGTATTAGGCCCGACCGTTTCCCGGACAAAAGCGAGCAAAAGTCACGAAAATGACCCTTGCCCCCACAATAGAGGCACAAGCCCAGAGTTCTGCGCCTAGCACGTTCTTCGGGGGTTAGTCTGGTCCGGCCCAGCTGCATAGGTCCCTCAGCAGGCAGAAGATGCTCCACGGGACGAAGGGAGGGGAGCTCAGACTGGCTAGGACCCAGAGAGTGCTGGCGTCTTTTTTCTAGCGACCTCTCCTGAAAACGAATGTCAATTTGGTTGCACAAAGAAATTACATCATCCAGACCGACGGGAATGGCTCTTCCCGCTAATTCATCTTTCACTCGGTCAGAGAGGCCATGTAAAAAGGTAGTGACTAGGGCCTCATTATTCCAGCTCAATTCAGCTGTGTGGATACGGAACTGAAGAGCGTATTGTCCCACTGAACTAGCTTCTTGGCGAAGACGTAAGACAGCATTAGCCGCTGAAGAAGCCCGAGCCGGCTCCTCGAAGATGTTCCGAAAGAGCTCCAAGAAGTCGGACAGGATGGAAACCACCGAAACATTCCTTTCCCACAGGGGGGCAGCCCAGGCTAAAGCTTCACCGGAGAGGAGGGAGATGATATAGGCTACCTTAGCCCGACCAGACAGGAAGTTTTGAGGCTGAAGCTCAAAATGGATCGTACATTGGCTGAGAAACCCCCTGCAGGCCTTGGAATCCCCAGAGAAACGGAACGGAGCTGGCAGTTCTAGTGAGTGTGTGGCTGCGACTGACGCGAAAGGCGCAGCCGCTGGTTGTACTTGAGGTTGCAGATTTGGGGTTCCCAAGGAGGTCTGAAGCTGCTCGAAGCGAGAAGCCAGATCCTGGAGGAATCGCATCACCTGAGTCTGATCTGATTCCTGGGTCTCAAGTCTACGGACTATGCCCTGTAATGGATCATCCACGGGGAGCGGCCTGTCAGCCGGGTCCATGGCTGATCAAACTGTCAGGTCACCTATGGCCAGGTGACAGATGCACACCGTAGGGGGACAGTAGTGCACCGCAAGGTAGTGAACCCTATGGCTGACTGCTGCGGATAGGAAACTGGGTGGTTGTGGAAAGCGGGACCAGAGGAGCACAACCGGGATGCTATAGGAAGCTAGAGCCAAGATTCCCCAGGGCGCGGAGTCTAAGACCCAGCAGGTCTTCTCCAGAGCCTCTAGTGGTGAGGATGTTATGCTGCAGGCTGGGTCCAGGTCGCGGCCCCTAGAGTCTCCTAGCTCACGCCCCGTAGGATAAGGGGAAAAGAGGGGCAGCTGCAGCACAAGATATAAGAGTAACGAATAACAAGCTGAAGGTCAAGGGCCACAAGCAGACAAGGATAACGAAGGACAAGCCGAAGGTCAAGGGTCACGAGCAGACAGGGATAGTCGGGGACAAGCCAAATATGTAACAGAGAGACAGACGTAGCACACGGCAGGCAGGAACCCAAACACACAATGCCTAACAAACACGTTGATCAGCGAAGCAGGCTTGCAGTCCACAGGTTAATATAGTGTTCTGTGATAGGGCCTGGGGTGGAGTCTGGCTGGGAGGAAATTATAAAGGAAGCCAGGTGAAGGGGATCTGGTCTCTAAGATGAACACATGAGGAGGGAAGGTAAGATGGCAGACAGACATTAATGCATATCCATGACACCTATGGAGCCACGCATCACAGGATCCTCAATGTGGGCAAACACCAGACCAAACTCACACTTGGTGAATGTGTACAGTGTACACCCTTGGGCATCCGTACGGGAAAGTGGGTACGAGGAACGAGGTTCAGCCAGGCATATGCGTGTGCATCCATGGGGAACTGAGACCATCCACTCGAGCTGGAATGGTAGATGAGGGACATGTGACCGAAATCCTGCATCAACATCATCCCATGGGAGAGCAAAGTTTGACGGGAATCATGTGCACTGTGTCAGAAAAAGCTGCAAAGAAAAATCAATACAAAAATTTATAACATATTACACAGTACAGTTGGTAATTACAAACATTTACCACTGTACATCAATAAATATTACAAAAAAAGACAAAAATGAAAAAACATATGAAATAGATTTAATTAATCTCCCATGCATAGAGAGATATTGTTTGCATAGAGTTTATAAAGCCCTACCCAGGTACTGTAACCCACCAACCCCCACCCCAGGGGGTATGCCATCAACCTCAACGATGGTGAAATGAGAGCTCAAGGGAGGGGAACTGATGAACAGGGAGTGAAGGGCTCATGGGAAGAAAAGTGGGGCACAATTGCAAATGAATCCCATTGACCTATGGGGTATAGGTCAAGGGTAGGGCAGATGGAAATAGATATATAAAAAAAGGGGGACCTTGTGCATAAGGGAACTGGACATAGTGATATAAACACTGTTTTCACAGAAACGGCTTAAAACTGATTCCCTCGTTTAAACCCGGAAAACGGGTAGCCTCTAGAACAACTGTTTTGAAGACAAAGGGTGGTCACACCAAATATTGATTTGATTTGTATTTCTCTTCTGTTCATTTACTTTCCATTTTGTTAAATGATAAATATCAACTATTAACACTTCTATTTCAGAAAGCAGTACTAATTTACTGCATTTTTTTCACAACTGCCTCAAACTTTTACACGGTAGTGTAGATACAGTGGAAGAGTGCGTGTAGCCAACCTAAGACAGTAAGTGTAAAACTATCCGGATCACCAGGTGAAAATAAAGAAAAAAAGAAAACAAATGTAGCTGAATTGAATTACACTTTTGTTCTTGGGCTTTGATACACTTTAACCAATTCAGCATCAGCCTGTTAACAGGCTTATTTCCAGTTTTCAATGTGGCCATAGTTTAACTGACAATTGCTCCATCATACAACACCAATTCCAAATGAGTTTGATATCATTTTGTGAGACAGATAGAGTATTTTTTTTTTGTGTTTTTTTAATAACTACATTTTTTTTTTATTATATAAAGGAAAAAAGACTAAACTTGTGAAAATAACTGTTTCACTTACTTTCTGTTATAAAACATAGCAAATAAAATGTGATCTCTGTGAATGGTCATTAGAGCAATCACATAGTACAGAGCCATTTAGATTGGCTTTAAAAAGAGGGCCTTTGAAAGGCGCTGTCCGTAGATGGCTCCATTGCAGACATTAATGAGAGCACCTTCCACCCAAAGGCAGATGCGTAACTAGAAACTTCAGGGCCCAAGAAACCATGATGGGCCCCCCTTCCATCCGAGCCCCGGGCTTTCAATTTTGGGAGGGTGTCCATGGACATCCTCCCAAAACCATGCTTCCCGCATGCCCTTTGGGACGTGCATCCAGCGCAATCACAGTGGCCCTTTACCGTGTGATCAGCTGATCACATGTAAACAGACTTGCCGGTTATCCGCAGCCCTTTCCTCCCACGCTGTGTCTGTGTTAGGAAAGGACTGCCGTTAACTGTCAAGAATGTCAGTAAATTGTTTACACTGATAATCAGTGCCCCAATCATCAGTGCCATCTATCAGTGCTCATCAATGCCACCTATTAGTGCCCATCAATGCTGCCTTTCAGTGTTCATCAATGCCACCTTTCCAGTGCCCATCAATTCTGCCTACAAGTGTTACCTATCAGTGCTCATTAATGCCACCTATCAGTACTCTTCAATGTTGACCATCAATACTGCCTGAGTTCTGCCTATCAGTGTTCCTCAGTGCCCATCAGTGCAACCTATGAGTTCTGCCTATCAGTGCTCATCAATGCCTATCAGTGCCCATCAATGCCACCTATCAGTGCAGCCTATCAGTGCACATTAGTGCCTCCTATCAGTGCCCATCAATGCCTTCTATCTGTGCTCATCAATGCATCTTATCAGTGCCCATCAATGCCTCCTATCAGTGCTCATCAGTGCCTTCTATCAGTGCTCATCAATGCCTCCTATCAGTGCTCATCATTGCTTCCTATCAGTGCCCATCAGTGCCTCCTATCAGTGCCCATAAATGCCTCCTATTGGTTCCTTCTATCAGTGCCCATCAGTGACTTCTATCAGTGCTCATCAGTGAATCCTAACAGTGCCCATCAGTGCCTCCTATAAGTGCTCATTAGGGCCTCCTATCAGTGCCTACCAGTGCCTCCCATCAGTGCCTTCTATCAGTGCTCATCGGTGAATCCTATCAGTGCCTTCTATCAGTGCTCATCAGTGAATCCTATCAGTGCCCATCAGTGTCGTCTGCCTTCTCAGGACAGCACGGCTCTGAGCGGTGAGTGTGTCTCTCATGGAACAAAAGCACAGAGACACCGTCATTGACAGTTCTAGTTCCCCCTCCGTCCGTCCTCTCTCGCACGGGATGACAGAGGACATAGCCGATCTGCTCCCTTCTCCCCCTCCCCTCTCCTGTGGGTGCTCCACGGACAGTCAAGTGTGAAGCTAACAAGCTCACATTTCCCACGGAGCACACACAGGAGAGGGGAGGGGGAGAAGGGGGAGCAGATCAGCTGTGTCCTCTGTCACCCCGTGCGTGAGAGGACGGAACTCTCCGCTCAGAGCCGTGTGAATAGCAACCCTGCAGTGACAGAATGGCAGGGCCCCGTCGCATGTGCGACTGTTGCGATCTGGACATTCCGCCACTGCCCAAAGGCTATTTCTAGAGTGACAGTTATAAACAGAGAAATAACTGACAACTACAAAAAAAAATTCAAGATGGCAGTAGTATGGCAGTTAGGGCTCATGCACACTGGACGTTTTAAAAACGCCAGCGCTACAGCATAGTTAAAAACGCGTGGTTTGCCACATTTTACAATAGCGCTTTGCCGCGTTTTTCGGCGTTAGCGTTTTTGGAAGTTTTTTCATAAAAAACACTCCCTTTAATGTAAAAACGTCTAACGTGACTAAACACGGTTAAATGCTGCTTGAAGCGTTTAGCCGCGTTTAGATGCAGTTTTTGCCGTTTTCCGTTTTTATTGCTCCTGGAAGCACAGGCTGGCGATTTTTTTTATTGCCACTAAAAGCTTATGTCTCCAAACGCCTCTGACAGTTTATGTGTGCCTGGACACATACAAGAAAAATCGGTTGATTGCCTGGATCTACCGCAGAACTCCTAATTAGTTTGAAAAAAGGGGAGGATTGCACATTCAGTATTCAAAGCTCATCCACATGGCAACCCAAGGGACGCAGTAATGGTAAACCCAAGTGGCATATACAAAAAAGGAGAGAATAAAGTTCTCTCAAGTGGGTATATCAAAACACTACAAATGAATACAAAAATTACTTTATTAATAATTAAAGAAAATTCACAATAATTAATTAATCTACAGTGGCAGACTGACTGAGTAGTACAGACCGATTTAAAAATAAGACAACTTTGTTGTACAATGCTTTTGTACGACAATGTTGTCTTATTTTTAAAATTTTAAATCATTTTTGTATTCATTTGTAGTGCCTGGATACATAGGCTAACATGGAGGGGCTTTTAGAGGCTGTTAAAAAAAGTCAAATGTCCCTTAACAGCAGCTGTAAAAATGTCCTGTGTGCATGAGCCCTTAAAGTTTTTTTTTTTAAAAATCTCTTTATTAATTTTCCAATATCAAAATATACATACTACATTTATCTGCTCTCACAGGAGCTTACTTAAATTCCGTTAACAGTCATTTATAAAAAAACACAGATAAACATTTATTCTTCCCCTTTACCCCGTATTTATTTATTTTTGGTGTGGTTTCGTACCTCCTTTCCTGAAGCCGTTGTGGGATTCTCTATTCAGCTTGTCCATACTCTCTCATATTTCTCCTCGTGACCTCTATTGTAATATGTTTCCCTATATAACAGCAGGTTACTGTTTACTAAGTTTTTCCAATGAGCCAAAGAGGGTGCCTCAACCTTCCTCCAATTTAATACTATTACCTTACTCGCGTAAAAAAGCAACAGACCCACCTGTGTCCTTTTTTCTGTATAAATAATACTGTTTCTTATCAATCCCAGTAAACTGCCTTTTGATCTAAGGATACTGATGTAACTCTGGCAATTACTCTCAAGACCTCCCTCAAAAATCTCTCTATCTTCGGGCAGGACCAAAATACATGAATAAAATTTCCTGGGATATCTGCACATCTCCAACATTTTTGGGGGTTCAATGGAGCTATCTTGTGTAGTTTATACGGTGTATAATAGCTCCTATGTGTTATTTTAAATTGTATCAATTTATCCCGCAGTGACACCAATATCTGAAATGGTGTTCTCCAAATTTCCTCCCAGTTCTCTTCTACTAAATTTGGGACATCTCTTATTCAACATTGATATACCGGTAGTTTACTTAGTCTGACGATGTTGTTTTTACTAAATAAGTGTACAAGGTTCAAATAGACTTCTTTTCGCTTCTTTTCCTAACCATTTGCTCGAATCCTGATTCTACTAATTGTGTAATTCCTTCAGGAAACTGGGCTGATAGAGCATATACCAACTGTATATACTGGAAAGTATAACTCTCGAATATTCCAGTATTGCTTAATTTCTACAAATGAGGAGATCCTGTCTTCATGTATTGCTTGGGATAGATTTTTAACCCCAAACCTAGTCCAAGCCCTAAGTTCTTGAACAGAGTCTAGATGTCAGAGTCCAGGATTGCTCCATAGTGGGGTATTTGGAGATATGTTGATTTTTGGATCACCATCTTTTGCTACACTCGCTCTCCATATCTTCACTGTCGTTATCATCGAGGGGGTCATATCATATCTGGATTTTAACCCACGAAATGGTAGTGCCTGGAGTGCCTCCACAGAGCGGACCACTGCAGCCTCTAACATTGGAGCGGAGTCGTATTTATCCAGATTCCCCCATCTCCCCACCGTCACCAACTGTGCAGCCAAATAATATTTATACGAGCCCTTAAAGTTTAATTGAATTTTACAATTTAAATGTATAGTTGACTTAAAGTGTATCCATAGCCAAGCTTTTGCTTGGAAGTTACAGCAGAGTCCCTAAAAGAATCTGATCAATAAAAGTGCCAAATTTCCAGATTCTACAGGATAGTTTGGGAAAAGTAGGAACCAACAAATGATGACCATTCTATGGGCAGGGGAGAAGTTTGGTTACTGTACAATGAATATTAGGAGTAGAGAAAGGCCGAACACCCTCCTGTTTGGTTTGCACCAGAACTCTGGAACAGAGGAAAGTTCTGACCCGAACGGCAAACCCTATTAAAGTCTATGGGACTCGAACTTGAAAAATCAAAAGTCCCCATTTTGAAGGCTTATATGCAAGTAATTGGCCATAAAAAGGGTATGGGGGTCCTGGTACTGCCCTGGGGGACATGTATCACTGCAATGTTTTTACAGGAGCAGTGATTTTATGATGCTTAAAATGCAACAATAAAAATGAAAAATTCCTTTAACGTCCGGGAAGTGGTTGCAATATCGATACTGGACGTCATATGACGTCCCGCAGGATATTGCCTTGCGCGCGCCCGCGGGGGCGTGCAGCACGGTGATCGGGGACGGCATGTGTCCCTCGGACACAGCGCTTCCCCGATCACGGTAAACAGCCAATTTCATTGGCTGTTTACCATGTGATCGGCTGTGTCAAAGTCACAGCCGATCACCTGTCAAATAGGCTACCAGTACCGCCATCGGTACCAGTACCACCACCAGTACCGCCACCAGGCCCAGCATCTATACTGCCACACAGGCCCGCTACCAGTATCACCACTAGTGCCGCCATCGGTACCACCACCAGTACCACCACCCGTACAACCGTCGGTAGTGCCACCACCACCTGTACCACCACCTGTACCGCCATCGGTACCATCACCACCCGTACCACCACCACCTGTACCGCCATCGGTACCACCACCACCTGTACCGCCATCGGTACCACCACCACCCATACCGCCATCGCTACCACCACCACCCGTACCGCCACCTGTACCGCCATCGGTACCGCCGCCACCACCACCACCCGTACCGCCATCGGTACCACCACCACCTGTACCGCCATTGGTACCACCACCACCCATACCGCCATCGGTACCACCACACAGGCCCACCACTAATACCTCCATCGGTACTACCACACAGACCGCCACCACTACCACCAGCAGTACCATTACACAGGCCCACCAATAAGCACTGCCATAATGTCCCAAAGGGTTTACACACCTGAGGAGGCATATGCCATTCTTGCCATGTCGGATGATGAGAGCAGCGGGGAGCTCCCATTATCCGATTCTGGTTCGGAATACGAGCCAGTGGAGGATAGTGGCTCAGAGTCCGAGTCCCCGGAGGAAACCGTTCCTCCCAAAAGAATGCGATCAGCACCAAGATCAGCACCAAGATCAGCACCAAGATCAGGAGAACTGCCCACCACCAGCAGCGCCATACCCCAGGAAGAGGAGCCCAGTACAAGCAATGGAAATGCACGCCCAACCCGAAGAATCCAGCCCCAATCCTACCTTCCTGATGCCCTGGCAAACCCCTTATGGTTGCCTGCCAACTCAGGATCCGCTATCATCCCCCCTTTCACCGCACAGCCAGGTGTGCAGCCTGACACTACAAATTTTTCTAAATTTGATTATTTTTGTTTATTTTTCCCACAAGATTTGCTGCAGAATATAGTGGATCAAACGAATCTGTATGCATCCCAATTTATTGCTGCCAACCCCGATTCTTCCTACGCCCGCATGTTCCAGTGGCGGCGTCTAACATTGGAGGAATTTAAATTATTTTTGGGCCTTATGTTCAATATGGGGCTTACAAAAAAGAACGAAGTCCATTCATATTGGTCCAAACGCCCCATCCAACACATGCCCATATATTCCGCTGCCATGTCCAGGAAAAGATACGACATGATTATGCGCTTTCTCCACTTCAATGACAATTCACAGTGCCCACCCCGAGATCATCCCAACTACGACAAATTGTACAAGATACGCCCCCTAATCAATGCCTTTTCCCAGCGATTTGAAGAAGTTTTCATCCCAGACCAAAAAATTTGTGTGGACGAGTCCCTCGTACATTTCACCGGCCGACTGCAGTTCAAGCAGTACATAGCAAGCAAGAGAGCCAGGTATGGGTTAAAATTAAATAAATTATGTGATCGAGCCACTGGATACGTCTGCAAATTCAGGATCTACGAAGGCAAAGACTCCCAGCTCCAGCCCCGTGATTGCCCCACATATATTGGAACCAGTGGGAAAATTGTCTGGGAGTTGGCATACCCCCTGTTCGGAAAAGGTTACCATTTATATGTTGATAATTATTATACCAGCCTGCCCCTTTTTCGCCACCTTTACAGTAAACAAACCCCGGCCTGCGGTACCTTAAAAAAAAAACGGAAGGGATTCCCACAAAATTTATTGACAAAAAAATTGCGACCTGGAGAATCGGCATCCATGAGGAACGAGGAGGTGTTGGCCATGAAGTGGAGGGACAAGAAAGATGTCCACATCCTCTCTACGATCCACAATGACACCATGGTGGAGATCCCAAGAAGACGCGGCTCCATTGTAAAGCCTGAATGTGTCCACGACTACAATTTGTACATGGGGGGGGTGGATTTAAACGACCAGATGCTACAGCCCTACTTATCAACCAGAAAGTCCCATTATTGGCACAAAAAAGTTGCGTTTCACCTGTTTCACATGGCCCTTTTTAATTCGTTTGTCTGCTACCAAAAAGCAACTCAAAATCACCGACTCCACTACCTCCAATATATCGAAGATATCATCGATGCCCTCATTTACCAACAAGATCCCGCCCCAGGAAGCATTCGCTCTGATAGTGTGAGTCGGCTTCACGAGCGACACTATCCCTTTAGCATCCCCCCCACAGAATCTGGAAGAAGACGCCAAAAGAAATGCCGTGTATGCAGCAGAGGAGGAGTAAGAAGAGACACCAGCTATTATTGTCCCGATTGTCCCTCCCAACCTGGCCTGTGCATCGGAAATTGCTTCAAAAATTATCATACATCCATTAGTTCCCCTTATTATTAACAGACTGCCACTTCCCTATTTGCCTGCTACCATGTTACTAACTACCTTCCATGTTAATTAACTGACCCTGGCCTGTTTACCGACGATGCCTCTGCCTGCCGATTTAAACCACGTTTCTGACTTCCACGTGTACCGACCTTGGCCTGTTAATCGACCATGTTTTTGCCTGCCACTTGGACTGATCTTTTGGCCATCTACTTTTAGTACACAGGGGTCTCACATATGTGAGGGGCTTCAGAATAGCGTTCTGAGTAGAGAAAACCAGTTTTTCGTTTTCTGTGCTCCAAGAACAGGGTCTGGTTGCCCGGAGGCTTCAAAGCGATTTGGGTGGGAGAAGCCTCTACCCCTGTCCCCCTGGCCCTAAGCTTGATGGTCCTTCCTGCTGCCTGGACCAATAATTTGGCTGTGCTGACCATATTACTGCCTGTAATGACCCATGACATTATGGACCATGTTTCTTCCTGCTGCTTGGACCAATACTTTGGCTGTGTTGACCATATATCTGCCTGCTGCCTCTACTGACTTTGGACAGCATTTCTGCCGGGACACCTCTGCCTGCTACCTGGACCTGTGCTTTGGCTGTGCTCTGGCTGTGCTGACAGTATCTCTGCCTGTGCGAACTATGGACAGTATTCCTGCCTGCTGCCTGGATGATTGCTTTTGCTGTCGCTGACCTCATCCCTGCCTGCTGCCTGGACCGATGCTCTCCTCTGTGGACCACTGCACTTCTAAAACCACAGGTAATCTTTTGTTATTTGGTATGTACCTGCTATGTGTTAGATATATGAAGGGCCTTCAAAAATGTGATCGGTAGTCAGAAAATGATATGTGCAATTAATGCTGCTAGAATGCCTGGAGGTGCTACTTGGATGTTGGGCCTCTGTATGTGGCCAGGCTGTGTAAAAGTCTCAAACATGTGGTATCGCCATACTCAGGAGGAGTAGCAGAATGCATTTTGGGGTGTAATTTTTGCTATGTACATATTATGTGTTAGAAATATCTTATAAATTTACAACTTTGTGTAAAAAAAATGCATTTTCATTTTTTCTCCACATTTTCCAAAACCTTCTGGAAAAAAATGAACCGTTCAAAAGACTCATAATGCCTCATAGATTATACGTTGGGGTGTGTGCTTTCAAAAATGGGGTCATTTTGTGGAAAATTCTATTGTCCTGGTGCTCCAGGGCCTTCAAAATTGTAATAGGTGGTTGAGAAAGGATATGTGCGATTTATGCTTGTAGAACGCCTGAAAGTGCTACTTCAATGTTGGGCCTCTGTATATGGCCAGGCTGTGTAAAAGTCTCACACATGTGGTATCGCTATACTCAGGAGGAGTAGCAGAATGCATTTTGGGGTGTTATTTTTGCTATGTATATGCTATGCGTTAGAAATATCTTATAAATGGACAACTTTGTGTAAAAAAAATGCATTTTCATTTTTTCTCCACATTTTCCAAAACCTTCTGAAAAAAAATGAACCGTTCAAAAGACTCATAATGCTTCATAGATTATACGTTGGGGTGTGTGCTTTCCAAAATGGGGTCATTTTGTGGAAAATTCTATTGTCCTGGTGCTCCAGGGCCTGCAAAATTGTAATAGGTGGTTGAGAAAGGATATGTGCGATTTATGCTTGTAGAACGCCTGAAAGTGCTACTTCAATGTTGGGCCTCTGTATATGGCCAGGCTGTGTAAAAGTCTCACACATGTGGTATCGCTATACTCAGGAGGAGTAGCAGAATGCATTTTGGGGTGTTATTTTTGCTATGTATATGCTATGCGTTAGAAATATCTTATAAATGGACAACTTTGTGTAAAAAAAATGCATTTTCATTTTCTTTCTCGTACATCACGGGACACAGAGCGACATAGTCATTACTAATGGGTTATATAGATACCTTCAGGTGCTGGCACTGGCAACTTCCAAAACCGGAAGTACCCTCCCCTATATAAGCCCCTCCCATCCGGGAGCACCTCAGTTTTTTGCCAGTGTCTAAGGTGTTGGCCAAGAAGAAACATGTGTTTTTCACTGAGCTTGCGTACAGGTTCTTTTGGGCCTCAGTAAGCTATTCCGGATCCGACCAAAAAAGCTTCATAGCTAAACGGTCGGTACCCGGGCCTTGCAGAGAAGAGCAAGGTTTTGCCTGTAATGCTTCTCTTAGGAGAGCTGGACCCTGGGATCCAGAGCTCTGGTCATACCCACGACCAAGATGTTTTCTGTGCAGGGTGCTATACAGGTCCAGGGGAGTGGAATCCTTGGGAACCCGGTCCCTGAAGGTTTGATTACAATGCCTGCCGTGATAGGTGAAGTTTGGGCTTTGTGGACCAAACAAAGTCCTGCGGCGGGGAACAGGTAAGTGGGGGCCCCCAGGAACTTGGTTCTATTGGGGGACCCCCAAGCCTAATTTGTCTTTCTGTCTGTTACCTAACGGTATTCCCGCTAATATCTGTGCATGCCTGTAACTACTAAAAAAATGTAGTATTTTTAATAGTGGTCAAGAAAAAAAATATATATATATATATATATTGAATATATTAGACTGCGGTACCTGTGTTTATCCACTAGAGGCCGCTGTGGAACGTTTCTTGTCATGTGGACTAGTTTCTTTTCATCAGAGCAAGTCCAGGCAGATGGTGAGTTCTCTTGTGGGAAACTGCTTCCTCTGCCATGTTGCAATGCTCGTCCATCCTCCGGCCTGCGGCAAAAAGGGGCCCTGGCTCTTGTCCCTAGTTTCCCTTTTCAAAATTAGCGCCGAAGGCGCACGTGGCCGCGCGCGTGCGCGTGCACGCGCCTCTATATATAGAGGTGAGCCGGGAAAGGGGGCGGAGCCTGGGGGATGACGCTCTGTGCGCGCCGCAGCGCTTCTGCGCATGTGCGGGCGTCCCAGCATGTTAAAAAACACAATTATGTGTTGTGAGCTGGCTATGGAGTGCAGAGACAGAGCTAGCAACATTTAAAAAAAGGCATACAGCAAGCGGTTGATGCAGGCATCCCCATAGAAAGGCACATTAGTAGACACCAACTGTGATATAGCAGCAATTGTGCTAGACTATTCTCAGTAAAAGTGGTGTATTACGGCTGGAATACCTCAGCTTTAGGCTTAGGAAATATGCCGTCCAGAAGCTCCGGAACTGAATCTTCCAGGAAGCGAAGGGGGTCTCATCGGGCTCTGAGGATCTTGGGCATGCTTCTGCTGCACCAGTCTCCCCTGAAGTTCAGAGGTAAGTGACCGTAGAGACCCCGCAGGGGTACTTGGTACTGTGGCTGTCCTCAGTTCACCTGCTCCTGTGTATGTAACAGAGGAGGTTTTTTCCTCAGCTCTGGGAGGATTAGAGAGAGATTGTCAACATTGATCGCTGCCTCCCTGTCAGGGAAAGCACGCCCGATCTCCGTCTCCTCCTTCAGAGTGCCTGTTAGCAGAGCAACAGTCCCATACAGGGATCGACCTGCCTGAAGGGGATCAGGATGAGGTTGATTCTGTTATAGAGGAATCAACAGTGGGGGAACCTTTTCTCAGCATCTCAAGCTGAAAGATTATGGGTTCAGTCTCTGACTAACATGGTCCAATCAGCATTTAAAAATGCACCTTGCGGAACCATCAACCACTACTGTATCCTCGTTGGGGTCGCTAGAAGCCCCCAGACTGTCTGTTCTTTTCCACTTCACCCTTTACTGAAAGGGCTTATTTACCAGGATTGGGAACGTCCTGAGAAAATATTTATTCCCCCAAGAGATTTCCGGTGGTCTATCCCGTGGAGGATAAGTTCATCAAAAAAAATAAAATGGAAGGTCCCTACAGTGGACGCAGCCATCTCTTGTATATATAAATCACTGACATGTCCAGTGGATAATGTCCAAATGTTCAAGAACCCAATAGATAAAAGATTGGAGTCCTTATGAAAGTCTGCTTCTTTTTACAGCAAGCTTGGTGACACAACCAGCAGTAGCAGCTATTGGGGTCTGCTAAGCAGGGAAGGATCAGTTGAAACAGGTCTTGAGGGACTTGACAGATCAGCAGGCCCTTGCCCTAGCTGATCTACCTAGAGCCTTAGGCTTTGCGGTTGACGCCATAAAGGATTCAGTCCATCAGGCCTCCCGCCTTACGCTGTCTATAGTACATATGCGTAGGCTTCTATGGCTCAAAAACTGGTCTGCTGAAGCTCCCTGTAAAGAATGGCTGGTTAGTGTCCCATTTCATGGTGAACGCTTATTCAGGGAAAACCTGGACAAATATATCCAGAAAATTTCCAGCGGTAAAAATACGCTCTTGCCGGTTAAAAACAGAGTTAGAGGTCCCTCTTTAAGAGGCCTGCTTCTCCAGTCCCTGGGGCATCGGCTGTGTAACAGTTCCGACGGCCTCCTCGGTCAATTCCCGGGGGTAAAAAACAGGGACAATAGCAGGGTAATGAGAAACCCTGGGTCAGGGGAGGTACAAAACCTCCCCCAAAGTTAAATTCATTGAAGGGGCCCCCACTCAGTCGGGTGGGGGGAGGACTCCAGTTGTTCGCAAGAGACCGGGCGGGACACGATCAAGACAGATAGATGCTCTCCGCAGTATGTTGGGGATACTTTGGAGTTAAAAGACTCTCCTCCTTCCCATTTTTGAGGTCAAACGCGCCAAGGGATCCCCGGAAGAGAGAGTCCCTCCTGTTGGCACTAGAACAACTATTGCTCCAAGGAGTAATTATGGAGGTTCCCCTGGAAGAATGAGGGTTCGGGTTTTACTCAAACCTCTTTACAGTCCCGAAGCAAACGCGGACGGGAGGCCCATATTAATTCTAAAAGGGCTATACAAATTCCTGTATATCAGGACTTTCCGATGGAGTCGATCCGATCGGTGGCCACTGCCCTACAAGGGGAGGATTGGTTAGCCGCGATCGACATCAAAGATGCTTATTTGCACATTCCCATCTTTCCAGTCCACCAAAAATTTCTACGCTTTGCAGTAGAAGGGCGCCATTTTCAGCAGAGCCTTACCCTTCGGTTTGGCCACAGCACCACGAGTGTTTACAAAAATTCTGGCCCTTTATTGGCCAATCTAAAAACACAAGGTGTAATGATAATGGCATATCTAGATGACTTATTGCTGATAGACCACTCAGTGAAAAAACTAGACGTGGTCATTCACAAGACAATCAAGTATCTGGAATCTCACGGTTGGATTATCAACCGAGACAAGTCAGCCCTAAAAAACAGTCAAAAGTCTGGAATACTTGGGGCTAAGGTTGGATTCAGGCCAGAGAAAAATATTCTTGCCTCGAGGAAAGGTGTTGTCTTTGAAAGATTTGATCCACTTAGTGGGTACAAAAAAGACAGCCGTCCATACGCCTGTGCATAAGGCTGCTGGGAAAAATGGTGGCATCATTCGAAGCAGTACCCTACGGTCAATTCCATTCAAGGAATTTGCAAGGGGCCATACTGTCAGCCTGGAACAAAACAGTTCAGGCCCTAGACTTACAATGTCCTTGTCCCCTTCCGTTCGCAAGAGCCTCCGTTGGTGGTTGGTTCCCCAGAATCTGGAAAAGGGGAAATCCTTCAGTCCGATTTCTTGGAAGGTGGTCACTACAGATGCCAGCCTTATAGGCTGGGGAGCAGTACTGGAGCAATGGTCTCTCCAGGGCAGATGGTCGGATGCAGAAAAGGCCCTGCCCATCAATCTCTTAGAGATACGAGCAGCCCGGTATGCCCTAGTAGCATGGACATCCAAACTCCAAGGGTCCCCTGTCAGAATTCAATCAGACAATGCCACAGCAGTGGCATATATCAATCATCAGGGGGGCACCAGGAGTCGTGCAGCCCAGAGGGAAGTAAATTACATCCTGAAATGGGCAGAAAGATATGTCCCAGCCATATCTGCGGTATTCATTCCAGGAGTGGAGAATTGGAAGGCGGACTTTCTAAGTCGCCAGCAATTATGCCCAGAGGAAGGGTCCCTTCACCCCGAGGTTTTCTGGACAATATGTCAGCGGTGGGGAACATCGGATGTAGATCTTCTAGCATCCAGATTCAACGCAAAGGTGGACAGGTTTGTCTCTCGGACAAGGGATCCCCTAGCTTGCGGCTCGGATGCCCTAGTGTTCCCTTGGGATCAGTTCAAGCTGATATATGCATTCACACCGCCACAATGGTTACCTCGATTAATCCGCAGAATCAGGGTAGAAAAGAAACCAGTGATTCTGGTGGCTCCAGCGTGGCCCCGAAGAGCGTGGTACGCGGAGATTGTAAAATGTCAGTGGGGAGTCCTTGGACTCTCCCACGTCGTCCGGACCTGCTTTCGTAAGGACCGATATACCACCCTTCCTTACCAGCCCTAGGTTTGACGGCCTGGCTATGGAAGCCCACATTCTAAAAAAGAGAGGGCTCTCTAATCCTGTGGTATCTACCATGATCAATGCCAGGAAGCCGGTATCCAGGCAGATCTATTATAGAATCTGGAAGGCGTACATCGCGTGGTGTGAGGCCAAGAAATGGCATCCACATAAGTACGTAATAGGTAGGAGTCTGGACTTCCTACAGTGGGCTGTAGATAGGAAGCTTGCCTTGAGTATTGTCAAAGGTCAGTTTTCGGCCTTGTCAATATTTTTTCAAAGGCCCTTGGCTTCGCATTCACTAGTCAAAGCCTTTATAC